>OZ057399.1:113311046-113946046 GCA_964056695.1 Melieria picta | reverse complement strand
GAAAATTTTAGATTTGAATATAAATTTAGAAGGGGTAGGTTTCAAGTCATCTAGTCAATAGGAAAATGTTTAGATACAAAAATAAAAAAACAAAACAAAGTCCCCACTGAGTTGCAAATACCCGCTAAGCTTTTCTTAGTGCTATACGGTTAATATTTTAATTTGAGGTTAAAATACGAATTAAGAAAGGAAGTCCTTTGGTCTCCTATTTAGTCACAGCGATCTAAGAAATATTGATATATATCTGATGAAATCCTAATAATATTACAGATCCTCTCCTAACTTTAACCTCAAGTGTTATGAAGTGAGAATTTAATTTTGAGCTCAGAATATAAATTTAGTTATAATACATAGAATAGTTTTTTTCGTTTTGTAGAATCTTTTAATAGAATATAAACTTAATGTAATGGTAATTGCGGCCTAAGAAATCCTATTTTCACGGCGTTTCTAGTATTCATTTCATCTCATTCATTGCAAATCTTCTAAAAAAGTTTCAGCCATGCATTTTCTATGAGGCTGGATTTAGAATTCGTGGTAACAGTATGAATTATAAAAAGAAGACTCAAAATCTCCCAAGAAGTACCATTGCAACAAAATCTCAATTGAATTACTGATACTTTTCAAGGTTTAAAGTTTGAATATGAAGTTGGAACTTAAACTTAAAAGGGAAAAGATCAATTCTTTTAACCACAAAGGCCTAAAAAGCCCTACTGAGGCATAGTGTCTATTTAATCTCATAGTATATGATGTGACTGGATGCATGGATACCTGTGTCAGAGAACTGTCTTTTGAATTTCATCAAATTGCAATTCATTCCAATGCGGCACATCTTTGTTGTTGCTGATTTTGTCAAAGTTATATGGACAAAATTAGAAAGAGAAATGGATTTCCAAGGATTTTCGAATCATAATCTTAGGCAAATATTATAGATAGAAGAGGTTGTTACCAATTCTAAGTAGAATATAGAAGCAATACGCTGAGATCAATAAGAAGTTGAATCAACCAAAATTGAATATGAAGCCAAAACCTATATAATATATAGTCGTTTAGTAGTAGTAGTAGTATATAGTAGTAGTAGTACTATATATAGTAGTTGTACTATCTTTGATAAGACCATGGGCGTGCCCAGGTATGGGCAAGGGAGGGTATTCGCCCCCCCTAAAACTCGAAATTCTATATTCTTTTCGCATTAAATATTTTGAGTTTTGAGATATAGTTATGTCTTGCCCCCCCTAAACTTGTTCCTGGGCACGCCCATGGATAAAACTTCTTCTAGATGTAGATGTATGAATATTGTTGCAGACGTGATAAATACTAATGTATTCTTTACTTCACTGATCAAAAGCCAAAACGGAGCCAAAAGTTTGTAGGATCATAGCCTTTTCTTCTTAGTTTCTACAACTTCTTCAAACGTCGTAAGGTATCTTGGGCACAAAAGATCTTTTAAGTTTCAGTGCGCTCTCTCCATCAACAATAAAACGATATTTTTATTTTTTTTTAATTTTATTTATATTTCTAATTTATATGTATCTTTTCTGACAAATGCCGTGCTGAATCGTTAACTCTTCTTCTCAGCACCTGGAACCTTTTCAAAAATCATAATGTTTTTTTGACGTGTTTACTAGGTTAGGTTAGGTTATGGTATTGTAAGATTACAATTGTAATTTTTAAAAACATTTAACATTTAAAAACAAATTTGGTATCCCTCGCATATCTTCAAACAGGTCCAATAAATACAGTTTCTTTGATGTTCCCGTATAAAATTTTGAAAAAATCGAATTAAAAATACAGGAAATGCCGACCATTTTGAGTAGAAATTTCTAACGATTGAGTAAAACGCAAAAACTATCCACCGAATTCATCCACGATCCACGATATCAGCTCAATGAAATTGCTTGTGTTGGTTAAAAAACCACGCATTAGGAAATCTAGAAAACATAACCTTCATTGGTGCTTTTTAAGGTTGCTCAGTTATAATACCCAAACTCGCACTTAGTTTCAGGATTTTCAAGTTTCATACAATAAGAAATATGTTTGAATTAAATTAAAAAAAAAACTCTCATAAGAAAATCTCAAAAACATGACCTTCATTTAACATTATGGTGCGTAATAAAGTCTCTCAGTTATAATTTGCAATACACGTACTTGCACTAGGCTTCAGAGCTTTTTAGCTGTTTACTCAATATCTAAAAGATTCCTTTTTAGAATGTTGTATCCAGAATTCAATACAGCTTCATACTTCTTAATTTCTTTAATTAAGAATCGATTCTCAGACTCCGTCTAATTATTTCTATAGTCACTTTCTTCAATTAAGAATCTATTCTCAGACTTTTTATCCATAATTCGATACATCTTCATACAACTTAACTGCAATTCCTTCAATTAAGAATCGATTCTCAGACTCAGTCTAATTATTTCTATAGTCGCCACCTTATTCACACATTTAACAGTAACCAAACGATTTCCTGCTTTGTTGTGGAAAATCTCTTTATGACATATTTTGATATTTATTTATTATCTTGTCATTGAGATTTACAAAAAAAAAAAATGAATGTGTGCCTACACCAACTGACTACTTACATCCTCGCTCAATATGCGTCAAACGGAACTGGGCGGTGTGTGAGGGTGGTGGATGCGGCACACACACACACACACACAGAGTTCGCGAGTAAATAATAAATGCTCAACAAATTGTCGCTTGTCAAGTGTACGCAACACCCTTCACTTGTCTGTCGGACAACTTTAAAAACTTATTTACCTCACAATGCATGCAACAACAACAACAACAACAAAAACGACAACCAGTCATAGCATAAAAGTAATAGTGAAATGGATTTAAATGAAGAGCACAAAAAGGACGCAACAGCAAATCAACCCAAGCGAACGCAAGTGGATTTTCAATATTTATAAATTGTGCCATTAAACACACACACACACACACACACGCACACATACATGCACCGGCATTGTGCTGGCGCTGCAAGTGCGCGCATATTGCTGAAACTTTATCAAATAATCGAAAGCGATTTGAAGTGGCCAAAGCGGCAGCTTTTGTGCAAATATTTGACCAGATGCGACACACAGACACCGAAGCATTGCGATGACGCCGGCGCTTAGCTGCTGGTCACCGCTGTGCGGGCGGCTGCGATTTTTCTGCGTTCTTTTTTACGGATTCACTTAATTTTTTTTATGACACACGACAGGACTCGCATTGAACGGCAACCAATGCTGCCGTGGCATAAATCCACCAGGCGGTGGCCAGCAAATATGCCACACACAACTTTATGTCCATGAGATATTGGCTTAGTGCGGAAATTTATTAACCATAAATTTAGACGCAGCATTTTCAGCCTTTGAAGAAGAAGCAAAGTTGAAGAAGAAGAAGAAGAGGAAAATGGGTGGTGGTTTTTGGGCTTTTGCGCCAAAAATGCTGAAGTTATGAAATTGGCAGAATTTACTGTAGAAGTCGAGTTGGCCGTATGTCTTTTATTACACCATGCAACAAAAATCGGAATTTTTCTTTATTATAAAAAAAATGTAGGTAAGTGATGTAAGTATGGAAATATTTTTAAACTAAATATCTTTTGAAAGTTTAATAGTCCTTCTAGCGCTCTAACAAAACAGGGAGAGGCCGCAGAGGTTCTTACTCGCAGAGGCCTTAAGTTTTCTGGGGCCCAAAATTTAGTTTTATGAATTTTTTGTATAGAATTTTTGTATTAGGAATTTTTTTTTATGGAATTTTTTATAGGAGAAGAGCCTAGGAGGAAAGACCCGTGCACCAGTCTCCTCCTGGCCGCGATTTTTTCTCCACCACACTGGGCCTGACCAAAAGATATGTCTAGAAGATTCGAGTACCGAGTACACTGTTGTGTTTCATATGAACTCTCATCAGCCCTGTCGAGAGGGTTCTTTACCAGAACCCTGAGTACCCTGAGACCTAAATTTTATCGTTATAAGAAACAATTTACAACTTCAGAGGACCTTTTAAGAGCATCTTTAATTTACAACTTTAGAGGACCTTTAAGAAGGTACGTCCTAGCTTCTCCAGGGTCCGAATTTTTTATCCACCACCCTGGATCTTACTAAAAGATACACTTCGTGATGGTTGAAGTGTACAGTTGTGTTATATGTGACAAATACATCATTAGTCCTGACAAGCGGAGAGAGGGTTTTGAAAGGTTTCGAACCGGGCCTTTCGTTTTTGAAGGTCTAAATTGTATTGTTGAATGAAAATTATTCAACTTTACAGGAGGAAAGGCGGTAGACCCTGGCTCTTACAAAGAGAGAATTTTGCTATACACATATGAACTCTCTTTAAACAAGTCGAGAGGAGGAAGGGTAGGAGAGGCTGGTAAGTATGAAACTCTTTTACTTCTTTATATGAGTCATTTAGGAGGAAGGGTCAGTACGTCCCTCATGTTCGAATTTTCTCTCCACGAACCTGAGTTTTACCAAAAGATATGCCGAGAAGGTCGACGAACACCGAGTGCAAAGTTTTGCTAAGTGTGAACTCATATAAACCATGTCGAAAAGAGGAGGGTCATCCTCCTCGTTAGAAGAAGTGTTTTCAATGCTTTATATTTATATCCTTTCGAGGAGATGTCGGTGCATTCTAGATTCTTGTAGGTCAACCCGAAAAGACTGACAAAAACGACAAAGTGATAATATAGTTGAGCTACCTATGAACTTTTATCAGGACTAACGAGAGACGAGGGTGTGGTAGAGGTTTTTACCCAGGTCCGAGATTTCCGAGGACAAGATTTTATCGTTGTATGAACTCTCTTCAATACTTTTTAGAAAGACCTTACGAGGGCCCGTGCCAAAGACAATTAAACTATAAGATGTCTTACGTTCATACAAATCAGTGGCGCTTCAAAAATTTGCCGTGGCTTTTTCAATAAAGCCACGTGAGACTGGTTTTTACAGCAGCGCCACATCCGGAGAGCAACAATGAAGCCACGCAAGCAACTCTCTCTGCGCAACGATGAAGCCACGCAAGCAACTCTCTCTGCTTGCAGTCGGCAGAGATGTGAATATGCGTGTGATCTCTATGTGCTCTTGTGTTGATTTTTTTGGTGGTTGATTGTTTTAATCAGTAGCGCACACGGGACAGGAACGTTTGGGGATTCAAACCCCCTCAAATACAAAAAATAGTAGTGAAATATCCCTCCAAAAATAAATTCTGCCTGCGCCACTGACTTCAACGCATGTGAAGTGAGCGCACATAATATTACGCTCTCACTGTACCGACGCTTGCTTGCTCTCGATAATGAAAATTTTGCAAATTCGAGCTCGCCCTATGCCATTCGGTTGTATGGCCGTAAGACATCTTATTGTTTAATTGTCTTTGCCCGTGCGTTACGGACCTTTTTTGACACGGTTTTTGTCTCCACGGTTCTGCTTAGTTCAGGTTAAGCTCGGTCAGGTAAACTCCATTAGGTTATATTTCTTTGTCTCTACGCGAGAGAAGTGTATTGTTTTATTAATTATTTCCATAGTTGCATTAGGTTATGTTAAGTCAGATAAGGTAAGGTTAGGTAGGGTCAGATTAGATTACATAAGATTAAGTTAGATTAGATTAGGCTGAATTATGTTAAGTTTTGGTCAAAGGATCTCCGCTCTTCAGTGTTTTTCAAAGATTTTGTAGCACAGTGTTATAGTCAACGCACTGCCCTAAATAATGCTAAATGGATTTTATGTTCCATTGCGATCGTCACGATATGAACATATAAATATTGAGGTAAGCAGTGATTTTCGATTGCTATCGCTGTGCTTTCCGTTTGGCCTCAATGCTTTCAGCCCATTTGGCTTACTCCCCCAAACATTCTTTGCCTGCCTATCGTAAATCATTTGCCATTCGGTATGATTTTTGTGCCGCTTATGGCCGCCAGGCGAGAGTGCAAAATTCCGCTTCATATTAGAGAATTCATATTAGAGAATTCAGGTGCGTAATACGATATCCATATCTTATGGCAAATTTAATCAGCTGCGGGGCAACAACAAAGCAGTGCCACTATGTGCTCATTTTTCTTTCATAGCAGAAACGCCACGCCTGGCTGCGTATTAAATACCTTCAGCCGACTGCGAACTGCTAATGCGGCCAAATGCTGCTCACCTCCCCCCGGCGACGGCTCAGTTGGCTGCACAGTTTCCTGCCTGCCACCTTAATGAGCATCCAACTCAATTAAGCAAAGTAGCAGCAAAAAGTGCCTAATGGCAATTAGCAAAATTGGTTTATATTTATATTCACTTTGCTGCCGGCGCGCTCACCCCCTCCCCCTCCCCCTCGCCCACGCCATCTTAATCTACTGGCGCATAGCTAAAATTACTTATTACAATGCGCGCGCGTATGAGCATTTATGATGAAAGGGTGTCGCTGTGTTGCCGTCTTCTTGCCGGCTCACAGCAGCGCCAAGCGAATTTCGGGTAATTGTATCTTGTTGTGTTTTGTGCGCACTTCTTGTGGCTCATTATGTGCGAGGGCGCTGTTGGAAAAAACGTTTCGAAGGTGGGAAATTAATCAGCGCGCACATTTGGAATGAATGGAAACGAGGCGAGGCGAGGCGAGACGCTATTCATGAAACATGCTTGGGATATGAATGAGATATGGGGAACTTTTTCCTGGGGTGCTTAAGCTGCTCACTTTTGAAAGGCTAATAAAATAGGCAAATACGCATTTGAACTCTTTAAGCCATGCTGTGATGCGTTACAGGATATTTGTGCTGGAGCTAAGAACTAAATGTTGCAGGGATAAGATTCTTTCAGGAGCTCCTATAGCATGTTTTCTAAAAGTGGTTTGAATTAAGAAAGAAGGGCAGTACAATTGACCCAATACAGGCGAGTTTATAACTATCAAGTCGATAACTTCTTCCTGATTTTTTTTGTTTCCTTGTTAACTCCTCTTGGGAGCATAGGGCCTCAACAGGACATTGCTTTGTGTTGGTTATGTTAATCGGTTGTGGTTTTCTGCCAAGGTAGGACTATCTGCCGCAAGTTGTCCTAAGTGATAGGGCTGCCATCTATTGCCGGGCGCCATCTGTTTTGTAAACAGTGACGGCAAGATGGTTGGGAACTTCGCTAAGATCGGTTTGGTGCGCTATTTTTCGCTAATCCCCGCTTCAGTTTACAGGCGTCGCTGGTGTACCGTGTAGCTGTATATTTGTTTCTCTTTTTACAGCCGCACCAGCGCATGATTGCGCATAATTTTGCGTGGTAGTGAGTAGGAAAGGATTATCTAGGTTAGGTTAGGTTAAAGAAGGGGAGTGTGCATTGCACTTCCACTCGGAGGTCCTGTTGGGCCCATTGTGATTCCCTTCATTTTTATTACACCTGTGCCCTTCCCTATCTGTTCGGTTCCCTGTAGATCCAAACAGGATCTTTTGGGATCTTTGGATCTTTCTGTTGTCATGGACAGTGTCAAAGCAGGTGCTCGACCGATTCCATTGCCTCCTCGTCTCCACAGCTTCTGCATAAATCGTCGGTCGCCAGACGCTATTTGCATAACATTACGCCAATGGCGCAGTGACCTGTGATTACCCCCGTGACCATGCGCATAGCATGCTTGTCGAGGAGCAGCAAGCTCTTAGTTCTTCTCATGTTCAGCGCTGGCCACAGTGTGCGAGCAATCTAGCAGTCGCTCCGATTGCACCCGCTGTGGCAGAGAGCGGTGGCAGCAATGTGTCGACCGCCTCACTGGCAGGCATCGCTGACCCTGCGCGAGCCAGTTCGTCCGCGTGTTCGTTCCCTTCGATATTGCTATGTCCGGGAACCCATCGCAGACTTACCCTGCAGCGCCTTATGCTGTCCCGTGCGCTTCGGCAGTCCAGCACTACCTTCGACTTTACCACAGCAGATTCAATTGCTTTTAAAGCAGCTTGGCTGTCCACACAAATGACGGCCTCATTGAGTGTGGAGTTTTTAATATGCTCGGCTGCTTTCATGACGGCAGAAACCTCCGTTAAAAAAACGCTGCAATAGTCCGGCAGCCTGTATAACCAGTGGACCTGCTGCGTTCTACAGTAAACTCCGGCACCAGTTCCCTCCTCTGTCTTCGAGCCGTCCATAAAGTAGACCGCTGACGCATCCTCAACTTCAGGCTCTTGCCAGTAATCCCTGGAAGGATACTCGATGGGTATCTTTCAGTCGAAATCGTTTCGCTTTACCAGGTGAACAGGCATTGTCAAGAAGGCCTTGTGTGGTATCGCTTATTGCTAGGACGTTCAGTACGCTGGATTGTCCATGGGTGGCTTGTTTCAGCTGGTTAGACTCCCAGAAAGGATTATCTAAGGGTCGGAGTTTTTGAACTGGGGTATGTTCCTGGACTAGAGAATATTTAGAGGACAGGAAAAATTGGTAAAGTTGAAAGAGTGCGGAACCATGTACCAGGTAAGAGTCGAACCCACGACTATCAAACTTCTTTCTGCATATCATCAAAAAATTTCCTGCAATGCTGGCTGCATATTTATTCGGTACCGGTCACATGGACATTGAGGGGAAGATGAGGCAACAAATGTTGTCGTCAAAAGAGCTTTTCGCCTGCCAAATCAGCAGCATTCTGATGCCTCTGCGGTTGATCAATAAATGTTTGAGAGACAACCAAATGAGAAAGACGAAAGCAACCTGCCGTACCGCTAAAATAATGCTCGGACAATTCAATGAAACGCTTACGAGATTCGTTGTCTGGCTTCCGAGAAAAGACTGCAGAGCCACTAAAACCAGTGTTGCCAGATCAGGAGATTTCCTCATAGAGCATTTTTATTAGGGAGAATTGTTCAGAAGAAAGTTTAGGAGATTTATATTTTATTTTAGGGGATTTTTCGGATCCCTAGTGGATTTTTGGGAGATTTTTGGATAACGAAGTATGATGTATTGAGAACACTGGCAAGAAAACATATTTTGCCAACTATTTTAATAGTCAAAGCAGCCTTTTGTGTTAGAAATATGTAAGCTTACAAAATGTAAGCTCGTTCTTACTTATTGCTGTCACAATGAAATCCCGCCAAAAATGGCACTTTTTATTAAATTCATTTGTTATATGTTTTGTTTTTGTTGTTAAGCTGAAGATGAATAAAAAAAGGCTGCATTAAAAAAAATAATATGTATGAGAAGTTTAATTCCTTTTGGGACGAAATTTCGGTATTTTTTTAAGATTTAGGGGAAAGTCATTTCAGGTATCTGGCAACACTGACTAAGACACTGCTTAACAACGGCTCACGCGCCAAAGACGGGCAGCACAGAGTCAGATTAATGCAGTAAACCAATGAAAATGGTACAAGGAAAACTTTGAAGCGCATTCTTGGCTCCTGTGCGGCTATTTCAAAACTGAGCCTTACGCACTCAGGGGCCCCATGCTTTTCTGGATAAGCGAAGCTGCCCAAACTCGACATTAAGTCGCTGTTGACCTACACTAGAAACACAAATATTCTCACCAATCACATTTACGGCGATCCGCAACCGATCCGTTAGGGACCCAGCAAGATGGCCGACCCAGCCAGTCAGCTTACCTCAACTAAACTAACCTAACATACAGTCGAACCTCGTTTATCCGACATGTGCAGGACCGCAAGCATCCTGTAAAGACATGCTTCCCCTTTGTGTGTCTTCAATGTATTCCGATTTATTTTAATCCACAACTTTATTCAAATATGTAGTTAAAATTCTTTAACAAAACCCCTAATAAACACTGCCATTTTAGACAGAAAGTGAAGCTTTAGTCGCAACCTCTGGTATGGTCAACCCAAAACTTCTTCAATCCACTACAAATTAATTCAATTTACAACATTATTAAAATAATTAAAATTCTATAACAAAAACGTGCTTCCTCGTTGTGTGTCTTCACTGCATTCCGATTTAATGCAATTCACAATTTTATTAAAATAGTTAAAGTTCTATAACAAAATCCGCCATAAACACTGCCATTTAAGACATAAACAGAAGCTAAAGTCACAGCCTCTGGTCAACTCGAAACTTCTTCAATCTACTTCGAATTAATTCAATTAACAACATTATTAAAATAATTAAATTTCTATAACAAAAACCATCATAAAATCAGCCATTAAAGACATAAAGAGCAGCCAAAGTGTCAGCCTCTTGTCAGTGCAACCTGAAACCAATCTTTTGTTTTTATTGAATCAATACAAATTCAAGACTTGCAGTCCTTCCAATGACTCTACGCAAATTTCATGTTCACTTTTATTTTCATTTTCATTTCAATTTCAATTTGATTGGCGAATTTCAAATTCAATTTCATGCTACCTTAACGCAATTCGTTTATAAGTGCAGCAAATTTGTCAAAATTACAGCAACCACTTTTGATGCGCAACACAGCTGGCCGCTGGCTGGCCGGATGCAACGTGCAACATGCAACATGCAGTACCGTCCAGTCCAGCCCAGCCCAACACGCAATGATGCATTGCGGCGCATCTTGGCGCGGCAATTGCCAAATTGTTGTCATAAATCTGGCATCATCGAGGCGTTTTTTTTTCGCACCTTACATACTCGCATAGAAACTGCAGCGACCACTGCAGTCGCCACGAAAATGCAATGGACACTTTTTTGCCATTTCGATTTCGATTCGACTGCAGCCGCTTCTGCAGCAAAACAGTCGTTGTACTTGTATACTTTACGGGCGTGCATATATTTTTAATTGTCGCCCATATAACATTTCATTAAGTTGCAATACAAGTGAATTTTTGTCGACAGATCGATGCATTGATAAAAAAACAAAACAAAAGCAAAAACCTGGCAATGCCCAACGCTCGATGGCCATAAAGTGGCCCATGATTGACAGAAATGCTGGCAAACTATAATAAAATAAATTGAATAAGTTCGTCAGCGACAGGGATAATCGATTATAATGGGATTTTAACTGAATTGTCCACATTTAAATGGAATTTTAAATAGTTATTTTCGCTGTTGTGGCTGCTAGCGAAATTCCTGCAAATTAGAAACTTTGGCTGCCTGCACGCCACGTCGCGACGTCTTATCGGCAGCGCCATAAATCTGTGAAAACGAACATTTCAAGCGGTTCGGTTTTGTTCTTCTTTGATGGCTGTAATTTCAGTGATTTTTTATATATTTTTTTATTTTATTTTTATGCCAAAAATTATCAGCGCACCGCAGCAGTCGACCAAAGCCACCTCAAGACTTGAACTGTGCATGTAGAATACAATCAAAAATTTGCACTAAAGTACCAGAAGCCAGTCGACCGACCAACCAACCGACCAACCAGTCAGCCAACCCACCAGACAGGTAAACGCTCAGCCAACGCACCAACCTGTGCACAGCGGCGTAACCCCTAAAAAGCAACGCTCGCTGCCGCAGCTGTAATGAAAGAAAGCTACAACAACAGCAAAAAATTGCATTTGATTTATTATCGAGAAATGTTTTTGCTAAAGTTTTTGTTGTTGTTTTTATGTTATGCCTGAATTTCTATATAGAACAACTTTGGCTAGTCGCCGAGCGAAACCCCCACCAAAAGCAACAACAAGTCTTACATTTAGAACAACAACTATAAGTACTTCTAGTTGCCGAGCGAAACCCCCAAACAACAACAACAACAACAACAACAACAACATCAAGGCTTACACTTTGCACAAACACACACACAGACACAGACACACACTGAGCCATTCACACTGTCAAAGTGCAGCAGCAGCGTTGCTCGACGTTTCGTCCGCCCGCCTCAGCGTTAAAACTAAAATTCCATAAATTAAACGCCGTGCGAAATAAAACTTTGCTCCATTGTATAAATCACAGATCTTTTTACATAAATTTATGCTTTCCATGCCGTGCAACATTTTTCTGCGCTCCTGCACTCCTGCGTTCGGAGCGCACTTGCCACCTTACAAAAACCAACAACAAAAACAACCAGCCAGGAAAATCAAAGACGCACTACTCGCTAAGGTTAAAACACTCAGCTCGAGTGGCTCGCGAGAGAGAGAGAGAGAGGAAGAGGGGCGACGAGAGACTTGACGGCAGTTGTGGGCGTTTCACCCAGCGCACTTGACTTGACGGTAAATTCGCATAAACACACATATAAACATATCTAACACACACACACAAACACACATACATTCATAAATATGTATTTAGCTCGATAAGAAATTCCACATAAATACGAAAATCTACAAAGTTGGCCGAGCACGCAGCGACGCGCGCTGGGAAGCGCACAAACTTGCAGTTTTCCCCGAAAATATGAAAACTACCACTTTATGGTCGCACAAAAGGGTGGGCGGGGGGCGAGGGAATAGCGGCACCTCTGCTTATTATGTGTTGCAGCCATGGCATTAGAGCAAAAGTTAGGAGTCGCTATGTGTGAGGGTTGGTGCGTCAAGTGCAAAGAGCTGTGAAGCATACAAGTTCGTATTTATACATGAACTTATCTATGTATGTATGCATGTATGTGTGTGTATATATAGACCCAAGTCGGTGCACCACGACTTGGTTATAACGTACATGGTCAAAGACTGACAAAGGTGACAAAGGCTGAGCCACAAAAATCTGATTTTTCTTCATATAACAAAAAATCGACATGGACGTAATGCATTATATTGTAATGGCTTTAAAACTTTGTATATAGCGTTGTATGAATGCTATCTGATTAAGCTAGATGATGTTAGAAAGATAAAATTTCATACTAAAAAAACTTCTCAGACAATTTTGTAATGGGTTGGCTCAGTTTTGTTTGAGTGTGACTCAAAAATGGACAACAGCAAAGAGAAAATTCCAGGGACTTAACTATTATAAGTTTTTTAAGAAATTAATTGCAATGTAACTATTACAATGCAACATAAATTTTATTTGTTGATTATAATTATTATTTGCGACAATTAATTTTTACGTTGCATAATAACTGTTATGAGAAATAAATATTTTTTCATTCTGGATAATTATTATTTTGGGATTTTTTTGTTTACGTTGCATCCATTGTAACCATTCACAATTTTAGCTGCCTTACTTGCATTATTTCGAATTTTCCAGAGACTTAAAATAATTATAATCCATATTTTTCGAAATAAAAAAATTCCCTATTTTAAGCAATGTCTATAATTATTGCTTTATACTAACACTGTGCAAGTCGAAAATTCAGACATGGGGGGGGACCTACTGAGCGACTTTTCTACAGGTATAATGAGTTGAGATCCAAAAGGCGTTTGGCTGGATTGGCTCTAGTTTAAGAGAAATCCGACTTTGAAGTTTGCTCATTTTAGTCGAGTTCGTCGCTTAAGTCTTCGAGCATTTAAGGTCCTAAATCGTTCCGAATATCGCTTTACTGTCTTCGGCAAGTTTGTAGATATTTTAACGACCAACAAATTTGCTTAAGACACCAATGCAAAAAAAATACATTCAAACTGTGTAATTGCGATATGTGCATTTTGTTGCGCAGCGCAACGTGGCGTATGAGTGTCATTTAATGACATTTAAAAATACATTCACATGTTAATGTCAAAAATGCACTGTAACACTGTTTTGGTTGCCCGGAAGTAACTTTTGGAATGACTAAATTGAGGATGAATACAAAAGAAGCTTGATGTATGAGTCATAGCAGAAAGCCTCATAAATCGAGGTTCCATCTTCGAAGCGCTGAAGAATCGCAACTAAAATCGACCCATTTTGAAGCGTTTAGTGACTGGTGATCAAAAGTGAACCACTTACAACAACGTCAAACGAAAAGGGTCGAGTTCGAATCGCAATGATTTGGCGTAAACGATGGCCAGGCCAGGATTGACGGTTAGAAAATATTCGCTGTGTGTTAGGTGGAATTGGCAGGGAATCATCTACTATGAGCTGCTAACCTACGGCCAAACTCTGAAAGAAGCAATCTCATATAAGCGACCGATTCTGGCCAATAGGAGAAGAGAGAGAGAGAGAGACCTTAATGTCTGGACTCGGCACCTTGTGATTACCATCTGTTCTTTCTTATTAAATTGCATACTCACAAATTATGAAATCATATTTATACGGTGACCCATAATTCAAATAAATATTTTACGTAGGTCTTAAGATCTGAATAATTGTTTTAAGGGGCAATAACAACTTGGTGGGACATATTATCCCAGTAGTATCAAAAGGGTTACGCAGTAAAATATCCGCAAGTATCTAAAAAATAAAATAAAATAAAATAAAATAAAATAAAATAAAATAAAATAAAATAAAATAAAGTAAAAGAAAAGAAAAGAAAAGAAAAGAAAAGAAAAGAAAAGAAAAGAAAAGAAAAGAAAAGAAAAGAAAAGAAAAGAAAAGAAAAGAAAAGAAAAGAAAAGAAAAGAAAAGAAAATAAAATAAAATAAAATAAAAAAAATAGCATAAAATAAAATAAAATAAAATAAAATAAAACAAAATAAAATAAATAAATAACTAAATCTTAAGTCTAATAACAAATGAAATTACCTGCAGCGCACCACCCAGTCGACCTCAACCATTTTCCAAATGCTTACGTTTAATTTTTAGTTTTTATGATTTTTTTTATATTCATTTCGGTTCTTTTTTTTTCTTTATAGTTCGTGCAACACTTATTTACAGTCAGAAAACTTTGACTTCCTCTTCACACAACACACACACACACATACACACATTCACACACGCCCGCCTCATTCCCGCCATCCGCAAGCAAGTAAAACTTTTGACCTTCACATACCCCCCAAGAGCGGCCAACTCGTTATCCTGGCGCACATTTGCGCTGCAATGCCCTGCAAATGGGCGGGCAGTACTTAGAAGGAAAGAGTCTGGCGCTGCTCAAAGCGAGGATATGAAATGTGAAAACTTTTCCATATGCATTTAACTGCTTTTATTTTGCAGCCATTGTTGTTATTGCTATTGTCGCTAGCAGTGCATGCGAAGCATGACGCTTGCATCATTCGAAATGTATGAGCGTTGCAAGTTTTGTCGAGTTGGAAGCGCCAGTGTAAAGAGAGAGAGAGAGAATGAGGCAGAATATGTGCGCTGAGAAGTTGAATTTTAGAAATGGTTTTGAAAATAAAGAAGCTGCCCATTTTGTGCATAAAGTATAATTGAGACCGACCTCAACACATAGTCGCAGAAGTGATGGGTTCTCAGAGTAACCGGAGAAGTAGAATATTTGTCAGGTGCTAAAGAATTTAATCACTTAGGGCCGAGGTCTTGGGTTGGCACAATAGGATAGATACTATGCAATTGTGGGATATTTTGCTATTCTTAATTCTTAAAGATTCCGTTTAGATCCCATCTGCGATATCAGATGGTATCCGTGTTCCACCTAGAAATCAGTAGTTTTATAAACGATTAGATGCTTCGGCGAACGTGTTTTTATTGAGCTTCAGTAACAACTTCTTCCTAGACTCGCAGTCTCCTTCAACCAATTGAAACAAGGACCTTCCAAGTAAAAAAGACAAAAGTTCCTGATAGTGAAACAGGTGCAAAGACCGTACTCAAGAGTTCCATCGTTTATTTTTTTCTCACTCTTTCAGCATGCAATAGTATGAGTTTTGACCATCCTCGTGCTTTTCTTTTCGAAATTCTTAGGATTGAAGCAAGAATTTAACGGCTCACCGATCCTTTTGTATATTTTAAAATACACAAAAGATCTTAGGATAGAATGGTAGATCAAAGCTCACTAATGCGCCCGACCCCCTTTACTCATTATTATAGTCCAGCAAGGTGAATCACATAAATAAAAACATGAAGTGTGTGCGGCACAGTCCATACTTCCACTCGAAGAACAAAATGACGCATTGTGAATACCTTTCTTCTTTTTTTTAATTTGATCAAACGCGCAGGGGGTGACCCCTATTAATGCGAGGTATTGCATTGGTTCAGGAGGGATATATAGGTTAGGAAATAAGGTTTGGATTGAAGTGGTTATGGATTTTTGTATTGAACCCATCAAGGTCATAGGTGCCGGAAAAAATGTCTGCAGAGAGACCATTCCACAGTCGTGCAGTGCGGTCCAGAAACTCTCTCTCTCTGTAATGCGTAGTGCACTGGAACATCGTTTCAACGTGGAATGCATGGGCGCCAGTGTTCAAACTGGTAGCCCGAGGGAATACCCGGAGTGGTGGCATCAGATTACTCTTATTTTCCACTTAAGCTAACCAACAGTTTCAATCCGGGGCACACCAGTTGTACCTTCTAATGAGAAGATTCGAGACTGTGCCGCGATAATCAGGTCCGTCAGGAATCTTGCCCCCAGGGTACGGAGTCGGCATTCCTGCAGAGCCAGCCAGTGGCACAGAAAGTGTTGTATTGTTTCTATGTCTGATTCATCTCCACAACTTCTACAAACATCACAAGACTAGGAGCACCATTTGATAAGCATAGACCAAAGAGTATTCAGTGATGACTTCAACGAGGCACCTAAATGTTTCCAGAACTAAGTGATGTCATAGAAAGTGTAGACCGTCTGCAAACTTCTTAAACCCAGCAACGATCCAATGTGCTCTTAACACTGAAACTGTGAAAGCGTTAGTGTCTTCTGTTAGGTTTTGAGTAGATTTGATTTACTGGGTCAGAACGATGACTACTTAGATTTTGCTCGAAATCCCACAAAGGTTACAACCCCACTCAGAGAAGATAATAAGGTAAATTGTTGGTCGAAAGTGGAGCTACCCGCATAAAGCAAACAGCTCTGACAGGAGATGAAACAAATTACATGGAAAAGGTAGGCCTATCTGAGAGTGCACTATGTTCCGCCTGTGGGGGAATGATGAGACGTCGGATCACATTTTTTGTGTCTGCTCCGCGTATGCCCGAATCAGGTTTGAGACAGTTGGTACTAATGTGTTGAGAACCGATCACATTGGTTCCTTGGCATCACAGTAACTACTCAGATTTTCCGGAGGTCGGGTAGATTTAAAGCAAATTAACAGGGAACCTCTCATAAAAACCTATGTTGAGATAGATGTCTGAGTGCTGTTAGCTTGTTCGAACAATGGAAGGAAAGAAAGGAGAGGGGAATCGGGGAGGTGTTTCCCGGGGTTTTCGTAGGCATGGATTTCATAGTTTTAGTTAATTTTTGAATATCCCAAAGGGATCCTCTGCCTAAGTCAAGCAGAGGATCCCGGTCCAGGATCTTCTCCAGGGTGGGCAGAAAGGCTAAAAGCCTTCCATATCACTCAGTCTATTTGAACCAGTGACGCACACCGAGGGGAGTGGGGTTCAAAACCCCCAAATAAAAAAATTGCTGGTACAAAATATAGTTTTAAATGGCATTGAGCAAAAGTTGTGCGAAACCTCCTAAAAATTAAATCCTGGGTGCGCCACTAATTTGGTGATGGTTTGGTGATCAGTTGAGTATTAGGTGGCGTCAGCTTCAAGTTTTTCAAAATCGCAACTACCATTGAAAAAACATATAGTAGGCAGTCCATGGAAGCGTAATTCAAAACTTTTTCAAGGCGAAGCAACACTCAACAACTTCGGCAAACAAACCCTTTGAGTGTAGAGCAAAAAAATCTCCACTAAAACAGCAACAAAATTCAAACAATCGCGAATTATAAAACATCGCCACACCATCACCACCAATAACAACAACAACAACAACAACAACATCCACCAACCGTCACTACCAACCGCCAATCGCCAACAGCAGCAGCAGCAGCAATAACAGCAACAACAAAACTGATCTATTTCCATAAAGAAATCACATAAATTAACGCTACACAAATGTGACTATTTACGGCGCGTTCACAGGCCAGCGGACGCATATTTTTATTTATGAACATGGCAACATTTTCGCACATGTTCCAGTTCGGTAGCGTCGTCGTCTGCGTGCAGTCGACTCTCATATAAATTAAGTTGACACGATATTTTCGTGCGCCCCCCGTAGCCGCCGGCCGCAGTGTTTTGCTTTTCACTTCTTCATTTCTGCATGTTTTGCATGTTTTTTGTTTGATTTCGTTTGCGTTGTTTTTTGTTTGTTTGTTTGTGTTCATTTAACAAATTCAAGATTTGCGCGCAAAATTTAAATATTTGCCGCGCAGCCACGCCACAAATGCGGCCGATTCGAACTACTGGAATTGCATGATTGCCGTTCACTATCGCCGCGCTGAGCACTGCGTATTGAATATGCAATGCAAGCGTGCGCTGCCGACGCTTCGGCTACTTGTCTTCGCTTGGCGTTGAAGCCAAGTTTATGATATGAGCCAGGCGCGAATACGTTGCGCACTCTACGGCCGCACCGTGCAACTGTGTAAGCGCCTAATTGACGGTGACAGCTCTTTTATGCATAATCACTTTTCGCCATTGTTGTTGTGACTGCGAGAGTGTTGCTATGACTGTGACTGTGACTGTGACTGTTGTCTGATGTATGTGTGCGATTGTGCGCTGACACGGCCAATTTATATAAGATGGCTAATAATTTTATCAAATCGCTGTGGCACTTTTGCGCATTTTTGCCATATCCTATTTTGCATGACGGCAACGAAAGACTTAATACATTTTTATACAATTTGTTGCAGCAATTTTGCGGTTTGTGTTGCTAGCAACGATTGAAACGATTGATTGATGAAATGTTTGTATTTAAAAAATGCATATTTTTCTCGCTGTTGACTGTTAGCAATGGACATAGATCCTTATTGGGTCCTTAGCGATGCCAAGAGGCCAAGATCCGTTTATGAGTTCAACAAACGCTTCAGGCCCAGCACCGCCATTTCTTCTAGTCCGGCTAACTCATGTGCCCACCCAACATTGCTGAGTGTTGTCTTGAGATGGTGGAACCGAAACAATGGAACTACGCTACGAAATTAAAAAAAAATTTACGAAGCAAATCTTGAGCATAAAAATATGTCATGCCAAAAGTTTAGTCTATATGTTGGCCAATTTCTTTTTGCTCCTTCTTTTTGAGTGTATCAATCAGTGTTGCCAGAAAAAAAATTGGTTTGGAGCTAAAATTGTGAAAAAACGAGCAAAAAAGAGCTAAACAAATTTGTTTGGAGCTAAAAAAGAGCCACATTTATTTTTTTAAGCATTTATCAATATTAATATTCTTTTACGTATTATCCGTAAACATATTTATTAACTAAACAACAACTTATATATCTGTTCAGTAAATATCTGTTAATTTAAACTGAAATAAAATTCACTTTTGCACACTTGTCGGTACAACAAAACTTAAAAAGCTTACATTTTTTAAAATACTTTGTAGTTTAAATAAAATTCAAGTAGTTACAAACATCACAAATAGTTATTACATATTTAAACCAATCATTTCATCTTCCGAAGAAGAATCGTTATTATTACAGTCGTAAATGTTGTTTGCAGTCATTAAGTTTAACAGATCATCATTTATTGCAAAATCATGACAACATTTATTCAGTCTTTTAAGGCCACTTCTTAATGTCAACAGCGAGTTTAACATAAATAAATTAATTTTATTCCGTTGCTTGTTTTTAATAAAGTTCATCATGGAAAATGATCTTTCAACTTCAGCATTGCTGAGCGGTAGGACAAGAAGAGTAAAAACAAAATTTACCAGGTCGTTAAATGGATTTTCATTGACTTAATTCTTGAACTCCCTAACCTCGACCCAAAAATTTAATTAATCGTGAAAATTGATCAATTAATCATTGAAATATAAAGCTATACTAATAAATTTTTGTAGCTAAAAAACAGCTTTAACATTTTCAGCTAAGAAAGAGCTATCAGCTAAAACCAAATTTTTGGAGCAATTTTGAAAAGAAAGCTAAATCTAGCTCCAAAAGCACCAAAATGGCAACACTGGTATCAATTACCGTCCTCTTTTCTACTTTATAGGTTAGAAAGAAACGTAAAGCAAGGTCTATATTAAAAACTTTTTAATGGAATCCTATCCTATCCCCAAGATTTAACACAATCAGTCATCTCTTTGTGAATCAGTCGGCTTCTTGAAGAATGCTACCACTACAACCTAACCTAACTAAATCATATTCAGTAAATTCCTTTTTCCTCCTTCTTTTTCGATGTTTTAATGTCCGTCCTCTTTTTTACTTTATTGGTTAGTAAGAAACGTACGAGTGAAGCAAGGTTTATAAAATTTCAACTATTAAATGGAATCCTCATGGTTCCCAGTGCCATAAATGAGCAAATCGTACTATCCCAATGATTTAACACAATCAGTCATCTCTTTGTGAATCAGTCGTCTTCTTGAAAAAGGTTGACACTAAAACCCAACCTGACTTAACATAATCGGTCAGTTCCTTTTTGCTCCTTCTTTTTTGGTGTATCAATGTCTCATCTTCTTTTCAACTTTAAAGGTTAGAAAAACGTAAAGCAAGGTTTATACAAACTTTTAAATGGAATCCTTATGGTGGATGAATCACACCATTCCAATGTGGTATCACAATTAGCCTTCACTTTGTGCTTCTGTAATCTTTCATAAGAAGGCTGTCACTTCACCCTAACCTATCAAATCAAATCTAACTTAACCTCTTATGATTATTGTTTAAGGCTATTAAGCAACGCGACCAGTGTTGATCTTTTTTCTTTTGATCTGCCTTGTTTTAACCTTCTAAGTTGAGGCTTTTCATTAATTTTAGTACTCTTTTGGGTTCTAAGTTCCAGATCTTCTCCAGGGCTGGATAAATCTTTTTTTGCTAAGTGCATAGCCATCACAGAGAACATGTATGCAAGTTTTTGATTTTTGCTTAAATTTCCTGCTGAGATTCAAAGAGAAAATTCCCATTTTATTGAGATGATACCCAAATGAGCCGTGACCAGTGTGGTATCTAGCGAGGATGCGGACGTCTCCCTTCTTGAGCGTGCGGAGTCTTCTATCTGGGATTAAAAACAGTTTTGCCTGCCGTCGTTCGGCAACATTTTAGTCTACCCATTTCCTTAGCTATTCATGTAGCTATTCCTCTGGGAAGTCCACAGAATGGTGCAGGGCCTATCACTGGGCGCCTTGCACCTCTTGCAAGTCAGTGGATTTGTTCGTTGCCTTCGTGATATTATTCCGGGACTAACCGTAACTGACATTAACCCTTTTAGTGCCGGAGGCCGATATATGGGCTCTGGCTGCACTAGCGAGAAGTGCCAGAGCCGATATATCGGCCCGCGCCTTGTAACGCTTTATTATTCGCATTGCGGGAGAACTCTATCTCAAAATAAATTTGTAATACGTTATAAATGATCTAATTTCATTACGAGAGAATAAAAAAAAATAGTTTTTTGTTTTAACTCTTTGTGGACGTTTATGTTATCGGAACTTTTCGGCAGCGTGTTATGTAAACAACTGTTTGAAGACTCTTGCGAAATAACGTTGCATTGTCGCAGCGAGACGTAGGATCAGTTAGTGTCTCCTCGATCGTTGTTGTGAACAGTATATTTCGTCCCAGTTGCAGTTTGAAAGCGTCATTTTTGTTGTTGCCGTTGTTTTCCGCTTGTGTCAAACATTGTTGTTTTTGACAAACGAACAATTAGCAATACAGGACTTCAAAAATTCTAATCATTCTCTATTTCATGCTTAGTATACTGCTTTTTGAATCATGTAAATATTGTTTCTCGTTTGGTTTTTATGAGAATTTTCCCAAACCCTAGTAAAACTATGAAATTCGGCCGGTTATTCTCGCATAGGTACCTCTTTTTCGCCCGGCACTAAAAGGGTTAACTAACAAGGACCGACATTATTCTGCGTTAACTCTTTAGAGTTACGGTTAAGTTCATATAGAAGATTATGGCAATCTTTGACTTAACGTAACTTAGGTTAGGTTGGGTAGAAAAGGGCGTAGGCGGCAAAGACCACACTTCCACTCAAAGACCAAAATGGTCCGATGTGCATTCCTTCCTGTTTTCTTCTAAAGCTAACCAATATTCTCAATCCTGCGAATACCAGATCGACTTTGTAACCTAAACAAACCCTATTTTTATGTAATACTGAAAAAACAAACATTTTTCTAGGTCCTGAACAACAATCTTCCACATTTTTTTCATATTAAAAATCTCAACTTGTCCTCATGATTTCACACACATTTATTCAACTCAATTTTCAATAGTTGA
Source organism: Melieria picta (assembly GCA_964056695.1). NCBI lineage: Eukaryota > Metazoa > Arthropoda > Insecta > Diptera > Ulidiidae > Melieria > Melieria picta. The sequence continues at coordinate 113,924,101 of OZ057399.1, read as the reverse complement.
CAATTAAATTCCAAACCACAAATCTTCGAGCAATGTTAACAACATTTGATCCAAATAAGAATGCTGAACATGTGCACTGACACATAGTCGCCTAATGGGCCGCCACTGTTGGCTCGACTCTGACGCCGGTCGACCGCTAACGATTTGCCGCATTCGCGCTTTATTAGCCTCAACTAACTCAATACAAATCAATAAATCGCCGCTTGCCATCATAATCCAGCTAACTGATTTTCCAACTAAGCCAGCACAACAATATTGCCGGCACTTGCGCATTGCATTTATGTAATTTATGTATATCCACCTAAACGAATCCGTGTGCATGTGCATGTGTGTGTGTGTGTGTGCGAGTCGCTTGCAGTCAGTCATTTCTATAAGGGGAAACGCATTGCATAATCCATTTGTAATCAGCTTTCAATTAATTATAATACTTATTGCCAATGCAATCAAATTCGCAACAACAATAACAACTAAACAATAACAACTAAACAATAGCAGAAAAACACTGTAAAGTGTTGTAAAGAAATCTCTCACGAAAATTAAATTTTCCTTATGAAATTGTAAATATTTATGAGGCAAATCATAATTGCCTCATAAATACTATCATAAACTTGTATTATTATTGTTGTTGTTGCTGTTATTGATGCTGTTGCAGCAGTAATGCTTTGTGTATGTTGCAAGCGATGGTTAATTGCCGACCATACTAAAGGCAAAAGCTGATATAATCGCACAAACAGTAGCCGCACAACAAGAAGGAGGAAACTATTTATAATTGAACCCGTTTCGGCGGCAGAATTGCAAAACTTTCAAAATTATATTTATTTCGCACCATTCGCCATAAATCTCAATTTATGGTGGTTAAAAAATAAAAGTCGAAAACCCCCCAACAAGTGGGGGAAGCAAAAGTGGCAAATATTTGCACCATACAAAACCGAATGCGAGGTTGGCGCATTGCACTGCGAGCTGCAACTTTTTAGTAAAATATTTGCGCAGCAGTGGCGCACACTTATGGCTGCCTTATGGCTGAGTTTGACTCGCAAGTTGGCCGGTTGGCGGACTTGGAGTGCAGCTAGCGAGTGCTTCGAGTGTTCGTGACTAAGTAGGGTTTTAGGTATTTAATCGAATAGATGGAAAATTCAAAGTTTGTTTGTTAGTCGTTTATGAAGGATTTTTCATTAGTTATGTCTGAAGTTTAAAATTCTGTAGAAAGATTTGAGTTGAAGGGATGACGAAAAGCATTATTGCGAATTGAAGGACATGCTGAAAATTTTATTATTCAAAGATCCTATGTTACTTCAATTACAGAACTTGATCCGAGAGCTCCAACTTTGTGTGACTTTGTGACATAAGTCGCACTAAATCTCACCAGTGTTGCCAGATACCTGAACTGACTTTCTCCTAAATCTTAAAAAAATACTGAAATTTCCTCCTAAAAGTAAAAAACTCCTAAAATTTGTTTTATAATTTCCGTCATTTTAAAGGAATTAAACTTCTCATAAAAATATATACCTACATATAATATAATAATTTACTATAAAAGTTAAAATTAACTGTTATTTTGTGCCTTTTTCAGGCAAAAATAACTGTTACTTTTGACTTTTATTTGATCGGTCAAAAATAACAGTTATTTTGTGACTTTTATTTTTTCGGTCAAATTCAGGCAATTGGAATTTTTTCAAAAGCCGTTTGACCGTCTAAAAAACTATTGATACCATTTTTTTCGTCGCACAAGTCTTATAGCTCAGAATGTGCGGTCTGCTGAGATGAAAAAAATGGTATCAATAGTTTTTTAGTCGGTCAGACGGCCTTTGAAAAATTTAAAATTGCCTAATATATTTGACCGAAAAAATAAAAGTCACAAAATAACTGTTATTTTTTACCGATAAAATAAAAGTCAAAAGTAACAGTTATTTTTGCCTGATATGATAAAAGGCACAAAATAACTTTTATTTTTGTCGGTAAAAATAAAAGTTAAAAGATAACAGTTAAAATCTGACTTTTTTGAAAAAAACCATAACCGGTACAGTCCCTGCATATAACAAATATATTAAATAAGAAGCTCCTTTTTTGGCGGGATTTAATTGTGACAGCAATAAGTGAGAACGAGATAGAACGAACTTACATTTTGTAAGCTTACAAATTTTTAACAGACTTGCTTTGAGTGCTTTGACTATTAAAATAGTTGCCAAAATATGTTTTGTTGCCAGTGTTCCCTTCGTTATCCAAAAATCTCCCAAAAATCCACTAAGGATCCGAAAAATCCCCTAACATAAAATATAAATCTCCTAAATTTTCTCCTAAACAATTCTTCCTCCTAAAAATTCTCCTAAAAGGCCAAAAATCTCCAAAATCTAGGAGGAAATGTCCTGATCTGGCAACACTGAATCTCACCAACACACTATGGGCCCAACAATCACATTTATCCGGTCACAGGGGGCAATAATGCAATGAACTGAATGATTTTCATGCCCAGTTAGTCAATTCTTATTGGTTTGTTGCTATCAACCAGCAACTTAATGTCACTCCACACAAAAAAATTTGAGTGCATTAAATTGCACGACCTCTCAATTAGCCTCTTATGAAAATAATGCTTTCTAGGAACTTTTCCCGCCCAATATGTAACACAAATGCGTGACACGATTTTTAATAAAAATAAATAAATTTTAATAACTAAATAAAATTTTACAATTTCGACACGTTGTTGACTAATTGTTGTTTTTGAATTGTGCAATGGTTACCAGGACAGAACACAAACTTAAAATACCAATAGTACTGCCATCAAAAACGTTAGAGAAATAAGCTGTCAATATTAGAGAACAACGCTAAGAAAAAAATTTTAATATTATTAAAATCTTCACTCAATCATAAAGAAATCCGGATTATAAATTTCCTGCATTCTGGAAGAGATAAGAAGAAAAGGTAATAAATATGTAAAAAAAGAAGAAATGTATATAAAGACATCTTTTAATGCTTGAGTCAGTGGTTAGATATTCCTAACTCAGTTTTTTTAATTTAAAAACAATATAAAAAATTTTCATTTTTAATTTAATTTTTTAAAATTTAATTTATTTAAATTTTTAAAAATTTAGAATATAAAAAATCTACGGAATATAAAAAATCCAGTTTAATTTTTAGTTTTTTATATATTTTCCAAAATCTTTACTGAATCATAACACCGTGCGACAACAAATTTTACAAAGAAAAAAATCGGAACAAGTGCAGAATACCACACCCTCTTAAAAAAAAAAAATTTTTTTTTGGCCGGAAAGAGGGGCATTTTTGTAGTCTAACAAACTTAAAATTTTGCTGCGGAAACAATTACAGAGGGCGTGGTCCGCCCCCAAAGTTTCAGTTATATATCCGAATTTCTCAATAAATAACCAACCGATCCTAACAATATAGATGTCATATGAAAGGTATTTTTTCCCCCTTTCGATTGATGTATAACATTAGATATGTTATATCTACCAACAATGAACTAAAAAAAACGTGATTTTTTTCTCGAAAAAATACGTTATTAAGCTATTATAAGTTTGTTACCATATTATAGCCTGTGAAATTTCCTTTACAATGATATGTAAAAATGTACAGTTTTATGTTTTTAAGTATTTTTTTTTAATTTTTTCTAACTTGTCTCTTGGTCTTTTCTTGGCAATAAGTTTTTCCCAGGTGGCCGGCCTTCGGCCGGGCGCTAAAAAAATAACCCTCATGGGAGTTACCACCACATGAGGCAACAGTAAGATGTGCACAGTATTTTTTGTTTAAATCCATAGTTCCAAGCCATAGTTTTCTTGGCATTAAGTTTTCCCCAGGTGGCCGGCCTTCGGCCGGGCGCTAAAAAAATAACCCTCATGGGAGTTACCACCACATGAGGCAACAGTAAGATGTGCACAGTATTTTTTGTTTAAATCCTTTCATTGCAGAATATCGCTCTTAAGCAAAACCTTCATAAGCGCCATATCAATACGGTAAACAGATGCTTTTACCTCAACTTAAATTAAAATATAAAAGCGAAATAACATAGTTTTTGAATGTTTTATATTTCACTGTAAAGGGAATTTCACAGGCTTTAATATGGTAACAAACTTATAATAGCTTAATAACGTATTTTTTCGAGAAAAAAATCACGTTTTTTTTTAATTTATGTAAAAAAAACAAATTTTCGCTTTTAACTCATTGTTGGTAGATATAACATATCTAATGTTATACATCAATCGAACGGGGGGAAAAATACCTTTCATATAACACCTATATTGTTAGGATCGGTTGGTTATTTATTGAGAAATTCGGATATATAACTGGGACTTTGGGGGCGGACCACGCCCTCTGTGAATGTTTCCGCAGCAAAATTTTAAGTTTGTTAGACTAAGAAAATACTCCTCTTTCCGATAAAAGGAAAAAATATTTTTTTTAAGAGGGTGTGGTATTCTGCATTTAAGCCAAAAAATCGATATACTCACAAAACTAGAGGCCAAATGTAGTAAAACTGCGTTTTTAGCTTTTATCTCTGACGTCAGGATTTTTTTTAAAACGACTTTGAAATTTCAAGGACATGTTTATTACAAAAAAATATTTAAAAAATTGCGCAATGTATCAAATAAAAGAGAAAAATCCTCAAAATATTAAAAAATTTAATGTTTTGGTGCAAAAGGCCGAATAGGTATTGAAAATGTCCTTTTAAAACTTTATCCCTGAATATTCTTGGAAATATTTTTAATAGTTTTTTTTTAAACATATCTTAAAGACTAATATATACACTACCACATCCTCGATTTTCGTCCTTCTAGCTTTATTAGTTTAAGATATAAGAAACTTAATAAGCCCAGTGCTTAGCAATTGCAATTCACCGTTCGAACAGCAATTAAAGGCTGTGCCCAAAAAACAACATTGTGATTCTCAAAAGTATAAGAAACCCCTTGTCATGTTTCTTTCTGAGTTGATCGACACTAAGTACTTCGAGTTTCAATTTTGTAAACCCAGCTAGTCTCTTCGATGGTATTACAGCCACCATAAGATGGTTGCAAAGGATGTGTGCAGTACTAGCTGCACTTCGACTCGGAGGTCTGAAGAAACCACATCAGCCGCTATCAGATGCATGGACCTCATCTTTTAACGCCCTCCTCCTAAAAATTATTAAAACAATTATTACAAACTATGAAATAAGCACCTCTAAAACACTCCATGCTTTGATAAAAGCGTCAGCCCCCTCTCAACAGGATTAGAAATCATATTCAGGTCAACTTTTATTTTGATTCACCGTTAAACTATGCCCTACTCAAGCCAACATTCACAAGAATGGCTTTCGGGGACACCTAATTATAACTAAATCGTAATACAACTAATACAGGTTTTCTCTTCAATCGCAACAACAGTTTTAGTTGTGACAGGTTATTCGAGTTTTGAAAGACATAACCAACGAAGTAAGCTTTCATTGAAAGACCACTGTTGTAGTTGTGTAGGAGGAAAGTGTTAGAAGGAAAGTGTTCCATACTAATTTGTATCCCTACTGCTTTGGCCAAAAAACAAACTCTGTCTTCTCATGACACTCGAAAATCAAAATGGATGATCCACAAATCTTTTCAGAATCAACTTATTCGCTTTAACAAAGAATGTATAGAGAGATGCGAAGGAAAGTGTTCACATACTAATTTGAGGCTAAAAACTAGTGTCCGACCGAATATTCGGTTTCGGTTTCGGTTTCGGCCCAAATCAGTGGTTTCGGTTTCGGTTTCAGTTTCGGCCAAAAAATGGCCGAATAGCCGAAACCGAAACTTTCTAGAATATTTTTTACATTTTATTGTGTAGCAGATATATAGTGAAAGGAGGAATAATTTAGATGCCACCAATGTAAATAAATTTATTTTTTTAGCATATAATATTAAATTATTTAATTTTGAATATTAGCGAGTAAGGTGCGAAAGGGTGATTTTTTCATGTTTACGTTTTTAAAAAATGAATAAATTGTTTTTTTTTAATAAGTATTTATTTATTTATGCTATGTTTGTTTGTTTGTTCTTTATTTACTTAATGTAAAATTCGTTTGTTGAAAAAAGTGCTTGATATGGTGATTTTTATTTCAACTAGAAAGTTTCGGTTTCGGTTTCGGTTTCGGCCGAATATTAAAAAAAAACCGAATATTCGGTTTCGGTTTCGGTTTCGGCCCAAAAAAGTGGTTTCGGTCGGACACTACTAAAAACAGACTCTGCCTTTTCAGGGCACTCTTTCGCGACGATCCACAAATCTTTTCAGGATCAACTTTAACAGCATTGCTCACTTCAACAGAAAAACAAAATAATTTTTTCTAAGCTCTCGGGGGAAGTACAAATTTCAATTCTGGAAAATACCATTTCTGTGCTAAAACAATGAGCCAATATCAATTTTACTGGGTTTTTTCAGCCTGCACTGAAACCTGTCTCTAAGAAAATTTATTCTCATCATGAGAATCATTTGCTTCAAAGTGTTGGGGATTTGAATATTAAAAATGACATTATATAGATTTTATAACCTGAGACATTACATAAATACTCAGGATATCATTTTGATGAATAATGGGTTCCAGTGGCGCACACAGGATTTCCTTTTGGGCGAGGAGGTGGGGTTTTCGCGTACAACTTTTGAGCCTAATACCATCTGAAACCATATTTTCTACCAGCAATTTTTTTAATTGGGAGGAGGATTTAACCCCCAAAAACTACCCTGTGTGCGCCACTGATGGGTTCCATACACACATTTTTAGTTTAATACAATTTGCAACCATATTTGCCACATACAAATTGATATTTGGAGAGTTTGAGCCCACAAAACTGCCCTTATGAGCGCCACTAATCACAGCTACTGCAATAATCTCGAAGGTGTAAGATTACAAGGGTTTGTAGCTACAATTTCATTATAGTTATTCAGAAAATCTAAAACTTGCTACAATCTGGCAATGCAATTTTTTTGAAATAAATAAAATTAAAATAATAAAAATAAACCATTTATGTAAATAAATGCAGAATAAAAATTAATTTTAAATAAAGTGTACAGAATCAAATCTTTAGCTGCGGTCGAGATGAAGCAGACATGAGCAATGCAACAGCCAACAATTGCCATGCCAGCAGTCAATGGCCGCGAATTGCATATGAATTGCTAATGAATGTTGTGGTCGACTGGAAAATGCTCCAACTTTACTCGACTTCACACCGAAATGCAAACCCAGTCGTGCAGACTGGCCAGTTGAACCTAAATGCGGCGGGTGGCAATGGAACCGTAGCGACAGCAACAGAAACAAAAACCATGTTGGCGACAGTTTCAGCTGGCTATGGATTTTTTCAAATAAAATGCAGCTACAAAAAATTAATTTTTTTTATTTTTTATTTTATTTATTTTTTATTATTTATTTAGCCGTTTGGTGCGCACCTTCGCGGCCCTGTGCTCATCTGTCTGGCTGTCTGTCTGGTGCGCTGACTGTCAGACGAATGTGCCGTATTTTGAGTTTTTGACTTTCCACTTTCCATCCGCCCACCCAACAGCCGGTCATGACATCAAATCTGCTAGCTGTGGCTTTATTTTTTCAACTTCGATCGGTTTTTCACTTTTGGCAGTCGATTCTGCTCATTTGTGTGTCTGTCTGCCGGAGTGTGTGTATGTGTGTGTGTGTTTGTGTGTGTTTACTGAACTCTAGTCTGCACATTTTCGTTTTATTGTTTTTATTTTTCGCTTTATTTATTTCTTTGCGATTTTTCATTCATTTGCAATATGATATCGGCAATACGGCAATGCAACAATAACAACAACAACAGCATCAATGCTGACTACGTCGCCATTGGCCGACGGCCGATAACAAATCGCTGATACATAATTAAATTACAGCGTTTTAATTTCTGTAATTAGTCACGATTTTGCTGAAAACAAATTCTGTTTTGGCGCCAAAGCGCCACCAATGTGCGCTCTAGTCCGAAGGCAACAACAACTTTGATATAACTATAAAATTAGCCAAAGTCAGCGAGGATTGTCTGTGTGTGGAGGCGGCATGTTGGATTGGAAAGAGTCGAGTTTTCAAAGGAAATGGAAAAACAAAGAAATGAATTTCATACGAAAGAAGAAATTTTTTTTAACATACTCGTACTTCATAGCCACGCCCATTTGCTTGTCTATTTTTCCATTTTCTAATATGATGATGAGATAATATATTCTTTGCAAAAAGTGACACTTTTATAAAAAAAAAGACAAAATATGACAAAATGAGTTCATAGCCTTGTTGACAATATTCATTAAAATAATCCATAATATTGGTTCAAACTAAATTTTTTTATGACTTTTTCATATTCAACATTATAGCCTCACAGTGGCATACGCAAGCGGGATTTAAGGGTTCAAACCCCCAAGTATCTGTTTGTTAAAATTTTTTTGGATGGCAAAAATGGTTGAAAATAGTATTAAGTTCGAAAGTTGTGTACAAATCGCCCCCACCCAAAATGAAATCCTGTGTGCGGCACTGTAGCCTCATATTTTTGACCGACCCCCTTCCAACCTATGCTCGATTTTCTTATTTTATCAAAGCACATTCTTCAAACAGTTTTCTTCAAACCTTTTCGTCAAAATTAAGCTTAAAATAAAGATTTTAAATTGTTTACAAATTTGCATATTTCAACATATTAAATTTATATGGCAACCCTGTCTGACAGCTGTTGAGCCTCAGCACCACTTAAACCAAAATTTAATTCGCTATCTTAAATCTATCGACAGTTACATTCAACTCCCGACGGATATACTGAGCATCTGGCACAGAGATAGATTTTGGTCCATACTTCTGTTGATGTCGATCAGAAATATATATATTTTTTCACACTTGGCATCGAGCTTCTGTGCATTGTGAGCCAAGCACTCAATGCAATGAAAACGCATCAACATTCAAAAATTGTATCATACGAATCTAATTATTCTACAAACTAGAGTAATCACTCTATCGGCAGATGCTATAACTTTTGCCAATGGTAGCAAAAGTAAATTCTGCTTTGACATTAATTCATTCATACATTCATTCATTCATACGTACATTCATTAATTTATTCATACATAAATTCATACATTAATTCATTCATTCATTCATACGCTCATTCTTTCATTTATTTATTCATACATACTTTCATTCATTCATACGCTCATTCATTAATTTATTTATTCATACATACTTTCATTCATTCATACGCTCATTCATTCATTTATTCATACATACATTCATGCATTCATTCATTCATTCATACGTTCATTCATTAATTTATTCATACATACATTCATACATTCATACATTTATTCATTCATGCATTCATTCATTCATACGTTCATTCATTCATTCATTCATTCATACATACATTGATTCATTCTTTCATTCATTTATTCATACATTCATTCATTCATACATTCATTTATAAACAAATTAGAGCCAAAGAACACTGAGTGACAACTTTTGCGCCATCCTGTTCTACGGACGAAGAACAACAAATCAGAAGTAAAAATTTTGAATTTTTTAGAACAAAGTTTCCGTTTTCCTTTCCTTTTTCCCACATAAAAAAAAATACACATACTGGAGATACACATAGAGTAATTTATAGAACGGATATGTGCGACATGCACTTCCACTCGGAGACCCAGTTGCGTCCATTTTGACTTCCTTCATTTTGGATCCGGTGTTCTTCCCTATCTCTTGGGTTCCCTAGCAATCCAGAAGAAATCTTTTAGGAACTATTTGGTCTTGACGAGGAATTTTTGTAGATCAGTAATCTGTGCATCAGCTTTTAAATCCTTGGGGACTTGGGGCTTACAAATATGTTTTGAAAACTTTACAAATGATGGCGCTACTAACAACAAATCTCATTGGACAATTTTCTACTATTGAGGTTAAAGCGTCACTGTTTTCCTATACAAATCAGTATATCAATCACTTTGCTGAAGGATAAGTTTCATTGTTGATAAGTTTGTATGAAGAATAAGTTTTCATAGTTTTTGGAAAGCGCTGATCCTTCTGCACAACAATGTTCGACCCCATTTTGCAAAAGTCGTAAAATAAACTTTGTAGGCGCTTCACTGCGAAGTGCTACACTACGCGCCGTATTTACCAGACATTGGTCCTTGCGACTAACCCACGCTCCGGTCTATGACTCATGGCTTGACTGAGTAGAAGAAGAATTTTTTCAACGCAAATTTCATATGCTGGCTGAGAGATGGGAAAAAGTCATAGCAAACGATGGAGAATACTTTAAATAAAATACACAAAATTTCAAATTGTATTTTTTTATGAGACTAATTGTACAACAATAAATGTGTCTACAAATTGACTCATATTTATTATAATTATGTTTTCTAAAAAACCATTTTTTCTCACAATTCTTCTTGATGTTCTAAAATGTTCGAAATTTCGGCATAAATACAAAATGTTCATCGTCATCGACAACATTATCGCCGCTAAACTAACCACACATCTTGTCTGAAAGCTTTTACCTTGTAGACATTTTTCTACACCAAGTTGTCTTCACCTGTTGGTGTTGGCCATAGTGGGTAAGTTGTTGTTGTTGTTGCGGCATGTGTGGCACACCTTCCTGTGTGTGACACCCATTGGCACAGGTTAATTAAGTTGTTTTCCATTGGCTGCAACGGTTCGAGTGCCGTATTAACGTCTAAGGGGAGCGCAATGAACCGATGGAGCAGCCGTGTTGTGTTGTTGCAAAGTGCCTATAATTAAAACTGACAGTCGAGGAATAGTAAATTTTTTTGATTCGCAAAAAACTGATATAAACGAAAAGGCACTTAAAATGATGAAAGTTTAGTTAAAGGGGTTTGAGGTGTGAGTGGAGAGATGTGCGTTGGCTGATGAGATACGAAGGGGCGAAAAATTAAATACGGAAGTTGATGAAATATAAAAATAGTAACTGAATAGTAACAAAAACAGTTTTGCAATTAAGTAGTAAGTAATTAAGTCTTCGAGACATCATTTGAAATTATGTTCAGGGCAATATGTGATCTACACTGAAGCAATCAATGATTCAAGGTGGCGAAAGAAGCAAGTAATGGACTTGTTTTTCTTTACTCAGATCTTAGTTTTACTACACATTGCCTGGATTAGGTTAGTTAGAAAAGTTGCACCTCCTGGAATTTCTACTTAGTTGACCTCAAGTCCCAGTTGGCGTATAAGAAAGTTTTAATCAATGCAAACCGATTTCGATTTAGTAGTTCAACACCAGTGACAAAATTCATGGGTTAACTGTCGTACTGAATATTTTATTTTTTTGCATATATTCTCGCAGCTATTTTCACAATTTGTGCGCTTCAAGCCAAACCTAGACGAGCCAAATCTTTGTATTAAATGCCAACCCTTTTCTGCAATTTGCTCGTCAGTGATTTACAGCAAAATCTTACAAAAAGCAAATAACTGCCAGGTAATGGGTCTTTCTTCCTTCCAGCCAACCAGCCAGCCAGCCAACCACTCAGTCAGTCAGGCCGACAGTCAGTCAGCGTCAGCTACCACCCATTGCAACGGCAATTAACTTTAAAATACAAAACGGTACTTTTCGCCGTAGATACAAAAATTACACCAATTTTATTTGTTATGCACAGCAATTGAACAGTCAACGGCTGAAAATAAGTAAGAAACACCATCAAAGCAACAACACAAAAATACTTACAAAATGAAAAAAGCAACAACAACAACAATAATAAAGCAACAACGACGCTCAACATTAACCCCGGCAGCGTAATTGTACATTTTGTATTTTTGGTCTTTGCCAAAACAAAAAAAAGATACAAAAATATATAAAAAAAAAGTACACAAAATAGAAGTAAAAATGAATTCAAGCGAACATTTACCGTTGCCACAATCGAGGCTATAACTGCAAATGCAAATTATCAAAAAAAAAAGAAAAACAACAACAACACGCCGTATGTGAGCACATTTTCTGAGGGTTAGAAAAATGTGTTTTCAAACAAAAAAAAAACCAAAAACCTTTCTCATGACAGCGCCTGAAATTTTATCGTTGCTGTTGTTGTTGTTGTACTCGTTATTGCTGCATGACGCTCGATTTGAAGTACTTTTAGCCGCTGAGCCGCCCCCGCTGCGTTGCATGCGTTGCGCCCGTCCAACTGAAAGCCCAGCAATTTGAGTGAAATTTTACAAATCGGCAATTATGTTTGTTCTACTGGCGTGCTGGCAGCAATGCAGACAAAATTTGCCAACACGAGAAAAAAAAAAAGCGGCGAGGAGTCGCAGAAAATTGTTGCGAAAAAAAAAATTGTCTATGTTTTTGGAGGCAATGGGAGGAGTGATGCGTGATTAGATTTCACTGGTTTATGCTAAATAAACCAGTGAACGATTGGCCGCTGAACGCGTTCGGCAATGAGCGCACAATGAGCTGGCACAACAACAACAACAACAACAATGGCTACATAGCAGTGAATAGTAGCGAGAAGTGACCGGTGTATCTTTACTGGCTTCCAGACAAAGTGGCAACCATTGTGAATTTTTACCATATCTATTTTGTCATTAGTAATTATTTAAGAAATATAAATGATTGAAGATAACACCGTGCGACAAAAATTTAAAAAATTTTTCACACCGGAAAAAATCCATATGGACGTGAAACTAGAGACCAAACATAGTAATACTGCAACTCAGTTTTTCATTTCTACATAATTTGTCTTTTTAAAAGGACTTCCAAATTTTGAAGGGGATAACAAATAAAAATAGTATAAAAAATACTTAACCTCGTTAGAATATGGCGATATGTATATCAAATGAAAGGGGAAAGGCTCAAGAATTTAAATAAAATTGAGTTTTTATCTATTTGTAAAAAAGGATATGAAAAAGATCCTTTGAAAATTTTAATCCTTTATATCCTTGAAAATATAAATAGAATTTTCTTGAAAAGTAAGTATGTTAAAACCCAAAATCTCCTTGATTACGTGTCAAAATTTCATTATTCTCGCTTCATTGATTTTGGATCTTTTTATTATTTAAAATACTGATACTCAAATAAATTAGAATTTGTGTACTTCATTAGAATTGCAGCTTCCTCCTTTTTTGTAATAACTTTCGAACCAATAAAGTTAGAGTAAAGACATTTTGACACGTGGTCGAGGAGATTTTGGGGTTTAACATACTTACTTTTCAAGAAAATTCTATTTATATTTATATTATATATATATTATATATATATATATATATATATATTATATATATTATATTTATATTATATATATTTATATTTTCAAGGATATAAAGGATTAAAATTTTCAAAGCACCTTTTTCATATCCTTTTTTTACAAATAGATAAAAATAAATTGTATTTAAATTCTTGAGTCTTTCCTCTTTCATTTGGTATACATATCGCCAAATTCTAACGAGGTTAAGTATTTTTATTTTTTTTTTATTTTTTATCCCCTTCAAAATTTTGAAGTCCTTTTAAAAGGACAAAGGATGTAGAAATGAAAAACTGAGTACGCAGTATTACTATATTTGGTCTCTAGTTGCACGCACATATGGATTTTTCCCGGTGTGAAAAATGCTGTCGCACGGTGGCCAACATAGACCAGTCAGATCCTTAGCCAAATGGAAGTACAGAGACTTCATTGCTCTACAAATATCCGAACAATATGGGAAAACTTTAGTAAATCGATAAGAGAATCTTGGAGGCAGTTCCTTCAGGGAAACTTTGAACCCTAAGCATGACAGGCGCTCAACATTGATGAACTTTTATGAAGCCATGATAGAATGTTGTGACAGCTCTTTCGGTGTGGTGAAACTTGGAACCTTAAAAATTAGAGGCCATCAATATTGGCGAAATTTAGTAAATTGATGATAGAAAGTTGTGACAGCTCCTTCGGTGTGGTGAAACTTGGAACCCTAAAGAGCACAGGCCATCAATATTAGCGAACTTTAGTAAAGATCATAAAATGTTGTAACATCTCCTTCAGTGTCTTAACCCTTTCGCTATTTTGTTGCCATATGGCAACATGCTACTTTGTGGACGTCTGATCTCTCTGTGGTTTCAAGAATACATTTTTTGTTGCTCCTTAGAATAGTTTGAAGTTTTAGGAAAAATACGAAATTAATAAACTGAATATTTAAATTTAAAGAAGAGAAGTATAGACTTTTTTAATGGTATATCTTGACATAGTAAAGGAAGAAGAAGCAGAAAACTTTAGAGAACTTTTTAATTTGACGTTTTCCTTCAATTTATATACTTGTTTTTTTTAATTTTGGCTGAAGTAAATGAAGACATATTCAAATTTTCGTTATGCGTAAAAAGTTGTATGTTTAAGTAATTATTACAGCCACAACTATGTGGTTGCTCTCATAGAAAAACACTCTAAAATACAGGGTCCGAGTATACAAATTAAAAAATTTCTTATGGAATGTTGCTATTATAACCACAGAGAAGCCTAAGACGTAAAATTTAAAATTTTAAGTTTCCCCAGTAAAAACCTGTAGCGAAAGGGTTAAAACTCAGAGCCCACATTCTGGTTTTTTTTTAATGTCGAACATGCATATTAAACCTTACACCCTCCGGCTGTGGAGTACAGTAACACAAGTAATTATAACAACGACACTAACACACACAACAACAACTTGTAGTATAACATCAACAACTCATGCAACAACAATTTCGTATGCAGTCATCACCAGTCCAACAAGCCAAGCCAAAGCGTCAGCAACTGTGTCTGTCCACGCAGCCAGATGCGAAATTTAGTAGATATGTGTACAAGTATTTATATGTGTGTCTGTCTCTGTGTGTGTGTGTGTGTTCCACTGGTGCACGTTGCCAACAAATCACCACCTCAGGATTGGAAAATTTGAATTGCGATTGCGAGCAAAATGTGCAAACTGTTGTAAATTTCTTTACTCTCAACTAGTGCTGCAACAACAACAACAAAAATATACAACAACGAAAAAAACAATAGCTGCAAAAAAATATGGGCATCTCACCCAGACTTTGGCGGATGAGTTTTCCCCTCAGTAATCAGCAGTGATGCACCGACACACATAAGCAAAAAAAAAATGACTGCGAAACAGCAACAACAAAACAACAGCTAAATGGACAAAATTGCGCTGACTTGACACACGAACAGGCAAACACATAAAAATGTGATTGCCGTTTCAAGCTGCTGTCATAGTCATTACTGTTGTTGTTGTTGTTGCTATATTTTGTTTTTTGCAATTGCTGCCATTGCGCTGTTGGCTACACACACACACACATACGCACCTACACGCTTATACACACGTGGTAGTTGCTTCGTGATCAGCATCAGCGCAATCGGCGCAATCTGTGCCATCGCTAACAACAACAACAACAATAACGCACAACCATATTCCATGCATGCATCCATCCATCCATCGATGCGTTCGTCCATCTATATGACGACCACCCACTAAACGCTACCCGCTGTTCTTGATTTCCTTTGCTATTCCTCGCCCATATTCACTGCACAGCCCCCACCTCGCTCCTCTCGTTTGCTCTGTGACTCCGCTGGCAGTCATTTCTTTGGTCTTGTCGCCCAATCGGGTAATTTTTCCATTGAAAACTCGAACCAGCTAAATTGCACAACGCCCACAGGGAAATGCAATGAAATGTTTGCTGTAAGTGAACGCATACAAATGGATTATCATCATCATCATCATCGTCATCATCGACATCATCATCATCAATGTCGTCGTCGTTCAAGTCCAACTCGTCGTTGGTGAAGCAGTGCGCAGCTGTGAGAGATTATGGCCCAAAACGCTGTGATTCAAGTCTCCAGTTTGGCGCAACAACGTGGAATCCATAGAGAGACGATTGCAAAATAGCCAATAATGATTAGTAAATGTTTACAGTTTAATTGAGTTGGACCCATAAAAAATTTTGTTGTAACGAAAAACATTGTTTTAGTACATTCACACTGATACAACGAGCTCAAGTAGACTGCGGCCAAACTTTCTTATAAGCTGGACAAACAAACTGAAACATGAATTGTTGGATCTCATAAACTTCATTCAGTAGAGAAACTCTTGGATACTCCTCCTCAGATATGAAGGCACTCATAATGGGCTCATCAGGCATCTGACTTCATTCGAATTACTGAAGCACGTCACTCGAACCAAAAGAGCAGTGTTTCAGCTCAAGTTAGCAACTTTGAAGAACGCCCACCTGGTATAGAGAACATGTGAGGCTCAAGCTAATTTCTATCGACATCTGATGGGTTATAAAATCAATCAGTCCGAAGAAGCTTTTGAAAAATCTTCGGTCCAGTTCATATTAGCGACAATTACACTGTGCGTGAAATTTACGCTCAAAAATTGCAACAATTGGGGGACCTACTGAGCGACTTTTCTATAGGTATATCACAGGCTACAGTATGGTAACAAACTTATTATACTTATTAATGGCTTTTTTTCGAGGCAAAAAAACCTTAAAAAAATTTTTATAAAAAAATTATTGTTTCGTACATTTCACGTATCTAATGTTGCACATCAGAAGAAATGTATGAAAAAGCCCTTTCGTTTGATACCCATATCGTGTAAATCAGTTGGAGATTAATTGAGTTTTTTTGATAAAAACTTTGAACTTTGACCCCGAGCCACGCCTTTTATGGGCGTTTCCCAGGCAAAATTTTTAGTTTGTTAGATGCAGGAGCCAACCCTCTATATAAAAGCATACTCATTTATTTTTTCACGAGGGTTCGCTACACTGCATTTATGCCTCGACGGAAAAGTGGGGTTTTTAGGACATTTTTGTCGAAAACCCAGTTTGAATGTATTTTTTTTGGATTGGTGTATTAAGCAAATTTGTTGGTCGTTAAAATATCTACAAACTTGCCGAAGACAGTAAAGCGATATTCACAACGATTTGGGACCAATTAGCATTTAAACGTTCGAAGACTTAAGCGACGAACTCGACTGAAATGAGCAAAATTCAAAGTCGGATTTCTCTTAAACTAGAGCCAATCCAGCCAAACGCCTGGTGGATCTCAACTAAGTTTACATATAGAAAAGTTGCTCAGTAGGTCCCCCGCTTGTTACAATTTTCGACTTGCACAGTGTTATCGAATACCAACCAACAATGAACTGTGCCAATGAGTGGCACAGAAAATCAACATCAAGCTCCGGCTACGCTGGCCATGTCTGCCGTATGGACAATCTCCAAGTGGGGTCAAGCGAACCCAATGTTGCCTGTTATCCCACAAACGAGTCTCCCCACATTCCAACAAATCCCTGGTTATGGGTGGTGTGAGTATAGCGGAATCGGCAGCTCTTGATGTTCTGGGCATGTCCTTTAAGAAAGATCTTCGTTGGAACGATCATATCGGCTTCTCAAAGCGGTGCAAAAAATATTTCACTCCGTCCGATCTTCGCATTATTTACACCACCTACATTCGGCCTAAAATGGAGTTTAACTCGCACCTATGGGCAGGGGCCTCAAAATCCCACTTGGAGCTCCTGGACCGTGTTCAAAGCCGTGCGATTAACCTCATAGGGGACAGTAAGGCATCCAGCTCTATTGACTCGTTGGAACATTGTCGAAACGTGGCATGTGTGGTTTTATTTTACCGATACTTTTTCGGTAATTGCTCAGTGGAGATGAGCTTTCTACCATCATTCCGGGTATTCCCCCGGACAACCCGTTTGAACACTGGCGTCCATGCATTCCACGTCGAAACGATGTTCCAGCGCACTACGCACTACAGAGAAAGTTCCTTCCTGGCCCGTACAGCTCGATTGTGGAATGGTCTCCCTGCAGATATTTTCCCCAGGACTTATGATCTTGATGGGTTCAAGGCAAGAGTCCATAAATTCTTCACCCAACATCATTTCTCCCAACCTATATATCCTTCCTGAACCAGCACAATGCTTCGCATTTATAGGAGTATCCCCTGCGCGTTAGCTCGTTTAATAAAAAAATAATAATAAAGCTCCAGCAAAAAAGGAGTTCGATGCAGTAGTTGTAGGTCGATGTGCAAGAGGACGACCGCGTCTCCGGTGAAAGGATCAAGTTGAGGACGCACTATCATCCCTTGGTATAACCAACTGAAGAGGGTGCAGACAAAGCAAGGGTGTCTGGAGAGAACTTTTGCGATAGGCCGAAACCCAGTAACTGATTGTTATGGCCAGTGAAGTTAGTAATTCTATCGACCCTGACTTTTCATCTTAGTGCCATTTTTAACATGTTTACTGTCACAGATGGACCCAGTCCCACAAAGCAAAGGGCATCAAAATTAAGTGTCAATAAAACCTGAGACGAACTCTGAGGGATATTTTCTTAGTTCTTCAAAATATTACTTATTTGATTGTTATGGCCAGTTAAGTTAGTAATTCTATTGACCCTGATTTTTCACTTCAGTGACACTTGTCACATGCTTACTGTCACAGATGGACCCAGTCCCACAAACCAAAGGAGATCAAAGTTGTGTCAAAGTGTCAATAAAACCTGAGACGAACCCAATGTGAGACAATTCTCAATTATTCCATCAAAATATAACTAAATTGATTGTTATGGCCAGTCAGTTAGTAATTCTATCGACCCTGGTTTTTCACTGCTGTCCAGTGGCGCACACTCCCAACCCCCTTGGGGATTCAAACCCCCTCCAAACACAAAAATCGCTAGTAAAAAATATGGTTTCGAATGGTATTCGACTGAAAAGTTGTGCGCAACCCCGCCCCTCCCCCCGAAAGAAATCCTGTGTGCGCCACTGTTGCTGTCACAGCTGGACCCTGGCCCACAATGCAAAGGGCATCAAAATTAAGTGTCAATAAAACCTCACACAAACTCTATGTGAGACTTTTCTCAGTTATTCCATCAATATGTACTATAACTTAACACTAGAATGCCCGAAGGAGTAGAAAAGACTCCATTGAGTTCGTTTGTTATTTCATTGCATGGCTTACTGAAAGAAAAACTACTGAAGACTTTGGACAGTCATCACTTCAAACTTAAATATGCAACAAATTTAAGGTATCACTTGAGCTGCTGTTGCAACATTGCTGCAGCGGCATTGTGATTGCCACAAAAGCCAACATGGCCGCAACATCATATGCCTCATATATCCACAGACGATATTTGCCACACACACTCACACACACACACACACAATTCATACGCTCGAAGAAAGCCGAGGCAGGTGAAATTATGCTGCTGCCGCACGTTGCATAGGAATGATGTGGTCACAGGCAGACACGCGAATGCCAGGCACAAGTACATACATACACACACACACACACGTATGTATTATGCAGATTCGCTTTGGTTGTGTGTGCGCTGCGTTGGCGTTGCATGAATATTGCCCCAACATATTTGCGGCAGCAGCAGCAATGATTGATTCTAAGCGACGCTGACCCTGCAATCTGCATGCAAGTTGTTGCACAATGCGGCTGCAAATTGCATTGGCCGCTCGGTTTGCACAATCGATTGCACGCGCACTGAAGCCACGCTAATGTTGCTCACTCTTTGCATCTACCTGTCTCTCTCTCTCTTTTCTGACAACATATCATACGCAATCATGTGGATTCGAACGCTGAAAAATGTCGTTTTAATTTCTTAACTTTTAATTAACTGCAACTTGCAACTCACTCGCTCTCCCTACTCACTCTTCACTTGCCATCGACCTCAATAAAATGTCAAACGAAACGTTTAACATATTTTGACTGTGCGCTGTCAGCTCAAAATTAAACACATAAATGCCACTTCCGTCACTTGTTGGCCAATGTCAGCTCCCCCGTCTGCCCGCTCACCCCTGTGCATAATTTCATTTATGAGCGCTGTCGCTTATCGGCCGCCTTCATCTTGACACACGCTGTCAACGCCACCAGCACTGCCACCGCCATCGTTGCACTCTGGTCGTTAGTGCTCTGGTTGTTGGTGTTGTTGCTGCCACCACCGTCGATTGCTGCAGCAACTGTGCGTTCGTATTTATTGTGTGTAATTTCCATGAGCGTGTAATAACCATAAGCATAGCTGTCATCGCTCGCTTCCGCGGCATGCCGACGCGCAACTCCACTGCCACATCAACAACAACAACAACAATAACAACAGCA
The DNA here is from genome assembly GCA_964056695.1 of Melieria picta. Lineage (NCBI taxonomy): Eukaryota > Metazoa > Arthropoda > Insecta > Diptera > Ulidiidae > Melieria > Melieria picta. The sequence goes on along the minus strand of OZ057399.1, from coordinate 113,904,069 downwards.
ACAATGCGAGCAGCGTCAGCCGTCTGCGTGTTGCACGCGCGGGCACCCATGCTCAAAGGATTAGCTCGCCAAAGGTGCTCCCGCGTGTCGCTCTGCCGCGGCCATCGACGTCGACGTCGTTGTTGCATCTGCGCCCCGGCGGCACAGCGTGTCGCTTTCAGCAAAATGTCGCTGAAGATCGCTTGATCGACGATCAAGACTGTCAGCGCGTCGCACTGCTGTTGCTGGCAGCTCATGTCGTCGTCAAATGTTTTTGTTGTTGCTTGAGTTGTTGTTATTACTAGCTACTCTTGTCATATGTTGCATAACAAATGTCGCCAGTGTTCTTACATTCCGCTGCCGTTTTTCATAAAAATTCTATTGTGCCCGCTTTTGTGTTTGTGTCTGTGTCTTTTGTTGCTGGCCAATTTGAAATTTTGTACCATGCGAGGGGTTAATTTTCATTGTTTATGTTCCTCGGTACAAAAAATTTGAGCTAATTTGGTTGAATTTACAAATTGTTATCATATCGGGGTGTCTTCGTTTATGTTCTTCTGTAATTAATTAATTTTATGCACATATTTTGTGTTTGCTAAGCGAGACACTTGTCGCGTTCTAATGGACCAGGGGACTCACTAGTTGAGAACTCTCTGTACCCTAAGTTAGGTTTGGTTAGGGTGACAGCTTAGGGAGTTCACATAGAACTATGTATTACCACAGATAAAGTGGAGGGAACCCCACACTACATACCCCCGAATAGAATCGGTAACCCTTGATACTCCCTTATGAAGTGTGTTATGCCGCTAGTGTTGGTGATTGAGAGGTTTGTCAGGTCCACCAGTTGCGGCGCTCCAAGGTGACAAAGTCTCTCCAGGTCATAGAAGGACAATGGCAAATTAGATGTGAAATTTTCCCTTCCTTCTCCACCAGGCCACAGATGCAGCAATGCTCATTAAACGACCGATTGAGTCGCTAGGTGTACCTACCAAAGTTCAGTCAGGTCTTTTACTGATGACTCAATTGCAACATTTTCTAGTATAGGTTAGGTTAGACTGACAGCTAGGGGAGCTCATATATGCAAGACTGGGCCCGTTGTGTTACCACAGATAAAGGTCTCCCCTAGGCAGATAAAATTGGGAAGCCATTGAGATTCCCTTATGAAGCGAGCTACCAGAAAAGGGTTAGAATAATACCAAATTAAATGCGAAACGTTCTCTTGCTTCTCTGCTGAGCCACAGATGCGGCAGTGTTCATTAAAAAGGAGACCGTGCTGCTATGCGGGTCTGCTTACGGTCCATTGACCACTTAGGACAGGTACTGTTGATGTAAATGCATCGCGTTCAAAGTCCAAAAGCTATTGAGATTTCTTCCCTACACTAATAATAACATTAATAACCATTGCGAGGATATCATAGATGACGAAGTGTATATTCCACCATCCATCCTCGAGAAGTTCCGAGTTGTCATACAGCAACGCACGAACAAAGATATCCTCTGCACCAGTGGTGCACACAGGATTTCATTATTGGGGGGGGGGGGGTTATTTGCGTACACCTTTTGAGTTGAATACCATACTTTGTACCAGAATTTTTTGTGTTTGTGGGTTTGAACCCCCAAAACCCCATGTGTGCGCCACTGCTCAGGACAATACGGTCTGTCTTCAAAATTCTTGAAGGCTGGCGAAGTTGGTTTGGATGAATGCAGCCCTGACGAGAGGGAGTCAGGGAGGTTTTTATGTGGACTCAGAGTTTTAGGGGCCCAGACTTTAGAGTTTTGTGCGACTTTTTTTAATATTTCACAGAAGAAGTGCCTTATGAGAAGGAACCCGTGCGTAGCGGCACTTCAGGCTCGGTTTGTCTCTCTACTCGTATGTCCCTAGTTGGTCACATGCATCAATGGATCTTCAAAATATGCAGTTGGAACCTCAGTGTAATTTGTGTGTATCACACTTTTTGCGCCAACTATGTATTTACAAAAAAGTTTCTGGCACGTCCTATCCCGGATGAGCCTCGCTTACTTGGGAATTCGACTTGTTTCACGACGTAAGAGAGCTTGAAGCAAGAACTAAACACTTTCTATTAAAGTGTGGCCAGAAATACTTGCATTCCTATGGTTCATTAATTAATTGATTCATTAAAATAAATTCATCCGATATCGCTTGGTTCAGATCTTTAAGGTTCATACAAGTATACTATATAACATACTGCCTCTAAGACATAGTGACCATTGGGGTATTCGAAAGAAAGCTGCTTCGCAAAATCTTTGGCCCTGCTCGCATTGGTGACGTTTGTCGAATACGAACCAACCATCAACCAACCTGTATGAGTTCCAGCGAAGAAGTTGTTAGATGCGGTAATTGGAGGTCAATGGCGAAGAGGGAATCTAAGAGGGGAGGGGACTAAGGGAGAGAGGGAAGACTAAGTTGAGGGCTCCCTGTCATCTTTGGTTTTGCCTTATTGCGCCTTACAGGTGTCCCATCTTACTTCCCATCGCGACATTTTGTGAATGATGGTAACCATATGGCAAGGACACTAATTCCACCTCATCGAGCAGCTTCAAACCTGGCAGATTGACCATTAATCTGATACTTCCGCTATGCAAAGTCTTGCAAAGACGTACGGGAATCAAACAGACCCACACAACTTCGAATACAGCTGTTGTGATGGACCATAAAAGTAAACCCTGTAGGCCACATTATCTCAGCTAGGTACCCCTAAACCCTTGGCACCCCAGGATCTATCCAGATTTCTCCATAGGTTGGGTAGATTCAAAACACATTAACAGGGAACATCAAGTCGTAGTACAATGAGCGTCTGAGAGCTGCGCTTGCTAGACTGTTCCGGAAAACCCCCTAAAGAACTAATAAGGTGCAACCGAGTGACGTTTACCTTACTGATGCATTTATGATGCACTTCTGTCAGAATAGAAAACTATCTTTTTGAAGCATTTTCGGTGCCACATTATGTATCAAACAAGGAGATCGCTTATCATGGGACCGATTTCATTTGCACCACAATGGTAAAATTTTTAACAAAACGAACAAGTTGACATGGCCATCATTCTAGCAATTCTTTTATAGTGATATACATTTGAGTAATTTATAAAATCTATGAAATGTGTACCGCTGTTTCCTCCACTCGGTTGACCAATTTATTCTCAACTCATACTTTTTTTCAACCATCATTTTTCTCCAACACTTCAACACGTTTTCCACTCTCACTCACACTTCAGCTACCCGAGATGCTGTCAATTTTTTTTGTGTTTCTGTTTTCGTAACCCAAAGTGTGGTTTTATGTGTTTGCTGGATTTTTCGCTCTTTTATTGTTTACAATAAATGTTGAGATCCCAACAAATAATGTTGCTGCTGTTGCAGTTATGCCACGGCTTATCATCGGCGTAAAATACTAAACGCCAGCCACACCCACCGGCCGCGCGCTGTCATATTCGCCGCATTCGTTCACAGCGAGCCGGGCAATCTCCCAATAAATGCCAGTGCCGGCGTTCGTTCGTTTGTCCGCCGCTATCGAATACCATAAAAACAACTATCGTCGGCGATTTGTTTACATTTTTATTGTTTCCTGTTAGCGCACTAATCCACACGAAATTCGCAACTTGGGTTTCTGTGCACCCCGACAAGCAGCCTGTGTGATTGTGTGTGTGTGTGTGTGTGTGTGTCGGCAACTATTGCAAACACAATAAACGTATAACAGTCAGCAATATTGCAAATAGTGTGCAAATGGTTTGCTGCTGCCGATTTTTGATATCTCCATACAGTCACCGCAGCGCAGCGCAGAGCTTCTGCCAATGCTCCTCCCCTCCCCCGCCAGCCAACACTTGCTGCAAAGCCCATTTTTATATTGGCAGTTGCATTTGTTAGTTTTGTTGTTATTGTTGTTGTTGTTATTGTTGTTTTTATTGTCCCAAACACGCTTAGCGCCAACCGAAATTATGTCCGTGGATTAAATAGTCGCACGGAAAATACTTTGCCGATCGGCCGCAGCAATCTCGACTGTTTGTATTGCTGTCTATTTGACACGTGTGCGTTTTGGTGCAATTATAACGAACGCCGGCTACCGGAACGTGTCGAGTTGTATGCGAGTTGGAGGGCGTTGGCCGTCGGCTTTATTTGTGTAATCGATACTGTCATAATACCTGCGCGCCCTGACAATGCGGCCTGATTAATTGCCTGGATTTGGCCGTATTGCAGAGGAAGTGGCTGACAAACCAACACGCCCCACATTTATCTCGATTTGCCATTATTAGAGAAACATATTTTAGCGAGAAGATTTTCGCCGGCATTAGGTGAGGTTTATACGTTCATGTCACAACAATGTCCAAGGAGATTTATTAAAAGTCTTGGGAGGGCAATGGTTCAAGACTCTGGGATGTCTCCTGTGTTTCTGATTTTCTACATTGACAATGTGCCGTACTTACTGGGGCAAATTTAATGAGCCGGTTTTCTGCTAAAGAATAACTAACAACTTTATGGAAGGAAGTTCCCCAGAAAAAACGAACTTTAGTTTTGTTATTTTTAATATTATTATGAATATTGTTTGGATGGAAACCTCGACCATTAGTCCCAGTTTATTATTATTATTATATAGGCTATAGTGCACTACGACCAATTTGATCTTTTGTGCAGCCTTTGTTTTAACCGTCCAAGTTAAGGCTTTTTATAAATTTGAGCACTTTTTGGGGTTGTAGTTTCCAGATGGTTGATGGCGGTTTTGACGCCTGACCAAACTGGAGAAATCTCTTTTTACTGAGCGCAGGACATTCGCATAGAATGTGGAGTGATGTTTCCTGTTTTAGCTCACATATCCTGCACACATCCGTTTAGGATATTCCCATATTTTTGAGATGGTACCTAAGTGAGCAATGTCCTGTTAGGTACCCAGTGAGGATGCGAACGTCCTCTCGGTTTAGCTTGAGGAGTTTATTGGATACCCCTCTGTCCGGGGCCAGGAATTGGTTTGCCTGCCCAGTTAGTCCCAGTCAGACCAGAATGGTTTAATGACGAGTATTTACCCTGGACATGGCCTCAAGATGTGAGAAGATCTTTGGTTTTTTTTCGCAACGCAGGAAATTTAAAATCTTCATAGAAGCTAATAGATCAACAAAAAGATACATCAATAAAAATCAACGCCTATTCGAGGAATTGTCAAAGCGAACCCCTTTTTTTTTGCTTGTCGGAACGTCCTAGCATGTGCAGTATTCAGACAAGGTATACGTCCATTGTCCCCCATACAACTTTTTGCAAAAGCTGCAGGCAAGAGGATGAGGGTGAGACACTCGAATACTTTTTATGCAGCTGTTAGGCCTAGGAAACAGTCTAATAAGCTCTCCAGCCGATTTGTCTGAGGCAAGACTGAGATGCATCAAGTCCTATCTTGACAATGCGGGTTGACTCTAATCAGTGGCGGAGTCAGGTGGTGGGGGTTGGGGGTTGAAACCCCCTGATATATTAGGATCGACTTTAAAACTACATAAACATTTATGAATATTAAAGAATTACTTTTTGAAACCCCTCCAAAAATATTTTTCTGAATCCGCCCCTGGCTCTAAGGCCTATTTTATCTTCCACAGTAGACATATTCGAGGAAGAGACATCAAAATAACACGCAAATTTAGTGCTTATTGAGCGAGTTCAAGGACGTCCAGTTCTCCGACTTGAGGTTCCCTCTTAATTTGCTTTAAATCTATCCAACCTTCGTAACAATTTAAATAGATCCTGTGGTGCGAAGAAGCCAATGTCTCAAACGCAATTCGAACATACGCGAAACAGACACACAGAAAATGATCCGACGTCTTACATCCTCCACACAGGCAGGACATAGAGTACTGTCAAATATTACTACCTTTCCATGTGATTGGCCCATAAAAAATAAACCATGTACTAGGTCCATTTTCGTCTCCATGAAAGTCTTGACTAGCCAATGTCTCAAACCCAATTCGAACGTTTACGGAACAGACACCCAGGAAGTGATCCAACATCTTAGATCCTCCACACAGGCAGAACATAGCGCACTGTCAGATATAACTACCTTTTCCATGTGATTGGCCCCATAGAAAATATACCTCATGGTGGGTTCCTTTTCGTCTCCATGAAGATCGTGACTAGTTATCCGGAGAACTATTGTAATTACCGGTTTCCCTCCTAATCACTATGTCACGCACTGTATCTACATAGTAGATTCCTATGACCAATGGTGTATAGCTTGTTCTCTTTTGTCTCAGCATGCGCAGCCTTCTACCAGTTAAAGCCGACCAGACAATGGAGGCGGTTGCCTTGTCTTTTTCGAAGAAGCACTGTCGGTATCAAAGATGTCCATACTCTTTTCACGACTAACGTAATGGTCATCACTGGTCTAGAGGTAACTCGACAAGGTTTCACAGCGCCAAATATCTCCAGAAGTTACCGTATTCTTCTTGTTAATGCAGTCAGCCATCTAAAAGCTCTCCTATCAAAACTAAGAGATCTTTCGACTTCTTAGGCTGCCCTAAACTATCTACAGTTAGTTATTCCATTTCATCTGTCACGGTGCATTGAGATCACCCAACAGTCAAATAGACTCTCAACCCTTAGACTGTCAACCCTGAGATTTCGATAATTTGCAAGTTTACTGTCGTTATGTCCGGAGTGGGAAGAATGGTTGGGAAATGCCCAGGAGGGAGGGTAGGTGGACTATGCCTAGAGGGGTAAATGAGGAGCTGCAAAGAAGCATTTTACCCTTAAAATTCCAATTATATTCTTAACCCACTTCTTAACTCTGGTCCACAAGAGTATTGTTCCCAGACTGTCTACAGTTAGGTATCTCAATCCACCTATGACGGTGTACTAGTCACTCAACTGTCCACCAGATCCTTGATCCTTGAATTGCTTAGTTCAATTCTTGGCTCGCATTGCCAAAAATCCTGTTCAGACCTGTTTTGAGAGCATTAAGACAAGACAAAATCATAACTTTAACTACTTCAGCTTTAACTACCAAACCAAAGCTGTACCTTCAAATTTATTTTAAAAAAATGTTATTTTCTGCTGCTTCACGCTTATAACATACGTCAGCTCCACAACACCACAGAAACAGCGGGATATCTCATTTAAAAGTCGATAACAATGTCAACTAAAGACATTTCTAATTTATATCGCAACAGCCATAACATCAAATCGTATTTTGTTTACTGTTGTCGTTTGGTTGCTTATGAAAATATTCAACAATTTAGTTGGATTTAATTGATTTGTTTTAGTTGAGAAACGTGCGCTGCATATTAAAAAATTTATTTCTCTGTAATTTTGTGCTAATTTAATGCAAATTTGTATCTGAAAGTTGAGATGTTTGCAATGGTTTGCTGACAATTTGATGCAGAGACACACAAAATGTTGGTTGCAGTGAAACATTTTGTTTTTAATTTAAATCATTGGACATTTTAATGCTGAAAAGGAAGACTATTGGAAGTAAAGAAACAAGTTTAGCTCAAATAGGTCGGTCCTGAGTCTAATCCAGTGATAACCATTCTACTAGTCGCATTGGCGTTGCAGCTACTTGCGAGTAGCAGAATGGTCATCACTGATCTGTAGTGACACAAATTTTTACTTCTTTAAAATTTTCCTCGCTATTGTCACTCAACCAAAGTCTGAAGAATTATGTAGGGTTCTCCGGACTACTCCCACTTATACCTGAAATACTGTGCTTCCATTCACCTGCTTCCATTAGACATTCTGAGAGGCAATTGGCCGCCGTCAGGATGTGCCTCTCCTTGCAATGGAAAATCACTCAACCAGTACAACTTTTGATATAAATACAACTTGAAACCATATCTTGTAACAGCAAATTTTGCATCTGGGGTGGGGTTTGAAACTTCCGCTCTGTGCGCCATTGCCCTCAACAATGGGCACTCTACAATTGTAAACATATTCAACGACATATCCCAGAAGGTAGATTACACCGTGCGACAAAAATTAAAAAAAATTTTCACACCGGAAAAAATCCATACGGGCGTGAAACTAGACACCAAACAAAGTAATACTGTGTACTCAGTTTTTTATTTCTACATCATTTGTCCTTTTAAAAGGACTTCAAAATTTTGAAGGGGATAAAAAATTAAAAAAATATAAAAAATACTTAACCTCGTTAGAATATGGCGATATGTATATCAAATGAAAGAGGAAAGGCTGAAAAATTTAAATAAAATTGATTTTTTATCTATTTGTAAAAAAAAAATATGAAAAAGGTCCTTTGAAAATTTTAATCCTTTATTTCCTTGAAAATTTACTACGAATTTTCTTGAAAAGTAAGTATGTTAAAACCTGAAATCTCCTTGATCACGTGTCGAAATTTCATTATTCTCGCTTCACTGATTTTGTATCTTTTTATTATTTAAAATACTGATACTCAAATGAATTAGAATTTTTGTACTTCATTAGAATTGCAGCTTTCGCCGTTTTTTTTAATAACTTTCGAACTAATAAAGTTAGAGTAATGAAATTTTGACACGTGATCAGGGAGATTTGGGGTTGTAACATACTTACTTTTCAAGAAAATTCTGTGTAAATTTTTAAGGATATAAAGAATTAAAATTTTCAAAGGACCTTTTTCATATCCGGCTTTTACAAATAGATAAACAATTAATTTTTTTTCAATTCTTGAGCCTTTCTTCTTTCATTTGATATACATATCGCCATATTCTAACGAGATTAAGTATTTTTTATATTTTTTATATTTTTTTTTATTTTTTATCCCCTTCAAAATTTTGAAGTCTTTTTAAAAGGACAAAGTTTCACGCACATATGGATTTTTCCCGGTGTGAAAAATGCTGTCGCTCGGTGTTACATGACACCCAAGTTTTCCTTTGACTAGGATCATGGATCATGTTTCAAATCCAATCTAGAGACGAATGGGAATTGGGAGCTCCACCCTCAAGCGGTGATGTACATATGTGTTACATATGTACTATATACGGCCGGATCAAAGTTGCTTGGCAAGGTGCAACTTCTATGCACTTGTCCCTCATTTTTTAGCAGAAAGAAGACCCACTTGGGCAACCTCCTCTTCGACAATCCAGGTGACTATTTACAGTCTGCTTCATTGAGTGAGTAGTTCAATAGATTGAGGTATCAGAATGGGCCTTTCATGGCCTAAGTAAGCTGCATTCCTACCTTTCTACTCAAATAACATTCAACCAAAATCAACTAGCAACGCATTTTCATGCAAATAAAACAAAATCGTTTTATATATATTTTTTTTAATTTTTTGTTTTTGTATTTTGTATTGTATATACCCATTTATATATGTATATTTATTTATTTACTGTATTCTCTGTTTTCTAATTTTTTTAATTTAATTTTTATTTAATTTTGCTTTGTTCAATTTTCTTTGCATTTACATATTTAAGAAATCAAATAATTTTTTTTGTAATAAATTAACGTGTTATTACGCATTAGACTTATTGGCTAAATACAATTTAATGATATTAGTTACAATTTTCAACTGCTCGCTTGCAGTGTGTTGCACTTAAGACGTAGAATGTACTGTGTGTTCTATACTTGTTTCATTTACTCGAACTAACCTAAACCTGCCGTCAAGCAGCCTAAAATTATTCATTTAAATTTATTTATATGCCATTTCGTGTGTGTTATTCGGTGATATTTCAAATATTTCAATATGCATGACTACAGCTGAATTTCGTTAATAATTTTACGATATTTTTGTTTCTTACTTCTTCAATATCACCTATGCAAATATTGCCCGCTGCATAAATTGCTGCTTCATATGTGTGTGTGTGTACGGATTTCTGTATGTGTGTGTTTGTGTGTGTGTGAAAATTCGACAACATACACAACGGCAATTTGTACAGTTGACAGAGGTGTCGATTTAATTTAAATAATATATGCAAACCTTATTCGATTTCATTTGATGTGGTTGCTTTGTGAATAACTATGCAATTTTTTTGTTGTTATTGTAATTTTATGTACAAAAAATTAGTTGTTTGCAAAATTATGCAACTGCAACAAGCCCACGACCAACACGAACAGATACAGCAACTATTTTGGGTTTAAAAAAAAAAACAAAAATATTTCAGATTGCGCACTTTTTCCAGATCCAAAATAGCTCACATGTGTATGTGTGTGTTGTCATAAGACATACAATTATTTTATAACTTTTTATTTATTTTTATTTATACATCTCTTAAACTTTCTCAAGTGTATTTAATGTAGTATCACAAATTATTATTTTTTTACATATTTCATTCTATTCAGATTTGCTTAATTATTTACCTTTTTTTAATTTCCATTGTTGCTGCATTCGGCATTGTCCACTCAAATAAGTTCATAATGTAAGTAAAGTAATTAAGTCATTTTCTACAGCTACGAGAAATAAATATTTACATACCGCACGCCACATCAACATTTGTCGTATGTGTCTGTCACATACGACAATTGATTACTGGCTGTAATAGGAAACAAACAAAAAAACTTTGCTGCTGCAGTTTTTGTTTACCAATAATATTTTTTTTATTATTTTAGCTGCTTCTTCTTCAACTTAAAATAATTCTTGTGTTATTTTTCAAACGTTTATTTATTGCACAATTATTTGTTTTATACAAAGATTTTATACTGAATATAATTACAAATAGAAACACACACAAAATTTTTTCAATTATTCATTTTGGTAGTGGGGTTTGAAATTTTAGTTTTTTGAATTATGTTTTTTATTATTATTATTTTTTTTATTATTATTTTTTTATTATTATATACTATATTACAATAAAATATTACAAATTTATGTTTACTCAATTTCATTTTCCGTTCAATTACGTTTGAGGTTTTACTATTATTATTTTTAATTATTTTTTATTTATTTTGTTTTTTACACTTTATATTTTTTCAGTTTTATTATTATTATTATTATTTCATCATTTTTAAAATTTTAATTATTTATTTATTTTTTTCATTTCATTTCGTTAAATTTCAATTTATTTTAATTTTTAAATTTTTTTAATTTCTTTTATTTAATTTTATTTATTTTATTTAATTTTATTTCATTTCATTTCATTTCATTTCATTTCATTTCATTTTATTTTATTTTATTTTATTTTATTTTATTTTATTTTATTTTATTTTATTTTATTTTATTTTATTTTATTATATTATATTTTATTTCATTTTATTATATTTTGTTTCATTTTATTTTATAATATTTATATTTTATATTTATTTATTATTTTTTATAATAAATGTAATTGTTTATTATTAATTTATTTTATATTTTCTGCTTGTTACTTTTATATTTTAAGTATCATGATGAAATTTTATATTTTAATATTTAATTTATATTTCGTATATTTTATTTTTCTATTTCAATTTTTATGTTTTTTGATACATTTTTTTATTTTACATTCTTTCATGTTTTTATTATATTTTTTTTTATTAGGTTTTATAATTTGATTTTTATTTTATATTTTAATTTATTCATCTGTATTTTTTATACTTTAATACTTTAGTTTGTTTTATTTTTATATTTTATTTGCTGTATTTCATTATTATAATTAGTTTTATATATTTTATAATTTATTTATTTGTTATTTTTTATATTTTTTTATTTATTTTATGATTTAATTTTGTAAATATTATATTTCATACTGTATGGTATACTTTTAGTTTTTATAGTTTTTCAATTTTTTTTATTTATTTATTGTATAATTTTAGTTTTTATAGTTTTTCAATCTTTTTTTATTTATTATTATATTTTTTTATTACTTTTTAACATTATTTTATCTCATTACAAATTTTCACTTTACTTAAAACTTTTTTACATTTTATATATTTTTGTTTATTTACATAAAGTTTATTATTTTATTTAGTTTTGCATTGCGTTCATTATTCTGTGTGTAAATTCGAATTTTGATTCGTCTCTCTTGAGTTCAGTGGCGCATCGATTTTTTTATATACGTGATTTCACACTTTTTTTACATAATGTTTTATCAAAAGAAAAAAATTAATATATATTTTGGATTGAAACGAATTCAGTCTCTACTCAACGCAATTTCATCCAGTCCAGCTCGCACTTAGCACGTTTTCGACAAACGGTCAAAATTGCTTTTGTTGCATCTTTGGATACGTTTCACTTGAAAGTGTTGTTTTATCATTTTGCTTTTTTAATTAAAATTAAGTATTTTCTTTGTGAATTTTTTTAGTGATATAGCATTAGAAACATTTTGTTGTTGCACTGTTGCTGCTCTTAAAAATTCTCATAAAACGCTTCACAAATGAACGTCCATAAAAACTACAAAGCAACAGCGGCAACAGCAACACGAGCAGCACCTCCAATAACAACAACACAACAACAAGTTATTAACAAGTACAACAGCGGCGGCAACAAATCGAAGGCAATAAAATAAGACTTGTGCTGTGTTGCATCGACACCTGCGCCTTTGCCTCTACTCAATCCATGCTTGGCCAACATTTTTGATATTTTTGTAACTGAAACTTTTCTAAGACAACATAAATCGAATAATATTTTCATGGGCAACAATAATTTCCATGTATTTTGCTCTATTTTCGTCTATTACGCGTTGGTTTTTTCTTTTCAGCTGTCGAAGCAAACAATAGTTAAAAATATTCGAAAAAAATATTTCGATTTTATGAATATTTCATTTTTTGCAAAAATACCAATTTTACTTGTTATTGCTGTTTTTTATATATTTTTTCAATTTTTTGTTTTTTTTTTGTATAAAATTAAAATGAATTTTATGATCTGGCCAGGTTCATTATTCATTTCTGAATTCTTTTGCTGTAATCGTTAAATTCAGTTCGATTCTTTGTTTAGCTGTTGTTGTTATTGTTGCTGCTGTTGTTATTTGCAATTCGGTGTGTTTTTGGGTACATTTCGTTTCGGCATATTTATGAGATCATTGCTATGCGATGCTTCACTTCTGCGCTTGCGAGCTATTAGCCGCTTCACGCGTGCTCGGCATACGCCCGAACGCTTCGTTGGCGCAGCGGTACTCGTTTAGTGGGCGAATAGTGTTTGTTGTTGTTGTTATTTTTGTAGGGAATGAGTTTGAAGCACCCTGTTTACATTAAAGATTGCATATTTTTAGTTACCGCTAACCCGTTTGTGGGCCAATTGCTATCGTTCGCCAGCCAATGTTCGTTCACTCGTAATCCTCTTTGCAGCCACTCATCTGTGCAAAGTTCATGAAATGGAAGAGAAGAACAAGAAAACATAACGGTGAATATTATACAAAGACAAGAGAAGAATAAAGTCTATGATTTGTGTGGTGTATATGTATGCGTAATGTGATGAAATACTTGTGCGAAATAGTTGAAAATTTCATGGACTGTTTTGATTGCTGGATGATTTCAAAATGATTCAAGCCTACATGAACTGATGGTACAATAAATTTTAGATATTTTTGTACAGAGCCTTTAACCACCGAGAAAATGAAGCTAAATCGAAATCGGTAATGAAATGAAATACTTCTTCTAGAGATTAAAAAATTATGTGAACTCTTTTGATTACTCGATGATTTTCAAATGATCCAAATCTACATGAACGGATAATACAATAAATTGTAGATATTTTTTTTATTGAACTTTTAACCACCTACGAAATTAAGCCAAATCGATCATATAAGGAAATATTTGAACTAGATAGTAACAAATTATGTGAACTCTGACCAAATCGATTGGTTTCCGGAGTTGTTTTCTACTAAATTCCAGTCAAAATATTGTAAATTCAATTAGGACTTTCACAAGTTCCTTCTTCAAGTGAAACTAATACAATGCTCACTGTCTTCATAAAAACATATTCTGAACAAGAAAGAAGTTAAATGAATCAAAGTTCAGCTAAATCGATCATATAATGAAATACTTGTTCTAGATAGTAAAAAATTATGTAGACTCTGGCCAAAACGATTGGTTTCTGAAGTTTTCTTCTTCTAAATTTTAGTCAAAATATTGTAAATTCAATTAGGATTTTCACAAGTGCCTTCTTCAAGTATCTGAAACTTTTCGTTTGAACTAATACAATGCTCACTGCCTTCATAGGGACATCTTTTGAACGAGAAAGAAGTTAAATGAATCAAAGTTGAAATTAGTGCCAAATACTTTAGAACTTTTTTGAGACTCCGTTAAAAATGAAGGACTTTTTGTAGGAAACATGTTTAGTATTATGAGGAGTGAACCAGGACCAAAATATGTCACGTAAGGAGAACATACATGTTTTGGATCTCAGTCTGTAGATTCATACATCTAAATTGTTTTCTATTTCAAAGTTCAAAATAGAAAATTTAGTTAAAAGGAGACCCTTTTTCTCGTTCATTTGATACCCATATCTTCATCATTGCACAACTGCAAATATTTAAAAAATATTTGAAAAGTGTAGTGTCCGACCGAATATTCGGTTTCGGTTTCGGCCCAAATCAATGGTTTCGGTTTCGGTTTCAGTTTCGGCCAAAAAATGGCCGAATAGCCGAAACCGAAACTTTCTAGAATATTTTTTACATTTTATTGTGTAGCAGATATATAGTGAAAGGAGGAATAATTTAGATGCCACCAATGTAAATAAATTTATTTTTTAGCATATAATATTAAATTATTTAATTTTAAATATTAGCGAGTAAGGTACGAAAGGGTGATTTTTTCATGTTTACGTTTTTAAAAAATGAATAAATTGTTTTTTTTTAATAAGTATTTATTTATTTATGCTATGTTTGTTTGTTTGTTCTTTATTTACTTAATGTAAAATTCGTTTGTTGAAAAAAGTGCTTGATATGGTGATTTTTATTTCAACTAGAAAGTTTTGGTTTCGGCCGAATATTAAAAAAAAACCGAATATTCGGTTTCGGCCCAAAAAAGTGGTTTCGGTCGGACACTAGAAAAGTGTATGTCCTTAAAATTCCTTTTCCAACCCAAAGTCCTTTTTAAAGGACTTTGGGTTGGAAAATGAAAAACTGACTATGCCAGGCTACTATAAATGACCTCTAGTTTTACGCCTATATCAACATTAGGATGGGTCTCAGCAAACAAAAAAAAATTTTTCGCACGGTGTAATAAATGTAAAGTTGGTGTTTTCACTCAGTGCTTCATAACTTTGTCATTTTTCTTCCAATTCTATTGATGCTAGGCTTAGTATTTTCTCAAATAATATATCTTTCATCTTAGATTTTAAAACCAGAGAAGATAATTTATTTTATCTATAAAACAATCATTCAAAAATGTGAATGCAATTTTTGAAAATGGTCGAAAAATTCACTTTTTTACAACTTTCACCGCCAAATCTCATCTGATTTGGATAATCTATATACTTCTGGAAAGGCTAAGGTATTATCTTCTGATCGCTGAACTCGTTTTTCGAAGAATTTTCGAAAATGCTTCTTAAAAAAATTTTTTGTTTTTCAGTTTCGTGTTCAGCGACCCAAAGTTAGTCTAGAAAGTACTTTTGTTTTTAGGTGCACGCGATTAACCCATTTTTTGTTGAGTAGTGATATTGAAAGAGTGAAAGGACCTCTAAGTTGGTGAACCCAAATTAATTGATAATTCATGAATTGGTGCGCATGAAAATGTTGGTGCAGTAATTGGAACACTTACATACTTGACTGCTCTGTTTCTGAAGGTCTCCTGTTCCATGTCGCGTATTTTGTGTGTCAGCATGTGTTGTTTCAGATTTCCCTGCAAATACAAAAACAACAACAGAAAAAGTTGTTACCACAAATCAATTGATATTCAAGTAATTTCTATAAAAAATACCATTTACAATATATACTATTTTATATGTATTATATAAATTATTTGTTAAATGAAAGCACAGTGGCAACTCACCTTTGTGGTGAAACCGCGATCACAGATTGTACATTTGAAGGGGCGCTCCTTGGTGTGGCTTCTATAGTGGATTTCTAAAGCCGAATGGCAGGGGAATGTTTTGAAGCAGATACCGCAGGTGGTGCTCCCTCTGACGCCTGCAAGCCGCCGACGAATATGAAAGACAAATGCATGGAAAAAACAAAATAGTCAGCATGAGTAACTGCACAGCGGGCTCTGGATAATTAGACGGCAAAGCCGATGCGAGCTAAAGTGAAGCGGTTAACCAACAACAAGTGGCCACTTAGGGCCCCAGCCGCTCGTCCGCACCCAACCGTGCGGCATGCTTTGCAAGACCCGCCAACGTGCACAACCCAAAACCAGTCAAAGCAATGCAAAGCACCACAAGGCAAAGCAAAGCAAAGCAAATCAAATCAAACAAATGAAAAAAGTCAAAACTGCATACAAACATAACGAAATGGAACGAAACGAAACGAAAAAAGTAGGAAAAAGACGAAAAGGTATCAAAATGTATTCACTCACAACTCACCCGAAAGTGCAAGTGGATTGAAGGGGGCCGCCGGCATCACGGACTGCGCAATCGTGTTCATCGCCGTGCACATGTTCTGCGCGGTGGCCGGCGGGAACAGCGGCAAGTTGGGGAACATGCCGAATGGCGGCCGTGCGGCCACCAGCGGATTCGGCGGCGGCGGTCCCTGCGGCGGCAGCGATGCCGCCGACTGATGCTGCGGCTGCGGGTGGTGCGGCGAATGAGCGAGTGATTGTTGTTGCTGGTGATGTTGTTGTTGTTGCTGCTGCTGGTGATGGTGCTCACGCCGCAGCTGCTCCTGGTGCAGCGCCACCGCGTGCTGTTGCATTTGCTGGTGATGATGCTGCGCCGCCGCCACGGCGGCCTGCTGCTGCATGAGCTGCTGGTGCTGCTGCTGCAGATGATGGTGCAGCACCGGCGGCAGGCAGTCGACCGCAGCGGAGGGCGGCAGCGGTGCGGAGCTCAGTGCGGCGGGGCTCAGTTGGGTGTGGTGCGGCTTCGGCGTTGGCGGTTTGGGGCTGCGATTGCTGGGCGGCGTGGGTGATTTGCGGCCGCCGCTGCCGGTTGCAGCTGGCGCCGGCGAACGCGAGCTGCTGCTGCTGGCCAGCATCGGCATGGCGCGTGGCGTCAGATCGAGTGCGCCTTGCGAGGCCTCGGACGCGGAACGCGCCGGCGAACTGGCGCGCGTTGACGAGCTTTGGCGCGGCAGCGAGCTGGGACTGTTGGGCGCCGAATTCGCCGAGTTGGCATTGCTGGCGGTGGAACGCGGTCGCGGAGTGGTATTCACCACACCGCTAGCATCGATGCGCAGCTTCTGCTCGAACAGTAGCCCTTTGAAGTCGTCACTGGACTTGGGCCGATCGCCCACATCCAGTTCGGGGCCGGTGGACAGATGCTCCGAGGAGACATCGTCGTCGAAATCATCGCCACAGTCCACATTGTCGTCCATGTCGCCCTGCGACGACTCGGAGCCCAACGTGCCGTTATGCGCACCCAGATGACCCATTGCGGCGCCGCCGGGCATGGCGCCAAAGTGGAACGCGGCCGCCGCAAACGGATTCATGAAGGCGCCCGGCATCATCGAGGGCGGCGGATCGCGTATTTCGGCCGCCTGTATCTGCTCGGGCGTGAGATCGGTCGGCTCGCCGGTGTGCAGCCGAATGTGCTGCTGCAGCACGAGCGCGTTCGAGTACTTCTTGTGGCAGACGGGGCACTGGTGGAAGTTGCGCATCGGTGGCCGTATCTTGTGCACTGCCATGTGCGTCTTCAGGTTACCTTTGGTGGTGAAGGCGCGTCCGCAGATGCGGCACTTGAACGGCCGCTCGCCGGTGTGCGTGCGGTAGTGCATCTGCAGTGCACTCTTGCACGACAGCACCCGATCGCAGACGACGCACTGATTGGGATCGGTGAGTTTCTTGTTCTTCATCAGCTCCTTCAGCTTCAGCGTCTCGGACGTGTTCGAGACTTCAATGAAGTTCTCCCAGGAGTTGTCGTTGCTGTGGGGGCGCGGCAGCAGTGCAATTTCGTGCTTGATCGGATTGAAGAAGGGCGAGCGGGGAATGTGAGCGGGCGAGCGTATGGGCGAGTGATGCTCGGGCGACAGGGTTTTGGTGAAGTTCAGCGGAAACCGTTCGGCAAAGAAGTCGTCGCGGTGATGCAGTGACGGCGGCAGCTGACCCGGCGTCGGCAGGTGGTCGATGTGATTGTGCGCGCCTGGCGAGGGATGTGGGTGCATGATTGTGGGCGGTTGCGCCGGCTGCACTACTGGCGGCAGCGGCAACATGCGACTCGCGATTGGTGCTGGCGGGGTGGTGGGCATGCTGGGGTGGCGCGCAGTTACTGGCGGTGTATGGTTTGCGCGACGCGGCGGTGATGGCGTAACTCGCCGCGGTGTGGGCGTTTCGGCACGTGCCGTATCCTGCTGCTGCTCCTCTTCTTCCGGTACATCCGTATCGATGCACTCTTCTTTGATCTTAATGTCTGCTGAATGCTCGGCCGCCTCATCTGGTGTCTTCACCTCGTTGTCTGTGCGCTGATGCAATGCTTCGCTGCGATTTGCTTCTTTATCCGTGGCTGGTTCGGGTTTCACGCTCTCCGCATCGGGCGAACTGGGCGCTGAGGGTTTCCGCAAATCTGTCGGCAGCTCCTGACTGCTCTTAAGCACTGCCTGAGCTGCCGCTTGCGCTTTTGCCGCAGCCGCAGCTACTGCGCTGCCGTCCGTTATGCCGGACATTTGCGGAAAGAATGGATGCGGAAAGCCGCCACCACCGGCTGCGGCACCCAACGATTTCAGTATCTCCATTGGCGGTCTGTATAGGCTCGAGAGTCCGGGAAAGGCCGCACTCGGCGGGAATGGGAGCGGCAGCGAAACGGGCGGCATCTGCTGTGGCATTTGCTGCGGCATTGCAGCCGGCGTATGCGTTGGTGAACTGTCCGGCGACATTTGATCCAGCAGTGGTGGATGGAATTTGTCGAGATGCTCGGGAATGGGTGTGGCATTCATGGGAATATGCGGAAACTTGTGAGCATGTCGCTGAAAGTGCACCTTCAGATTGCCTTTGGTGGTGAAGCGGCTGCCGCACACGTTGCACTTGAACGGCCGTTCGCCCGTATGCGAGCGAATGTGAATCTGCAATGCCGAATCGGAGCCGAACACTTTGCCGCAGTAGCGGCAGCGATGCTTGAAGAAGGGCTCGTTGCGATTCTTGCCGTCGCCATTCTTATCCTTGAAGGCGAATTCGTCGGCCATGTTGTTGGCGAGAATGCCCTGTGATGCCGAGTCGAGCACCTCCTGGGCGCGCTTCTGCAGCATCTCCAGCGAATTCGGCTCGGGCAGGTCGTCATGATCGGTGATAATGCTCGAAGCGAGATCCGAGCCAAACGGCAGCGGCATATTCTCCATCTCCTTCAATTTGCTCAGCGCATCGCTGGCCGACGAATGCTCGCCGTACTTCAACGATGCACCAGACGTTTGGCTAACATCGATGCTCATGCGACGACTGGCCGAAGCCGCCTCAGACAGCTCGGCGTCGTCTTCGCGCTTGCGTTTCAGTGACTCAACGACAGCCGGCGCAGCGCCAACGCTGTGGTCGGGGACTGTGGTGGTTGCAGCAGTTATCGCTGTGCCGTCGCGTAGCGGCACACCGGCATTGATCAGGTGCTGACGCGCCTTGGCCTCGGCCATGCGCGCCTCCGCCTTCTGCCGCAGCTCCATCTCGGCAATGCGCTCCTCCTCCTCGTACGTGTCCTCCTCGCCGTCCTCGCGCTCCTCCTCCATCTCGTCGCCGTCGTCGCTGCTGCCCTTCGCCTGATTCATCGCCAGCTGCGACTGCAGCTGCTGGATCAGCTGGATTTGGAATAGCTGTTGCTGTTGCAAATTGAAAAGCGTCTGCTGCAGGAATGCCAGCTGCTTCATGGCGGCATCGTTGTCGGCACCGCTCTGCGCGCCGTTGGCAATGGTCTTGGCGGCGAATTGCGCAATGGCCATTTGCATGTTTTGTATGGCCTCCAGATTGACGGGATTGGCGGCGAATTGCGGCAGCGCGGCTACAGCGGCCGCAGCACTGGCATTGCTGGGCGATTGCAGCGGCAGCGCGAGCGAAGCGACAGCGCTGACGACGGACTTTGCGTCCGCGGCCATTGGCTCGTCATCGTCAGGCGTGACGGCCGCGGTCGCTGCTGCCTGTTTTTCCGCTGCATCATCGTCCATCGGTTCGACGGCGGACGCTTTCGCTGCGGCGGCAGCAGCTGCTTCGCGTTCCGTCAGCGATGTGGCACGTGTGTGTCGGCGCGTGTGCGCCACCATGCCGCTGGGTGACGAGGCGGGTGATTTGGCGTGTTTGTTGCTGTCAGTGTTATTGTTGTTGTTGTTATTACTATTATTGTTATTATTAGCGGCAATAACACTATCGGCCACTGCGCCAACACTGCTGCCCGACTTCAGGTGCAGCAAGAGCGCTGCCGAAGCGGAATCTTCGGCGGCATTGCTGTGGCTGTTGGTGTTGTTGTGATTGTGATCTTCGCTGCTGCCAGCTGGCGTGGCGACACTCGCAGCGGCAGCCTCACCTATGTTGGCTGCTACAGCCAAGCTGCTCGCTGTGGTGGTTGTTGTTGGTGTTATTCTATCTGTTGTATGGTTATTTGTTGTTGCATTATTTACATCCACTTCAACTATGCTTTCGACGGGATCGCGCTCAGTCGCAGCCAACTCGTCGTCCATGGCGCTGTGATTGCTGCTCGGACTGGTGGCGTTCGATGTTGCGGCGGTAGTTGCTGCTGCTGCTGCTGCTGCGATGGCAGTCGCACTGGCAATGGGCGAGCAGGCACCATTTTCCTCCTGGTCGCTGGTATCATCTAAAGAAGCGAACGGAGCAAGAAAATTAAAAAAGAAAGAAAAAGCTAGTTAAGAAAATGTTGTTGTTGTGGTGTTTATTGTTGCTGCAAAGGTGCCGAGGTGCAAACGTTGCACATCCCCAAGGACGTAAAAGCTAACAAGCTGGAAAATGAGGTCCCTAAGCGTGGCGTATCGGCCACAATTAAGCTTGACCGCCAAAGGCCGTAGCGATTTTTCGCCGATCATGCCACTTGTTGCCGCTGCCAAGTTGGCAGCATCAAATTTCTTCGCCCGAATTCCGAGCGGTCAGAGTAGTCAACGCTGCAGCAGCAAAAGTTGCCATGAACAGATTTTCAAGCAATATTTTCCTGTCATAATCAACACGCAACGGCGCGAACGGCGCACATTTATGGATATTTATTTACTTATTTATGCCACATAAATATGGCGCAGTTGCAGGTTGCAACATGAATTTTCTAGCACACTTTTTCCATCTCGAAACCTGTACCAACAACCAACTGCTGCCAACATTTTCCTACAATGAATTTTTTTTCTCATTTTGCAGTTTGCGGCTTACACCTGTCTGCCACATGCGGCAACTGCATTTTTCTGCCACATAGCGAGCATGCAGCGTGAGCGCTGCGTAATCGCGCAAAAATCTTTGCAGCAGTTGCTGCAGCAATGGGTTGGCGTTGTCGCTGCCACATATGACTTAATCGCAATTGTTGCTCGCGCGTGTTGTTGCATCGCTGCAAGTTCTCTTTTGGTCATGCTGCGTTTTCTCTTTAATATGGCAAATGTTTTTTTTTTTTGTTTGTTGCAACTCTTTTCGTTTTTTGATTTTCTCTGTTGCACGCGCAACAATTAGCGGCAATGTTGGTTCAATAAAATACACACACACAAACACACATATCGATTCAACTGCACATAAATATTTTTGTATCTGCGCAATGTTTACAATCTATTGTTCAAGCATGTGCGGTTGCCACCTGTTTTTTTACTGATTTTGAACTTGTTGTTGTAGTTGTTAATAGGTGACAACAGAAAACAGTTTCAGCAATGTTTGGCTGCAAGGCGATTTTTAACACCATCTGGACACAAACACACACACACACAAATACAGCCATACACACATCGTATTGCACATTGGCTTTTGGCTTGAAATTTGCGCCATCAGTGCTGCCAACTTAGGCGTAAAATTGAAATTGTAAAAATAATGAAAATCTATTTGCTAAAAGAACCAGTTTGACACTCAAAGACACGATCACTGAAGAGTAGAACGTGTTAGAAACTTGTGTCTTGGTGCGACTTGGGATTCTTGGTTGCCGTCGGCATTTCATTGAAAATGAGAAAACATGATGGTTGGATTCTTTTAGAAAGTAGGGTCCTATTAATTTCGGAAAAATTTACATAAAACCCGTTTGAACATTAGAGAATGTTAACTATCCTAATGTGTCTTGTTTCTCATTATTCCCTTCGCTTGGTGACAGAGAGCTTCAACAAGACAAACGCCCTGTGTTGGTTATGTAAATCAATTGAAATTCTACCAAAGTGGGTGAGACGCTTATCGCTAGCAGTCTTAGATGAAGTGGCGACATCTATAGCATCCTAGGAGAGACACCCCTTTATGATAAATTTTCAACTAAGTTATATAAGCGGCCCTTTCGTATCCGTTGCTGACAAATATGAAGGAGGAGATGATATGGGATATGGTTGTTGTCTTCAATGAGCGCTGCGGTATTTTTCGTTAGTCTATACTGGCACCAAGTTGTTGTTGTGCGTCTACTGGATATGAAGATTCCCTGCATGCTGCTCATTACAACTGATTGGAGCTTGAATACATTAATCTACACAATGCATTAGTCTAAGCAATGCCAACGAGTTATCCAAAAAGGGCCGAAGGATTGAAGGGTTTTCACACTTACTTGTTTGATCCCAAATGAAATAGAGGTATCTACAAAGATGGGAACGCAAAACGACTGAGGCTGCAACTAAACGACTTCTGTCGTGATTGTGACTCAGAAGATGCAGAAGAGATTATTCTACATCTCAACTCTCATCAAGCAAGATATCTCCCTGGGTGAGAAGGGAGGTTATAGCCATAAATGTCAACGGTTGACAGATTACTGAGGTCAACCAGAAAAGAGGCATCAAGGGGACAGATTCTCCTGCTGATCAGCGCTGGACACTGGAAACATTCTCTTTTTCATCTATTGAGCCGCAACAACGACAGTTTTAATGGAAAAGGAGACCGGGACCTACCTTCCTATGGCCTAATGACTCCTTAGGACCGTAACTGTTGAGGCAATGAATCATGCCCCAAACACAAAAGATATTTGGTTCTCTTATTGTTTAGCGTGGACCAAGTTTCCCTGGAAATCCTACACGAACGTTCAAAAAGTAGTAATTAAAGAAAGTAATTAAAGTAATAATTATTTGTGAAAGTTTTATTAAAATTGGAGCAAAGCAAAGGTGAGTGAAATTAAAAACAAAAATCCTTTTTTTTTACTATTTTACAACAACAAAGTGAAAATGTGGTACAGGCATGAAAAATAATTGTGAAGTTGTTTATAGTGAAGATACTCAATCCCAATTAAATACCAAAAAATGGTTCGATCGTTTTTGTTCTCAAAATTTGGAAGTGAAAATTGCTCTAATCGACCTACATATCACCGAAAAAGTCGATGATTTTATGGAATATGAATTTTTTTACCATTATGTCAGCAGTTACCTCATCGCTAAGGAACTGCAAAACCACCACAAAGCAGTTTTAAATCATTTACATAAAATTGATGTTAAAAAGAAGCGCAAACTTTGGGTGCTTTACGAATTAAGTGCAACAAATTTAAAGGGTCTACTCTTTATCATTTATTATGAGTTACTGTTATTTTAGCCAAACGATTGATTCGAATCTTTACTGGCAGCAATTAATGCGGTTCAAGCAACAAGTTGAAGAAAAAGGCCGAAAATTGATCAACAGAAAAGATAATGTGTTTCATCATGACAAAGTTAGACCCTAGAGGCGGCCAAAAACTAAACTATAATATTATTCATGTTTTATTTGGTTTTAATATAAATTTTGTTATTTAGTATTTTTAATGTGTATATTTAAATTTTTATTGTTTATTTGTTAATTAATTTGTGTTAATTTGTAAACTATTATTTTAACTATTTCGTGCTTAACTTGCTTAACTGTAAGCAAAATCTTTTAGCATTAGTACTTTTTTATTTTTAATATTTTTTAGTTATTTTCGAAGATATATTTTCTTGTCTTTTTTAATTTTTTAATTTTAACATCATTTTAATTTAAATGTTATCTATTATTTATTTTTTAATGTTATTTTTTTAATATTTTTAAATATTAAATATTTATATATTTTTTTTACATTTTTATTATTTTAGTTGGGAGTTTTTGATGCATAAAAGATATACTTCTAGCATTACACTTTCAGTTTATCATTTTTTCCGATCTCTCCAATACTCTTTCGCTGGAAGACATTGGCTTCAAAAAAGAACTGCGAAAAGCACCTGTGTCAGTTTTTCAAAGACGGCATCCCGGAATTCTACTATAAAAGAAGTAAGGGTTCTAGCCGAAAAAGAGAATAAATCTTATAAATACCGATGTATAGCTATCACTATTCACTATCATGAAATTTTTATATAAACGTTTTAGATCAAGTTACTGAGATATGTGTTTAAAAATATCGGCTTTTCTGACCACAAACATGTAACTATCAAATCTCTCGTTCGTTGGTCCATGGAATCAACTATAACAAACACACACACAAAGTGTGATGGCATTTCCGTTTAAATTAAAAATTGATGCAATCTAAAGGCGATATTTTGGGCCCTGCTGTGTTCTTCGGTAATAATTTAAGTCGCCAATTAGCTCAATTTCAACGAAGACGTTTAACATTTTATTCCATCTGTATATCTGTTTTCTGCTTTGTTGAATTTAATTAAGAAATTAAGAAATTACGAATTTTTAATTATTTATTGAATTTATTATTTATTGTATGCGCTGTTGAAATTATAATGAAAGTAATTATACAAAATCGCTCAATATTGAATGCAAAATCTGACAAAAGTTTCAACAATAACGAGCGCAACAACAACCAACAAACTTGTTAATCGAGTTTTTGACGCTTCGAACTGCTGCGGCCGTTAAGGTTTGCTTTCCTTTAATGGTGTCCAGTGTTTGTGAATAATGACAACACAAAAATATTAATAATAATAACTGCGTTAAGCAACTGCGGTGAAGTGTGTTCCCTGCCGCACACAATCGCCCGTTGTATCGCCGCATCATCGTGAGTGCCGCTCATGGCAGCCGAGCTTAGTGTAAAAAAATGTAAAAGCAAAATGTTATCTCTGCGATTTGCATATCGATCACATTACTACGAAAGGTTATTGTAAAAATATGATTTTGCCTTTGAAGCTGTTAAGCGTTGCGCAAATTTATTGCCTATTCAAATTTTATATACAATTTTTCATTACAAAATATTTTACATTTTTTTACATAATTAGTTGTAATATTTATTGATTTTTGTTTATTTAATTAATATTTTTCTACTTTTTCTAGAGAAAAAGAAAACATTTTCTTTTTACAACTTATTGTTTTGTTAAAATTTTGTTATTCAAAATAAAAATTTCTTTTTCGTTATATTAATTTTTTATATTTCAATTATTTATTTATTATTATTTATTATTTATTTTTTTTTATTGTTCGACAATTTTTTATATTTTAATGTTTTGATATTATTTTATTTTTAATTGTTTATACTCGCTTATAACTCGTTTTTGTGCAATTGAATGAGTTTTTAAAAATTTTTTTTACTTTTATTTTATTTTCTTTTTTATTGTATCTTTTTATTGTTTATTTTTTATAATTTTTAACCAGTTGACCAATTTTTATTTCTTTCTATATTTATATTTTTCACTTTTGGTTTTATATATATTTTTACATTTATGTATTTTTTAAGTTCGTTAATTTTTTTTATTTTAATATTTTACTTCTAATTTTCTTTGTTTTTATTTTTATTGCTTGTGTTATAAATATTTATATTTTTTATTGTTTTATTTTAGTTTTATATTTTTTTATTTTTGTTTCTTTTTTATTTATTTATCATTCAATAATTTGATTTTTTATTTTTTAATATCTCTAGTTTTAAGTTTTACTAATACGTTAATAACAGTGTGCTTTTAGTTTTTGTATATTTTAGTTTTTTATTATTATCTTAATATTTTTTTTTTAATTTTTTTTAATTATTTTTATTCAATTAATTATTTAATTATTTTTAATTATTTTATTAGTTTTACTGATAAATTTTAGTACACTTTATTTCTTCTACTTTGATTTTATTTGAGATCTCTTTGTTTTGTTTTCTTATTTTTTAATATATTTTATTTAGTTTCAGTTTTTTGTTTTTATGTTCCTTATTCTGTATTCATTTTGTATGATTTATCATGTTTTTAAATTTTGTTTTAAGTTGAAATTTTTATTTTTTATTTAATTTCGGTTTTTTGTTTTTATGTTCCTTATTTTGTATTCATTTTGTATTATTTATCATGTTTTTTTTAATTTGGTTTTAAGTTGTTTTTTTATTTTTTTATTAATTTGCTTTTAATCACTAAGAGTTATTGGCTGCAGTTGAATAATATTCAAATTAATTTTTGTGTAACGTTCGCAAAGTTCAATACAATTTTAATTATAACGCTTTAAAGTATGATTTTTATTAGAATGAGTTTTGTTAAAATGTACTTTCCTTGTGTACTAAACTTCATTTTATATGATCGCATTAATCGAACTGAAATTTATTGAATCGCAGCCGCAAGACAACCGTTTAGTGCATGTTGTTGTGTAACGTTAACAGGTTGGCTTGAAATATGGTCAAGCAATGAACGCAATACATAAGAATAAACTTAAGATGGGACTAAAGTCACACAGCAGCCAAGAGGGCAAAGACGGCATGGCGAACGCTTTGATGTAATTACACCCGCACACTTTTAATGTTTTGTTGTAGAGTAAACAATTATTATACGAAAAAGTTAACTTTCCACTGACAAAATAAACAAAATCACAGATAAAACAATAAAAAGGAAGAGTCCGATTGTTGTCATTTAACAAATGTGACCATAACTCAAAGGCAAACATTTCAGTTACAATTCATCGACTGCTCATCCATAAACAAGCTGCAGGCAGCCACAAGCTGCTTGCAACAAATACAGCCGACAGTGCATTGGTGGCGTGGGCGCCGCCAACGACATACACGCAACACACACATACACACACACAAAGGTTTGTTCGTACTCGTATAACCCAAAAGTGCAGCAATGCGGTTCGCTGTTGAGGCGATCGTCAACTGCGCATCTCTGTGTTTATGTAATATTTGTATCTATGATTATGTATGTACGGGTGTGTGCGTTTTATAATAAATATTTGTAATTTTTAAGATCACTTTCCTTCAGTCAGATTTGGGTTTTGCGAGTTTCTTTTTATGGCTTTAACATGCTGTGTGGTGAAAATAATCGAAATCGTTGGAAAAAAGTTATTTGCGTTTAAAATTATTATGGAAAATTAATGCGAAATTAATCTGAACAAAATTATGTCTGGCTCAAGTGAAAAACAATTTATGGGACAGCGAAATACCAGGAAGACAAAACAGGAAAGTAATTTTTCAAACAAGGGAAGCAAATATTGCACAAGGAAGAGTTGGTGAAGCTTTGGTGTTCAATGCGGTAGTTGGAGTTCGAAGGCGGGCAGGGAGAATCCTTTTAGACAAGGAGGCGATTGTTATGTCACTGGCCACTTTGAAACTTCGCGCCAGAACTCACACAACTCACATAGATGTCACACAACTCAGGAGAGGCTCATGCGGAACCGCGAAACGTACTTCAGTTTTTTAGGCCTTAACACTAGAAAACCCATTGCGGTCATTTTGACGGTTTTTCATTTTTAAATATCTGTAATTTCTTTAGTATTTTTGTCAACTTTTGCTTTGGTGACTTTTATTTTTTTATTGTGGAAAATTTTATATTTTTTTAACCCTTTCGACCCCGAATTTTTTCCTGTTTCTCGATATTACTTTGTGGTATTTAAATCATGAAAGACTTGGCTAAGAAGTGTGCACACGACATTTGAAGTCGCCACGCCTCTTTGTTAGAGTTCCAGAGCTAGTTTACTTTTGAACAATTTTAGCTTAGCTTAGCTTAGCTTTAGCTGTTGCCACAGCGCAAGTATCGGTACGGTCGTCGGTGCGCACAGCGCCACCTACCTGTGGGGTTGCGTTCTGCGTTTCGACGCACAGTGCTGCCACAGTGTCTGGACTTAGTCCCGACACACACTAAATCACTAGTTTTACAATAAATATTTGTAATATATTGAAATAGAAAAAATTTTTCA
This sequence comes from Melieria picta, assembly GCA_964056695.1. Taxonomy (NCBI): domain Eukaryota; kingdom Metazoa; phylum Arthropoda; class Insecta; order Diptera; family Ulidiidae; genus Melieria; species Melieria picta. The sequence continues at coordinate 113,876,009 of OZ057399.1, read as the reverse complement.
TAAAGTGACCAGACGTGCGGCTGAGGGTCCAATGGAGGACCCGGGACGCAACAACAACAAAAGCGGCGGTAAAAGCCCTGGTAAAGAGGCCCGAGGACCTCAACTCAAAATGGATGTGGCGGACGTAAACTGCCCTACAAAGGTCTCCGGACCTCAATGTAAAACGAGCGTAGCGGATGCTAGTCAGCCGCCCGTAGATACCGGAGCCGCCGCGAAAGAAGGGTCACCTGAAGTCGATAGACCAAAGCTCTGTGGCGCCGCCAAAAAGAGGCTAACCTACTTAATAAGAAAAGGTGTGCCAAGAGAAGAGGCGTTTGAGAGGGCACGCCTTCCAATGCCAACAAACCCCAAAAACAAAAAGTCTTTGTCTAAGAGGACCCGGTCAGTGGAGCAAACTCCACCAGAGGCCTCAGACAAGAAGAAAATACGGGAGGAGGGGCCCTCCACTTCAAAACCAGCAGCTCATCCCAGTAAAAGGCAGCCCACTGCCTCATACAGGGACGCCCTGCAAGGGGTTAGAATGGCTGTACTACCAAGGGACTATCCGGACACGGTCCTATCTACTGAACAAATGGACTCCATTCAGGGGGCCATTTTGGACAAAATCCTGGACAGTGGTTCTGTGCGTCCTCAATTTCTGGGGTCCACCTACAAGGCAGGATACCTTGTCCTGCACTGTAAGGAGGACACAACTGCCGAGTGGATGAGGTCCATCATGTTAGAAATGGTACCGTGGGAGGGTGCCTCACTGTGGGCCGTAGAGGAATCAAAGGTTCCTCACTCTAGGGTCGCAGTGGGATACTTCCCGAAATCCGCTGGTGTTGAAACCCAGAAAATCCTGAGGTACCTCCAGGTCCAAAATACAGGCCTAAACACGACGGCCTGGAGAGCCCTAAGAAGAGTTGAAAAGGGCTCTAACGCCATGCTGGTTCTTGCTGTGGACCAGAAATCAGCAGCGGCTATAGAGGCAGCCAAGGGCAGAGCTAGTTTCTGCCTGGGCCAAATTAGCCTCAAACTGAAGTCTGACGACACAAGTGCCGATGAATTGGCAAAGCAATTAGATGAGATGGAGATCGTGGAAGAAGAGTCTGACTCTCTCAGTGGCTCCAAAAAGTCAGAGGAAAAGGCATGAGATGCGTGCAAATAAATCTTCACCATGCTAAGGGGGCCACAGCGGAACTCAGCAGAAGATTTATCAACGGCACTACTACCATAGGCCTGATCCAGGAACCCTGGGTCAACAAAGGCCGCATACAAGGCCTAAACATCAAAAACTATCAGGTAATATATGACAATAATGCAGCTAGACCAAGGGCTGCGGTCATCATAGACACCGGTATTAATTTTCTACCTTTCACAGAATTCTTAGACGGTGACACAGCGGCGATAGTCCTGGAGGTGATGCAAGATGGGATTAAGACTGAGGTAGTTATAGCCTCAGCCTACTTCCCTGGGGATGCTGCCGAAATTCCACCACCAACAGTGAAAAATCTTGTGGACCACTGCAGAGCCCACGGAAAAAACCTTATCATAGGTTGTGATGTCAATGCCCACAACGTAGTATGGGCTAGTACGGATACAAACAGTAGAGGTGAGTTACTCCTTGACTATTTATTAACCAGTAATATGGCAATTGCAAATAAAGGTAAAATACCGACATTTGTAAATGCCATACGACAAGAGGTACTCGACTTAACTCTAATCACTAACAAAACCTCTGATCTGATTCAGAACTGGAGAGTCTCAGAAGAGGACTCAATGTCGGATCATAGGTATATTTTCTTTAATATAGAAGGGCCAACAAAGAGTGTCTCACTCTACCGTAGCCCAAAACGGACAGACTGGAAGAGATATGCAGAAAATATCTCAACAAAAATAACAAGTCACAATCACTTCATTAGGACAACAGAAGAACTAGACAGAGAAGTTGCAAACGTAACTGACGTACTTACAAACTCGTACCATGATTGCTGTCCACTCAAAACTAAGACCTCCACGAAGAGTGTCCCATGGTGGAACAACAATCTGGCACAACTTCGAAAATTGGCTAGGAAGGAATTCAATAAGGCCAAAAGAACTAACTTCTGGGATAACTATAGGATAGCCCTTACAAAGTACAATAAAGAAATAAGATATTCCAAAAGAAGATCTTGGAAAAAATTCTGCGAGGATCTGGGGGACATTCCGGCAACGGCCAGAATCAAAAGTACCCTGTCCAAAGGACATACTAATCCGATAGGCACACTAAGGGACGCTAATGGTACCCTAACAAACTCATTTGGAGACACTCTAGAGCTTCTTTTAAAAACTCATTTCCCAGAGTGCAAAATACGTGAAAGGGGTCAATGCACTCCCGAAATTATCTCACCTGTACAGCCTAGGCCAGGTGATACTATAGCTAACAAAATTATTAGCTTTGACAGGGTAAAATGGGCGATCAACTCATTTAAGCCCTACAAATCGCCAGGACCAGATGGCATATTTCCGGCACTCCTCTCAAGGGGCACGGATAAACTAATTCAAAAAATGGTTCTAATCTACAGAGCCAGTATTATACTTAGTTATATTCCAAAAGTCTGGAGGGAGGTAAGGGTTATATTTATACCTAAAGGGGGTAACAAACCCCCTGACTCCCCCAAATCCTACAGGCCCATCAGCCTCTCATCGTTTATGTTAAAAACAATGGAAAAGCTTATAGACCTCTACATAAGGGAAGAGGTACTATTACAAAGTCCACTACATAAATATCAATTTGCATACCAAAAGAACAAATCAACTATCACAGCACTGAGTTGCTTGGTGACAGATATAGAAAAAGCACTCGATGCAAAAGGCATAGCCCTATGTACATTTATGGACATAGAGGGCGCCTTCGATAATGCTAACTTCCAATCTATGGTATTAGCCCTCTCTAATAGAGGGACAAACCACAAGGTTACCAATTGGATATGCAGCATGCTAAAACAAAGGGTAATAACCGCTAACTTAGGACCCGCAGTACTAAGCATCAACGTAGTAAAAGGCTGCCCGCAAGGTGGGGTTTTATCTCCCTTATTATGGTCTATACTGGTTGATGAATTAGTTAAATTGCTAAACTCGAAAGGATATAAAACTATAGGCTTCGCGGATGACCTAGCAGTAATAACAAAGGGCACGCATGAAGGCACATTGCGCGACCTTATGCAAAAAGCTCTAAACGAAACCTGGAACTGGTGCAGTAGAGAGGGGCTATCAATTAACCCCAATAAAACCACCATCGTTCCATTTACAAGAAAACGGAAGCTTGATCTTCCAACACTAAAAATAAATAATATAACTGTACCCGTTAAGGCTGAGGTCAAATATCTAGGAATTACCCTAGATCAAAAACTCACCTGGGAACCGCATTTAAACACAGTCATCAAAAAAGCAACGAAATCGCTATGGACCATAAGACAATTACTGGGTAAATCTTGGGGCCTTTCACCCCGTATGACATCCTGGGCGTACACACAAATGGTAAGACCCATCATACTATATGGTGCTCTAGTATGGTGGGGCAAAACCAATCAGAGCACAACAATAAAAAGATTAAACAGAGTTCAAAGGTTTGCATGCCTTAGCATTACGGGAGCAATGAAAACAACCCCTACTGCCGGCATGGAAGCCTTACTCGATCTAACACCGCTACATATAGCCATCCAAGAGGACGCAATCTTAAGTGCACTCACGCTATATAGGCATAACCTACTTAAACAGGGCAACCTAACGGGCCACTTGGCAATTTTAAAACAAATAGAGGACACCCTCCACAAATCCTCATATCTTGACTTCATGAAACCCCATTTCAGCCCAACAAGGAAATATATAGTTGACTTTCCGACTAGGGAACAGTGGGACAACAACCCGAAATGGTTAAAAGAGGACGCTCAAAAATGGTACACCGATGGCTCTAAAACACCTTGTGGTGTAGGAGCTGGAGTAGTGGGCCCTGGGGTCAACTTAGCCCTTCCGATGAGCTACAATACCTCAATATTTCAAGCTGAACTCTATGCAATATATGAGGCAGTTCGAACAATTGCTAAAATGCACCCTCAAGGAACAACGTTCACCATACTTTCGGATAGTCTGTCTGTTCTAAAAGCACTTGACAGCTACTCCTACACATCAAAAATCCTGCTTGAATGCCACAAGGAACTCAACGCCCTAGGGACCCAGAACAGGGTTGTGCTCGTCTGGATTCCTGGGCATGAGGGCCATGATGGCAACGAAAGGGCAGACACACAAGCTAAAAATGGTGCAGAAAGCCCATTCATAGGGCCGGGCCCGATGTTTGGATTCGGTAAAACCGACCTAAAACAGGACATCCACAAATGGATCCAGAAACAAAAACAAAAATACTGGAATAATATTGAGGGACTACGGCACTCGAAAAGATTCCTAAACTTTAACACAAAACGAGCTAAACCTGCTATACTTCTTAGCAGAAGACAACTCAAAATCCTATGTGGCGCTCTAACCGGCCACTATTCCTGTAACTACCACCTCCACAAACTTGGCTTGGTCGTCGACAAAACATGCAGATACTGCAATGAGGTCGATGAAACAATGGAACACGTTATCATAAACTGTCCAGCTCTGGCACACAGACGTGCAAAGTTTCTAGGGAAACATATTCTCGGTGATGAGGACCTGATGCAAATATCGCAGAAAGGTCTGATTCAATACCTGAGCACATAAAACACCAGATGATTCAAGGGGCACAATAAACCTACTAGGTTGCAGTGCGCAAGGGCAGTGTCCCTACCCATTATCATTACATTACATTACAACCCTTTCGACCCCGAATTTTTTCCTGTTTCTCGATATTACTTTGTGGTATTTAAATCATGAAAGACTTGGCTAAGAAGTGTGCACACGACATTTGAAGTCGCCACGCCTCTTTGTTAGAGTTCCAGAGCTAGTTTACTTTTGAACAATTTTAGCTTAAAACGGGTTAAATAAATTTTGTATGAATATTTTTTAATTACAGACAAATTATTTAATATTTATGGAAAATACAAAATTATCACTTTTTGATTTTTTTTAACCATTATTAAAGAAACAGGGTTTTGATCAAACGCGCCCAATTCGTAGACTTCAATTAGAACACAAACTTGCACTGATATCGCTGCAAATTTTTAGAAATTATTTTGGGGATCACAGTAAAATTGTTTTAATTTGCTTTGAATTCACTTCTAAAAATATTTATTTGTTGGTGCCTACTTAAATTAAACCCATAAATAATAGCTTCGGCTATAAGATTACAAATAGGTGAAGTTGCTCTCAGGCAACTTTTGGGTCGAAAGGGTTAAATTCTTTTACTGAAAAATTAGACAATTCCGATGTGTTCTCTTCGAGATATCAGTGGATATAATATGTAGTCTTTGTAGGTATGAAAAACTTTCGATCTTTCTAGTGTTAAAAGGACTCTAAGATATTCATTTGAACAAGGACTCTCACTGGACGCAGGCTAATCGAAACACACGTCTTCAAACTGGGGTTGATCCAAGACACTACTGTCGAAGCGGCAAAAGAGCGGAGGAAAAAGAAAGCGTACAGGATCTCCTCTGTCACTGTCCAGGACTCAGTAGAGGCTACACACACTACGACAATCGTTTTCGCAAAACTTTGCGGAGATGTCCTATGTAGGCGTTGAAGACCTGCTTAGGTTCACAATATCGTTCAGGTGGTTTAAAGAAAATATATTTTAAGTAATAGTTGTACCAAAGAGTATGAAATAAATTTGAATATGAATGAATGAATAAATATTAGTGTCCGACCGAATATTCGGTTTCGGCCCAAATAAGTGGTCTCGGTTTCAGTTTCGGCAAACAATGGCCGAACGGCCGAAACCGAAACTTTCTAGAATATTTTTACAATTTATTGTGTAGCGAGTGAACAGATATATAGAGTCGAGCAGATATATAGTGAAAGGATGAGAAGGAGAATTTAGATGCCAACAATGTAGATAAACGTCTTTTTTTAGAACATAATATTAAATTATTTCATTTTGAATATTAGCGAGTAAGGTACGAAAGGTGATTTTTTATGTTTATGTTTTTGAAAAATGAATGACATGTTTTTATTAATAAGTATTTATGTAATGTATATTTGTTTGTTCCTTAAAAAAAAATGCTTGATGTGGTGATTTTTATTTCAACTAGGAAGTTTCGGCCGAATATTAAAAAAAAAATCGAAATTCGGTTTCGGCCAAAAAAAGTGGTTTCGATCGGACACTAATATGAATATGAACCAAAATTTTCTTTTCTTGTATTGTCTTTGCTTTGAGCATTAGTAACTAATATTTTAATTTTTAATTTTTTTTAATTTTATAAGAAAGTTCCCTCTGGAATTACAACGGGTCAGCCCTGACTTTTTAAACCTCACCTAACCTAAAATATATATCAAAAATACAAAAACTACAATCATTCAATCACACTTATGTCAAAATCTATAAATTTATATAAACTTTGAGGCTTGCAATTGTGAAAACATTATCTCTCCGAAGCGATTTAAAACACGTCTTAACAATAAAAGCAATTAAAAGGACAATTACCATAAATGTTATACATAAGTATTAAACAACAACAACAACAAAATGTATCACTAATACTGTACTCAAAGTAATTAATCGACACTTCCATGGCCCCAATTTCAACGTCTGTCACATTACAACATTTGCCTTGTTTAATTTGCCCCGACTCCGCCTACCAACAGACTGTGGCACATTTTTCGCACATACTCGCTGTACTAATTTAATGTGCGTTAATTAAAAATGCGCAGCATTCATTTGCTTAATCGCAATCAAATTAGCTGCCGAAATTTTGAGCAGCCACAGCAACACAACACAACACAACACAACAGTGGCGGCGCATCTCAACGTCCACAAATCATACAATGGATAACCCATTGTCCACTCAAATAAAATGGCTTCGTAAGCGAGTTTTATGATTTTCTGATATTTTTTTTTTTGTTAAACACTTTTCGATAAAAATCTTCGCATGAGCTGCGTGCACGCGCAGCGCACTCAACGCTGCCAAAACCAGACGTAAGAGTTAATAAACGGAAACGAAAGAGCGAAAAGAGAGAGCGAGAGAGCAGGAGAAGATAGAGAAGCAGCTAAAGAAATGGAGTGCGCAAATAATTAAAAAAAAAAACAAACACTTACGCAAAACAATTAATTATTTTATTTTTTCACACAGCTTTTTTACTTTTCACTTACGTGCTTTATAAATTAACAGCCACTAAAAAAACAACAACAAAAATTATAGCAAGAAAATGTATAATACACAATTAGGCAATCATTAAAAATTGGCCCACTGTGCAACCCTCGAACTTCGATAATGTTCCACTGTCCCACGTTCCAATTTCCATGAGTCAAACATCAACTTTTGCACACTTCAAAAACGCTAAAATGTCAAATTTATACGTGGTTTTTTAAACTAATTGTGACAAAAATATTGCTTCCCTTAATTTGCGTACATAATATTTTATTTATTTACTTTACTGCTGTCGACTTTTCTTCGTTGTTGAATTTTCCTCCGATTTGTTTTCCTCATTTGCATAAAGCGCCATAAATTTGGCCGCAAACCATTTGGACTTTCAGCATTTCAATATTTCTCATATCCAGCACAGATTTCTTATTATCTCTTTGTATATGCATTAAGGTTTTTCTTTTCATTTTCGGCATTTTGTAGAACGCCTTGGCTACGACCAATGAACGCAATGTTCAAGAGTCAATGATGAGTGAAATCATTAAAGTTATCATCAATAATTCAAATCGACTCGAAGAGCATCGCCGCGCGCCACAAATCGGCCGCGATCGTTTGTTTTACGGCTCGCTGGCTTTCGCTTTTCCGCTGTCGCTTTGTTGTTGTTGCCATCGCGGAAGTTGTAAATAATAACAAAACAGTTGTCTAATATATTTTATACACTTAACTATGGCCAAACATTGTGCTAATTATATTTTGTGCGTTTCGGTTAATTTGTTAATGCAATAAAACGATTTGAAAATATGCAAAATGAAACAAATTGATTTTTGATTGGTTAGGGACGCGCCATGAACGAATAAATTGTTCAATATTCTATATTATTCATGTGTTTGTGTTAGTGTTGTTGTAATGGTCATTTGTAATTTCGATATAATTAGAATGCAGATTAATGCAATAGACGTCAACACCAAACAGGGAAACAATTCAAGGTATGAAATCATAGGGTTTTCATTGCAATTGGGATATATTCTTGATTGGTGACTAGTTAGTAGAGTTGATAGAGAGAATAGAGTAATTTAGGAAATTGGACGTTTGAAGACCGGGGCATGGTAGGCCTTGTATCACTGGGAGATATTGTCAGACCTCACAATGGGCCGTTGAGGCCCTCCGAGTGTACTAGTCGAGATATCGGCAAGCTGTGTCTCTTATCTAACTTAACCTATAAATCTGTTGTGGTTTCGGTTAGTGTTTCCAAGTTCGTTGTTAGGTAGCCATGTACACTATTTGAACTATGTATGAGATAAAGAACTCGTTTTTAAGTATAATCTCATTCGATTTACTCGAAGTTCATGTGAGATATTTATGACTTTGAGCATTTCTGTAATGCGTTAAAGATAGTTTTGTAGCTAGACAGGTCAATAAATCGCAAAAAAAGCGCAGCATTTCATCGAGTATTACTATAGAAAACTATAAACAGAAATCTGCTGAAATCAGTGGCGTATTCAAGGGGTGGTTTTAGGGGTGAAAACCCCCCCGAAATATTAGAGTCGACTTTAAAACTACATACAAATTAAAAGGAATATACATAAACATTTATACATTTTAAAAAATTACTTTTTTAAACCCGCTCCAAAATATTTTTCTGAATCCGCCCCTGGCTGAAATTTTTAACGATCCAACAAGATCTATACTATCATTCTGGTAACTGAACTCTTTCTAGTATCGCTAGGGGTCCAGCAGGATCTATGACTAACCTCTTTGTAAATGCAACGCTGGTGTTCCTTGAAACCCAACAGGGTCCTTTTTATAATTTTAACTACAACTAATATCGATAAGAACCCAACAACGTATCTGAGCACCCTCTTTGTAAATTGAATCTGCCTAGCCCCTAAAAACCCAACAGGATCTATTTTTATGCAATCTATTAATTCTATCTATCTACTAATTAAAGTCAGTTTTGTATCGCTGAAGATCCACTGAGATCTATAAGAATATCTGGCCTGGCCTGGATAGTCTAGTCTATTCGACGTTAAGCTGTAGGTCCCCTCTCCTCCTCTTCCCCCATTCGCTTGAAATGTGTGTTGTAGCACATGTTGGAAAAAACATTTCAAAAAACGAGTGAAATATGTGGTATCACAATGAGCCTCTTGGGCCTCCGAGTGTTCTCTATCTGTTCTGTCTCTGTTCTCTCTATCTATGAGAACATCTATATACCCGCAAGGAGTTGCCTGACCTCCCGTGGGGTGCGGCCCCCGGTGACGGCTAAGGGATCCCTAATAACAGGTGACTCAGGTGGCTATCCTGAGCACAGAAAGGTCACCTAGATGTCTATCTCAGTGGTGGTATTAGGAATTAGCGTGTCACTCTCGGACCACACTGGCTAGGGATGCGTCCTGAATAAAAATAGATGAATAGAATAGATGGCTGATGCTGTTAAACCACTGGGATTTTCGTACAACGAGGCGTTTCAAGGGGCCATGAGGTTACCCAGCTTAGGCGGGGACAGAAAGAATAGACAGCAACACATCGTAAGATGCCGATGGGTTAGCCTCGTGGGATAGCACAGAAAGTTGAAGGAAGTTGAATGTAAATATGATAAGCAAAGTAGGCGATGTAGAGAAGCTGGCAGATAGTCCTTACTTAGACTATCTATAGGGGTCAAAAGAAAATGTTTGTGTACTTAAGCCAAGAATTGAACTAAGCAATTCAAGAGTCGAGAATCTGGTCGAGAGTTGAAATGAGATGAACGTAATGAGTGAAATGGGTTGACTAATTTTGGACAGTCGAGGGCCGGCTTAGAGATGCCAATAGACAGCGAAACCGAAAGACATCTTAGCCTTGACCGGAGAGCTCTTAGAACGCATTGATAATGGGGCACAGTAACTTCAGGAGACACCTCGCGCCTTTGAACTTTGTTGAGACAGTTACCTGGCAGAGAAGTGATGCCCATTATGTTAGTCGCAAGTAGCTGTAAACTGTGCTTCGAAGATGACAAGACAGTCGCGATAGTGTTCGGCTCCGGGTGGCAGGAGGACAACCGTTCATAAACGAAAGTTATGGACCATTGGTCACAGGAATCTTCTAGATATAGCGCGTGACATAGTATTAGTAGGCAGATCAATGATTACGTTAGAGCTTCGAATGACTAGTCACAACCCTCATAGGAATGAAAAGGGGCCCACTATGGGATCTGCTTTGGCAGGTCCTAGAATAGGATGTGGTTCTTAGTTGTTAAGATTTCGGCAGGCTGGTAAATATCCAGTTCCAATATACCAGTTTCTATGCGAATTCTTTACCTCCCACTTTTTACCTCTTTTTCAAATTTAATTACCCGGCAACTTAACTCAATTTCTTCTAAAAGTATGATAAATATTTCCCACTTTGCATATCCCGTCCATGACTAACATTTAGCTGTTCCTCATCTCACATAAAACTTGAGTCATGTTGCTACCATCAACTTGGTGGAAATATTATTTTTGTTAAATTAATTACATTGAAATTTATTAGTTCAAAAATCTCACTACGGCGCGCTTAAATCTAATGTTGCTGTTAAAATTCAGGCAGCATTTAAAAGTGTTTCGCATAATAAACCAAACGTGTATACACTTATAAAAATTCCTCAATTCATTTGAGCGCATTTTCCGCACGTTACAAACCGCCACTAATGTCGGTGATATATCAAATTAGTTACCACAATGCGAGCAGCGGCCGCTGTGCTGTTTGCGCTTCTCATCGTAGCAACAATTCAATTTAGAAATTTCTGGCTATAAACATCGTGCACGCTGTGTATGAAATATATTTATTTAGAATTTGTGTTTATTAATATTTTTGCTAGGCGCACACATTGTGATGGCATGGAAGGTGAGCGCTCCGGCTCAACTTTGAATATGCTTGCAAATAAAATTTAATTGTACTGAAAAGTGTTGGGGTAAATTGGAAAAATCTCAACGCCGAACGCAGCGCGATGTGCGAGTTTAAGATTTAAGAGATGTATTTAAGAGTTGAAGAAGAAGGTAAAGGAAGTGGAGGAAGGCAATTGGTAGACACGCGCCCCACAACAATTAGCTTTCCATTGCGCCTCAAGTGCCAACACTGGACTTTCGACCAATGATGACCATACGATCACTGTTTTGAGTACTTTTCATTTAAAAATTCCCTTAAAATTTGTTCGTTTTCTTTAGCATTTCATTAGCAAGTCTGCGCCGAGCGTTGCACCCTTTGCACGGTGGCCGATTTGGGCCGCAGTGCCCCGATTATGCTTTGCCATTGTGCTTTATTTTAATTAAGTCATATCAGAGGTCTAATATAAGTAAAGCGTAATAAGTTCGCTGACGCGCCGTGGTGAGCGTTTGCATAATAATGTCCAACGCGACACGGCTGCAGGGCGCCTTTTATTCTGTCTTTGCGTTCGCTGTGGCTTGGTCGCCTTTTGACTTATTTAATAATGTATGAAAATGAAAATAATTTAATGTTTCTTTTGCGTTTCTGCTGCTGTTGCCAGTGTCTGTGTTATTCAGTTTATTTTCGCATAAATACGCGTACGTACGCCTCGGTTGCGTCGTTTGCTGATATATAAATTTTTGTGTTGGGCTTTTTTTTTTTAATATATGCCGAGGTTAGCATACGTTGAACCATATTAGTAAAATATGCATACAATTCCCTACTGGGCTATCACTGTGCCACACTTTATGCCACAGCGCGACGTGTCGCTCGGCCGTGCTTCATGCTGCCATGTTCCAATGTCGTCGTTGTCGCGGCTAATGTGTAAATGAAGTTGCCGCTGTTGCGGCCGTTGGCTGCGGCTGTGGCTGTTTTGTTGCTTATTATCATGGGTATGATAAACAAATGCAAAACAGTAAATGAAATAGCAACAGCCGACCAACATGTAAAAAATTTATGTGGAAAACAATTGATCTGAATTAATGCAAAAGTCGCATGCATGAAATTTTCATAAAGTTGATAGGAGGTTTTTTCCGCTCGAGGCTTTTTTTGTTTGATTGGAAGTTGTGCTTCGTTTTGCTGAGTTTGTAGTTTTCACTTTAAAGTTTTTTATTAGGTTTTTTATATGAGTGCAATGCAAAGTTTCTTTCAAGGCTCTTTGGTATCGTTAAAAAAAAACAATCTATGTGAAAAAGGAAGAGAAGAAAACATGAGTAGAGCCACCAAATGTGTGAAAACAAAGCATAAAAAGGACTTTCATAAAGAATTATTTCTCAAGAATTAATCAAATAATTGAATGGTGACAATTATAGAGAGAAGCGGTACCTTATAGGTCAGAAGATTGTCTGGTTAAATACTGTGGAAGACAGTAGAAGCCAAATAAAGACATTTTCTTTCGAAAGACTTTAAGAAAAGGACATTAATAAAGAATTATTTCACAAAGATTAATAAAAAAAATTTACTAGCGATATTTATAGAGAGAAGCGGTAGCTTATGGGTCAGAAGATTGTCTGATTAAATGCAGTGGAAGACAGTAGAAATCAACTGAACGGGCATAGCAAAAATCTCACTATGAATGTTCTGCGAAAACTCATTTGGTCCATTCATGAAAATCGTTCGTTCTTAAGAATAAATAATCAATTCAATCAATCAATCAATTATGGTACCAATTATAAAGGGAACTGGTGCATGACAAGCCAGAAGATTGCCTGGTAAAATACTGAATAAGAGAGTAAAATCCAAAACAAAAAAACATTTCCTTTTAAAAACAACCCGCTCAACAGGACATGAGAATCCTTTGACTATAACAGATACATATGTATGTGGAAATCGTAATAAGGCCACCGATTCTACAAAACCATAAAAATATTTTCATAAAAAATGCATTTTCAAGAACCACTCACATCACAGGCCAGAAGATTGTCTGGTTAAATGCCAAATAAGACAGAAAAAATTAAAAACACATTTTCTTTTAAAAGCTGCCCGCTCAACAGAATATTGCAAACCTCTGAATATGAAAGATTTGCAGAAAGTTGGGCTGAAGTCCTCTTAGTCACAATTACAACCAGCTAAGCTTAGTAGATAGTTAGAAGTGACTATCTTATCCCATTGTGATACCACAATCAATTGAAACAGTTTGAGCTTCTCACGATGCTTAGTAGACTGCGAATGATCCCATCGGCTGGATCCCTTTTCTACATAGTTTTTCTTTTTGAAATAAAGCCTAGCAATGATAAATTGTTACCAGAGCATTGAAAGTTGTTCAAGAGACCTATAGATGTCATGAAACTTTAAGATAACTAAACAATAAATAATGTTTCTGAATTCTACAAAATGAGCCATTATGAACATAAAACTTCCAAGCCGCCCATTGCGAAGTCCAAATAAAAAAATTATTACCAGGAAATGGAACATCGCTCAAAAGAATGAATAATGCCATGAAGCTTGAAGATAAGGAAAAGGATTATCATTTTTACATTCAACCAACATGAGCATAGAACCTTCAAACCGTTCATTACAATCCTAAAAAGCAAAAATAAACCATCACCAGAGAATGAAACCTCGCTCAAAAGATTGATTACGTCATAAAGCTTTAAGATAACTTGAAGAAGGATCTGAATTCCACAATATCAGACAATTTTAACATAGAACCTTCAAACAACCCTCTACATAGCCTAAATCATAGATAAATTGTTACCAAAAGATTGGTTAATGTCATGAAGCTTTAAAAGGATTATAAATTTTTCCTCCCTTTTAGGATTATAAATTTTACAGTCAGCATAGCATTTTCAAACCGCCCATTACGAAGCCCAAAGCAAAAATAAATTCTTACTAGGGAGTGGAACATCGCTCAGAAGATCGATTGTTGTAATCAAGCTTTAAGATAATTGAAGAATATGACTTGAAGAAGGATCTGAATTCCACAAAATCAGACATCTTGAACATAGAACCTTCAATTCAACCTTCATAGAACCTTCGCTCATAAGAACAATTGATATCATAAATATTCAAGACAACTAAGTAATATGTCTAGAAGAGGGTTTCAGAATACAACACAGTGATTTTCCAACCGTCACTAAGGAACGACGCATCAGACCGATTGATGTCGTAAAACTTTAACCCTTTCGACCTAGAAGTTTCCTGAGAGCAACTTCACCAATTTCTCATCTTATAGCAAAAGCTAAAACTGATTTATGGGTTTAATTTAAGGAGGCAACAACATATTAATATTTTTAGAAGTGAATTCAAAGCAAATTAAAAAAGTTTTACTGCTATCCCCAAAATAATTGCCAATCATTTGCAGCGATATCAGGGAAAGTTTGTGTTCTAATTGAAGTCTACGAATTGGGCGCGTTTGATCAAAACCCTGTTTCTTTAACAATGGGTAAATCAAATCAAAAATATATACTTTTGTATTTTTCCAAGAATATGAAATAATTTTTCTGTAATTAAAAAATATTGATACAAAATTTATTTAACACGTTTTAAGCAAAAATTGTTCAAAAGTAAACTAGCTCTAGAACTCTAACAAAGAGGCATGGCGACTTCAAATGTCGCGTGCACACTTCTTAGGCAAATTTTTCATTATTTAAATACCAAAAAGTAATATCGAGACACAGGGTAAAATTCGGGGTCGAAAGGGTTAAGATAACTGAACAATATGTCCTGAAAAAGACTTCTGCGATCTTCAAACTGAACCAACTTACAGACAGACACGAATTAATGACAAGTAGTCCAAGTACTACAAACTGAATTTCGAATCTTCAAAAACCCTCACTAAAAACTCAAATTCAAGAGAAATTTTCACCAGGGAATTGAACGAGACAACGTAACAGCGACATTAATTTTCAATATTCACCACAAACCGGATGAATGATGGCACTTTTAGTGGCGACTTACAGCAGTTGCGGCCATAACGCAGCCCACTTACAGACAGTCCAAAAATGCCAAAACACTCAATGAGTATTTTAGGGCAACAAAAAAAAAACAGCAAACAGAGACAAAACTAAGCTAAAATTCGATGCGCAAGTTGATGGATTTTTTTGATATTTTATAACAACAAAAAAAAATGAAAAAAAAATAAAAAAGAAGCAAACGAGGCACATGCGTGAAAGCCAGCCACAGATTAAACGTTTACTTGGTGCTAAAGATAGACGCAATGCAACAACAACAACATCAACAACAAACAACAAAAACAAAGTCAGCCAACTGCGACAGCAACAACCATCGAAGCGCAACAATTTTGCTGCTGTTGTTTTTTATTTTTTTGTGATTTTCGTTTGAGTTGTGAGCGCTAAATTTTTGTGTTAAGTGATAAATTAATATTAATTGTAAATTATACAATTTTTCGAATATGTATTTTTAACAGTAGATGATGGCAATTAATCAAGCAAAGGCCGCAAAGGCACCGAGAAAAATGCAGCCGCCGCATTACATTAACATTTTTAGACTATTTACTTTAATTAGTTAATTTGTCAACGCGTGTTTCCACACACACACACACACACACATACAAACACACATGTAGGTATATACAAATACATATTGCAGTTGTGATTGCGGTGTGCTTTTAGGTTTCATGGCGCAGTTTTATTATTGAAAATTTTCAATTTTGATTATTTTATGGTTCCCATATTTTTCTGCTGCTGCTTCTTCTTACTAAGTGCTCACATTTGGTAGTCGAACACTGTCGTAGCTGTTTTGTTTTTATTCTTTTTGCTTTGTTACGTTGACTGTTGTTGTCGGCTTTGAAATTTTTGATAATTATTCAAAATATCTGCGGCCTGTGTTTATACGTTTTACCTCTAACCGTATTTTAAATATCAACTATAAAATATAAAATATGGCCAAGCATTTAAAGTTGGATATTTGTTATTGTATTTGTATTATAATTTTTTTCTTTGGTTTGTCTTCCATTTGCCTATCGTCGATTGATCTTTTTCGGAACATACGCGTGAGACTGTTTGGCTGTGTGTGTGTGTGTTGCTATATTTATAAAACTGTATTAAGTTCTTATTAATTTTGTTTGTTTTTATTATTATTGAGGAAAAATTTTTATGATTAATCATAAATCTTCATGAATTTCGTTTAAAATTTAGTCAGCGTCGCCAAAAGAGAACGTAGCAGCCAACCAATCGACCAATCTGGCAATTAAACGGCAGCCAACCGGCCAGTCAGCCGTCCAACCACGCAACTAACTGGACCCAACTCGGCTCAACTGCACCGCGCCACCGTCGCACCAAAGTAGTTTCACATATTTTGTTTTAATTGATTTTCAAAACAAATTTACATAGAAATATTATGTTTAGTTTCGCAGCTGGTGTTGTTGTTGTTGTTGTTGTTGCTATTAATACATTTGTTGTTGGATGCGGCTTTTGCTATTTAATACGTCAACAAACGCTGAATGGCAGATTTCTATTTTAAGAGGTTTTTAATTAAGTTTTACAACAAAATCAAAAACGCATTGAATCACAAATTTGAATATATTGAAATACGATCATTTTGATATGGACTGATGCGAGTATAGCTGACTTTATAATTAGACAAAAAGGAAGCAAAAGTGAACTGCGTCCTTCTAAAACCCGTTAAACTAATAAAAAAAAATTATAATATTTGAAAGATTGCGCTAACATATAACAAACATTTCAAAATTATATTAACATGAAAATATAAAATCCGACGGCTTTTTGTGTATGTAAATGTTAAGTTTAGATTTTTTCCGAGGCAGAGTACAAAATTTTGAATATTCAGATTTGTTAAAATTATGATTCACGATACTTGTGGGCGAATATTAAAATAAAAAAATAAATTAATTAAAACATAAAATTTATTGTAGGAAAAAACAGTATTGTCTAAGAGGGGCCCATACAGAGGCAGCCAATTAACCTAACCTGATGGTAGAAGATATTTAAATGATATGGACACACGTGGAGCACACATAGGCCATAAAAATACATTGTGATACCACAATCAATCGAACGGAAGAACGTTCATTCACTGAACCACTTTGAGGTATTTACAAAGCCTACAAGACTGTAAATAGTTCCCTAGATTTTGAAAAAAAAAATTTGCCAGGTGAGTCTTCTTTTTTCTGAAATTAAGTGCATTCTCTTCCATAGAAGTAGTTTTAAGGCAAACCCAACTTTCTTGCGTGGGTGTCAATTACACAGTGACCGGTCAGAATACCAATCATTGTTCTAATCAGATTCCTTTTAAGTGAGAGAACCTCTTTAAAACAACGGAAGCTTAAAGACAGATAATTTGTTTAAAAAAAATGTGTAGACCTCTACTTAGTTCTCATGAAAGACTAACAGCAAAGATTGAAATGTCAAAAAACTAGACATCAATTCAATATTTTTCTATTATTTTCTCTTCGAAGTCATTAAAATTATTAAAATTCTTAGAATGTTATTACATATATCATATAATCACAAAATTAAGACATATACAAATAATTTCAGAATACATAATATTCATGTTCTGACGTAAAAAGTATTCAATTTAAACACTTTTCAAGATTTCTCGAGTTTTTCTCATTCTTCAAGGTAACTAAAACTGATTTTAGTAACTCGAATGAACATTTGAATATCATGAATATAAAAAAATCAACCTAGTCTAACATAAAAAAGATGAATAATATTCCATATGAATTAGTTTTGTTTCAAGTATCAAGAAACTAAACTTGCCAAAACAAAAATCAAACAATACTTTCGCCTCAAGCTGGAGTAACTTATATGTTCATATGTTCAAATTAAACCCAGATATAATTTTTTGAAACTAATTACAAAGTCTTTTTACTAGTATTTAATAGACATTCTTCCTTAGGTAAGTTTCTGCTAGTAAATTGCCTTAAAAAGAAAACGCTGTGTTTTTTTATTAAACAATTAATTCATTCATTTGAGGTTTAAATTATAATCAGAATTTCCAAGAAAATCAAATCAGCTATTTACGTATATTGGATCTTCTATTATATAGTTTTTAGATACAAGCTGAGATGACTGAGATGAAAAAATTTGGTTGAAATCAAACGCAAAGTTGCTTTAAAAATTTCTTCTATGCTTTAGTAGAATTGTCACAGAAAATTGAATGAAATGTGATATTTTTATAAATATTAACAAATTTAAATATATGTGATACGCTCTCTTAATTCATTACGAGCTAAGTTCACACACTTTTTAAAGAAGAAAAATATTTTCTCAAACAATAATTTGCAATATTGATCTGGAGAAGCGAATACTTTCAAGTTGAGGACTAAAGTTGAGGACAAGTTGATACACTAAACTGTATCGATAGTAAATCGGACTTCTATAGAAATCTAAAACGCTAATTATATCTATTAAATTTTTTATAATAGCATAAGACAAGTTTTTAATTATTTTATGAGATTAAATAAATTCCTTTCCAATATTTTTGAAAACATTGACAAAATTTAAACCATAGCAGCGAAAGCATCGGGAACAGTGAATTAATTGTTATAATTATTTGATGGAATTAGACAGTTTTAGAACTTGTTTTAATATGTCAAATACCCTCAAAGCATTTCCTAAGTATTAAGTAAAGTAATTTAAGTTATTTCAGTAAAGATATTTTTCTATAAAAATAAACATATTTAAACTGATTGATCTAAAGGAAAACACTACTCTAGCGGCCGAAGAAATGCCTAACTTTGACAATTTAAAAAAGGATTTCTTTTCTAAAGATTTATTGAACATATATCTGAGTACGAATAAAACTTCAATAAAATTTTTATTCAAAATGGCGATGAAAGCGTCACCACCCTTGAAAATTTCTCTCTTGTTTAACACCCAAACGGGTAAACGGGTTTCGTAAAATATAAAACCTGAAACAAGAAACTAAAACATTTTATAAGCCAGCTATGTTCTATTGGCTATGGAAATACAAAGGTGTGTTTCTCTGAATCAAACCAACAATCAACCAAAATCATTTTAAAATCAAATCTCTCACTGCGTATCCGAAAATATGAAAAATATATTTTTAGCAATTTTCTCCAAGTCTTTAATAATTTCAATAATCAAACTTTGATCTTATGACATTTGTGAACGACTCATGTATTTTTAAATAAAGCAAAGTACTACTTTTGAAAATTTACAAACAGAATAAGAAACCTTAAACCAAAAAACCATCATTAAGAAAAATTCTCACTGCCAAAAAAAATTAATAGATATTTTCAACAATCTTTTTATAATCTTGAAAAATTCCAATTCATTTTCAATCCAAATAATTAAATGTTTGTCTGGTGTCGTTTTTAAACTACTTATTTGGCAACTTCAGAACAAACTGAACAACCAAAATTATTTTAAGAAAATCTTTCACTGCTGACTGGAAGAATATATTTTTAGCAATTTTCTCAGAGTCTTTAATAATTTCAATAACTAAATGTTTGCCTTAGGCAATTTGTAAAATAGTTACTAATTTTTTGAACTTATCATAAGAACTACTTTCAAATATTTTCGAAGAAGATAAATATAAATTGATTGATTGATTGATTGATCATTGAATCAGCACTGCTGCTGATGAAAAATATATTTTCACCAATTTTTTTCAATGTCTTCAATAATTAGTTTTTTGTATTTTGCCGTTTCTGAAGTACTCATTTTTTCAACTCAGCAAAAGATTGCTTTCAAGCTTTTACAAAATATCATAAAAAGAAAATCGATTACTGCTGACTGCAAAATAAGCAAACAATTTCCAGCAATTTACTCAAACTGTTGAATATTTTAAATAATGATGATTTTCAATGATTCCTTTATTTTGATTTTTTTGCTGGTTTTTTTTTTGTTCTAAAAAATTGCCGTAATAGTTATTTACAATCCTTCATTATTTTCCAAATTAGTTTTTAATGTGCCTACCAATTTTATTCTAACTAAGCCAAAAATTACTTTCAAGTTATTACAAAATATTATGAAAAGAAAATCGATTAATGCTGACTGCAAAATAAACAAACAATTTCCAACAATCTACTCAAACTGTTGAATATTTTGAATAATGATGATTTTCAATGATTCCTTTATTTTGATTTTTTTTGTTTTTTTTGTTCCAAAAAATTGCCGTAATGGTTATTTACAATCCTTCATTATTTTCCAATAATAATTTTTTTTATTTTTCTTAGTTCTTAGTCCTTCATTATTTTTCAAATTAATTTTTAAAGTAGGTACCTACTAATCTTATTACACTTTTGCCAAAAATCACTTCCAAGTTTCCACGGCACGAAACATATAAAAAATCATTGGCGAAACTCTGACTCATTCTACTTTCAAAAAAACAAAACCAAATGCATCAAGCAATGATTTCAAAAATTCCTTCATTTACACACCGTGGAGCAATAAGCACATTTCCTATGCAATCACACAACATCTGACAACAAGTTTAGGTGTTGTTGTTTGGGAGATGGACTCACCTTTGTCGGCGCTGCGTGCACGATCTTTCAATTGTTTGACGATTCCATATTTCACGGTGCCAAATTGTATCATTTTATTGATCGTTTCTTGATGATTATCTTTGAAGTCACTACGCATTTCACACAAGACAGTTGATATATGATTTTTCATTTAAAAAATATGCGAAGTCGTTGGCAATTGCGCTGATTGCTGCAGGTGGGAGGTGCTATGTGTTGCTGTTGTTGTTGTTGTTGCTGTATGTGAAACACACTGCTGAAGATTGTATTTAAATTCTTTGTTGTTGCTGATTTCGGTTTAATGTTGATGTAAAATTGTTGAGAAATTAACACAAAACATTAGGGATACGAAAATTTCGCGCAGGATATGTGGCAAATATTTGTAAAGGAATTATTTGAGTTGTTGTTATTGCTGTGTTTATTGTCAACAATCGAAACGTTGGCTGATAGGCGCAAATAATCGCTGCAATTGTTGTTGAAGCTTTTTATGATCACATGAAATTAGCTGTGTTGTTGTCTTTGCACTTTGTTGTTGGCTTATTTAATATTTTTTCATTGCTATTTGTTGGCAAGCAAAGCGTTGCAATAATGTTGCTTAGAACTGTTTATTTTAGAAAACAAAAAATATTCTTGAATTAAGGCGTCGCTGCACGTATGTGGCTTGAAGTGTAGGGCGCTGCGTTCGGCATTGATGGCCGTTGGCTGTGGTGGGGCCGTTTGTGTGTGTTAACGCTACGTGCGGCCGTCATCAACTGTCCGCATAAAGTTCATTTAAAGTATTAATAACGCCATTCGCCACCGCTCATAACGTGTAATAACAATAAATTCATTCTAATTCCTTGGGCTGCCGCTGCGATCGGCCCCGCTGCTGCCATGCCCGCCGCGACTGTTTCGGCTGGCTGTGGGCTGTTGCTGTTGCGCCTACTTATTGTTGCTACTGTTGCTCGGGCTGTTGCTGCTGCTGCTGCTTCTGTTGTTGTTGTTGTTGTTGCAGTTGCACACACAAACCCACTCGAATGCTACGCGTATGTGCTGCAGTGTGCGCACATATTTACACACACATGTACATATGCATGCTTGTGTGTGAGTGTTGCGGGTGAAGAAGGGGTAGACAGCTGCTGATTGAGTGTTTTCCACAACTTCGGCTTCCTCTGTGCACTTTGCCGGCAAAGTTGAATTGGTCTCGTTTTCAGTTTATAAAAATTCTGCGCCCCGATTTTTGTCGATAGTCAGACGCAGTCATAAATATTCTTTTGATTGAAATAAAAAACAAATTTCAAGCCACAAATTTCGCTCTGCTAAGCTGCAATATTAAAGCATTTGCCGTCGGCACTTTGCGTTTCTTGGCCGCTTTTCTGCTCCTCTTTCGTTCAAGTACAATCAAAAGTTAGTTTTACTTTGTGTTTATATTTTAATAAAACTAAAAATCTTCTTTAAGTGTAAAAATTGCCAGCCCGTTTTCTGCCGATTTACACGAATTTTTATAATTACAATTTTTGTTGCATCGTTCAGCACCGACAATCGCAAAATAAACTCCTTACGCGCATTTGTACTGCTTTCGATCAATTCCTTTCTTTCACTTGCATTAAAATCTTATTTAATTCGTTTTTCAATTTGTTCACGTTCTCGTTCGGCCAGGTAGGCGCGCAGGCAGGCTGACAGACAAACAAACAGACGACGACAAACGACAGACGCAAAGTCGCAACGCAACACGTAAAAAAACGTAACGAACGTTCGCTCGCTCGGCCTGCTCCACACAACGCTCTATGGTAACGTTCAACACGCGCGTCAAAATAGCACTGACACAAACAATAATAAGCGAGCGACCAAAAAGTCACTCAAACAAAAATATATTCCACCTCGTTGCACCGCACCGCATCGCCCGCACCGGTTACCAGCACAACAACATCATCGTCTCGTTGTCGTCGTAGTTGCCGTCGTCGTCGTCGTCGTCTGCCATCGTCGTCTGCAGCCGCTTCGCCGGCGACCATCGTTCATCGGCTCTTTTTCCCATTGCCTGCTCTTGCTGCTCATATTATCCGCGTTATGCTTGTTGTTGTTGCAACATTTTTATTATTATCAGCCGCCCACCCCCTCTGCACGGCCCCATTAACACAAACACAAACACACGCATCAAAATATACACCACTCATAGCCAGCGCCAACAACAACAACCACACGGCAATCTGTTCATTCCAACTCAAACGAAGTCGCGCTCACTGCACGCACGCACACACACGCAGCCACCCAGTCGAACCCACACACACTTTTTCGCCTCAATTTTATATTTCAATAATTTTTCATTCGCTCTGACTCTTTTTTGCCTTTACCCCCGATAGGCTGCATACAGTTCGCTCCCTCTCCAGCAACAACAGCAACATCATATTTTTATTTAATTCGTTAATATGCGCGTGTGTGCGTTGTTGTTGTTATTGTTATTGTTGCTATTGCTCGCACCACTCGCACCGCAGCGTCGGCTAGTGCCATTGCACTCGCACTCAGGCGGCGCAAAGGTGTCTGTTATGCAGGCGCTCACCTTCTCGCGAGTGTGGCAGCAAGAGTTGAGTGCGACTGTGTGTGTGTGTGTGTGTGTGTGTGTTTGGCTGCGTGCGCTAAATGGCGCCGCGTAGTGAGTGAGCGCACCTTTCTCTCAGCGCTCGGCGCAACTCGATTGCACTCACACCCGCCCTCTTTGCTGGATTGGCATTGTTGTTGTTGGTATTGCTGTTATGGCTCTCTTCAAAAAATTATAATAACAACAACTCCAAAGCCAAATGCTGCAAATACGAAAAAACATCCACAACAACTACAACAATCAGCTTACCTGTTCGCCGTACGCCGGCTACGTCTGCTGCGTTGTCAGCGCTCGTACATTTATGACTTTCATTCGGAATTATGAGCAACAACATTGTCGCCGATGTTGCTGGGGCTGCCACGACTGTTGCTGCTGCTGCTATCAGAGTCGTTGGCAGTGTCAGTGTTGGCGCTCAGTGCACATTTCCTTCCGTGTTGGCCATGGGACGCTCAACTCTTCGTTGGCTGCTTTCGCTCGTATTACAAAAATTACAACTACATAATGTTAGTTGTTGTTGTTATAACTAAAACTAGTGTGCGCCGCTACGATTTATGAATATCTCCCCACTCGCAGTTGCTCGCACTCGGCACAGCGCTGCATTTTGTTGTTGTTGTTATTGTTGTTGTTGCTGTTCATTTCGCTGCCGCTTCTTTATGCTCTTTGGCGCTCACTCACCTTTCGCTCTGGCAAATTTGACTGGTTATTGTTGTTCTAACTCGTCGTTGTTGTTGTTGCTGTTTTCATATTTCTTTAATGTTCACTCGCTGCGGGGCTTTTTTATTTTTTTCTCCTTTGTTTTTTTGTTTTTTGCATCGACTTCTTTACTTGCGCCCCCAATCGACCGCCGCATGCTGCCTCTGTCTGCCGCACACACTGGCGCCGCGCGCTCTCATACTTCGACGGCGCATGGGTGCACTCTTTCGCACCGCCGTGTCGGTGCCTCTGATTAATAATTTATCATAATTCATTCATATCATGTCTTATGGCAGCTGGCAACTGGTTCGGTTCCGTTTTGCCTTTCCATCAGGCGCGCCCTGCCTTCGTGCCGCACTCGCATGCGCCCGAACGAGCCGGCAAATGTTGCGCCATCTCGCTTCGTTCGCCGCGCGCAGTTGTTGCTGTGCTTGTGGGGGGCTGCTTGCTTGTCTTCTTCGTTTTTTGCTTCTTCTTCTTTTTAATAATTTGGCTTATAAGATTTTTGTCTTGAGGCCAGGCAATTGTTGTTCTTGTTATTCTTATTGTTGTTGTTGTTGTCATACTTGTTGTTAGTGCCAGCTTGGCTTCTTCCTGCTTTCCTTCTGGATTCGACGATTCAACAGTGTGTTGTTGTTGTTGTTCTTGCGCATTGTTGCTGCCCGTCGCATGAATATTATGAGCCATCCATCAACATCAAACATTGGTAGTTATTGTTGTTGCTGCCGCCTGTACCTGTGCGTTCGTAGCAGTGCGTGTTTGTGTGTGTGTGTGTGTCGATATGCTTCCTCATTTGTGCAGAATCGGCAACTCCCACTTTCTTAATTGTGAGCACTTTTTCCTATATTTCGCTCTTTTCTTGTGTTATAAATTTTTTTGTTGGTAATTTTTTTTTTCATTTTTCTTTTTGTACTGGTTGGCATTTTAGTTTTTTTCAGCGGCGCTGGGTGTTGGCCTCTTTGCGCTGCTCGCCATTTAGCATGCGGCACAGCAATTAGCTTCAAGTGATTTTCAAATACCGCAACGAACACGAAGTGCTAGCAGAGTTATTATTATACAATTGATTTGCTGCCCACAAATATCGAAAGATTTATAGGACAATAAACTTTTTTTAAGCAGAGTTATCGGACTTGAAAAAATCAAATTGTTTCAGGTTAGCTGCCAATGGAGAATTTTAATTTTTTTTTAACACTCGAACGTTGGCTACGTGTGTGCTGAATTTATTCACATCAACATTTTTTGGCTATTTGAAGAGTTTAACTTTCAATACTATGGAAAGCAACAGACTAGGAAAACTTATCGCTAAGTTTTTTATGTAAATTATTTAAAATTTGAATTTTGATGCAAAACGTGGCCAAATTTAAGCAGATTGTATGGCATCTCAAAAACTTTAGCTTTTTTTGATTGATTTTAATATTTTATGACAAGTTGATGATGATTTGATTTCTTCAGTAGAACATGAAAAGAAAATATAAAAAGAAAATATAACAAGAAAATATAAAAAGAAGAAACGAAATGCATGTTTCTTGTATAAATTTTTCAGTAGAAAACTGAAATCAATGTAAACTGAAACAAAATCCCAAAAGAAATATCTTCAGCAAAACTGAAATACCCAATTTTGTTAGAAAATTTACGTATTAAAATTAAATCAATGTGAATTGAATAAAATTCTTCAGTAGAACTCAAACGCTTTTTGTATAAATTTTAATATAGAAAATTAAATTTTTCAGTAAAACTCAAATACACAATTTTGTTAGAAAATTTAAATATTAAAATTAAATCAATGTGAATTGAATAAAATTCTTCAGTAGAACTCAAACGCTTTTTGTATAAATTTTAATGTAGAAAATTAAATTTTTCAGTAAAACTCAAATACACAATTTTGTTAGAAAATTTGAGTATTAAAATTAAATCAATGTGAATTGAATAAAATTCTTCAGTAGAACTCAAATAAACGCTTTTTGCATAAATTTTAATGTAGAAAATTAAATTTTTCAGTAAAACTCAAATACACAATTTTGTTTAGAAAATTTAAGTATTAAAATTAAATCAATGTAAATAGAATAAAATTCTTTAGTAGAACTCAAATAAACGCTTTTTGCATAAATCATAATGTAGAAAATGAAATCAATGTAAGTTGAATAAAATTCTTCAGTAGAACTCAAATAAACGCTTTTTGCATACATTTTGATGCAGAAAATTAAATCAATGAAAACTGAATACAACTCGAATAAAACATGTATTCAATTGGAACTCAAATATAAATTTTTTTATATAATTTTAAATTCCAAAAATGTAAATGTCTATAAAAATGTTTTGAGTTGTAAGACTTGGTTTCGTTTTTCTTATTTTTACTATTAAATTTTATTTTTGCTTCCTCAATGCGACTGCTCTCGTCCATGTGTCAATCCAGAAGAGAAAAAAAATAAAATTTAATAGTAAAAATAAGAAAAACGAAACCAAGTCTTACAAAATCAAGTGTGGGGTTGCATTTGATAAGAGAGTTGCCATATTCGCAACAGAGTAGGACTCAAATAAACTTTATTCTGTATAATTGTTAGTTCAAAAGATGCAAATTGTATAAAATTTCAATAAAAAAATTCTTCAGTATAAATAAAAACCGTTTTGTTTTTTTGGTACAAATTTTAATTAAAAACAAAAAATAAATAATAAATAAATTTTAATGCATAATAAAAAAATTTTATGATTGTAATTTGCATACAATTGCAATCAAATTGTCTTTACATAAAATGATTTTATATAAATAAATAAATAAAATAAAAATTAAATTAAAAATAAATAAAAAAAATAAATAAATAAAATAAATAAATAAAATAAAAATTCGATACAAATTACTTCAGTAAAACTCATAAATGTTTGCATAAATTTTTACCTATATAAAAAATTTAATTAAGACAAATTGAATAAAATTCCTATTAAAATTTCTTTACACGAATTGTTTTGCTATATAAATTTTAATGTAGAAAAATTAAATTTATGCAAATTGAATAACATTTCGATACAAGTTGGATACAAATTGGATAAAATTCCTTTCAAATTTTCTTGAAATAAATTTTGTTTCGTTTAAATTTTAATTTAGAAACAATAAACTAATGCAAATCGAAAATCACTTTGTTCAAAATTTGTTCATTATTGCTCCATAAGAATTCTACAGAATGAAGCAAATTTCATAGAAGGATAATTTTCAGGCCCGTGCGCAGGGGGGGTTTTGGGGGTTCTAACCCCCCCCATCGAGAATTTTTCCACATAATTTTCCACTAGCAATAGTCCTTATTCTACGAAAGTCAAACCGACTTGATAATAAATATTTTGTGGTCAATTTTTGTTTCGACATTCTCAACTTTCTCGATCTTGTGCACGTTTTTTTTTAATTTTCCCGCCTTTTTTACCTCCTATTATCAGTGTCATTGTGAATGCAACCATCGATAGTATCGATACAACCAAAGAATATGAAATGTATAGAAGGCGCATCTGAGCTCAAGAAGAATCCTGCGCTCAATTGTTTGAACCATACTCTTCAATTTTGCGGGATGATTCCCGTGACATCTGGGTAGACGAAGTCAAACTTTGGCGTCAACGCATCGCCGGAAAGAACGTTAAATATTCGCTTGAAGCACTCGATGTGTGCAATGGAGATGCGTTTCCAAATGTTCATCAAATGCTTCGCATTTTGGCACTTCTGACTGTAACGACAGCGACGAATGAACGCTCCTTTTCAACATTGCGTCGCCTCAAGACTTACCTCAGGTCAACAATGTCTGAAGATCGGCTGAACAGATTAGCCTCGCTCAATATACATCGCGATGTCAAGGTCGATCCGCAAAGAGTTTTGGAGAAGTTTTTTTCTACACCTCGCAGAGTTAATTTATTATATAGGGTTTTCCAACAAGAGGTGTTATTTTGAATCCCCCGGTATTTCGGTAGCTGTCACTTTTGAAGCTTTTATTCTTTGACACTTGACAAGTAGAAACTACGCCATTACTAAAAATGGAACGAGACACGCTTCAACAACGCATTGAAATTATTAAAATTCACTACAAAAATGGTGAAAATCTTGCAGTCACAGTTCGCAAAACTAAAGCATTTTTGGGTCGTCGTGAAGCACCTTGTCGGACCGCAATACAGAAATTGGTGGAAAAATTCGAGCTGCTGGGACAAGTTAGTGATGTGAAGAATAAAACCCGTGCACGTCGCTCAAGAACAACTGAAAATATTGCTGCTGTAGCCCAAAGTGTTGAAGAAAACCCAGGTTTGTCGATTCCTCGTCGTTCTTTGGAATTGAGCATTCCAAAAATGTCATTACACCGTATTTTGCATAAAGACTTGGGTCTTAAGGCTTATAAATTTCAGTTAACACAAGAACTCAAGCCGACCGATCATCAAGAACGTCGTGTCTTTGCTGATTGGGTCCTTGAAATGCATGAAAATGATCCGGAATTCCATCGAAAAATCATCTTGACTGATGAGGCCCATTTCCACCTCGGTGGCTACGTCAACAAGCAAAATTGTCGCATCTGGGGCTCGGAAAACCCAAGAGTTATTGTTGAGAAGCCTCTCCATCCTCAACGTGTGACTGTTTGGTGCGGTTTATGGTCCGGCGGGGTCATTGGACCTTACTTTTTCGAAAATGAGGTTGGATCAACAGTTACGGTGAATGGATTGCGCTATCGAGAGATGATTAATGATTTTTTATGGTCGGAGTTGGATGGTATTGATCTGGACAACGTTTACTTTCAACAAGACGGCGCTACGTGCCACACGAGCAACGAAACCATTGCTCTTTTACGGGAAAAGTTTCCGGACCGTGTTATCTCTGGAAGAGGTGATCACAATTGGCCACCGAGATCTTGTGATTTAACACATTGCGACTTCTTCCTTTGGGGCCACGTGAAAGATAAGGTGTACGCCAACAGCCCAGCGTCGATTGAAGACCTCAAAGATAGAATTCGTGAGGCTATCGAGGACATAGGGCAGCCACTTTGCGATTTGGTTATGGAAAATTTCATGAAAAGGATATGGTCCTGTAAGCGTGGTCGTGGTGGCCATTTGGCTGATGTTGTTTTTCATTATTAACGGCATACCTTCTTCTTTATTATTAAATAAACATCCGATCATTTATCTCAAAAAATTGCATTTTTCTTTGAATACCAAAATAACACCTCTTGTTGGAAAACCCTATATAATAACCGAATATCAAGTCAAGACACAATAAAATGTCTTCATTTATAAGAAAAGTTTCTTATTATTTTTTATTAACTTCATAACCTAACATGATACACATATGTCAAAACCCCCCCCATAAACGAATTCTGCGCACGGGCCTGATAATTTTTGTCAATAAAACTCAAATCAACTATATTTTTTGTTCTACAAAGACCAACTAATCTCGAATTCCAATTCTAACTATCAGCTCTCAGTAGAATCCTTCATCTCTCAGGCGGCAATCCTTTGACGTGTGCTGCCTTAACTGGGCTTGAAGTTTTCTAACCAATACTCTGAATTTCAAGGCTTAAAATTAAGATGTCCTTCATTCGGCATTTCTGGGTTAATTATGATCGCAACATATCCCAAGTTAATGTTTTGTATTCCAAAGCAAATGTCAGTGTTGCTTGGGTTAGAAGGACTCTAACCGATCCGATTATATTGAAGCAGATTCAACTGACAGTGTGGCTAGTTACAATCTTCTGAGGAAACAACGTTAGGAAATTGTTGTAATAAACCTTTGAGATGTCTGACTTCTGATTGTCAGCAAATTACTAACCAAACAAAACCTAAGAACTTAAAGTTTGGTAAATTTTTTGTAAATATTACAATTACATTCGATTAATTGTACGAACTCTAATGTCAACGTTGAGGGAACTATAACTGGTAAAAAACAAAAAAAAAACAAATTCGTATTGGAACTAAGTAAAATGAAGCATTGAAAGTGGCTTATAATCAAGAGACTTTAGAATAAAAATGAATTAAAAATAGATACATAGTAATTAAAAACACATTTCACTCAAACCTCATGGAAATTCGATAAAATATATAGTAGTAGTAGGGCAATGAACTTAAACCCTCTGTTCATTCCATTGAATTTTGCTGAGTGCCCCGAAAGTTATGTAGAATCAACAATTAAACGCACAAGAAGGCACACGTGCGCACCTTAAGCCCGAAAAAAAAATCGCCAGTACATATTTACAAATTCAATGCTAACATTTACCGACTGAAAAAATACATACATATGTATATGTACATGCAGTATATACGCACATAACAGCTGCCCACCAGCAGCCAGAAAAAGGATCTGCCATAAATTCAACGCCCAGGCAAACGAGCCAAACGAAAAACGTTACAACAACAGTCGATAGCTACCGACACATTCCCGTCGATGCGAATGTAAACGAAAAGGAATTTTATTTCCTTTATGTACAATATTTTCATAAAGGCGCATAAAACTCAGCTCTGGCGGTGGCGAATCTGACGGCGGGCGGAGATACTTTTAGGGAAATGAGCGCCGCGCACGGCGCAAGTCAGCGCCACAACTTGCCGCTGCAGTTGGTTCGCGCTCAAGGAGCCAAGGAGCACCTATCCGTAACAACAACAACAACAATAGCAGTCAACTAGCGGGGGACGACGCGCGCAACGTGTCATATAATTTTTTTTTTGGCGTTGTTGTTGTTCATATTTTGCTGCGCTGCTTGCTCTCACAGGTTTGAGTGTTTGCGCAAAAGTCAAAAAATATCGAGCACCGCACTCATACTTGCATAAATATTTATGTACATACAGACAGTCAAATAGACAGACACTTGTATGGGAAAGATGAAGAAGAAATACATTAAAGTGCGCGCCCGTCGCAAATGTCATACAAGCGCGCTTCCTTTCGCCAACACTGGCCAATAAAAATACAAGGAAAGCGCAAAAAATTTGAGGCATTTCATAATCCTGCCTCGGCACATATGCAGCCACACATACTCGTACATATATATTACAGTCGTGTCTGAGTATAGTGAACACCCTATATAGTGAACACCTCGATATAGTGAACACCCAAATTTTGATATGGAGCCTCTAAATATTTTACAAAATTTTGAAAACAATTTCAAGCAAAAAGTGTATTTTGAGCAAATAAAACGAGTTCTTGAACAAAAATGTTAACCTTGATATAGTGAACAACCTCAATACTGTGAACAGGCCTTGCAATAATTAGTTCACTATATCCAGACACGACTGTATATATGTACATATATACGAAAGAATAGAGCATGGGATATATGCGGCTGGGTGGAGGAGCGACTGTCATAAACGGATTTCTGGCACTTTGCTCGAAAGCAAAGTCCATTGATGGGCGCATGTAGAAAACAGCCAAAGACGTGCAACAATTCAAGCGGTAACAGTATATTAAACTGTTGACAACACCCTACCAAACAACAACAACAAAACCATAAACACCAACAGCAACCAACAACTGCCGCCCACCGAATGCCCATCAACGTCACAAACACAAACACAACGCACTCATATTTCATCATCATCAGCAAAAGAGCAACAACAAGCATAAAAATCAACAGCAACAACAACAATGAATTTCAATAGCCACCTTGTGCACCAGTAAGAAAGCCCAAAATCATAACTCGCTGTACAAGCAACAACAGCAACAATGCGCGAGGGGCCTGACCCAAAGATACATAACAAAAATATGTAGATACATAATTCATAAATGAAAACGCTCATATTTGTTGTTGTTGCGGTGTATGAGTTGAAACGAGCCACCAACAGCAGCCAACACCACGCACAATAAGCATAACAACAACAACAACAACTATGAACAGCGCCCAGTCGCCCTATACAGCGCAGTCACCAACAAGCACTCATATCTTCCATCATATTCCAACCTTTTTACATTGCTGCCGCCGCCGTAGACACCATCGCCACCACCACCGCCACACAACAACCATCAGCGACGCCGCTAACACCAACAACAATGACAAATAACAATAACAACAGCAACGCCAACGAAGCTGAGCATTTTGATAGCCTCTCATAATCAGCATAAACGCAACAACAAACACACTGTGCAGCCAATTGCCGAGTCACAGCCAACAAATCGAATTGTGCGCCTTCGACGCTCTCACTGCTACACGCTGCGGCCATTCGCAATGGCTGCGCCAACCGTTATGAGTGAGTTTTTCTGCTTGCCGCGCTCACTTATCGCCATTTTTCTTATTGCTCGCTGCTGTGCTCAGCGCTCTCGGTTCATGTGAGCGCGCCGTGCTGCGCTGTCGCTGTGTTTTCTGCTCGTTTCGAATTCGAACATACATGCGGCATCTCACTCTGGCAGCCAGCGGCTAATTGGCCACTGTGCAGTGTAGAGGATTTTGACTTCGCGGCGCACTGTTGACATTGCACTGCTGTAGTTAACAGCTGTCTGCTGACTGTGGACTCTTATACACTGTTAACTTTGCAAGGGGCACTTGCAGCTGTTAGGTTAAGAGGCCATGAACAGAATGGGTAACCGATGCAGACATTTTCGAATTTTATTTGGGGAATTTAACATTTAGTGATAATCTGCTAGCGACCAATAATGTTGGAAGGATATATCGAAGGATATATCGATATATTAACTCATGATGAGTTTTTTTCTTTTAACAGTTGGTGATCGTCTAATTTAAGCAACAATGAAACGTAGATTCGATTTCAGTGGCGCAAACAGGATTTCACATTGAGAGGCTTTCGTCCATAACTTTTGAGCCCAATAACATTTGACACCATGCATGATACCAACAATTTTTATGGAACTGATACACTAGTCAGAATTAGTTTGCGTACAAGGGGTACATATTTTTTTCATATGAAAAATAAATCACTTATGTTAAAGTAATTTTTCAAAAATAAAATATTTTTTATTGTTTCTATAAACTTAGTTCTTTTATTCAATTAAGATAATAATAACAAAAACTTGACCAAATTGTAAAGGAAGGACCAAAAACAAAATGTGTTATAAATTCACCTCAGAAAAAGTTTGCGTACAAGATAAGGTTATGTAGCAAAAATTTAATTGAAACTAAGTTTTGTCCAAAAATTAATAACTTTTTGGATATGCATCTCTTATTGGAACTCCCTGCAGAAGCTTCGGCATACATTTTATTAAATTATGTGTTTTTCAGCGGTCCTTTTGTTATATCCTTGAATAGTTATATTTGTTTACTACATCTTTGAAGATGGAGTGTTGTTGGGCTCAGGGTTCAACTAAACCCCTTATATATTTAATTAAATGCACGTTAGGTGACTAGGGAGGAACTTTTTCAACTTGTTTGAGCCAGTCAATAGCAAAGATAGCTTCACAACCTATGCAATGCGCCTTAGGGTCATCATAAAGTTGAAAAGAAATGTTGGAACCTGATCCAAAATTTTGAAACCTTGGGTTACATAAGCTTTTAGAATGTGTAAATAACCCCTCGGAACCATTTCTGAATAAAAAAATCACAGCCTACTCACTCCTTTTCCTGACATGCAGCCCCATACCATACCCCCTCATATGCTATGCCTTACTGTTAATGTCAGATTTTTGTCATTCACTGAATCCTCTTCAAATTAGTTGATGCCTTTTAATGCCAAATATGCCAAACCATTATCAGAGAATAATAAATCTTCCTACTCTATAGATAACAACACATAGTCCCGGAAAGAAAAAGAAAGAAAATGGCCAGATCGTAGCAAAGAAGCAAGAATTTATGTTTTTTTTCGAAATTTAAGATGGCTTTTCGAAATGACGAATGTGCTCTTCGAAAAGTTTATCTAATTTCACAAAATTGTTTGTCAATTTGGGAAAGATTTAGTAAGATTATCTTTTTTTATTTTTTTTTCGCTTGGGTTCTATTGCTTTCTATATAATTTCAAGCACATATACGTTTAAAAATAATTTATGTCAGTTTACTGCTCAATGGAATACAACTTTCCAAGTAAAAATAAAATGCATAACTGGAAATTTCCGTTATTATTTTTGTACGCAAACTTATTCTGCACCGTTTTGTGAGTATATTGTAAATAAATACGAATATATGGAAAATTATTGTTTTAATGCATCTAAAACACAACAACAAGTGCAGTCAAGGCACATATGAATAATGTGGATAAGTTTTGGTAAACAGAGAACCCATTTTTGAGGTCAAAATTTATCATAACATATTTTTGACTTGCCTGTACGCAAACTTTTTCTGACTAGTGTATGTAGGGAGATTGATCAAAATCTTACAAGATAGTGTTACTAATTTTTACTAACTTTCTGTTTCACTTTTCAATCCTGGGACGCCTTCCTTCCTTTTAAACACTGCAACACCCAAAAGGGAATCAAAATTACAATTTTAAATTTGTTCACAGATACTCTGAAATGTCTTGTTGTTAAAATGTTAATTCTCCTTTTTTTAATATACTGCATGGCTTTCTGAGGAAAAATCTGTGACTTTTGCTTATTTACTTAACTGGTCATAACCACCCTTCACCGGGTTACGGTAAAGGGTGGTTATGCCGCAAAAGTTTCCTCCAAGCGTCTCCGCGTTCTCCCGTTGGTCACACTAAGAGTTTATAGAGAGCCAGTGGCGCACACAGGATTTAATTTTGGGGGTTTTGAGTACAACTTTTGAGCTGAATACTATTCGAAACCATATTCTGTACTAGACATTTTTTGTTTGGGGGGTTTGAACCTCGTCGAATAACTTTCTCGCGGAAACTTCAGCGTCCATAGGGAGACATGGCCAACAGTTCATACAGTTTAGAATTAAATAGTTCTTAAACTTAGAAAAATACGACAGGCTTTGAACAAGAATGAACAAGGACTAACGACCGCACCGAACGCTCCACAAATGGTCTGGGACTTTGACCAGTCAGTACAACTAATAGTTGAAATGTCTCTGAAAGTATCAATGCCACATAAACCATGAATTTCCTTAATCATCATCAGCATTCACCATTCACCAAATTGTCTCGTGAAATATCTGAAATCTGCGTCATAGAAAGTGAAAATTTCGATTTTGTGTTTTCACATTTTCGATTTACTCAAATCAAATTTTCATT
The DNA here is from genome assembly GCA_964056695.1 of Melieria picta. Taxonomy (NCBI): domain Eukaryota; kingdom Metazoa; phylum Arthropoda; class Insecta; order Diptera; family Ulidiidae; genus Melieria; species Melieria picta. Next base: position 113,841,079 of record OZ057399.1, on the reverse strand, counting down.
ATAAACGCGCCGCCAAACAACAAATTCACATACCTACCCAACGGCACCGACACTAACAACGAGCCTCAACCTAAACAACCTAAACAGCCTGCAGCGTCGTCGAATAACGACAAATCCAACCACCACTACAACAACAACAACAATATCAATTGTCGAAATGTGTCACCCTACTTTATGATCGACCCATTCTTATCTGCAGGGAAAAATCTCAATGAACAACGAATGCAAAGGTTGCGCATTGTTGTTGCAGGCCCCTCACTTCCCGATCAGTTGGGAGCAAATGAAAAAAAACAACATTTCCTAATATTAAAAGTAAATCCCGAACATTACACACACACTCACACAAGTAATGAATGTCCTAAAAAAAGGCTTAAGACAAGTGAAGCGTACAAAATATTGTAAAAAACACATTTGAAACGAAATGAAATAAATGAAGGCAGACAGCGGAGAAATTAAAACGCAACAACTACAAACGGAATTGCTTCCGTTGAGGCGCATGAATTATAGCAACGACACGCGCACACACACACACAAATATGCACAGTCAGTGAAGTTAGTAGTCGAAAAAACAACAATTAGAGAAATGGCAGCAGAAGCAGCCGCAGCCAACCTCAAAGCCCTCAGGGATTTGTAGCGCTGGTTTTGGGGGGTTTCAACAGTTGTTGCCGCAACCAGCGCTCTACTATAAATAAAAACCCAATTCGAGTACCAACAACAACAACGAAATAAATAAACAAACAACAACTGCAATGGCATTAAAAAAACCAACACGAAACAATCGCGTTGCGCATGCGCAGTGCGCACGGAAGCCGCGTCACAGTGGCGGCCATCTCGCAGGATGTGCGCAACAACAACAAAATGCCGCATTTACCCAAAAAATGCGGCAATTATTAGACGAAATGCTGCTGCTCGCTTTATTGCCGTTCATAAATTCTCACAGTGTCGACACTCGTTGTTGTTGTTATTGCATTTAAATTTCTACAGCACTTCGCAGGACTCGTCCGCATGCAATTAGGAGAATTTATTCTATTTGATGATTTGAACGAAATCGGCTGCAGCACTTGTTGTGTGCGGGCGGCACGCACAGAGGCGGCTCGTTCGCCGGCTGCACCGCAATTCACACCGTCATAAAAAATTATGCCACAGCAGCGTAATTTTTCATGGAATATTAATGGCGGCGGCGGCGCAGCAAAGCGCGCTGCGAAGGAGTTAAATGTGGTGCGTGCGTGTTGCGCATGCGCGCCTCCGGCCGCAACGTGTCCGATGCCAGGCTGCGTTTAATTGGCCAGCAGCGAGCGGCAGTGCGTTACCATTTCGGAATTCTAATGTGATTTTGTAGAAAATTTCCTTCATTTAGTTATTTGTTTGAGGCACATTTTGGGCGTAAAAATTTTTAAATGGCTGGAAATTTGAATGATTTTAAGTGATGTTGCCGCCAGTTGGAAACAATTTTGTTATGCAGCAAATGTGTGAAATTATTTAACAATGAAAATGATTTTTCAAGCAGCCCGGTCGAGGAAAGTGGAACGAGAAGGTGTTTACTGGGGACTGGATTTTATGGTTTTATTGTAGATGCGAACATATTAGAAATGCTATCTATCTATCTATCTATCTATCTATCTATCTATCTATCTATCTATCTATCTATCTATCTATCTATCTATCTATCTATCTATCTATCTATCTATCTATCTATCTATCTATCTATCTATCTATCTATCTATCTATCTATCTATCTATCTATCTATCTATCTATCTATCTATCTATCTATCTATCTATCTATCTATCTATCTATCTATCTATCTATCTATCTATCTATCTATCTATCTATCTATCTATCTATCTATCTATCTATCTATCTATCTATCTATCTATCTATCTATCTATCTATCTATCTATCTATCTATCTATCTATCTATCTATCTATCTATCTATCTATCTATCTATCTATCTATCTATCTATCTATCTATCTATCTATCTATCTATCTATCTATCTATCTATCTATCTATCTATCTATCTATCTATCTATCTATCTATCTATCTATCTATCTATCTATCTATCTATCTATCTATCTATCTATCTATCTATCTATCTATCTATCTATCTATCTATCTATCTATCTATCTATCTATCTATCTATCTATCTATCTATCTATCTATCTATCTATCTATCTATCTATCTATCTATCTATCTATCTATCTATCTATCTATCTATCTATCTATCTATCTATCTATCTATCTATCTATCTATCTATCTATCTATCTATCTATCTATCTATCTATCTATCTATCTATCTATCTATCTATCTATCTATCTATCTATCTATCTATCTATCTATCTATCTATCTATCTATCTATCTATCTATCTATCTATCTATCTATCTATCTATCTATCTATCTATCTATCTATCTATCTATCTATCTATCTATCTATCTATCTATCTATCTATCTATCTATCTATCTATCTATCTATCTATCTATCTATCTATCTATCTATCTATCTATCTATCTATCTATCTATCTATCTATCTATCTATCTATCTATCTATCTATCTATCTATCTATCTATCTATCTATCTATCTATCTATCTATCTATCCATCTATCTATCTATCTATCTATCTATCTATCTATCTATCTATCTATCTATCTCTATAGTCCAGCGGGTAGCGCTGGCTTTTCATACCGAGGCCTTAGGCTCAATTCCTAGCTTGGGCTGCTAAAACGCTCGTCTACTTCTATCGCTATCCACATGAAGCTCTTGGTAGGCAATGGCAAAACCTCCAAGTGTTGAAGGAAAATTGCCAAAGAACCGCCGTTCGGATTCGGCGTTAAACTGTAGGTCCCCTCCCTCCCTTTCCCCATCCGTTTGAAATGTGTGTTGTATCACATGTTGGAAAAAACAGTGTTGCATACACATTTCAAACTGGTGGAATTTGTTGTATCACAACGGGTCATATAGGCCTAAGTGTGTCTCATACAGTGGCAGCCACTACAACCAACCAACAACCATCTATCTATCTAACTATTCATTCACATTCTAAACATCGCAATTTACTGTTCACACTGTAAAAACATCATCTAAAGTAGTTCAAACGACAGAACATCAAATATCTCCACTGTTTATAAAACCGCATTTCTTCTTTAAGGGGGTATTACGATTTTTGAAATTTTTTTTTCGATTTTTTTGTTATTGTTTCATTCTATTCGTATATGCGTCTAGAATTCGTCCCCCGAATATCAGATCGATCCGTACATTAGAAAAAAAGTTATTGATATATATATTGTTATATGTATGCGTGAAAAAGAAGCGAACGCAGGGCGCGCGCTCATTTAAACGCGTTTTTCTCGAAATCATGTTTTTGAAATCGGTTCCAGCTCGGGAGAAAAACTGTAAAGTGCAATCGGCCTAATTTTTTTTTCTACTTATTTTTAAATACAATATCTAGTGCCTGACGAGAGCTTTTTTTTTTTACTTCGTATTTTTTTTCTACACGACGTTTCGTCCCAAAAAAACGACCATTTTTCGTATGTTTTTTTTAAAGTGCTGCCATTTTGTTACATTTAAAGTTAGAAAAATTTCCTCTCGTCAGGCACTAGATATTGTACTTATCTTTCAAAAACACTTTGATTTTTTGATTTCAGATATGCAGAATTGCTGATCTAGCTGGAACCGCAACTGATTTGCCGACTGGGATGTCCACTTCAGCGCCCTCTATAAATTACACTTTAAATGAAAATGTCAAAAAAAAAATTTTTTTGTACTCTTGAAGTTTGATACTACGATGTGTAAAAAGATTTGAATAAAAAAAGTTTTTCAGTTTCTCAAAAAAAAAAGTTGAAAATTCATTGAAAATCGCCCAAAAAAATCGTAATACTCCCTTAACAAACTTCACACCAAAGCCATACTTCAAGTCAAGTAGCTGCACATTTTTTTTGCAAAAAGTTTTTATTAAATGTATTCTTGTTGTTGCAGCATTGTGTTGCCACAAGTGCTGTCGCACGGCACACTTAATCAAAATATTTATCAAAACTCATTTTGTCTAGATTTCATTATTGCGCGCACTTGATTCTTGAAGGACACTTTGCAGCACTCACACACACACGCGCACACATAGAAGATGTAAGCGCGATTATTATTAATGGGCAAAGACGCAGGCGGTGCATTGTTGTGGCGCGCCGCACTGTGACACAACGAGCCGCAATATGTCGCAACGCATGGCGACCGCATCGTAGGCAGTCATTGCAAATCATTTCAAGTGTCAGAACGAGCGTCAAAGTGAAAATTGTGCAAATATAATTTTCGCACCATGTCAGCGCGCAACAAAGCAAAGAAAAAAAATCACATACTTATATACGAGTATGTACATGCATATATATATGTGTATGTGTGTCTGTGTATGTGTGTTGGTGCAAAAGTCACATGCGTGGAATTGATAAAGTGCGATTTGGCGAATTGCTATGGAAAGCAACAATGAGCACACGAGGACCACTTGAAAAATTATGCGTACAGCGCCCACTGGCAAAAATACTTTGAACAAAAACCACTACAACACTGCATTTTGCATTTTGCAGTGTTGATGAGTACTCAAGCGAAATTGAATTATGTCAGCTGTATTTATTTGCTTAATCAAAAGTTTAATTGAGCGGAAAAGGATGCGCAGGCCGCACACTCGAGAGGCGGCGCTGCGGAAGTGAACTTTTAATCAATTGCATAGTAAATGAAATTCAAAAATGAAGTTAAAAAAAGACAATGAATGGAATAAAAGTCAACTAGACTTTGGAGCAGGGGCGTAGCCAGAACTTGGCCATGGGGGGGGTTTTGAAAATTTGTTTGCCAATTTAATATTAAAGGGTGATTTTTTAGCAACTTTTTTTGGCAACACTGTTTTTGGCAGCTGTTTCTGTTTTCGTGTAACATGTTACTGTCAAACATGTTCAGTTTGGTCTATAATTTAACCATAAATCGACTTACAAACGAAAAACGCTTGCAGATTATTGAATTTTACTATCAAAATTCATGCTCGGTTAAGAAAGTGCATTGTGCACTTCTTCCATTTTATGGTCAGTTTGGGCGACCTTCTGAGGCGGCTATTCGGAATTGTGTGACGAAATTTCGCACCAAATTTACATTATTGGACATTAAACCACCAGCACGCATACGTAGAGTGCAGACAGAAGAAAATATTGCAGCTGTATCCGCCACACAGCACCGAAACAATGGCCCAATGGAGAGGCGAGTTCGGTGAAACTGTTCACGTTTGGGGCCGGACAATTGGCCGCCTAGATCGTGGGATTTACGCCTTTAGACTATTTTTTGTAGGGCTATGTTAAGGCTCATGTCTATTGAGTTGAGGCTTAGAAGCCAATATTGAAGAATTTATTCGTGAGATACCGATCGATATATTGGAGAGAGTATGCCAAAATCGGACCCAAAAATTAAATATTAAATAAATTGTATGTGTTTGTTTTTTAAATTAAATCCGAAGGCTATTAAAAAACCCTTTACATGCTTTTTAAAGTAAACTGCACTTTTCAAAGAGGGCATTTTGTGGTGGTGCCACCCATATGTGACTTAGTGCAATTAAAATTTCATGAAATTTGGTTCGAAGTAAGAGTATGTTTTGTCACTGGTACAAAAATTCGATGCTAATTTGCAAAAAGTAAATATTAAGTTTTGTTTTAAAGTTGGTAGAACTTTAAGCGAAACATTTCAATTGATGGACCAAGTTTATGGTGATGATCTCTTATCCCGTGGCAGAGTTCATGAGTGGTACACGCGATTTAAAAACGATTGTCGGACATAAATGATGACCAACGTGTTAGCCAACTGAAACCCGCAATCAGCGCAGATTCCATCAAAACTTGACGGTAGTTCATCATAGATCAGCCAAAATCGACTTGAAATTGGATTTAACCTTCGCTTTCTTTATACCCACCCGGGAGATCTTTTTAATATTCATGTTCAATATCTGCCAGAGTGTTTATCCAAAGTAGTTATGATTTCAACTCACAGAACATATTCGACAGTAGTTTTCAATAACATAAAATAAATTTTTTTGGAAATATTAGTCATGCTTTATTTGTTATTTTTGTTATTTTGTATACCACATACCCACACGGGTGGTCCCAGGCGCTTCCGTATCGCATTTACCTGAACTTTTGGCTATCGAAAGACGCCATCTCATCGATAGACACTTGTGACTGATTTTTGACTAAAAGTTTCATTTTAACCATCAACCACTCCTCGTTTTCACGTTTTGCGGCATCGTGCGTCTTTCACCTTTTCAAAAAAAATGCATTTACCGATTAAACAAAGGCGTTTTGAGGACGTAGAAGCCATCCAAAAGGCTTGCACCGACATCCTGAATTACATTCCGGCGACGATCTAAAACACTCATTGGACACGCTTTTAGATCATGCAAATAGCTGTACTGAGCCTGAAGGGGACTATTTAAAACAATCATATCGTTTTCACCAACAAAATTTTTTATTATTCTTTCAAATGTTTAAAGGTGAAAAGACCTTTCTGCTAATGTAGGAACGTACACACCATGCATAGTGAGTACAAATTTTTAATAATTATAGGCCATGGGGGGGGTTCTGACACCCTAAACCCCCCCCTTGGCTACGCCCCTGCTTTGGAGTTTTGTTGATGCTTAGAATGTGAGCAATATTCAAAAAAATTCATGGCTTGAAGTCGGGTTGGAAGTGAATGGATGCACTCGATGTAGTCTCTTCACAGAGATCAAGTGAAAGTAGAAGGTTTAGTCAATGCTTAACCCTTTCCGGTCAATTTCCGCATTTCTTGAGATACAAATTTTTCTTTCAAAATATTGACTATCATTGAACATTTAAGCAATAAAATACAACAAAATATAAAAAAAATTATTTAGGTTGAGAATTACAGCTCAAAAAATTTCGTACGATATATCGTACAATCGTCCGCAAAGGAGTAAAAATGCAGGACATTTCTGTTCCGTTTTTTTAAGTTTTATGAGCAATTCAATGATTTTTTTTATAGAAAACATAAATTATAACAACAAAAAATCAAAACGTGATTTAATTTTGATCGAAACTTATATAAATTATATATATAAACAATTTAGTCACATTTATTCGGCCTTATATAACCGTTGTTCTTGTTGCAAAGCCCTTTTACCCTCAATAAAACACAGAATCAATTAAAATTCGTATAGCTTTACAGAAAGATACTGAATATAGCCGATTCTTATTATCGTAGTGGGAGTGGCAATTATGCATGTCTAACCTTACATAATCTGTGTATGCCCAGTAAAACACAAAATCGTCTAGTAATTTTTATTTTTAATCGAAAATTGCCGAATAGTCGAATTTTATTAGCCACGTGGTTTACAGATGGGCGTGGTAGGCATGCAAAAGCAAAAATTCTATTACCAAACCCATAACTTAAAAAAATGCAAACATAACTTGCAACCTTTGCTTTCCATTTGTACGATATATCGTACAGAGATTGCAACCCTTTTTTTCATTTGTACGATATATCGTAAAATTTTTTTAAAGGCTCGGGAAAAATATTTAGACGTAAAAAATGTTAAATTTAATAAGTTTTATAAATCAACTGAGAATTAAACTTTGAAATTGTTTAGCTTTTTGCTACCAAAAAGTATTACATATTTAAAAATTCCTCCGCAGAAACTACGTCATTTGCTGGTTTTTAAAATTCTTGCAGAAAGCTGCTTACAAAACGCGCTCATACTGTGTAGCCACGGCTATAATGATTTATATTTATAAACAGAATGATACAAAACAGCCTACTTAATTAGAATTAGAAAGCCGTTCCTTAAAAAATTATTTCGCTGTCCAATAAAAAATCTTCGAAAAAATGGTACGATATATCGTACAAATTTCCGGAAAGGGTTAATATGATTTGATAGAGAAGCCAATCGAGATCTCAAACGCTGTTTGTTTGAATGGGAAATTCCGAGTAATAAAGTAAATGGTAACTTCAGAGTTAAACAAACAAAAATTATAAAATACAAAAATGAAATCTTTTATAGTTTTCCTATCTTTTATACCGGCAACTCTATCAATGTGGCTGCATGGAAACAATTCATATATAAAAATATCCTTAAATCTACATACTTATACTACATATGAATGTACGTATGTATGTATGTAGGTGTATGTGTGTCAAATGTGTGTGATAAGAGAAAATGTCAAATACTCGAAGCGTTGCCAATAAATTTCCCCGAGCAGGTAGAAATCACAAAACAGATTTCTTGGGTATGTATTATTTTTTTATGGGATTTTAAAAAGTATTTCTTGACCATAACGATTACGGCGCAACTTCATCAAAACGCACGTTCGACAATTTGGAAGTAAATAATAATTAAAATTACGAACTGAATAGTTCGAGGCACACAGGCGATAAAACTGGCTCGGACAGACCGAATGGAAAACTGAACTTGCCTCAATGCGAACAGTCGCAGACAATTGGCGACAAAACTTATCGATTAAATTGACAGAAATTATTGAGGTTCGATGCATTGTCGGCTGAGTAGGGTTCAGCGCCACTGTGCACATGTGTGTTTTTCTATGTCAGTGTGTATGTGGCATTTTGGTTCCTACTTTTGCCAGGTGACTAAACGCATTTATGCCTTCATTGATCCTTTTTTAAGGATCGTTTGCTTCGTCTCGAATCGGACTGGCGGCGCGTGAGAGAACGCGCTTTGCTTGTGGCATTGCGTGTGTGCCAAAAAAAAAAAACAATAACAACAAGTGGTCTTTTTTTGGTTGGCACCGACTTGCATGCACACGTGAGGCGCCAACGTCGGTGTGTTTATGTGTGCACCGGCCAACGTTCGATAAGCATTTTTAATTTATGTTTTTCATAAAAATTCTATATTTTCTACGCATATTTTTTCACTATCAATATAGGTTTTTTGTTTCTTTGTTTTTGTGTAGCATAGATTGCGGTCAGGTTGTGCGGCCACGGACTTTGATTTAATTTTGAATTTATAAAATTTTTAAATGTGCTGTGAAAGTGGGTTTTGTGCGGCAACGCTGAGGTTGTTTGCAATATTTATTCGATTACACTTGTTGACAGGTACTCGTTGTTTTTGAACCGAGTTTTTTGCAGGCAGGTGTGGGACTTTTGGTTTTTGTTTTTGGTTTTTTTGGCGATCGAAAGGAAGTTGATGCCAATTGCTGATAAACGTTGGCATTTTTCTAGTATTTTTTTGTACATTAGAAAGTTTTTATTTTAGTGTTTGACTGCAGGAAATTTATGAAAATCGGAAGTTGTATTTTGACATTTCGTTTGCTGCAGTTGTCCTTTAGCAACTTTGCAATGAATTCTACCGTTTAGGGTAAACAATTTTTAGAAACAAATTTTTTTTAACAATTTTTAGAAACAATTTTTAGGGTAAACAATTCAATTAGAAAAAAACTAGGTTAGTGCTCAATGATTTCTTTGATCTTATACTGTATTAGTTATTAGGATAGACACCAACTCTATGTAGAAAATACAAATCCTTTGATGAGATGAGGCTGAGCAGTTAAATATCCGCCTTGTAAGGGTGACTGGTGTAGGCAGTCCAAGATATTTCTTGGACCTCAACCCAGCAGAACAAATTACTGGCTAAGGCTGAGCAAACGTGATTTGAAAACAATTTGGGGGCATTTATTTCGCTTAACGAGTACGTGAACTGAACTGGGGACATGCCTTCGGCCACTTGTGACCAGTGGCGAAGACCAAAGTTTACCCTGTATCTCGATATTACTATATTATTGGTATTTAAATCATGAAACATTTTCCTAAGAAGTGTGCACACGACATTTGAAATCGCCACGCCTCTTTGTTAGAGTTCTAGAGCTAGTTTACTTTTGAACAATTTTAGCTTAAAACGAGTAAAATAAATTTTGTATCAATATTTTTTAATTATATGACAGAAAAACTATTTAATATTTATGGAAAAATACAAAATTATCACTTTTTGATTTTATTTAACCATTATTAAAGAAACAGGGTTTTGATCAAACGCGACCAATTCGATAGACTTCAATTAGAACACAAACTTTCCCTGATATCGCTGCAAATGATTCAAAATTATTTTGGGGATAACATTAAAATTAGTGTCATGAAAAAATCACCCTTTCGTACCTTACTCGCTAGTATTCAAAATTAGATAATTTAATATTATATGCTAAAAAAAGTGTATCTACATTGGTGGCATCCAAATTACTCCTCTTTTCACTATATATCTACTACACACTAAAATGTAAAAAAAATGTCTAGAAAGTTTCGGTTTCGGCTTTTCGGCCATTTTTTGGCCGAAACTGAAACCGAAACCGAAACCACTTATTTGGGCCGAAACCGAAACCGAATATTCGGTCGGACACTAATTAAAATGTTTGTAATTTGCTTTGAATTCACTTCTAAAAATATTAATTTGTTGGTGCCTACTTAAATTAAACCCATAAATCAATTTTAGCTTTTGCAATAAGATGACAAAGAGGTGAAGTTGCTTTCAGGCAACGTTGAGGTCGAAAGGGTTAAGGACATTCTAGGCGCAGTTGTTTCAGCACAAAGATGAGCTACTGAAACTCGAGCTGCGATACATTCTTCGCTTTACAGAAGCGACGGACCGGAACTAAAGAAGATCCAGAGTTTCTGCAAAACTTGATGCCAAGTCACTTACTAGTCAAGAGGAGGAGTGAGGCAAAAGCTGGCTTACAATGGACAGCAATTTACGTGCCTGTGACCATGGACATTCTACAATAATAAGAAGGGACCTGGGCACAGAGATCAAAGAACTGTGGGGCCCACGAACTGGCCATACAAAATCCAACCTGTCTTCTGTTATGAGATTTCGCCGGCTTGGGTAATTCATTGAGTATCTACAAATTGGTGATAGTGGTAGCAAATGCCACCAATAGATATATGTAGGGCAATGCACGATTTATGACTAAAACTTGACCAAAATAGCACTCAAAGTCTACTAGACAGGGAGACAGGGAACAGGTAATGCGCTCAGAGTTATTATTGGGTTAATCACTGGTCATGGCATCCTTGTGATCCACACCAGAAGATTAAGAACAGACAAGCAAGTCAAAGAATTTGTTTTACCATATCTTCAACAATCGATATACAATACGAGATATTGACACTAAGCGCCTTGTACGCTTTATATCTGTTCAGACTAGTTCAAAACCAAATAAGAAGTGGTAGGTAGTAACAATTCTATGGTAAGTAAGAACTTGTCTGAAAGCTGTCACTTATGCCTTCATATCTACGAACTGTTTTGGTTTTTTTATATTTTTTTAATTTAAAAAAAATATCAGCTCTTCATTAGCTAAATGCAAAATTCAACTGAATCTGCCAACAATAAACGTTTTAGCTTAATTTGTATGCCAAAAAAACTGGATTAACCTTAAAAGGAGGCAGAAGATTGAGTTAGTTAGTTCAAGTTATATTATTTTCGTTTTTTTTAGAAAGGAGTCTATATTGTTTATTTCAAGGCTTTACATTCGCTCAGATTTATGAAAAGGTCATTTGCCAATGCCAGCTTCTTCATCACTTCATATAACAATATATCAAATTTTTGTCATTATTGTTATTATTTATTTGAATTTAGTTTAGTTTAGTTATTTGAATTATTTGTTGTTCAATTAGCTCAGGGTGCAATTACACCTGAAGCTAGTAGAATAACTGTATTAAGAAGAGGAATTGGGAAACGATTAAATTGGATAACACCGTGCGACAAAAATCAAAAAATTTAAAAACACACGAAAAAATCGATATACTTGCGATACTAGCCAAATGTAGTAAAACTGCGTTTTTAGTTTTCTCTCTGACGTCAGGATTTTTTTTAAAGGACTTTGAAATTTCAAGGATATGTTTTTTTCAAGGAATTGTTTTAAAAATTTAGCGCATTGAAGAATAACAATATTGGTATCAAATGAAAGAGAAAAATCCTTAGAATCTTAGAAAATTTAATGTTTTGGTGCAAAAGGACGAAGAGGTATTGAAAATGTCCTTTCAAAACTTTATCCTTGAATATCCTTGCAAATTTCCAATAATTTTTTTTGAAAAAAATATATCTTAAGGACTAATATAGTAGTGTTCCTACATCCTTGAATTTCGTCCTTCTAACTTTATTAGTTTAAGATATAAAACATTTAATACTTCTCTCTATAGGATATGGATAATTTCAATATCATTAAGGATGCTGAAATCGTATTTATAGAACCATTTTTGCGTGTGTAAAACTTGTTGTCGCACGATGTGATACTAGCAGGAGGCCAAGAGGCCTCCTTCAATTGTTGGGGATAAACGAAAAGATTTGTCAAAATCAAATATCAATCCAAGTATTAATTAACAAACTACATTCAGTGCTGTGTCCCAGTTGCAGTCTGTTATTTGTTTCTTATGATTACTTGATTACTTGATTTTGAAATTAAAAAACCTATCTTCCACATTCGATATGCACCTAGACTTGAATGTATATTTTGACTCAACGAAACTAAACTGAATGTAAAAAATTTCTAATCATTTGACCCATAACTACACTCCGCCGCTCTTAAAAATGCCGCAACAAAACCGGTTTGCTTAATTTCTGACATTTATCAATTTCCTTTCTTTCTGCACTCCTCAGCAAAACATTGACGACCGGCACATATTTGACGAATTTATTATTAAGTGACCAAGTGGCGCCCACCAAATGTGCGCCAAACGTTCGCTCAGTAGCGCCGAACGCCAAGTTATGAGACAAGTGGCGCTTCGCTGCTTGTCCTTTCGGGCAATTTGACATTTTTGCATTTTTTGTTCGCGGCCAGACGGTCGATCCATTCAAGCTGCTCGTCGGCGTGTTGCAGTAAGTTATGCGCCGCGGCCAGTTGGCAGACTGCGGCCGACTGCTTGTGGCCTGTGTGGTTTTTATCATGTGGCCGCTTTAATATTATTGTATTTTTGTCTCCCCGAAATTGCATTCCGCAAATTCCAAAACGCATTTTAATGTCTTGCGGTGGCCGAACGGCAAACGAGACAAGTGGCGCTTCGTTTGTTGTTGTTGCCTTTCGGCGAACCGTAGAGCCGGTCGAACAGGAATATCGTCTCGATGCGCCCATTGCCCGTCAAAGGACTCGGCTGCTGCTCACTTGTCAAAACGTCATATGCCTGTCGCCCATTCACAACGAGTTGCGCCACGCCGCGGCCGCCGCCGCCGCCGCCGCCAGGAAGCGACGCACAAAAAGCCACGCACCACATGCGTCGAGCATATTAACCGAAATTTTAATTACTGTGCCACAAAAACAATCAACGTTGGCCACGTTCACATTTTCCGGCTTGGCTTGACTTCATTACGGCGCGCCGGCAGCGTTGCGCCGCCAGTCATACGAAATATGAGTTGAGGTACGCGTTGCGGTTTGACTCGATCGCCGGCTGCCTTATTGGGGCTGATTATGCAGTTGTTGTTGTGGCTAAATGCTGACAATGCTGTCAGGCAGTACGTCAAACAGTGTGACGCGCATTTGGGCCATGCAGCAGCACCGAGAGAAGCCAACTGGCTTCTTTAGCTGCGCGGGCTGCGGAAACTTCATAAAAATTTAATTGATTGATTTATTTCGTAGAAGTTGAAATTTGTGCGATTTTTATGCAGTCAACAGCTTCTCAGAATAAAACTTCCGAGGCCAGCGAGAATTTATTGAATGTTTGTGCATGTGTGGCGCAATTGGAGAGTTTTGTAGGTGGTCAGAGAAAAATTGTCGTTAGCTCGAAATGCTTTTTGACAAATCAATTTGGATGTGAAACCTGTTAGAAGTAAATGCGAAGAGAATGTTTAGAAAAAAAAAAATTGAAGAAATAATCGCAGTTAATGAAGAAATGTTTAGTGTTGATAGGAAAAGCAGTCACTCGAATCTTTGGTTTTTAACAAAGAGGGATAGTTTTTACTTAAAATGATACGAGACTTGTTTCCTGACAGTCTTCGTCACTGCAGCTTCTGCAGAAGTCATTGTTGGCATGTAGACCAGTGGAACAGTGTCCACGTATGACTCCCACGATGATCCATATAGAAGGTTTATGTAGTAAGATCAGTTCCTGGATCTGCTCTGGTTGGTCGTAGGCCAGATCTGTCTTCTCGAAAGCCTTTAATTTTTGTAGTTTACATGTCATATAGTTTACAAGTACTTATACAGGGTGGACCATTTAAGATTTGGAATTTGAACTACGCTTTATTTCGAGAATGGCAGCCCAAATGTCATTCAATTTGTGTTCGTAATTTAGTTAAAAGTTTGACATTTACGAAATGGGACGCTATACGCTTGAACAAAATTGAGAAATATTAAGAACTTAATTCCAAAGTGGAGAGTCTTCAACCCAAACTGTAAGAAATTAAGAAAAAAATTCAAAAAAAAGATTGGCCTTCAACTCAGTTTGTGGATCAATTTGTGAAGCGAGCTCGTGAAACTGGATCGTTAATGGACCAAACAACCCGTTCCCGTTCTCGTACAGTGCGCACAGCCGAAAACATTGCTTTTGTAGCCGAAAATGTGCGTGAAGATACATCAACGTCAACTCGCCATCGCTCTCAGGAATTGAACATTTCCCGCACTTCTTTGATGAGAATTTTGCATAAAGATCTCGGTATGAAGGCTTACAAAATTTAATTGGTCCAAGAACTGAAGGCTCATGACCATCCGGCACGTAACAATCGAACTTTTGGGCACCGTTTTCGAAAATCGAATAATCAGCTGAAATTCTGAAGTCAATTGGCCGCCTCGGAGCTGCTATTTAAGTCCGTTGGACTTGTTTTGTGGGGAGCCGTAAAGGACAAATGTTACGCTAACCATCCAGAGACGATTGAAGCTTTGAAACATGAAATTGAAGTTGCAAGTCGAAAATGTACTGGAAAATTGGGTTGACCGAATGGCGTACTGTAAGGCCAGTCGTGGCAGTCATATGAACGATATCGTTTTTCATTCTTAAATAACAAAGTCCAAGCTTTGTAATAAAACAGGAATTTTCAAAAAATATTCATTGGTTTTTTTTATAACCGATTCAAATTCCAAATCTTAAATGGTCTACCCTGTAGAGTAGTTCCGTGCCTGCTCTTGCTCCTCGTCGACACTGAGGCACAAAAACATCATTTTTCTGACTGTACCACTGAAGGGCTGCTTTACTGTAATGGCAGCAAGAAAGACTGGACCAAGAAATACCGAAAGTGGATACCTCATTGCGTCTTAAGAATAGAAGTAATCACTTCTTCGAGCATTCTTTGACACAACTACAGATAGCTAAAAAAATTAGAAATTTCCGTGAAAATTTTTGAATTTTAGAGAATTTTTGAAAATTATTGAATTTTTAGTCAATATTTCTTTGGAAATCTGCAGTGTAAAACTCCAAACCAAGAAACTGCAAGAAGTGCGCCAGAATGCAAGTTTTGTCGTCTTTAATTACCAATCGAAATGTTCAGCAAAGTAATTTTGTAATTTTCTGTCACATTGGTTTGCTTCAAAGTTCCTATTAGCATTTGTGTCCGAGACTTTTTGCATCTTAAAGCTTTTCAGACTAGCTTCCTTTTTCAATTTGCGTACAGGAGATCCCGAAAAATCGACTTGTTGAGTCACTTTTCTAACAGAAATATTCAGCACAGTGTTGCCACATCAGGAGATTTCCTCCTAGATTTAGGAGATTCGTGGCCTTTTAGGAGAATTTTCAGCAGGAAGAATTGTTTTGGAGAACTTTTAGGAGATTTTAATGGTGATACATTTGACATCAATAGTAACACTGAAGCCTTGAATATTGAAAGCTTAAGTGTCTAATTTAATTAAATTGTATGCTTCAAAGTGTATAATTTGTGCAATGAATGAAGAAGGAAGTTTACAAAATCGAATTTCATAGTGATATAATTTTTTATATGTTTTGTTTGTGTTAAGTTGTTGTTAAGCTAAATCTGAATGAATAAAAAGATTGCAATAAAAAAATCTAAATATATTTTTATTTTTAATAAAAAATTTAATCCCTTAGTTTGTAATGATTAAAATTATTTTAAAAAATTTTAGGAAATTTTTACAATTTTGGGAGTAAATTCAGCTTTTTTAAGATTTAGTTAAACTAAATCTGCAATAAAAAAATCTAAATATATTTTTATTTTTTATGAGAAGTTTAAATCCTTAGTTTGTAATAATAAAAATTATTTTTAAAAATTGTAGGAGATTTTTACAATTGTGGGAGTAAATTTCAGCATTTTTTTAAGATTTAGGAGAAAGTCATTTCAGGTATCTGGCAACATTGATTCAACAGCCTTTTCTTAGCCTTTCCTTAGCTTTAGAACCTTCTTTTTCGTACAGAACCTGTCTTTCGAGTAATGCTCAAGTGGTTCTTGAACTTTTTAATAATTGTGGGGATAGTTTTTGTGCTGATTTTAAGTTCCCAGGGGTTTTAAGTTTTTAACTCATCGTCAAAATGAATTAGAAAATTTTTCTCATTTCTATATAGTTCGATTGACAATTTCAAATTAATAAAATAATCCAAAGAAAACAAAATATTTCTATAACTTTTTGACATTAAACACGGAGTAAAGTAGATACAAAATTTTAAGTTTGAGTATAGTAGGTTTTCAAAATGTCAAAACAGAAATCTCTAGTTACCCTAAAACCGAAGTCAAAACCTCAAAAATGTGGAAATTTGTTGCCCTGTGTTAAAGGAAAATATATAATGGAAAATTTTTCTGAGACAATCTTTAGTGGACTTTAAAATGGAGCAAATTAAAAATGATGATAGAAGAAGCGTGGCTATGATCATATAAGACCAGCTGTATAAAATTTTGTTATTGTGTGTGTGTTCAAAATTTTAATTTCACATATTTATCACAAATCAAAAATTTCAATAGCATACATCATCCTAAAAGTAGTCCATGAACAACAAATTTTATGGTACTAAAAATTTATCAACAACTTTATAATTTCAAAACGTTTAAAGCATACTTTTAGGCAATAACCGTAATTAGTGTTCTGATGAGTCATTGCGCAATTGGCATCCAAGCAAGGAATTTGGGTTTACTTTCAAATAATTTATATCGAAGCTGAGGGACGACGGACGTCTTTATATTTGTCTCGCATTATCTAGAAGAAGGAAACTCACCTGGGCAACTTTTTGTTTGAGAATCTAGGGCATCTAGTCAATAGGACTATTCAGAGTCTACTAGAATTCGTAAGGAGCTCAAACTGGTTTAATGAGCGAGAGGGTTAAAGCTCAATTGATTGTGCAATCATAAAGGGTCTACAAGCTCTAAGTGGGCTCCGGCTGGGACCAGCCACTTCTATCTACCTTTCAGGCAGTGTATGGCCAGATTTGAGTTTGAGTACATTTCACTTTTAAGTGTTTTAATAGAAAATGTTATCAACTGATAATATTGATAACATATTTTAAGGCGCAAGATGACTAAATTTGAGTTTGAATATATTTTTGCTGAATTCAATTTTACATCTTCAAATCTGTATTCAAAATTTAGGTACTAAACACTTCAGCTTATAGGCCACTAAGCCGCAAATCGTTCAATCCTCAAATTGTTGAACAAAATCCAGTCTAAGCGCTGCGCTTAAAGTGTCTCAAAACGGCCGCCTACCTACACTCCTCAACAAACCAAACAATGTCCTGCAACAGGTGCGTGTTGGCGGCACCAGAATCGTGGCATTGTGGGGGTTTGTGCACTCTTCACCTTCACTCCTTGCAATATTTGTTGGCCTACGCGCCTGCCCGACACTCGCCCCCTTCCAGTGCCACTTGCAAGTGGTCAGCATAATGCACAGCTGGACGCGTACGCAACCAATGCAAAAATTCTGCTTACACTTCCATTGCACAGCACACAACAACCGTCGCCGGTCAGCAACAAGCGGCCGATGCGCGCATCCTTTAACAATGCACAAAACAGGATCAATTGTTGGGCGAAGGCATTTTGCGGGTGAACGCAAGCACCGACTCAGCTATGCAAAATGCGAAAATTGGTGCAAATCTGCCGAGCCAGGTAGCGCGCTGACGCGGTGACAATCGGGGAAAATCCTTAAACGGAAAACGATTGGCAAAATCCTTTGGCATTGTGCGCGCACGAAGCTCGCCGCTGCGAAGGTGGTTACGCCGCATTATGTCGAGACAATTAAGGCAAATATTTTGCGCACTAATTAAAGCGGGACGTGCAGGTATTTGGCGACTTAGCGCTGCAGGACATGCGCAGCCTTTGAACGCCTTTCGAGCGAGTCGCTGCGAATATGAAAATCACAATTGCAAATTTTTGCATATCATACTCGAGTGCGACGAGCGCTAAAATTTGCAGTCATTACCCTTCTCCGGCGACGAACGCGCTGTGTGAGCCGACTGCCTTTGTTGGCATTTGAATATGAATGGTGCGGACTGGGAACGTTTGTGGCATATGAGAATTTTTGTGCACTATTTGCGAACAAAAGTCTTCGAAGAGTTTTCTCGGAAAACTGGCGGCATTTAAAGGATTTTAGTCACGCCAAATATGCCTTGGACATTGTTGCACGTTCGGCTGGGTTGGACGCTGATATGCAAATATTGACAAGGATAATTTGTCAAAAACATGAAAATTACGCTCGAACGAAGGCTGGCGTGAAAATTGGAATTTTTCGAAAAAGAAAATTTTTAATGTGTATGCGAATGGGTAAGTTTTAATGGGTTAATGGGAAAATGAACGACTGATTGTGTGGAGTATGTGAAATGCAATTTTTCAAATGATCCAAACGATGTGTGAGCGTTTCGAGGTCATGGAAAATGCTTACAGAAAATGTTGGAAAAACAGTAAATAATTTTTTTTAATTTATTATATTTACTTTAGTTCAGTGATGAGCATTATAATCATTCTGCGAGTAGCAGAAGATTCTTCTAGCAGGAGATTTTTCTGGGTTCTCGATGCTGAAGAACCTCTCATTTTATGCGGTTTGGTGAAAAAGTACATGAGCCAAAAAATTATGAAGCTAGAGTGGAGTTAAATGACGTCGACGACAAAATTCACAAAAAGCTGGGAAATTCGACAAATTGCTCCACAGCTGCTCAGAAGTTGCTCTTAGAGGGATTAAAAATATGACTGACCCCCACTAATTTTTTCTCCTGAACATTTCTTTCAAACATATTTATATCCTATCTCCAACCCTTAATGAGGCTCCCATACAAAATGATTGTTTATATAAAATAGGCTCCAGCTGCTTCCAAGTTGCTCCCAGATGTATCAATTGTAAGACCTAACCTAATTTATTTTCCCTTCCAAATGTTTCTTCCAAAGACACCTACCCGCTATCTCCAACTCTTAAGGGGGCTGCCATATAAGACCGGCCATTTTCATTTGTAAATGTAGTAGTAAATTGAGGAAACATCGTATCTCGGAAACGACTACACCAATTTAAATGATTGAATCAGCAATCGGCAACATTTTTGAGTGCAGGGGGTCATCCCCTGCGCGTTTGTTCGTGTTTAAAAAAAAAAAAAAAGTTCAAAAATTTGCCACCAGAGGGCGCCTTCCATACAAACAAGGTGAGGTTATCAACTTTTGGGTTTCTACGATTTTCATGATTTTATCGACATTTTCAACAGTTTACCTTCCAGAGCGTGGTTCGGAAACCAAATCAACGACATCAAAATTGCGCGTATTGACTGCTATATTATTAGAACCATACAGACTACTCATAATTTTAACCGAAAAAATTAACGAAAAAAGCTCTCAAATATAGCAAATTTTCTCTTTGCTGGCGTTCATTTTTCACGCGCGCTCAATCAAAACTTAGTCTAGCAATCACAAAACCGCCTGAAAAGTTTTTTTAGTATGAAGTCTTATCTTTCTAACGCCATCTAGCATAACCCAATAGCACTTATACAACGCAAAATACAGATTACTAATGACATCAATTGCAAAAATAATGGATTTCTCCTTACAGGACATCATTTTTTTAAATTTGTATTTATTTGTTTTTGTGTATATATACTTTATTTTTTTATGTTTTTATTTTATATATATTTTATATATATCTTTATAGAAATTTATTTTTTATTTTATTTTTTAAATTTTTTAAATTTTATTATTATTATTTTTTATTTTATATTTTATTGAACTGTCATTACATAGTTGAACTGCATAATAGCTTTAACCTTTTTTTACTGATCAGAAAAAAATTTATATGCTGATATGAAGGTAAAGCATCATAAAATATTTTAAAACCATAAAAATTCTTGCTCTACTTTCCAAATTAGAAGCGCCCATTTCTTGCTACAAAGCCTCATTTCACCTACTAATCCTACAGTATTTGTATTGTATGCGTCATAACAACTATAACAACAACAATTACCGAATTTCAATTCAATTCCCAGAAGTGCCGATATGCAGACAAACGGACATTATCGTAAAACAACGCGGCAGGCTCAAGTGATTTTCATGTTTAGCCAAAAGGGTATTACTTTTCTCAACTTTCACCCTATTTAAATAAAAATTCATAGCTGAATAGACACAAAATGCCATTAATGCCACTGCGCAGGCGCACGCGCAGCCCAAACCGGGCACCGAGCACCGAATTCACACACACACACATAGAACGTGCTGCGTGCACGTGCGCTCAACTCGGCTCGCAACAACCCGCTTAATTGCACCGCTAATTGCCGTGTTGGCGTTACAGTTGAGGCCACCCGAAACAAAATCAAAGGCCAAAAGGATCAGCGCAACTCTCATAAAAATGAGCATTTTTACGATTTGACGATTTCTATAACTGCCGACGCACTGAGCATTGCTCCAGTTTTCAAACCAACCAACAATTTATCTATTTTATTTTATTATTTTTGCTTGTTTGCAACATTTGGTGGCAAGGACACGCTGCTAGTCAGCTTTCAAATAGTTTTAGGGAAAAATTAAAAACTGAAATAAAACAAAAGCAAAACGAAACGAATTTTTATGATTGCATTTAGAGAAATTTAAGTATTGTTGTAGTTGTTATTCAGTTAGTTTTGAAAACATTTGTAAAGCCATAAAGAGGCGCGAATCGTTATGAGGAAGTTGCGTGTGTGTGTGTGTGTGTGTGTGGAGCTGCTACTGCAGCGGCGATGGTCGTGAGCATTGAGCTGTTACGGCATATGCAGCCAATATAACAACAACAACAATGACAATATTTAATGTCTGGTGGCATTATTGCACCAGCGAAAAACAAACAACAATAAAACTTCTGGAAAATTTTTCCTTTCTCTGTTGCCGTTTTGTTTTCTTAAATTTTTAATATGCAACACACACACACACGCAAGTTCCTAATGTTGTAGTTGCTCTCTGCTTCCATCAAGAACTAAACTTTTTTTTTATTTTTATTTGTTTTTGTAATTTGTCTCCCATTGCGGTAAATCGGCTGATTCGATTCTGCCTTTCGAAAATTTTTCATTATGAATTTTTCAGTGAACACCAACAAAAAATGCCTGCAACTTCTCAGCTGCTGTAGCCGCTTCGATCTTTACAACTTTTCAACACACACACATATGTACGTATGTGTGTGTATATTTTGGTTGCATCGGTTACATTTATGCGTTTTCTATTGAAATTACGGTGATTAATTTGATTGTTGATAAATGCCAATCGCTGCTATTTCCATTTCATTATCACCAAAACAACGCCACCGACTTTGCCACCGATCGACAACACTGCGCACGCTGTACACTGGCATTCAGTAAAACAACAACAACATTAATAACCCAAACAAACCACTAGACCACATACTGTGCCACCACGGTTGTGTGTGCCGTTTGAGGTTAGGAACAACTTTCAACGCCACTGACTGGCAGCCACCTTCACTGCCCGTTGCCACCTACCGCACCACACCGCAACTGTCCCCACACTCACTCAACTCGCACGTGTATTGTGTGCATTTTCATTTTGCTTTCGATTTTTACGACTTTTAATTGATGTTAGTTTTTCCATAATTTATTGCACAGTGGGGCAAAGAATTTTATGACTTAATTTTAACCCTTTTAATTGCTTATGGTTTCCCTGAAATTTTCAACATTTTCATCATTTATTGTATGTACATTTCATATACATACTCGTATGTGTTATGTGTGTATGTACGTTTGTGCACGTGGCACATTTTCCTGCAAGCTGCATTGTGTTGAAGAAGAGCGAAAATGTTGCATGACATTTATGACTTGCAGCGTGTGGAAAGGTGCAAACATTGCATTTCGGAGTTTCGTGGGGTGTGCGGTGCTGTTAAACAAATATTGATGTAAATTTTTATTTGTTCTATGTGTGTGGTTTTGGTGTTAGAATTCCATTATGTTTACAAAAAACTGCTTAGAAGTTGCACTTGGAGGATTAAAATCTATGACTGATTTAATTAAGATTACAATTTTATTTGAAATGGGGATTCTTGCTTCGTAGAAACATAAAAATTTGATAACCTTACTTTATTTGTAAGAGAGGCGCGCTCTGGTGCTAAATTTTTAAACTTTACTTAATTTTGTATTTTTTGCACTAAAGAAAGTGGCCGATTGTTGAATAAATCATTTGAATTGGTTTAGTAGTTTTTGAGATATGATGTTTCCTCAATTGACTACTACATTTACAAGTGGGAAGCCAATTCCATAGAAAATGATCAGTTTGTATGGCAGCCACCTTAAGGGTTGAAGATAGAGGGTAGATATGTTTGTGAAAAACATTCGGAAGGAAAAAACAATGGGGGTCTGTCTTAGATTTGATACATCTTGGAGCAACCTGGGAGCAGTTGGAGCCTATTTTATAAAAGTGATCATTTTGTATGGCAGCCATCTTAAGCGTTGAAGATAAAGGGTAGATATGTTTGTTAAAAACATCGGGAAGAAGAAAACAATGGGGGTCCGTCTTACATTTGGTACATCTTGGAGCAACCTGGGAGCAGTTGGAGCCTATTTTATAAAAGTGATCATTTTGTATGGCAACCCTATTAAGGGTTGAAGATAGTGAACCAGTATGGTTGAAAGAAACGTTCAAAATGAAAAATTAGTAGAGGTCAGTCATAGACTTTAACCCTCTAAGAGCTACTTCTGAGCAGCTGTGAAGCAATTTGTTGACTTTTCTAGTAGTTTGACAAACTTTGAACCCAATGCGACGAAATTTAACCTCAGTTTTGACCCTCAAGTTTTTGGCTAATGAACTGTTTCGTCAAACTGCATAAAATAGGAGATTCCAGAGTATCGAAATAATATAATAATATAATTTATTTACATATATAAAAGTACTTATGTATGTATAAAAATGTTTGAATACTTTACTTTTAGATCTGGACAGTTGGAACTATTGGCGCAATTGGCAAAATGAAGAGGAGGAAGAGACTGTAAGTCACCTACTCTGTCACTGCCCTACTTTTTCCAAACGAAAATGGAAATCCCTAGACTCCTCCTTTTAGATAATTTCAGTCAACTCAGATCAACATCAGAGACTTTCAAGGATTTATCCACAAAACAAATTGGCTTTATTAGGCCTTCCGACTTACAGTAAAACCAGATCTCTCTTTTTGTGGTATCACAATGGGCCCATTTAGATGCCTAAGTGTGTCTTTCGGCGAGCTTCAAGCACAGGCATTCACTTAAATCTAACCTAACCTTACTTTTAATCCCAAATGGCGACTGGCGAGCGAAAATTTTTGCCAAAGCTGCGGGGATGAGCGTGCAGTGGAATGCATCGAGCACCTGCTATCCATTGTCGATCACTACAGGACTTTGGCAAGGACCTCAAGGTCCTGAAAGGATCCCGTCTGGAACTACAGGGAATTCAACAGATCAGGAAGGGCACCGGAAATCAATGTACCCAAGAGAGTCTCCGAGTAGAAGTGTATGCCACACACATCCCTTCTTGAACCTAACCTAACAATCATTCAACTTACATGGATTCAGGAGTCAATATCCTGATTTGGGTATTGTGTATGCAACAGACAACTAGAAATGGATTTGTTTTTCCATAGCTTCGTAAAGCAGCTTATATTAGCTACTTGTGTCTATGTACAACAGGGGCGGATTCAGAAAAATATTCAAAAGCAATTCTTTAATATTTACTTTTTTTTAAATACGTAGGCTGCCTTTTATATTTTTTCAATTGGGATGATCTAGTAAGTTTTTGAAAAATCTGAGATTGCCATTGAAAAGTTTGTAATTTTTTACCATAAACGTGCTTAGAACATTTTGATGATATTTGTGTTGTTTACACTGACTTGAAAAATTCATCTCGGTCAAAAAATGGATTTAACTCGTGAACATTTTCGAGCAATAATTTTTTACGATTTCCGAAGTGAATTATCTCTTATGAAGCACCAACCCTCAAGACAATTTATAACTGGTTTAACGAATCCAAGCGTGGTCGCCGTTCACTCCAGGACGAATTTCATGAAGGTCTTCCAAAATCGGTCATTGTGCCAGAAACCATCGATGCTGTGCGTGAACTGATAATGAAGGATCGTCATGTGACATACCGTGAGATAGAGGCATCCTTGGGCATTAGTTCCACGGCCGTGCATTCGATATTGCATGAACATTTAGCTGTCAGAAAGATTTGTTCTCGTTGGATCCCGCATAATTTGGCAATCGCTCCAAAAAAGGCTCGTGTCGATTGGTGCAAAGAAATTATGGAAAAATTCGATCGCGATACTTCGAAAGACGTTTATAAGATCGTGACAGCTGACGAATCATGGATATATGCGTATGAACCCGAAACAAAATAGCAATAGACCGTGTGGGTCTTCCGAGACGAGCCAAATCCAACAAAAGGTGTTCGGGCACGCAGCACATCAAAGAAAATGGTCGTCTGTTTCTTCGGCAAAACTGGTCATGTGGCTACTGTGCCGTTAGGGCAGCGTAGAACGGTCAATTCTGAGTGGTACACAACAGTTTGTTTGACAGAAGTGTTCAATGAAATACAGAAAAACAACCGCCGACGCCGAATCATTCTTCACCAGGACCATGCGCGCTCTCACACATCGGCTCAAACAACCGCCATTTGATCGACCAAAGCATCGATTTAATGGGTCATCCGCCATACAGCTCTGACCTAGCACCCAATGACTTCTTTTTATTCCCACACATAAAAAAAAAATTGCGTGGTCAACGATTTTCATCGCCCGAAGATGCTGCTGAAGCATTCAAAAACCATGTTTTGGAGGTGTCTCAATCGGAGTGGAAAAAGTGCTTCGACAATTGGTTTGAGCGCATGCAAAAGTGTATAAATCTTCAAGGAGAATACTTGGAAAAGCAATAAAACCATTTTTGATGATAACAAAATGCATTTTCATCCTTTTTGAAAAAATATAAAAGGCAACCCTCGTTATAGCCAAAAACTACCCAACATTCATTAGTCATTATTCAAAACAAAACTGAATCAAAACGCTCGATAACTTTGCTTACAAACGACTTCCGTTGTGTGTAATATTCAAAATGTTAATGTCGACCCGCACAACGGAAGTGCGCTCCAAACAAATCTGCCGGAAAATTACATCATCACTCTGATACACATCTAATAAACATACACAAAATAATAACAACAACAACAACAATCAATTTCATAATCGAACATTCATAATGCGCACATGCGAGCAGCAGCCACCAACAATACAAAACAGAAAAAAAAGAAGCCAGCCAGCAAGTGATGACAGGATAACAACTACAACAACACAACCCAGCTCAACGCCTCTTGTACACGTTGACTGGCTGACAGACAGACAGACAGCCAGGCTGATGCGGAAAATATGTGCGCGGGGTAATGAACACTAAATAGCGGCACGCGGCAGCCAACACACACACACACACACACAGGCACACTCGCATCATTTCATAAGGATATGAATATGAATTGTTAAAAAGCGGCAGTAGGAAATCATAAACTCGAACAATGAGCAGCCAGTTGACTTGTTGTCGTGCGCATGTGGCACTATCTGCTGCCACATCAGGCTGTGGCACGCTTCCGCAGCATTTCCCATATCCTGGCGCCCTTTGGCAAAAGGACACAGCACACATGCGAGCGCACAGTGGTGGCATTGTGTCACTTATTATGGAAAATAATTTCATAATTCGTGGGGTTGTTTGTCGGCAGCGCGTCGCCTGCAATCCGCGTCCGTTGACAAAGTGCGAACAATGAAAACGCCAGCGGAAAATGACGGCGACGCAGGCGTGCTGAAGCAATAATTTCCTTTGCTATCGCTGCAGACAAACAGACGACCGAGTGACTGGGACAAGGCAAGGCGGTGGCGGCTGTTTGGCCTCGGGGTGTTTGAATAATTTTATGAGCGAAAGGATAATGCAAAGTGTGCTACTATAAAAAGAAGAAGTAGCGGCAGCAGCAGCGTGCGGCACGTGGCAGGAAGGCGTTTTGTTTACGGTCTATGCGGCCCCCGTCGGTGGAAGGGGGTGGCACTTTCGACGATTGCGTGACCGTTTATGAAATGATTTTGTGCATTTATGGCGACTAATGTAAATATTAGCACAACACAAGCGACAAGTGAGGGTGCAGCAAGTGTTGGACTCAACGCTTTTGTTGTTGCATTTCAATGTGCAATTATGAGTGAGAAATATTTTACGCAAATACTCTACGGATTTATTTGATTTTTATGCAGTGGCGCGTATAGAAGAGACAGAGAGAGACATTGAGTTACGCCTTCGTCTCCCTCTGATTTATATATATGACTTTTATATTAGCATATTTTTAGTTCGCCCAAGTGTCAAAGAAATTTATTATGCCGCTTACTTTCACTGCTCGCAAGCACACAAATTTTATTTGAAATATAAAATTTTTGTCGAAAATCTTTTGCCATGCATTTTCAGTAAATACACCCAAAAGCAAGAAACATTTTACCCCAATAAACACTAATTTTTTTTTCTATTTTCACTTGCAGTCATTGCACTTCCTTTCATACTTTCACCCTCACTGACACTCGCCGTGCCGCAGCCACTTCACTCACCCACTCGCCGACTGCAAACCATGGCTTTGGTGCACTCCACCTAGACGCATCTGTCGGCGTTGAATTTACGCGCGTAATTCAAGTGCGACACTTTGGCCACCACACGACCCATACAAATCACTTGACGGTGCCGCCATTTGTGCGCAGCATCGCACCAGCGCGCGACTTGATACAAAATCTTTCATCCTCCACCTCACTGCGTACTTTCATGCCAATTGAACTTTCTTCGATTGCAGCTCAAAAGCAAAGGTCAACAAACCCGGCCGCTTACGCACCCGAGAATTGTCATCCCCCAACTTGGTTGCATACTTGAGTGCATTTTAATTTTTGTTATAATAAATGAATTTTTTTTGTGTGCTTAGGTCTGCGCTGAATGAGACTAGCGAGAGACTACGAGTAGCTCGCGAGCAAAACTATAGTTTGTAGTAGTCCAAAGAAAATGTTGACAATTGTTTTGTGGGTCAAAAGATTCACAATTTTAACTCTCTTATGCTTTTTAAATAAGAAAAAAAAACAAATAAGAAAAAAAAACAATTAGTCCTTCGATAGTCAAATAATTGTTCATGAACCGCTTCCAAGTTACTTTTTCCTGTTCCACAACCTTCGGTTTGTATCTGTTTTGTTCTATAGAGAGGGACAGGTTAAGGACTTCAATTACAATTAAAATAAAATTTTAAACCTTTGAGAGTCAATTAATTGTCCAGGAAGCGCTTCTAATGCATCCACTTTTTTATCTGTTACATAATTTTGGTTTTTTTTATACTATAATTAGGAGCAGGTAAACGGAGTTAAATCGCATTGAAACGCCAGAAAAGAAGATGTGTTACTATGGAATTGGTTTCAATCAATATTCATACATATGTTTTGTTACGAATATGAGTTTTCCAAGGTTCGTTTGGATTGTGTTTGAAAATAAAACAACTTCATTTATTCAGCGCAAACGCAGTCAAAAATTAACAATCGCTTTTTTTACAAATTTACACTTGCTACTTCTTTACACTACTACTATTGCATGTTTCCCCTTTGCTTGCTCAACACAGACTCGACTCTCTGCGCTGCACACTGCTGCTTTTATACTAGTTTTCTTATCGCGCCGAAGTTTCTTGCACATTCTAGTTGTACTCTCTATCTCGATTGTTCTAGCACAGCTCATCACCTTTCGCGAACCATCCTTGCCATAATTATAGCATGCCGGCCGTACTTCAAAGTGCATGCCTAAAAGTATGCTTTTCATGCATAGCACAGCACAGAGTGCTTCATCGTTGCAGTATGTATAATTTTTATTTCTAGTATACGCATAAATAAATTGTTTCAAACTAAGAAACTAAAACTACGTGCTGGAAAAATTCAAACTCTTTTTTTGAGGGGTCCTTGATATGCAACATTACAGTTTTAAAACAGCAACTATGTAGAATAAGAAAATAAGACTACTAAAAAATTTAGTTTTCAGATGGATAGTACACAAAACAAAAGTCCTAAATTACTAAATTTTTTTTTTCAGGCAGCAACTATAAAAAAAAACACAAAATTACAAATACAAATTTAAATTTCAAATAGCAACTAAAACAAAAAAACACAAGATACCAAAAAAGATTAAATTTGAAATAGCATTTAGAACAAAATAAACACAATATTACTTATAAATTTAGTTTTCAGACAGAAAATAGACAAAAAAATACACAAGATAACTTAAAATTTTAGTTTTTAGACAGCAAATAGAACAAAAAAACATAAGATTAAAAAAAATTTTAATTTTAAACAGCAACTAAAACAAAAAAGACACAAAATTACTTTAAAAAATTCATTTTCAGACAGATTAAAAAGACAAAAGATTACTAAAACTTTAGATTTCAAACAGAAACTAAAAAAGAAACACAAAAGATTTTTAAAATTTTTAAATTTCAAACATCAACTAGAAAAAAAGACACAAGATTTCTTAAAAAAAGTTTTAAAACAGTAAATAGAGCAAAAAATACACAAAACTACTAAAACTTTAGATTTCAAATAGAAACAAGAAAAGAAACAAAAAATATTAATACAAATTTTAGATTTCAACCATCAACTAGAACAAAAAAGACGCAAGATTACATAAAAATTTAGTTTTCGGAAAGCAAATAGAACAAAAAAACAAAATCATTAAACATCTTAGTTTCAGATAGGAAATAAAACAAAAAAAAAGCACAGGTAGCTTAAACATTTCGTTTTCAGACAGCGAATAGAACAAAAAATACACAAGATTACTAAAAAATTAAATTTTAAACAAAACTAGAAAGAAACGATTAGTCTAAATCTAAAATGTTTTTCGATTTCAAACAAAAACTAGAACCAAAAAAAACGCAAGATTACTAAAAATTTAGATTTCAAACAGAAACTAGAACAAAAAAGCACAAAATCATTAAACAATTCACGTTTCAGATAGGAAATAGAACAAACAAACCCAAGATAACCAAAAAAAAATTAGTTTTCAGACAGAAACCAAAAAAAAATACAAAAGATTATTAAAAATTGTAGGTCCCAAACAGCAACTAGAACAAGAAAAGCAAAAGATTACTAAAAAATTTAGATTTCAAACAGAAACTAGAAAAACACACAAATGATTTTTTTAAATTTTTAAGATTCCCAACAGCAGTCAGAACAAAAAACACGCAATGTCACCGAAAAATTTAGATTTTTCACTATAGGAATTGATTTTGAGGAAGAAATCTAACATTAATAAAGTAGTCGACCTTAGTTTGTTCATAAAAACTATTTTATTCACTATTTGATATGTTTCATAAATTTTTTTTATTATTTAATTTGTTCATTATAAACGATTTTATTTCATTTGTTAGGAGTTTTAAAAAATTTAAAAAATCGTGTGCTATATCGTTTGGATCAGGGAGAGGCTTGGGAGTTTAAACCCATCAAATATAAAACATTAAGTTGAAAAATATAGCGAAAAATATGGTTTCAAATGTTATTAGGATCAAAATTTGTACGTGAAACCCTCCCAAAATTAAGTCTTGTATGAGCCACTAGTTTAGATAGTTTATCTAAGCAGCCACAGGTAACATTTTATGAAACCTGCTAGAATTATCTTGCACATCGTTTTGGAAAAATTGATTTCGGGAAAAATCCAGTACTTTTAAAACGTGTGAGAAATCGTTCAAAGTGGTTTAGAAATGGGATTTAAAAGTATTGTTGAATAATTTTCTAGGTCACAAATCTATTTAAATAATATTTCAAAGATGTTTATGCATCAGTTTTGCAAATAAACAATGATCAAAAAGACTTTTTCAGTTCATTTTTTCTGGATCATTTAGCCAATAAAAAAATTTACAAAAATTTAAAGACAAATAATTAAAAAATAATAATAAAAATAATAACTGAAGGGATGGGCCCTGTGTTAGGTATCAATGTATGATTCCTCAGACAATGATTTTATCTTAACCCGCAGCTAAAAGGCTGTAAGCTTCTGACACTTTGGCTTTTTACTCCTCTGTGTGTTTGATAGGTCCCAGATATTGGATTCCTCAGGCAAATATTGATTCTTAAACCGCAGCTAAAGGACTTCAAGTTTCTTTGGCTCTTTACTCTTTAATCCTCTGTGTGTTTGATAGGTTCCAGGTATTAGATTCCTTGGGAAATTGATTGGTTCTTAACCCAAAGCTAAAAGACTTCAAGATTCTCTCTTTTGCTCTCTACTACTAAGTCTGTCTGCCAATTCTTAGATACTAAATTTCTCAGGCAATTGGCCTAAAGGCTTCAAACTTGTGTTCAGTTTGTCTTTCAACTTTCAGATATTAGATTTCTTAGGCAATTGACTGGTTCTTAACCCGCAGTTGAGGAAGAGTAGGTTAACTAAGGATGACAAATGTTTTACAAATACCAACCCACCCAAAAAACAAACATTTCGAAACTCCCTGTTCCTTACTAACCTTACTGAATTTTCTGCTCTGAACTCTCGGAAGATAGCAAGATTCGTGTGAGAACTCTTTTCAGTTAAACAATAACATTAACTTTAACATTATTTCTTGTATTTCAAAGTGCCAAACTTTTCGTTAAGAGCTCAAGCAACCAACTCTATGGCCGTCCGACTGACTGTGTTGCACAGTGTATTCGCATATTAGTGGATACAGCAATATTTATGATATCATTATGGGCAGCAAATAGCATTGCAACCACGTTGAAGATGGCAGAACTCTACGACTCTCTGGCTGACTGGATGGCCAACTGGTTGGCTTATCTAAATGCGCTGAAATGCGCATAAAAATTGCCACTAGCGGCGGCAATAACCACACGTGAAATTGGCGTTTTATCGCGGCTCTAAAGCGAATGCCCAAAGGAGGCACACATACACACACACACACATTAATAACCTATTTGGCTGCCATAGCCAACGATGTTGTGGCTCAGCTTTTGTTGATGTTCTTGCTGGTCGATGTTGTTGTTGTTGTTGTAATAACACACGGTGTTTATGCAAAGCAAACAACTTGATTAGTGCTGCAGCGAAAGCGTTTTGCAATCTTAAACGCCAATGGGGCGCACTTTTATAAATTTTTTATTGCCAAAATGTGGCAATTAAAATTTGCAGCATTATGAATGCGGTGCTGCTCTGCTATAGCTGTCTCGCTTGCATTTTGCACCTGGTGGCAATTTTTTGCTGGCGTTTGTTGTAGTTTTATGTGTAGTTTTCAGTGTTGATTTGTAATTTGAAAATATCAACTTGTAAATTCAATAAATTTATTGCATTAGTGAACGCGCTCTGTGTGTGTGTGTGTGTGTGTGTGTGTGTGTGAGCGTATAAAAACCAATCTGGCACGTTCCAATCTAATTTAGAAAATAATAAATGGCGCGCATAAATTAAATTAATATGGCAGCGACTCTCAAACTATGCCGCATGTGTCCAAAATTAACCGAAAACATTTGGCGGCGCGCCGTCGGTGCGGAGTGCGGATCCTTGGGGCGGCAGGCGGCAATTAGCCCAAGTCGCACGAGCACACACACCGCCCGACCATAATCTGCCTCAATTTAGCTTAAATGTGTGCAGCCAGTGCGGCAGTGCGTCTCGTGAACGTCGCGCGGCGCTGTCACAAACGCGATTATTTACACAAACTGAAACGGATTTTTAAAAGCAATTAGAAAACGCGACCGACGATAAGGGGGACCCAGCATGCGCCTTCGCCCCAAAAGTCGACAAAGCGCCGCATTGCCGCGTATGACAGTCGCTCTGCTCGAATTGTCAATTTTATAATGTTTGATATTTTGTGATCGTTATTGTTGTCGTTTGCTGTGAAATTGTAATGGTTGTTGTTGTTAGTCTATTTATTGCCGCCGTGTGTGTTTCGCAGCCGTCTGCCGTCGGCGCACGCTGACAGTTCATAATATAATGTCAATGACAAATCACGCGCGTACGTCAAAAATCCGTCTGTAAAATATTTCAACTGTCAGTTGACTTGTGTACTCGACGCTCGTCGCTCGCCGCGCATTGCCAGACACATTGGAGCATTGCTGGCAGTTGGCGAGTGCGTCTAAAATTAGTTTCCAAATATTGTTACAAATGTGTTCGGTCCAAACAAACAACAATGCAGCGACTGAAATCGACTTGACTTGGTTTGACTTGACTCGAATTGGAGTGAAGTGAAGTGAAATGAGTCGCGCTGGCTGTGCACAAACACTTGAGTGGCTGCCGATCTGAAGTGGATGGATGCCTTGCAGATGCGTAGACATGATTTACAAATGTACAACAACAATAAAAAGAAATCATTGAATATTTATTGGGTGAATGTGTGAACATCGAGAAGGTCGCCGAGTTCGGCGTAGGACCAAAAAAATTTGTCGATATATAGTCAGGGGAAAAAATACATCTATACTTTGACAATATTTAAGGTCTTGATGTGTTTTTTCGTCACATTTTTTGTTTGCCCAATATGAGAGCTCTTTAACCCATATAAGCCCAGCGATTTTTTTTTGGTCAATATTCGAATGAAAAAGTTTTTTTTAAGGTGAGGTCGGACAATTCAAATTTGGGGTAAAAAAAATTTTCCGATTTTTGGTTTTCGAGATATTTGGTGTTTGATTAATCGAACACGTAACTATAAATTTATATTCTGGCTATAATATTAGTTTTATGCGAAAAGTGTAAATATGTTTTCAAGAGTTTTATCAATTTTTAACAAGACTGCATAGTTACGTTTTTAAATATTATTGTTTTTTAATGTTTTTCGATGCTTTTGAAATTATGTCAAAAATAACTTTTTGTTTTGGAAATTCATACAACTGGGAAGAGGTGTATGAATATATTTATCCCATATTACACAAAATATCCCATATTAACTCATATTATCCCATATTACAAATCATACCATCATATCATGCAAAACTTTCGCGTTTACAGTTTAAAAAAGAGCCCAAAAAAATTTATGGAAAATGCTAAAATTTACTGTTCGATTAATCGAACATTGGGCCGATATGGGTTAATTGTAATTGTAGAAGGAGAGAGCGGGTCCCTGTTCCTAGGACCAAAGTTTATATTTTTCTTTAACTATATACAGAAAAAATGTTCTGGCCCCACTCATTGAACTTTGTGACCTTTCTGATGTTTACATATTTTATCAATAATTATTCAATGATATTTTGTTTTGGTTGTTGTTGTGTTTAAATTTTCTGATCTGTTGGTTTTGCACGATTTTTATGTGCTCAGTCGGAGAGCTTTAGTTGTAGTTGTACAATGTAGGGCCTTGAACAGATCCCAACGCATCCCTCTTGCCAAGGCCCTCCTCCTGTAAATCATTGAAGAAGCGGCATAGAATGCATCTCTCAACAGACTTCCGGTTCTTGGGACAGTAGCTCAGCTATGTTTTTAGCAGAACATGTAACCAAGTCAGTGGCGCACACAGGATTTTATTTTGGGCCCAATTCCATTTGAACAATATTTTGCACAAAGACGAATCTAACACACAACGCATGCAAATTGGACGGTCCGTTTGAGTGTGATGCCGTAACTCACATTCAGCCACATTCTTTTATATATAGAGATTTAAGTTATATGGGCGGCGCCACGCCCCTTTGTTCAATACCCGCACCATTCCCTCTGTCGAAAGGGAAAATGGTAGGCTCGTACTTAGTTTCATTGCTGTGCGACTTATATTTTTGCGGAATAATTGGGTCACAAAAAATGTGCCACGACCCTTATCCAACGCCCATACATTTTTTACAGTAGAATGACACTTCTATGGGACGATGTCATATTAAGTTTCAATACTGTGCGGCTTACAATTCCGAAGCTATGCCATATAAAAGATTTCGTCCAATATTCCCAACATTCCCTCTGTCGAAAGATATGAATTAATGGTACGTTCGTACTTAGTTTCATTGCTGTGCGACTTATATTTTAGCGGAATATTTGGCTAAAAAAAATGTGCCCCGCCCCTTGTCCAAACGCCCATCAAATCTTACCAGTAGAATGACTCATCTATGAGACGACGGGTACTAATTTTCAATGTTGTACGACTAACAATTTCCAAGATATTCTATATTAAAGATTTGGCTTGTATAGGCGGTGCCACGCCCCCTTGTCCAATACCCGCTTCATTCCGTCTGTCGAATGATATGAGTACATGATAGGTTCATACTAAGTTTAATTGCTCAAGGACTTATAGTTCAGCAAAATATTTGGGTCACAAAAAATGTGCCACGCTCCTTGTCCAACGCCCATTAAATCTTACCAGTAGAATGGCACATCTATGGGGCGACGCTATGCTAAATTTGAATGCTGTGCACGTTACAATTTCGAAGATGTTCCGGCGGAGCTACGGCGGCGGAGGTGGACTTAGATTTATTTAAATTAACGCCAAAGATGAAAGTGCTGATCTTAGCTTAGACATTCCGCGCCTGGATCTACAGGGAACCCAACAGATAGGGAAGGACATCGGATTCAAGCATCAAGGGATTCACAATGGACCCAGTGGGATCTCCGAGTGGAAGTGTTTGCCGCATACTGCCATTCTTTAACCTAACCCAACCTAACCTAACCTAGTTTAGGAATTTATAATGCATACCAGTGTCGCTACGTGGTCGAAACTCGATCATACTGGAACCAATGAAAGCTGTTTGTAAGACAATTTTTTGTATATTAAACAAGACTTTAACACACTAAACATCTTCACATCCTGCACCGGTTTTCCCTCCGGACGCTAACGTCAAGTTTTTCGGCGGAGGACAGATTCGTCTCTGTTCCAGTACGGTTAGTCTCAAGCTGAATCTGTCTTTCCTTGCATGTGAACTATGTATACCACCCTCCCTCCTTCGGTTCGTCAACTTTTGCACCTGTTCGACACTATGTTCCGTTAACTTATCGCCTTACTAAAACCGTTCGTCTATGTTGTGTTGGATGGTCCTCTGCTGCCTTTGCCGAAAGCGCGACGCCGCTGTTCAGGTTTTTCCTATTCGTGGTGTATGACTACCGTCCCATCGCTCAAAGCACTCAATACGGATTGAGATCAAGTCTTCATGTCCGTAAGATTCCCATTGGAAGAGAAGGTATGAACATTTTACCATCGATGTTACCGTCGATATTTCTAACCTGAATCTAAACGTTTTTATGGTTCTGAACATCTAAGTCAAGTATTCTTTTATTGATAGGACAAATTTTAGAAAAGTAAAATTGAAAAAAGGCTTGAAGGGGTATTAATATAAATATAGATTATGTTCCACAGGTCTATATACATTTTGCTATACAGATTCTTACATAATTTCATACATATGTACTAACGGCTTTCGATCCTATGTAAATAATTCTGTAGATTTGTTGCTATTCTATGACACAAAAGTCTCTCACAAATATTTGACAGTTGACATGAAAAAACGCTTTTCGCTAAAAAGCATCACAACAACACGTCAGTAGTGCACTAAAAGGCTAATAAAAAAACAAATAACAGTCAATACATATAGAAATCTGCTGTCGACACTGATTTCTAATATTGCCAAACATAATGCGTCGAAAACGAAACCCTTTTGGTAGCTTCCGGCGCATTTATGAAAAATCACAACATTGCCGACTCACTGGCAACACGTCAATACGCATAAATGACAGCGGAGCGCGACATCAATATTTCGCAATCGAAGCGGTGTTGGCGTATTTGTTATGCTTTTATTGTGCTTGTATGCCTGCGAGCATAACGAAAACTACAACAACAACAATAACTACAGCCACAGCAAAAAACATGTCAAGCATAAAGCAGGAAAACCCTTTTTGCCAGTGTCGATTGCGTGCAATGACACAAGACACTTTTTCTTTTGCAACCCTTTGACGCTGAAGTGGCGTAAAAAATTGCGAGCAACAAATTTCGCGATTGCTGCAATCGATTGTACGCAATGCTGTGGGCCGCACTTGTGCGATTCGACTCGAGACCTGAACGCGCTGGACACTTGACTGGGCTGCGAAACTGGGCGCTGGGGTTGGGCAGGCGGGAGCTGAAATGTGCAGCGACGAGTTGGGCATTTAATTAGTTGAATGCGCTGCAATCGCCGCGACAAGGCGTTACAATTGTGTTAGGCGGGCGGCCCGGAAAGGCGCGGCGCTGTTGACGCTTTCGGTGCGCATCATAAAAGCAACGTTACAGCCATTAATGTGATTCAACGCACACAGCCAGAGCCGCGCCGGCCCGTTATGGCCGGATCAGCGCTCTGCTTGTTGGTCTCCATCTTCGTTCGACATTAGCATAACGTATTTTCTGAGAAAGATCAACACTTGTTGAGATTTTCATTAATTTTTAACTGTGAGATACAATTCGAATGGGCATGTTGGCTCTGGTGAGCGTTGGCTGCAC
Source organism: Melieria picta (assembly GCA_964056695.1). Classification (NCBI taxonomy): domain Eukaryota; kingdom Metazoa; phylum Arthropoda; class Insecta; order Diptera; family Ulidiidae; genus Melieria; species Melieria picta. The sequence goes on along the minus strand of OZ057399.1, from coordinate 113,804,327 downwards.
ATTGGTGCGTTTTAAACGCTGCAGTAGGTTGATTGGGTAACATACACTTTATTTTTTTATTTTATTATTTTATTTTATTTTATTTTACTTTATTTTATTTTATTTTATTTTACTTTATTTTATTTTATTTTATTTTATTTTATTTTATTTTATTTTATTTTATTTTATTTTATTTTATTATATTTTATTTTATTTTATTTTATTTTATTTTATTTTATATTAATTTTATTTTATTTTATTTTATTTTATTTTATTTTATTTTATTTTATATTAATTTTATTTTATTTTATTTTAATTTAATTTTATTTTATTTGATTTGATATGATTTTACTTTATTTTATTTTATTTTATTTTATTTTATTTTATTTTATTTTTACTTTTATTTTATTATTTTATTTTATTTTATTTTATTTTATATTATTTTATTTTATTTTAATTTGATTTGATTTGATTTTATTTGATTTTATTTGATTTGATTTTATTTTATTTTATTTTATATTATTTTATTTTATTTTATTGTATTTTATTTTATTTTATTTTATTTTATTTTATTTTATTTTATTTTATTTTATTTTATTTTATTTTATTTTATTTTATTTTATGTTATTTTATTTTATTTTATTTTATTTTATTTTATATTATTTTATTTTATTTTATTGTATTGTATTGTATTTTATTTTATTTTATTTTATTTTATTTTATTTTATTTTATTTTATTTTATTTTATTTTATTTTATTTTATTATTTTATTTTATCTTATCTTATTTGATTTTATTTTATTTTATTTTATTTTATTTTATTTTTTATAATTGAAAATCAAACCCATGTTGCAGCGTCTCAATAGGTCTGTCCCGACCGACTGAAACCCTCTCACATGTTTTTACATACTCGCAGGCAGTCGTGGCGTCTCGGCCGCCGCATTTCATTATAATCATTACTCTTTTATATCGCTTTATACTCAATTAATTCATCATTAAACATTTTTGATGGTCGTTGGCTGTTGACTCTCGATCTACTAACCGTCACACAAACGCCCAGCGCACCAAAGCCACCAAAGCCATAACTCAAAATCTACGTAAGACGCGTTGATTGGTGTGTTGGCTGGCGGCAGCTGTTCCTTTACTTCGACTTCTTTTATTTCGTTTACCTTTCGTTTGGCCATTCAGCGTTTCGGTCCATCTTGTGCGCCATCATGAGCGATCACATAAAAACCAAAGGCAATCAAAATTTTATGATTTCAAGAGAAATTTCGTTTTTAGTAAATTTATTTACTATGAAATTCAATATTTTGTTAAAACGAAGAAATGTTTTATTCACTCGACGGTCGACAGAACGTTGTTGCGCGTTGGCCAGTGGACAGTTTCAAAGTTGGTGGGTTCGTTGCTGCGGCAGTAGGCGATAAGTATCGCAATTTTATGTGCCTCTTCCTTCTGCGATGTCGAAATGATTTGGCCTTTAAGTATGCTAATACGTTAAGCATTGATTTTGTTCTACAAGTATGTGGAATACATGCAAGAACAGCATTTAACTAATACCAGGAATCATATCATTCAATATAGAAAATAATTTTTCGAGAACCAAATAAAGCATTGACATGAGAAGAGAAACGACCTCATTTCTTTTTAAGTGCTCGACGGAACTTGTCGTTTTTATGTTTTCTTCTTAAAATGTTACAATGTAATTTCGATTGAAACATGGCCAGAATAATAGAACTAGTCATAATGTTGCAAAGTTTACTTAATGAGAATATTTAACTGCTGGCGTTTTGGCATTCGGTGGCATCAAATGGTGGGAAACTTGAGCGTTGGTCGAAGTGGTTTGAGAGTTAAGTGAGGTGAGATGAGCTGAGCTGATTTGGTTGTTGTCCAAATACATTCAACTCGATAAGGACACATAATACTATACACAAGATATCTAGAATATTAAATGAGTTGTTATCGAGTGGAATTGTAGTTTGATCAAGGTGGCAAGAAGTGTGGTGGTTAATGTCCAGGAGAAAATAAGTAAAAATTGGCCTCAGAGGGAGAATGAGGAGGACCTATCTTCGTAAGGTCTAAGGAAAATGCAGAATAAAATGCTATTCGATTTCATGCGATTTCTAAAAATAATAACAATAGAGACCAGTGTCACACACAGAGAGGGGGTTTGGGGTTCAACCTCCAAATGGTTTCAAATGGAATTCAGCTCAAAAGTTGTACGCAAACTTCCCCCCTCCCCCGCCCCCCTCAAATGAAATCCTGTGTGCGCCACTGATTGTTATGTCTCTAGCGTTTAAATTTTCAGTTCACTTTTCATAAATATGTATCTTGAATCTTGGTAGTTACTTAGGTCGAAAGATATAATAGACAAACCTCGATCATAAACTCACTTAAAGCTGGATGTCCTTTTGAAATCAAGAGTATTATGATTACTTACTTCGAAAAAATAAAAGATCAACTAACTGAATCTTTGAAAATTACCATTCATATATATTTATATTCTTTATTTTGAATCTATTTGGTTTCAAAGAAATAACAGATATATCCCGATTACAAAGTCTTTTAAAGCTGCATGTCCTTATGAAATTAGAAAGAAAAGTGTTTCAATAATGATAAGAAGAAGAGAGAGGCATTTTACTTTAGATCTGTCGAAACCGTCTCGGCAGGTCACAACAATTGGAACTAAGCAGCTCATAAGGACATTCGATTCTTCAAACACTAACTTTAAGGTATCGAGCTACATGAATGACAAGAATAGTAGATAACTTTGAAATCCCAATATCTCTGCTATCCAATACGTTACAATTTCGAGAGAAGTATACAACAGTCTCCCCCAATTCATGAAGAAAACTAGGTATTCACTATTTTGGAGTCGAACTGCTATCAGGCCATACATTAGGATCATCGCTGGATAATGCGTTATAGGGTCTATGCTCATAAAATGGCGCCTATCATCCAAAGGTGGAGGGAGAAGCTACGAAGAGAAACCGATAAGTTACATCTTCCAACCACTGTCCGGTTCACTATTAAAGTCTCTTAGAAGTCTGACAAATCCAATAAAAGTCAAACTATCAGAACTACTAAATTTCATTAGTAAGTCGAATTGGTTTGCAGATTGAGTCCAGGAAGAGACTGTTGGACTTACAGTCACACTATTACGCCTTTGAATGAAAGTCCTACATGCACAGCATGCATTCTTCTTAATCTGCGAGTAGTCAACCTACCTTAATCGATGGTAAATATGGTTTGTTTCTCGGTTCTTAGATTAGTTGATAGAACGTGAATAGTGACAGTATTCATATTCAGTATTCATTCAGATCATAGGAAGCTCACCTTTAAGCAACCAGAGCGGTATTGCTCTTTCTTCAACTATACAATACAGACTATTATACATCTTATTAATTCAAACATTAGTTCACAAAAGTTCAAACTTAACTTCATTCTAGGCTACTCCAACGATTTACTGATTTCAACTTCAAGCTATGAAACTCATCTGTTTCGAATTATCTTCACCGAAGATTTTCAGAATGAATAGATACATTTTTAAGTACATCAGGATTAGCACAATTTAGGAGCTTGAGATTTTATTGCTTCAACAATTCACTGACTTCAACTTCGAGCAGTGAAATTCCTCTATTTCAAAACATCCTTTCCTAAACCATATATCTTCCATACAAATAGGTTGCCTTGCCAGAACTAGCACGACTTACATACATAGGTATTAGGTCAAGGGAGGTAGGGTGAGTTTGGGATTTGATCACTCCAACAACGGAACATTTTTCCGTAAACCATATATTTTCCGTACAAATAGATAGCCTTGCCAGGACTAGCAGGACTTACACGGCATCTACGTTCAGGGAGGTAGGGTGAGTTTGAGATTTGATTACTCCAACAATTCAGTGGCTTCAACTTCGAGCAGTGAAGGTCATCTATTTCGAAGCATTCTTTCCCAAACTTTTTCCGTACAAATAGGTTGTCTTGCCAGGATTAAGGTGTTAGGTTAAGGGAGGTAGGGTGAGTTTGAGATTAGATTACTCCAACAATTTACTGGTTTCAGCTCCGGGTAGTTAAACTGATTTGTTTCGAACTATTCGTTCCTAAAATGTGTACTGTTTTTAATATGAATAGTTTAATTCGTATGTACATCAAGTCTTGAAGGCCTTAGAAGTTATATAACGTTACTTAGGTAAGGTAAGCTTGAAATTCTATTACCCCAACAGTTCGCTGGCTTTAACTTGAAACTGGCATTGAAACTCATTTGCTTCCATATATCCTTTCCAGAATAAGTTGGTTTGTATGTAGCACAGGACTAGCAGGTTAAGTGAGGTAAAGTGACCTTGAGATTTCATCAATCAACTCAAAACTCAATCGTTTTTAACTATCCTTTTCTAAACCATATATTTTTTATACCGTATAATACTTTGATTTTTATCAAGTCCAGAACTAAATTTAGATTTAAATTTTAATTACTCCTAGCTAGCATCAACTTTAATCTTCGAAACTCATTTGTTTCGAACTATCCCTTCCTAAGCCATGTACAACACATTTTCATTACAAATAGTTTAGTTTGTGTTTGGTACAGAACCAGACAAAAGCAACAGAACATCGCTTGGCGCATGTCGAGTAAACACAAATGTACGAGTACAGACAAATATGAATGTGTAGCCGACAGAATTTACAGCTAAACAAACATCACACAGCATTCATGATGCTCAACACAGATTGGGCACCACTCGAGTCGCTATGCGCCTGTCACATTAACACATCATTCATAAGGACATCCAACGCGAATTTGCTCGCATCCCTCTGTATCAACAAAACTACACACACACACACACACATACACACATATTCGATACATAAATATGTGGATACATATTTCCAAATATGTTTGTGACTGCTTGACATGCTCGCCTCCATGCGTAACGAATGCTCCCCAACTGATTTCGTGTCGATTTTAATACATTTCGTTACATTTCATTTCGATTCATATCGGATCGTGTGATATCATCCATATTTGCGTTCGAGTTGCTGTCGCTGGAAAATGTCAGCGCAACTGACTGTTTGCGTATTTGCGTATGTGACATTTTATATTTTCAACAGTGACAATAATAACAACAACAACAACCAAATCAAATGAGAAAACCCTCGAATATTGATGTTGCTGTTTATTTTGTTGGCGTTGTTGTTGATATTTCTTTTACTTTTGCTCCAACGCTGGCAGTCGAATTGGTTTCACATTTCGTTATAGTTGTTGCAAAATAACAACAAGAACAACAACAGCAGCAATGTCGGAAAATAACCAATATGTTAAGCACGAGTGTGTGTGTGTGTGTGTGGCAGTCTGAATGAATGAATGATTTCCATTTGACATTGATGACGTTTATTTATTTCGTGCAAAATGGAAAAATTTGGCAGGTTAACGTTTCGTCGAACTTTTGCATACATTTTTTTGTGCGCTTTGCTAAAAGGAAATCAATGACACACACAAAAAACATTCATGTGCCAGGAATGACATTTTCAGACTTATGTGAGTGCGCGTGTGTGCGTGTGTGTGAGTGTATTACACGTTTTGAATTCATATGTGCTGTACCTATTGGCAATTTTTTCGCACCACATGTCAAGTTGCAGTTTTTTGTTGTTGTTGTTATTTTTTCGTTATGATAAAAAAGAAAATAAATACACTCGCATCGGAGCAGGGAATGAGCTGGGCGGAACACAGCAACTCACAAGATTGATTGCCATTTGATGTGAGTGGATTTGCATGTTTTTGTTGGTGCAAAAAGCGTGGTCCGTTATCCCCCCCTTCCCGCTTACTTTTAGTTGTAGTGAACTAAAAGACATTTCTGAATTTTCTTTTTTAAATAAAATTCATTTTTGTTATTGATTAAAAAAAAATAAAATAATATAAAATAAAATAAAATAAAATAAAATAAAATAAAATAAAACAAAATCGAATCTAATCAAATCAAATCAAATCAAATCAAGTCAAATAAAATAAAATAAAATAAAAAATAAAATAAAACAAAGTAAAGTAAAATAAAATATAATAAAATAAAATAAAATAAAATAAAATAAAATAAAATAAAATAAAATAAAATAAAATAGGGCCACTTCAGCACACTTCAGCACACAATAGTGCTGAAGTGGCTTGCGGTTCGCTTACTGCCGCCATATTCAGTTGTAATGGACCCCACCTCGCGCGGTATGTGGGGGGGAGAGAGGCCGTGGGAAATAAAATAAAATAAAATAAAATAAAAATCAAATCAAATCAAGTCAAATAAAATAAAATAAAATAAAAAAATAAAATAAAACAAAGTAAAGTAAAATAAAATAAAATCAAATCAAATAAAATCAAATAAAATCAAATCAAATAAAATAAAATAAAATAAAATAAAATAAAATAAAATAAAATCAAATCAAATCAAATCAAATCAAATCAAATCAAATCAAATCAAATCAAATCAAATCAAATCAAATCAAATCAAATCAAATCAAATCAAATCAAATCAAATCAAATCAAATCAAATCAAATCAAATCAAATGAAATAAAATAAAATAAAATAAAATAAAATAAAATAAAATAAAATAAAATAAAATAAAATAAAATGAAATGAAATGAAATAAAATAAAATGAAATGAAATGAAATGAAATAAAATAAAATAAAATAATAAAATAAATTAAAATAAAATATAATATAATAAATTAAAATAAAATATAATAAAAAATAAAATAAAAACATCTGGCAGCACCAGTTGCAACATGTCAGCAATGCCTTATTTTTGAGTTCCTTGCAGTTGCATCAATTTTCAAATTACATAATTCAGCAGTGTTGCTGGTCGTGTGAGTAGACAGGCGAATGGGGGGGGGGGGGGAGCAGAAGGCGAAATTGCTTTTATCCTTTTATTTGCTTTTACACACACTGTATTTGCGTATCTAACTGCAGCAACAACAACAAAATAAAGTGAACAAAGTAGTAAGCAACAATAACAACAACAATAAACACAATTAGAACGGCAACAACAATTTTGATTGAAACGCATCGGTAATTAAATGCGGTCATCAGCGAACATTAGATGCGCTACCCACAGCTGAAGTCCAAATGAGCAACTTGAAATATCACGAAAGTTGGAAGCTTGCGAGCAAACGAATCAATCATGGCAAATGGGCGAAATATTGTTGAATTTTTATAATTTTAACATTATTATTTTGTAATATTCCAGTTTTTTTTACTGAATTATAAATAAATAAAATAAATAAAATTCAAAAAACTATATATAATTCTTTTGTGGAATTCAGCTACTCATATTACTTCTAAGTGCGCTTTAGAGTATAAAAAAAATTAAATAATCGAATTCCATGTATTCGATATCAGACATGATTCATTCCAACTAACTACTCGATACAGTTACACCGATGTAGGGTATAACAACAATTGCTTTAGCCTAAAAGCACCACAACAACAACAACAATAACTACAAAAACAACAGCCGCTGCACAATTTCGCATAACAACATTGACACTCAGCAGCGACTCGCTGCCAAAACCGCTCCATCGCTTTGCCAGCTCATTCCATTTAGGCCACAAGTCGGCGCTGTACACCGCCGCTCCATCCACAAATGGCCCACACACCCGCACATACCAATTACCATGAATAAAAGTACAACAAAAACAACTTGCACGCACCATGTACACGCAGTTGCCACTCATAGATGAGCCCTAAGCCCTCCTACAAATTGCCGGTCGCCGCGCCGCACGCATCCAAATACACGCCGCACACATCGTTGTACATAAGGCCAAGTCGTAAATATTCCAAATGTCATTTTGAAATCCTAATTTACGCTTCGTCGATCCAAAATGCACATTTGCACAGCGCTCGCTCCCACCCCACCCCACCCAACCATCCCCGCCTCCACTTCCATCAGGCGGCTTTGGCGAGTGCGTATGCACACGCACCAACGCATCCAGCAACTGACCGACCGCCCGTCCGCCCTTCACACACACACCAACCCGACCCGACTGCACTTTGACTCGGCTGTGCCAGCGAAACGCTTTCAATCTTTGCATTTGCCGCTCATCAACGCCGTTTTGCATTTTCCGGAACATGCAATCAAAATTTTCAAATTTCTCTCCTCTTCGCTGCAGCGCAACGAAAAAACAACCATTCACCTAAAATGGCTGTAACACCAGCCACCAGCCAGCAACGCTGCGAAATTGCAACGCAACAACTCGATGCAGGACAAAAATTGATGGTTGTTGTTGGTGGCAGTGGTGGAGGCGGCGGCGGCGGCCGTCGGGTCGGCACTGCCGATTGGGCATCAGTTGGATTGTGGCAGCCTGCAAAAATTAGTGCATTTTCGCCGAAAAACAATGTGTTGCCGCCAGTGCAGCGAGTGCGTTGGCGGCAGACTCTATGTGTGTGTGTGTGTGTGTGTGTATGACTGCGTGTAATTTGTGCCTGCTGCCAATGGCGCTCAGGTCATATGATTTCCAACACTCCCCATCCGTCCAGTCACCCGTTCCCGCAGCACTTACGCACTTGGCAGGCTTTTGTGCCGGTGCTGAAATGTTTTCGCATTACTTGGCTTCGATGTGTGATCGGCTCGATGGCTGCCCAGCGCCGGCTGCTAATGCCACTGTGACGCACAAGCGGCCCAATGCGCCTCCACTAGTCACCATTTGACCAGTCCGCTGCTCTTTTATTATTCCCTTTTTCATGCCAGCTGCATGCGAGCAAATTTTAGTTTTGTAATTTCGACTGGTCGTTTCGTATTTATGAGCGATTCGTTGGATCGCCATTTGCGCTGTTGTTCACTTTTTTGGGGACAGAATTACTGATACTAGCGAGAACAAGGCACTAAATCTGTTTGCTTGGGTTCAAAAGCCGTTTCAGTATAAAATAGTTTCATGTTTTATTTATTGAAATTCAAAATTTAAGTGGGTATATATCGAGTCAATTGAAAAAGAACTCAAATTCGAATGTGAATAGAAATTTTATTAGAAATGAATCATCTTAGTTTTAGTTTCAGTCTTAGTCTTAGTCTTAGTCTTAGTCTTAGTCTTAGTCTTAGTCTTAGTCTTAGTCTTAGTCTTAGTCTTAGTCTTAGTCTTAGTCTTAGTCTTAGTCTTAGTCTTAGTCTTAGTCTTAGTCTTAGTCTTAGTCTTAGTCTTAGTCTTAGTCTTAGTCTTAGTCTTAGTCTTAATATTAGTCTTAGTCTAAGTCTTAGTCTTAGTCTTAGTCTTAGTCCTAGTCCTAGTCCTAGTCCTAGTCCTAGTCCTAGTCCTAGTCCTAGTCTTAGTCTTAGTCTTAGTCTTAGCCTTAGTCTTAGTCTTAGTCTTAGTCTTAGTCTTAATCTTAGTCTTAGTCTTAGTCTTAATCTTAGTCTTAGTCTTAGTCTTAGTCTTAGTCTTAGTCTTAGTCTTAGTCTTAGTCTTAGTCTTAGTCTTAGTCTTAGTCTTAGTCTTAGTCTTAGTCTTAGTCTTAGTCTTAGTCTTAGTCTTAGTCTTAGTCTTAGTCTTAGTCTTAGTCTTAGTCTTAGTCTTAGTCTTAGTCTTAGTCTTAGTCTTAGTCTTAGTCTTAGTCTTAGTCTTAGTCTTAGTCTTAGTCTTAGTCTTAGTCTTAGTCTTAGTCTTACTCTTAGTCTTAGTCTTAGTCTTAGTCTTAGTCTTAGTCTTAGTCTTAGTCTTAGTCTTAGTCTTAGTCTTAGTCTTAGTCTTAGTCTTAGTCTTAGTCTTAGTCTTAGTGTCTTAGTCTTAGTCTTAGTCTTCGTCTTAGTCTTAGTCTTAGTCTTAGTCTTAGTCTTAGTCTTAGTCTTAGTCTTAGTCTTAGTCTTAGTCTTAGTCTTAGTCTTAGTCTTAGTCTTAGTCTTAGTCTTAGTCTTAGTCTTAGTCTTAGTCTTAGTCTTAGTCTTAGTCTTAGTCTTAGTCTTAGTCTTAGTCTTAGTCTTAGTCTTAGTGTCTTAGTCTTAGTCTTAGTCTTAGTCTTAGTCTTAGTCTTAGTCTTAGTCTTAGTCTTAGTTATAGTCTTAGTCTTAGTCTTAGTCTTAGTCTTAGTCTTAGTCTTAGTCTTAGTCTTAGTCTTAGTCTTAGTCTTAGTCTTAGTCTTAGTCTTAGTTTTAGTCTTAGTCTTAGTCTTAGTCTTAGTCTTAGTATTAGTCTTAGTCTTAGTCTTAGTCTTAGTCTTAGTCTTAGTCTTAGTCTTAGTCTTAGACTTAGACTTAGACTTAGACTTAGACTTAGACTTAGACTTAGACTTAGTCTTAGTCTTAGTCTTAGTCTTAGTCTTAGTCTTAGTCTAAGTCTTAGTCTTAGTCTTAGTCTTAGTCTTAGTCTTAGTCTTAGTCTTAGTCTTAGTCTTAGTCTTAGTCTTAGTCTTAGTCTTAGTCTTAGTCTTAGTCTTAGTCTTAGTCTTAGTCTTGGTCTTGGTCTTAGTCTTAGTCTTAGTCTTAGTCATAGTCTTAGTCTTAGTCTTAGTCTTAGTCTTAGTCTTAGTCTTAGTCTTAGTCTTAGTCTTAGTCTTAGTCTTAGTCTTAGTCTTAGTCTTAGTCTTAGTCTTAGTCTTAGTCTTAGTCTTAGTCTTAGTCTTAGTCTTAGTCTTAGTCTTAGTGTCTTAGTCTTAGTCTTAGTCTTAGTCTTAGTCTTAGTCTTAGTCTTAGTCTTAGTCTTAGTGTCTTAGTCCTAGTCTTAGTCTTAGTCTTAGTCTTAGTCTTAGTCTTAGCCTTAGTCTTAGTCTTAGTCTTAGTCTTAGTCTTAGTCTTAGTCTTAGTCTTAGTCTTAATCTTAGTCTTAGTCTTAGTCTTAGTCTTAGTCTTAGTCTTAGTTTTAGTCTTAGTCTTAGTCTTAGTCTTAGTCTTAGTCTTAGTATTAGTATTAGTCTTAGTCTTAGTCTTAGTCTTAGTCTTAGTCTTAGTCTTAGTCTTAGTCTTAGTCTTAGACTTAGACTTAGACTTAGACTTAGACTTAGACTTAGACTTAGACTTAGACTTAGACTTAGACTTAGACTTAGTCTTAGTCTTAGTCTTAGTCTTAATCTTAGTCTTAGTCTTAGTCTTAGTCTTAATCTTAGTCTTAGTCTTAGTCTTAGTCTTAGTCTTAGTCTTAGTCTTAGTCTTAGTCTTAGTCTTAGTCTTAGTCTTAGTCTTAGTCTTAGTCTTAGTCTTAGTCTTAGTCTTAGTCTTAGTCTTAGTCTTAGTCTTAGTCTTAGTCTTAGTCTTAGTCTTAGTCTTAGTCTTAGTCTTAGTCTTAGTCTTAGTCTTAGTCTTAGTCTTAGTCTTAGTCTTAGTCTTAGTCTTAGTCTTAGTCTTAGTCTTAGTCTTAGTCTTAGTCTTAGTCTTAGTCTTAGTCTTAGTCTTAGTCTTAGTCTTAGTCTTAGTGTCTTAGTCTTAGTCTTAGTCTTAGTCTTAGTCTTAGTCATAGTCTTAGTCTTAGTCTTAGTCTTAGTCTTAGTCTTAGTCTTAGTCTTAGTCTTAGTTTTAGTCTTAGTCTTAGTCTTAGTCTTAGTCTTAGTCTTAGTCTTAGTCTTAGTCTTAGTCTTAGTCTTAGACTTAGACTTAGACTTAGACTTAGTCTTAGTCTTAGTCTTAGTCTTAGTCTTAGTCTTAGTCTAAGTCTTAGTCTTAGTCTTAGTCTTAGTCTTAGTCTTAGTCTTAGTCTTAGTCTTAGTCTTAGTCTTAGTCTTAGTCTTAGTCTTGGTCTTGGTCTTAGTCTTAGTCTTAGTCTTAGTCTTAGTCTTAGTCTTAGTCTTAGTCTTAGTCTACGATCTGCCATTTAGTTCTTTGTTTAAACAAAATTTCTCACAATATTCAGTTATAGAATTCAATACGGAAATTATTTGGTTTATCTTAGCAACTACCGCCGCTTCCCCCTAACCTCAATACGTATTAACTACACAAAAGTCCACTGAATGTAACCGACAACAACCGGCACCAACGAACACGAACATAAAACGATGCGGAAATCAAGTGTCTCCCCTGGGTTGCATAAATTATAGCAAACGTGTCAAAATAGCACCAAACTTTTTTACTTTTCCACCAAAAAACAAGTACAACAACAAAACCAAACTGAAAGAAAACAACCAACTGACAGAAAAAGAAGAAAAGCAACACTTAGTGACATGCGATACAGCAAAACAAACCGAAAAACTGAAATTCGAATTCGAATAGGGAGTGGAATTGGAAAAATTCTACACCAACAACGTGAATGACAAAAATGCGCGCTGGGACACAATGGGAGCAGGATACAGGCGGCAGTGTAACTGCAGATCCTTGAGAAAACAGAAATCTCCAATGCAGCACAAAAGAGCAAAATGGGAGCTGCCAGAAATATCCAGTAATAGCGCAGAGCTTGTTTTCTATTTTCCATTTCAGATACTCGTACCTCAAGAAAAGGCACGCGTCGTGCCACATTATTCAAACAATAATAACAACAACAACAAACCGAATAAAGTAATGTATTACATTTAAAGAAAAAAGTTGACGGCATAAAAAAGTGTACCAAAAAGTTGTGATTGATCGCTGAGCAAGTGCGGTAACACAAAAGTGCGCTGTGCGCTCAATAAGGGCACATAACGAGGGAGGGTACGAGGGGTGTAAGATTACCGTAAACAGTGTTGCCATCATGACAGCAACACTCATATACGGACTGCTTATTGAGATGAAGTAATGATTGAGAACATGTGTGTGTGTGTGTGCGTGTGTGTGTGTGTGTGTGTGTGAGCAATGCATCAAGGAAAATGCAACAACTGTGAATATTTGTCATAGGACCGAAAGATGCTTAACCCTTTTGTTTTCAAAATTCTGGGTTTTGTTTAAAAAAAAAACACTGATGAAGTTAATTTTGAGATTTTTGTGGCTACCAAGGATGCAGTTGTTCAGTGTTAGCACCGATAACTATTTAAGATGAAAGAATTTCTTCTGAGATCCAGCAGACTTTAGGAGCGCTGCCAGGCCACTTTTCGCCAGATTTATTGCGTTCTTTTATGATTCCCAAAGTCGCCAAGATGACATTAGGCTACACTTATCCTTTTATTAGCTTCCAGGTACTCGGTGAAGTACCCCAGTCGGGCAAATTTGTGTGATTTTCTGGGAGATTTGGTGTGTTCTTTTATGGGTTTTGATGTCGCCCAGATGACATTAAGAACTAAAGAACCTACTTTTATTATCAACTTTCAGGTACTCAGTGAAGTCCCCCAGTTGGAAATTCTGGGAGGCATTTCTTGGTAGTTCGCTCTTTAGTTCCTTAAGCTGTTCAAGCATTTTTCAATCGATTGGCAACAACTGATTACTGTTTTTTATGTCAGCATATAAGATTCTAGGGTCGTCATAGCCGCATGGCTATACTTAGAAAATATTATATATTGATCAAAGAATGTGTTAATTGATTCATTTCCGGGCCACTCTTATGACCGAAACCTCAGCTTAGAACAACCTGCAGTAGTTCTGCGATTTGAAGGAATAGTTTATTTCATTAGGAAATAGTTTATTCAGTAAAGATCTGACATGATTTGCGCTTCTGTCAGATTATCATCATTGTAGGTTCGATGGTGCTAGTTGAGCCTTGACCTCCCTTAGCTTGACTGTTCAACTTTGGCAATTTCTTGGTGTCATCCACCACTTTTTTAAACCAAATTCTGACGCATCCTCGACACTTTGGGTTCGTGTCCTTTGGAGCCTCCCTGACTACGCTTTTCACCAAAGTTTTCGTTGAAGATTTTCTTTGCGGAATTTTTGTGATGCATTTGCAAAATATGATTCGCTCAGTGCAGGCTTTGTATAGCCCGATTTGATCAGCTAATCTTGTAATAAATAATCTGGTAATAAAAGACTCCTCACGGTCACTACCGGTCACTGCAGTCGGGGATGACCCTGAAAAATTTCAGAATAAAGTTCTCAAATTCTTCTCAAATTCCTCTAAAAGTATCCGTGTGTTGGTGTGGCCAATGTAAGATTCGAATCCATGTTTACAGTTTAAGTGTTTTAACTCCATAATGTTTTTAAGCTTTCAGTAACTAGAGGATTCGATTAAGCACAGATAACTAGTCAGATAACTAATAACTTGATGAGTTATCTATGGATTAAGTAATGTTGAGTTGGTTCCCCGAATTGCCCACGCATTGACCCTTCTAGATTCTTAGCTGTACCAGATGGAGTTTTTGAGGCGTTGAAAGCTGGTAAAGTAATGATCGCTTAGGATAAGTGTGTTTTTGGCGAATTGGAGCAATGATTTGATATCAAGCTTAGGGACTTCACCCAACCCAGGGAAATACGGGACAGTAGTGCAGAATGTGTTCCAAGGTTTCTAAGACACGATGCTCTTCAAATTTCTTAGAGGGTTAATAAAAGTAGAGTGAAATTTAATACTTTTCCTAAATGGAAACCAAAACAAAAAAAAAATTGAATAACAGTGAAATTCGCTTAAAAAGTGCGCCTTTAGCTAACTTAAAAAAAAACTGACACGCGCTCGCAGCAGCCAAAAGGGCTATGACGCAAAAGTGTTATTATTTTTATAACTCGGTTCATTTGGCCATTGTTGGCAGTCATATGAAATCAATCATCTATCGATACATAAAAACTGCCGACATATGATTTATGGCAAAGGGGAAAATGTGGGTTAATGCAAAACTGCAACCACGCGCACAGTTTCACCCACTTTCTGGGACACACACACACACACGCACGCACTCGCACACACTCACACATATGCAGTCAGCCAGTTTTGCTTATTAATTTAGTATCATTATAAATTTACAGCATCGCTGTAAATCAATAGGTTTTTGGCTCGCACACAACAACAACTAAAACAAAAAGCATTTCATGCGGCGAGTGCGGCCATAATTTTCAGTTTTCAGTTTTCTACAAGGCACCGCACACTGTGCCAAATAAGGTGCGGCTCGATCGGCTCTTGAAAAAAGTTCAGCGCTGCTGTGGCAGTTTTTGTTGTTGTCATTATTGACATGACTGCACGTTGGTTGCGCTTTATGCGCATCGTAAATATTTATTGACACAAAAAACAAAAATAAAAGATGCCGTAAAAATATGGCAAACAACGCGGGAGATATTTTGACTGGCCAAAAACAAAAACCAGCGAATACAATTTACCATTTTTCGCTTATGATGTATTAATGTGCATTTTGTGCGTAATTTTGCAGTGTAGTTGACAAACTATCAACAATTTTGATGGACTTTAGATGATTTGTTATTCAAGGACAAAAGTTGAAAAATTAAAAAAAAAAAAAAATTGAAAAATTTTGATATTGAGGCATTCAACAGAACAAATGAACATAAAAATCACTATATTGGCACTGTGGACTTACCTAATTATTGCTTCTGGAAGTGAAAATTTCATACACTTAGGATAATCACTTTTTTAAATGCCCAGATATGGAGATTTAAAATAGGAAAGTTACGAAGAACTGTATTTTGCTACATCGATTTTCATGAGGAGAGTGTCAAATCTCTCTCCAGTCTGAATTTTCAAATAGATTAAATTGCAGTTTATGTGATATTTTGTTACAATAGAATAGTTAATAGAATAGGAAAAGTAGAAAGCCGTACTGAGATTGAAATTGATATCATGATTAAGCATTATCATTGAGATTTGATTTCCGTTCGTAAGATTTGCTATAAAGCTGCAGATTTAGTATTCATTGCTGAATATGTGCGCGCTATCTTCAGTTCATCACATCCAGAGATGAAATGGTATCCTCAACTTGGTCCTCCCACAGGAGACACAGTCCACTCTTTAATGTCGACCATCAACTAGAATAATAATAATAATAATAATAATAATTGACTGGCACGACAGCCCGCTTACGCGAGACTAAGGCCTAGCTTCCCGCAACCACCCGTGTTGTGCGTGTGAATTTGTACGCGGGTGGAAGGGACCTACAGTTTTATGCCGGTTCCGAACGGCAGGTTGGGAGCTCTTTCATAAGCAATTTTTACTCTCAGAGGTTTGCCATTTTCAGCTGAGAGGACAGCCACCGAAAGAGAAAACGAGTTTTTCCGTTATTTTTTTTAGGTGTTATTACAGGCAGTATTTGAACCTGAGGTTGCTGCTTTCGACTCGCGGTCCAACGCACTAACCAACTGAGCCACGGCGGTTGCCATCAACTAGAGCACCTCTCAAATATCCCAAGGGCCGCTAATGTTGTTTCGAAATATGTATAAAAATATAAAAATTAAAAATAGTAATATATATAAAAATATATAAAAAATAAATATAAAAAACAAAAAAATTAAAAAATTAAAAAAATAAAAATCAAATAACAGGGGGGTTTGGCGTTCGAACCCCCAAATACAAAAATTCTTGGTGCAAAATATGGTTTCAAGTGGAACTGAAAAATGAAATGCTGTGTGCGCCACTGCTAGCAGGGCCCGGTGGCATGGATTTTGGGTACATTATCTAAAAGTTTGAAGTCAATGGGTCTATAAATCACATTTCGCTTAACCCTTTGTTGACTTTATCAGATTGTTATGTACAACATAAAAAAGGCTTGTCATATTATTTCTTATTTAAAGTGCTTTCACCAGGTTTGACGTGAATTGGTCCATTATTGGTCCAGATTCTGATTTTCGAAGCACGTGTCGAATTATTTCCCATTTGAAGTGGTTTACTAAGGCCGATGTTATGCTGCCGGTCAAATGATCGTCGGTCACGAATAAATTGTTGTTGTTTCAATGTAAAAGAGAAAATTGGGAGAGCGAAATTTTTCTCACGGATAAATTGTTTTTGTTTCAATGTAAAAGAGAAAATTGGGAGAGCGAAATTTTTCTCTTTTACATTAAAACAACAACAATTTATCCGTGACCGACGATCATTTGACCGGCAGCATAACATCGGCCTAAGTTTAAAGTACAAAACACATTAACTCATGGTTCTAAATACAGAACCTTTAACCTTTAGTTGAATCCGTCATATTTTGATTTAAAAAAAAAAATGAAAAACACGTGCCTAATTATTTTGCATTTCAAATGTTTTAAAAAATTTTGAAGCTAATAGGCCCATTGGTTCACATTTACTTCATAGGGTTCTCGCATACGAACCTTAATTCGTTAATGTTTGACCCCGTTAAATTTTGATTTTCAAAAAACTAAAAAAACAGAAGCCTGATGATTTTTATTTCAAGTGTTTTCACCAATTGTCAATAGACCCATCGATTCATGTTTTTTCGTAGCCTTTCCGTATATTGACCTTAACACATGTTTGACCCCGTTGAATTTTGATATCCGAAAAACTAAAAAAACACGTGTCTAATGATTTTTTAATTCACTTTCGAAATCAATGTAGGTATCCATCGGTTCATATTTTTTCATAGACTTCTCGCATACGACCCTTAACCCGTTAATGTTTGACCCTTTTAAATTTGGATATTCGAAAAACTCAAAAACAAGTGTCTAATTATTTTTTTATTTCAAGGGTTTTCACCAATTGTCAATAGGTCCATCGTTTTATGCTCTTTTCGTAGTTTTCTCGTATTTATTTAAACTAATTTCATCGACTTCTCGCATACGAACCTGTACTCGTTAATCTCTGACCCCGTTAAATTTTGATGTTCGAAAAACTAAAAAATATGTGTCTAATGATTTTTTTTCAAGTATTTTCACAAATTTTAAACTCATCAGGCCCACCGGTTCATATTTTTTTCATAGTATTTTTGCATACGAACCTTAACCAGTTAATATTTGACCCAGTTAAAAATTCTATCTTTTCTATTCGATTTTTATTTCAAGTGTTTTCACAAATTTTTAAACCAATAGACAAATATAAACCGATATATTTTATTTATGGACTTTCCCCATACAAACCTTAACCCGTTAATGTTTGACCCCGTTAAATTTCAATATTCGAAAAACTAGAAAACACGTTTCGAAGTATTTTTGATTTGGAGTATTTTTGCCAAGTTTGAAATCCTTTAAATTAAGTTTCTCCATATAGGACTTTAAGCCAGGTTTTTCTCCTTTAGCTTCCGAATTTCGAAAATTCCCGCCTTAGCGGAGGTTAGTTAAGACTTTCATGATTGTAGCTTCAGCGGTTTGGGCTCTGCGATGAAAAATCACGACAAAGAGTTATATATATGTGTGCTTCAATTATACAGATGTGTATTGTACGTTGATCCAGGAATTCAGAAGTGTAAGTCTACGAATTAATTTATGTTTATTTATTTATTTATTACATCTACCGGGCTTAGCCCTCACAGATTACAAGAGTAACTTACATCTAATGAAAAATAAAATAATTAATTAGCTCTTTTTTAAAGAGCATACGGCCTGCATCCATGTCGACATATTTACTGACAGTGTTACAAAGACATGTAAACTTATGAATCGGTTCATTTTTCCATACTTGGTTCTATGGACCGCACTATAAAAAATATATTTTTCTCTTAAAGCTCTTCCTGGCACAAAAAAAGGCAGAAGCATTAGCAGTTCCGGCGAATCAATCTTATAGTCGCAGATATCTTTAATAAATAGAATACCGAGCATTTTTCTTCTGCACTCGAGACTTTGTAGGCTTAAAATCCGACATCTAAGTTCCACACAATTCTATAAGTCAAGGTAGTCAAATCTACAAATCATGGCAGTTAAATTACTTTCGAAAAATGTTTATATTGAATCTGTGGAATTGAGATCCAATTGTTTGAAAAACACTGACCAAGTTGGGAAGATCCTTTTCTCGTTGGATTTAATTGAAGTGATTGAAGCCGAGAGCAGTTGAGATCAAGAGTAATTCTACTGTAAATAGAATCTTCCTTGTCATCGCATCAATTTCTGTTTTTTTTACTGTTTATTTGGTAATTTTTATCCACTTGCTGCATTTCTTCTTCTTCTTCTTTGTGCATTTATGCATTTATTAAAGTCATAAAATTGTTACATATAAAAACAAAGTGCTTTGTTGTTGTGCATAGAGCGCTTCATCATTAAAATTGGCGCGCATGCGCAGTGCGAAATCGCCGCAGTACTTTTGTGCTTTATTACTATTGTCCTGCATCGGAATCATCAGAATGACTTGCGGTGATGCATGTGTTATATTTCCCCCCTCCCCACCATTCTGCGGCATTTATTGTTGCTTTCCCTCTGAAGACAAAACCAAATTGCTGCCATAATCATTAAAATGGCCAAAGGAGCTAAACGGCATTGTTGTTGCTTTTTTGTATTTTTATTAACGATATCATTATATTTTTCAGTACGTTCATAATTCATGCTTTATGTTTCGTTCGATGCTGTCGCGGCACAAGCGTAAATATTAAAAATCAATTAAGGTGGCCAGCACCAATACACACACACTCACACACATGAACACACACACACACACAGTTGGCGGACACACTCAATTTAATGTCGCAGGACAGCAAAACTCAATGAGACATTTTGCGTTTTATTTATTTCTTTTAAGCTTTATTTCATTATGGTGTGCGCTGCTCCTGGCGCATTGTTTTTCCTTTAGCTGTTATTTAATTTTTGCCTTTTTTGTCTTTCTCTTCGACTGTTGTCAATGCGATCTTGATATCTGTATCTGCGTTGCGGCAGTAACCTTGATGACAAAACCAGCGCCAGCAGCAACATGGCTCACGTCACCGCTCGACGGCGAGCCGAACCAACGAGCCAAGTCATAAAAATTTTGAGTGCATCATTCCGCCGAGGCCGGCTGACAGCCGCGGCGGCCGGATGCGGCCAGCACATGACGGCTCCCGCCCATGAACGGAGACGCGTCAGCGCTGAACGTGCAGCGGCGCGTTGTCGTGTCGTATCGTTGTCGCTGTTTGTTGTCATAAAATTTCATTCATTTATAATTTAATATCACATGCGGCAGATGCCTCACTGATATACGTTTGTATGTATTTCTGCGGCATTAACAACAACAACAACAACTGCACAGCATGCAAGTTGCCTTCGTTTATAATATTTTTTGCAGCGTTTCTCTACTTGCCGGACAGTCGATGGACGCTTGGACGGCTGGACGCACTCGGCTCGGTGCTATCGTTGCACTTTTGGCGCTGCTCGGCACTTTTCACTGCGACGACGATAAAACTTTATGCGCCTCCATACGTGTGCGTTATTTACGTGGCGCTGCGTCGTCACTGCCGTCGCGCCAACGTCATCTGCGACAACGGCCTGGAGTGCCGCTGGTGCCAGCCATACCGCACACATTGACGTTTTGGTAACAAGCTCGCGCTGTTGTTGTTGTTGCTATTGTTGCACGATCCAAGTGCTGTCCGAAGCGCCGCGGCGGTGCCATAACGTTGTGACAGCAGTGCCATTTATGATGGCGTGCGAATTGCCAACATAATTCACATTTTAATTAATAGCAAAATAAAAATTCTGGAATATAAATTTTTCGGCGCTATAAAATCGAATCGTTCAGCTTAGTTGTGTGGTTTTTTTGTTTTAATTGCACAAAGTGCTAAAGCTGGGCGAGTGTTTCGCTGTGGTGTTGAATGAGAAAATTTCCAAAGGTTCGTCAATGATATTTTGGAATATTTATTGTTATGGAATACTGTTCGAATATTGAATATTGTAAAATGCTTGAAATTTTTTGTTTTTAATATTAAAATTTCAAATGTATACTTTTCAGTAAACGATCCATTTTTGTTTTTAATAGTGTCCGACCGAATATTCGGTTTCGGTTTCGGTTTCGGCCCAAACAAGTGGTTTCGGTTTCGGTTTCAGTTTCGGCCAAAAAATGGCCGAATAGCCGAAACCGAAACTTTCTAGAAAATTTTTTTACATTTTATTGTGTAGCAGATATATAGTGAAAGGAGGAGTAATTTAGATGCCAGCAATGTAAATAAACTTCTTTTTTTAGCATATAATATTAATTTATTTAATTTTGAATATTAGCGAGTAAGGTACGAAAGGGTGATTTTTTCATGTTTACGTTTTTAAAAAATGAAAAAATTGTTTTTATTAATAAGTATTTATTTATTTATGCTATGTTTGTTTGTTTGTTCTTTATTTACTTAATGTTAAATTCGTTTGTTGAAAAAAGTGCTTGATATGGTGATTTTTATTTCAACTAGAAAGTTTCGGTTTCGGTTTCGGCCCAAAAAAGTGGTTTCGGTCGGACACTAGTTTTTAATATTAAAATTTCAAATGTATACTTTTCAGTAAACGATCCATCATTGTTGAGTCATTATTGTTGAATTTCCCTAATTTTATGGTTAATTTTGATATTGGAGACTTGAAAAATTTTGCCTTTTTTCGGAAGAAGAAAACAAAGCTCGGCCGAGAACGTATTCAATACGAAAGAGGAATGTCAAAGGCGATGGAAGCATCAAGTAGAATAAACCATGTAGACACTTGGAGTGACCGTATGAAATTCCTGGGAGACGCATTGAAGCAGGTCCACGAATACTTATTAACACTAGAAAGACCATTGCGGTCATTTTGACGGTTTTTCATTTTTAAATAATTGTATTTTCTTTAGTATTTCTATCAACTTTTACTTTGATGACTTTTATTTTTTATTGGGTTCTACAATTAGTTCCACAGTTAGGGTTCTACAATCACAATTACCCAAATCCAATGTGTCCGAGACATTAGCGGATATAATATGTACTCTTTTTAGGTATGGAAAACTTGCGGTCTTTTAAGGGGCAATTCTTTCTTCTTTAAGAATGGACCCTTTTTTGGCATCTTCCTAAAGTGCGCATGAGGCAAAAGCGACTGGAAAGAAGTGATGGAATCAAGTGACTGGTTGTCACTCATATGGTCATCTAAATAAGTTGAATAATCCATCATAAAAAGTGATTTTATGCCAATTTGGAGGTGGACTACGAATTCCGTGTTGGCATAATAACAAGTCATTTGAGACTATTCAAGAATCAATACATTTATTGGTTCCATATCTATCAATAACAGTTCATATATTTTATAATTATAATTACTACCCAGACAGATGATATCGCACAAAAGTGACAATTTTTAATTTTTCAGAAAACGCAAAAACTGTTTTTGAGCTAAATAAACATTTAATTAAAATTACGTATAGACCATTTAGTAGAAAATCCTTACAGATTATACTTTAGGATAAATTACAAAGATTTTTTTTTACACTAGACACTTTTTTTTCAATAGAAAATTCAAAATTTTGAGTTATGACGTTTTTGATGATATTTTAATTCAATAATTACCGAATTATTTGAAGTTATGTCACTGTTTCTAAGTTCAAAAATCCTCAATGATAATAAAAAGGTTTAAAGAAAAATTTAAAAAATACGAAATTAATTTATTTACTTGAAGATTTAATCTAAAATTGTCACAACTCTACTTAGAATTAACTCCAACAAAGATTTATTTAATCAAAACTGGCACAATTTGAATTAGGACTCTTTTGCATTGAGCTGCAGCAATCGAATAGCATCAAACTTCTCGACAGGGAGAGAGAACTGATTTTTGGCAACAGTTGACTGAGCTTTTGCTTATTGGTAGAAAAATGAAAAATTTTTAGTTGTGTCACTTTTGAAGTGGGTGTGCGATATGGTGCATAGAAGTGGTGTAGAACTTTCCATTTCAGCGTTTCCAAATAGGTTTAAATTGATTTTGGACTTTCAAGCAGCAAAATCTCTTTGTTCTTTCTCGTTTCGTATTGTAATCGTTTTTTCTTTAAACACAAACAAAAAGTTGGAAGGATTCTTGATTATCTGGCAATCTTTAATGATAGTTTCGTTTTTAAGGGCTTAATAAAAGATATTTCATGATCATTTCTTTGGGTTAAAAAATCTCATAAACTACTCAGCGGTCGCTCAGCAGGTTAAGGTCAGACATACACGCCCACTTTTTGTTTTATACTAAGGAAAAATGGAGTCTTCATGCAGTACATCAAGTTAAACAAAGCCAAAGAAAACCCAGAAAAGGACGAAACAACTGCTTGGAAACCTTCGGAGGAATACCGCAAGACTTGCTGCCGGGTGGGGGAATACGCGCCACTTGCAAATATCCTTCAACAATCATTATTGCAGTTGTTAGGAGGGGGACAGGAGAGTGAGAGAGAGTCATTAACCCACTTTGTGCGTACATGCTCGGGTTAAGCCAGGGGCAGGCTACGCTCACTCGAAACTCCCTTCCCGGATGACTTCAAAACACTTTCTGGATCTCACAAAGTGGATTAACAATACCAGTCAATATCAACACTAACAAGGATGTGGCACCCAGTAGCGCACACAAGATTTTATTTCGGGGGAGCGAGAGTTTGCATACAACTTTACCATTCGAAACCATATTTTGTACCAGCAATGTTTGTGCTTGGGGAGTTGAACCCCCTCTGTGCGTGCGACTGTACCTACCACTCAACTACTCAACCAACCAAACAACCAACTCTAGCTGAATCCACCAACTAAAAAAAGTCAACTTGGAGCCATGAACATAAAATTGTGTTGCCGATATTGTTGCATGACTGGACTTATATCACGATTTTTAATGTTTCGTAGTCGACCTCGATAGTCGAGCGGGTATCAAAAGCCAAAGACTCTAGGTTCGATTCTCAGTTCGGGCTGGAAAATTCACTCGTCTACTTCAATCGCTGTCCTCATCATGAGTGCGCTTTTGACTGGTAATCGAAAGTAAACCCGCCAACTGCCAAACTGTTGAAAAAATATTTTTTTTTAACTACACATTTCAAACGGGTGGAATTGTGGATTAGTTCTAAAAGTGTCTCATACAGAGGCAGACACTGTAACCTAACCTAACATTTTCACTTTTCATTGTCAGTAACGATATAATATATACAACTTATCTTCCCATTTCTGCTCTTGAAGCCAGCCACTTTGTAACTCTTTCAATATCCCAATATCAGTTCAATTCAAACGTCATTTCATGGCTTTTAAACATTGAAGAATTGTTGGGTGTGATTAACCCTTTCCGGTCAATTTCCACATTTCTTGAGATAACAATTTTTCCTTCAAAATATTGACTCTTATTGAACATTTTAGCAATCAAATACAAAAAAATTAAAAAAAATCATTTTGGTTGAGAATTACTGCTTCATCAATTTTGTACGATATATCGTACAATGGTCCGCAAAGGAGTAAAAACTCATGAATTTTTGGTTTCGGTTTTTTAAGTTTTATGAACAATTTATTGATTCTTTTTTATAGAAAAAAGAAATAATAACAACAAAAAATCAAAACGTGATTTCATTTTGATCGAAAGTTATATAAATTATATATATAAACAACTGATTCACATTTTTTCGGCCTTATATAACCGTTGTTGTTGTTTCAAAGCCCTTTTCCTCTCAATAAAACACAGAATTAATTCAAATTCGTACGGTTTTACAGAAAGACACTGAATATATCCCATTCTTATTATCGTAGTGGGAGTGGCAAGTACGCATGTCTAACCTTACATAACCTGTTTCTGCCCAGTAAAGCAGAAACTCGTCTAGTAATTCTTACTTTTAATCGAAAATTACGGAATAGTCGAATTTTATTAGTCACGTGGTTTACAGATGGGCGTGGCAGGCAAGCAAACGCAAAAAATCGGTTACCAAACCTATAACTTAAAAAAAAAATGCAAACATAACTTGCAACCTTTGCCTTCCATTTGTACGATATATCGTACAAAGCTTTGCAACACTTGTGGTCATTTGTACGATATATCGTACAATTTTTTTAAAGACTCGGGAAAAATATTTAGACGCAAAAAATGTTAAATTTAGTAAGTTCTATAAATCAACTGAGATTCAAACTTTGAAATTGTTTCGCTATTTGGTACCAAAAAGTATTACATATTTAAAAATTCTTACGCAGAAGTACCGCCCTTTGCTGGTTTTTCAAATTCTTGCAAAAAGCTGCTTACAAAACGCACTCATATGTGTAGCCACGGCTTTTATGATTTATATTTTTAAACAGAATGATACAACACATCCTACTTAATGAAAATTAAAAAGCTGTTCCATAAAAAGTGCGTTCGCTGTCAAATAAAAAATCTTCGAAATAATTGTACGATATATCGTACAAATTTACGGAAAGGGTTAACTTTAACTTATTTCTTCTAACTCCTAACTAACTTAACTGGTAGCAATTATGAGGATTCAGTTTGCTGACGAGACCCGATAGGTCTTGATTGAGTAATGCCTCCACTTTTTTGTTCTCAAATTCATTCAGTGTTTCATCGAGTTTTTAAAACCAATCCTCTACTTTTTTAATTTCAAAATTTTTGAAATTCAATACAAAGCAAACCAACTTCAACATCAAAATCTTTATAGTGAGGCATTTAAAGAAATATCTGTGTATTATTTATGACAGCAATTGTCCTTTTAACACTTCTTTTATTGATTTCTACACATTTCTATAGAGTTCTTTTTTCGTTTGTAGAACCATGTATCACGAGTAAAAATACCACATCTGAGACGCAACCATACTTCCATATGTAATTCAATACTTATTCAAGGAATTCAACTCATCTCAAACTCGCTTATACCTATCGATAGTAAACTCCCACCCGCTACCAGTTCGCTTATCTCAAGCTTCATATGTGAGTGTGCCAAACATACTTACAACATACAACAAAACTTTTCTACTTTACAAAATGTTCAACTCGCACAACATCCCTCATTATCACACGGAAGCAAGCGGAAGAACAAATGAATAGCTTTAAAACCCCCCAGCAGCATTTATTAGAAGACATAACTTTGTCTTCTCGTCTACAACTCACGTCAGCATCTTTGCATCCATCCAGAACAACGCAGCAGCAGCAAAAATGTACAACAAAATATGCAAACATGTAAAACAAAAGAAGCGAAATTATAAAACTTGAAAAGTTAAACGGAAAAGTTTCCAGCAGCAACGCCAACGCCGATACACAACAAAAGACACAACATGCCAGCTGCGGGGCGGAAAAAGTGCGTAAAGTAATTTTAATAGAAAATTGATTTATAATTGGAAAATCTTTTCCAGAAATTGATTTACCACAAAAACCGCACCGCGTACCCCGAGCAACAAGCAGCCAAAGCAAAGACAACACAACAACAACAACAACACAGCATAGGACAACCAGGAACAAGCCCCAAGTTGGCAGTGATTTTCAGGCAGCAGACTTTGCACTAAACGCCGCAGCTGCCAGCGTGCAACTCCCAACGCCCACGCACTGTTGTTGTTGTTGTTGTGCGAGCAGAGTGTGGCGCCCGGCGACACCCAATCATATCTGGCTGGCGGCTTGTCGGAGCGCTGCTGTGTGCATTTTTCTTTGAGGTGCGCTGAGGTGAGTGCGGTGCGCAGTCGGTGGCGGCTGGGCTACGCCCTAACGCTGCATCTGCACTCGAAACTTTTTCGAAAGCGCCAAGCCAAAAGACAAAGCCAAGTAGGATGCGCCCCGTACTCTGTTTTTCTTGGGGATCTCAGCATCGCAGGCTTCGGTTGCTCTTCGTTTTGTTGGTCGGTTGGTTGGTATGCGCGGTGGCGGCAATGTTGCCGGTGGCAGCTAGACAACTTAAGAAGATGCAAAGCGAGTTACGGGCACCGGCAGCCGTTGCCTTCACTCGCTCGCGCGCATCGCATTGTGTGTGTCGATGTGTTGGCGGCAACTTTTTCAATTGACTTTGCTGGCGCTGGTATTTTTCTTTCGTGCCGTTCTTGCGCAGACAACGGCAACGGGTGGCAACATTGTAATTTCGAAAATGAGTAAAGTTTTCAACCTTAAAGTGGGTTTCTGCGGCTGCGGCAGCGCCGGCACAAAGCGCGCGCAAGAAAATGCTGTTTTCCGCTTCTTTCAAAAATTGCTCCGCCGCGCCGTTCCCTCCCCGTCGACTGAGCAAGTTTCACTTCCGCTGCTTAGGCCGCGCAGCGACTTG
Organism: Melieria picta; assembly: GCA_964056695.1. Classification (NCBI taxonomy): domain Eukaryota; kingdom Metazoa; phylum Arthropoda; class Insecta; order Diptera; family Ulidiidae; genus Melieria; species Melieria picta. Next base: position 113,777,561 of record OZ057399.1, on the reverse strand, counting down.
ACATTTGTTTTTGACGTTGGCGCTGCCGCTGCCGCTGCTGCCACAAGAACGCTTTGAAGCGGAAACTATTACAAGAGTTGCGCTGCGGCCGTTGCGGCCACTGCGGCTGCTGCGGTTCATTTAATTGAATTCTTTTTATTGAGTGCGCAAATATAAAAGGATTAACGCCCGATTTGTGCCAACTTTATTTACGCCATGCGTCCAGTGCGCCATTCTTCGTTGTGCAACTTCAAAGGTGGCCATTTCGGAGCAAATCCATTTGAGTTTTGCCGCTAATGAAGTGGTCCACCCACTCACCAACACGCCCACTCACCAACTCGCCCACTTGCCAGTCGATCGCATTTAATATTTCATTACATTTTCTGCACTTATTTTCGCTTCTTTCAACTCCAACTATTGGCCGTTGTAAAAGTGAGTTATGCTCGCCTAAGGCGGCGCTTCCTCTTCGGCTGTCTGTCCATTTGTTGGGCGCCACTGGAATAGTTGCCACTCGACGGCGACGGTTACAATTTGAAATTAATTTTCTTTTGCACGCAATTTTCCTCGTCCTCAAGTTCGTCTGCAATTTGCTTTATAGCACTTGCAACAATAAATGACGACGCTGTGGCGCGGCACGGCGCGCAAGCTAAAAGAAGAAAAATTATTTTTCACCTGGCTGCCTTATCTGTTCGCTCTGTCGCCAGTTGCAGTGCACTTTTAATTATTTCTTATTTTTAATTTACAACCACTTGGCTGCTTTGATTAATTTCCCAACGCGTTGGCTAAGAAGAAACTGGAAAATTGTTGCTTTTGTTGCTATTCGTTAAAGTTAAAGCCTTTTTGCCTTATAAAATTCTAAGCCCAATAGATGAAAATGACATTTTGGAAAATTGTATAATTTAAATATTCATTCTTTAAAACTTGATTTTTTAAATTTTCTATGAAATTTTAGTTTTGGAAAAAGCTCTCGAGAGCTTAGCCCTAAGAGCCCTCCTTCAAAAAAGTATTGAAAAAAATCTTAGAACTGTAAAATCTAGGTCCAAAAAACCTAGGTTTGGGTAAAAACTTCGCCGACCTCTCGTCAGGGCTGCTGGAACCACACAAAGGAATGTGATGTGTTGTGATGTGATGTGTATTGATGTGATGTAATATAATGTAATGTAATGTAATTACAGTAATGTAATGTAATGTGATGCAATGTAATGTAATGTAATGAATTTTTATGTTATGTAATGTAATGTAATGTAATGTGATGTGATGTAATATAATGTATTGTAATGTAATGTAATGTAATTAAAGTAATGTAAGGTAATATGATATGATGTGATGTAATGTAATGTAATGTAATGGAATTAAAGTAATGTAAGGTAATGTGATATGATGTGATCTAATGTAATGTAATGAATTTTAATGTTATGTAATGTAATGTAATGTGATGTGATGTGTTGTGATGTGATGTGATGTGATGTAATATAATGTATTGTAATGTAATTAAAGTAATGTAAGGTAATATGATATGATATGATGTAATGTAATGTAATGTAATTTAATGTAATGTAATTTAATGTGATGTAATGTGATGTAATGTGATGTAATGTAATGTAATGTAATGTAATGTAATGTAATGTAATGTAATGAATTTTAATGTTATGTAATGTAATGTGATGTGATGTGATGTAATATAATGTATTGTAATGTAATGTAACGTAATTAAAGTAATGTAAGGTAATATGATATGATGTGATGTAATGTAATGTAATTTAATGTAAGGTAATGTGATGTAATGTAATGTAATGGAATTAAAGTAATGTAAGGTAATGTGATATGATGTGATCTAATGTAATGTAATGAATTTTAATGTTATGTAATGTAATGTAATGTAACGTGATGTGATGGGATGTGATGTGATGTGATGTGATGTGATGTAATATAATGTAATATAATGTATTGTAATGTAATGTAATGTAATGTAATTAAAGTAATGTAAGGTAATATGATATTATGTGATGTAATGTAATGTAATGTAATGTAATGAATTTTAATGTTATGTAATGTAATGTAATGTAAGGTAATGCGATATGATGTGATGTAATATAATGTAATGTAATGAATTTTAATGTTATGTGATGTAATGTTATGTTATGTGATGTGATGTGATGTAATCTAATGTAATGTAATGTAATGTAGTGTATGTGATATGATGAGATGAGTTGTGATGTGATGTGGTGTAATTTGATATGATGTGATGGGATGTGATGTGATGTGATGTGATGTGATGTGATGTGATGTGATGTAATATAATGTATTGTAATGTAATGTAATGTAATGTAATTAAAGTAATGTAAGGTAATATGATATTATGTGATGTAATGTAATGTAATGTAATGTAATGAATTTTAATGTTATGTAATGTAATGTAATGTAAGGTAATGCGATATGATGTGATGTAATATAATGTAATGTAATGAATTTTAATGTTATGTGATGTAATGTTATGTTATGTGATGTGATGTGATGTAATCTAATGTAATGTAATGTAATGTAGTGTATGTGATATGATGAGATGAGTTGTGATGTGATGTGGTGTAATTTGATATGATGTGATATGATGTGATGTGATGTGATGTCGTATGATGTAATGTACTGAATATGGGTCGAGGCAACTCCAGGGCGCGTTGACGCTGAAAGGTTTATGTGCTCAAGTATTGATTCAAACTGTTCTGTGATATTTTCATCAGGTTCTCATCATTGAGGCCATGTTTCCCTAGCAGCTTTAGACCTCCGTGTGCCAGCACTAGCAGTTTGTAATTATATGCTTCATTATTTTGTCATTTGTGTTAGAGAATTTGCATATTTTGTTGCCAACTAAACCTAGTTTATAGAGGTGCTGTTACTAAAACAAAAGTGCGCTGTTAAGTCACCACGTAGAATCCTGTGGCAGCTTCTATCTAAAAATAGTGCTTTTTGGGTCCTTTTCCAATAAATTTTAACGAATTTCTTGGAGTGAAAAAATCCCTTAATATTGTCGCAGTATTCAATTTTACGTTTTTGGATCCAGGTATGAATGTTCTGTTTCAGGTTGATTTTAGGAAAACCAAATATCGGACCCAGAACATTCTTTTTAGGGTTTAAAAACGTAAACTTGAATACTGAAAAAACATAGTCCCTCCAAGAAATTCATTAAGATTCGTCAGACCTTGTCCTATGAATGAGTTTCCCGCATTCTTCTGCTATTTCATTATCTTCATGGCTCTTGTGCCCTGATATCCAGATCAATACAACCCTGTCATGGATACCGAGGATATTGGGTTTTTTGTGACATTCTAAAAACGTTTTCGATATGTAAGAATAGCTATAAAGAAATGTTAACCTTCACACTGTCACTATACGATATCCAAGAGTTGTAATCTTAACTCTTTTAGTAGGTCTTTTTCCTATGGTTTGGACCGCCAGTATTCCAGAAACTTCAGCCTGGAATATTGATGAGTCCGTACTCAATCAGCACATCCATAACTTTATATCGATTTTCATTTTTATTGTCCATCACTTTCACCACATCTTTACTGCTTTTTTTTCTGTAACTTGAGCATTCCTGTGTCTGCTCACCATCGCCACTTGCACGACATTCAACACAATTTAATGTCGCCGTGATGTCAAATCGCTGCCATTAGTGCGCGACAGCAGCAGCAGCCGCAGCAGCGACATCATAACAGCGGTGAACGATTGCGATCATTGCGATGATCGTTTAGCGATTGCGCGATGTGATAAAATGTGATGGACAACGGCGGACGTCAGAGGCCGAACGCACAAAACAACGGCGAACAAATTGATTGACAAGTGGTTGGCATAAAAGGAGAGCGCGCGACACCATGCCGTGCCGTGAGCGGCGTTGTCAAAACCGATGACAGATCGTATGGGCGGCGGCGACAGCGACGAGACACAACGTCCAACTCAGTGGAGGTTAAACATAAACAAAACCACAAAACAACATTTGACGAAATGAAATTTAAAATAATGATAAAATTAATTAAAATAAAAAATTGCGCTCAGAAAAAAATTAAATCAACTGAAAATGGTGCGTCTAAATTAGGCCATACAGTTTTTGCAATTAATTAAATTTAATAATATTTGCCTCAAATGCGCATTTAGGCATATGAACATTTGTTGTTGTTATTATTGCAATTGCATTGCTCATAGAGGCGCAAAAAGCGCACACTTTTCATATTTTGGCAATAAATCAAAAACAAGTTCAACAATTGTGTCAGCAGCGCCAAGCGGCGCAACGACAACAACAACAACAACATCGACAACGCAACAGGCAAGCAAAAAAATGCCACATATTCCGCGAAAATCGTACGTGCCACTTTTATTGAGTGCATTTGTTTATTAATATGGAAATTTAACATAAATAACAAACACACGACCGGGCCGCCATATTGGAGCGACAGCAACGCGTTCCAATGGATCAATAGCTGACGCCAAGTGATGCAATTTTTTTTTGCACGCACATTTTTTATTACTTATGGACACATGATGGATGTGCGCGCACGCATAACAACAACATTGTTGCAACAACAACAACAGCAACAAATACCGAAAATAACCAGCAAAAGCGTTATAGGTGTGCGTGTGTATGTGTGATCGCCAAAGTCACTCATACGCGCTGTTGTGCCAAATTTTGTCATCTCGTCTGACAAATTCGGATAATTTATGTTGCACGCACAGAATATGAACTAATAAACCATTTTCGTTGCACACCGATGCGATTGGTGATTTTTTATATTTTTTGTTGAAATTTTTTTTTGCTTTTTTTGTTTTGGTTTTATTGAATTTATCTTTGTTTGATTTGGCTGATGCTGCGTCCGAGTGATTGCACACGATTATTCCGAGGTGGCCATATCAATTTTAGTCATACGCCAACTGGCTAAACGCATGCGACGTGCAATTAATTAATGGCATTCTGCGTGCCAAATTCGTCGGCGGCCGGTCGACAAGTGTTGCTCGTTTTAAGTCATGTTTTTATGGAAATGACAAATAAAATGCGCGATTAGTGTTTTGCAGTTGGCCGCTGGCAGCTTGGCAGTTGTTTGCATTTCAAAATGTCCATTTATGATGATTGCTGCCAACACTTTGCATTTTTTTTGTTGAGGCATTTTTTAATTTCAATTTTGCAATGATTTGAACGCAATGCGACTCCATTAGGCCATTTGAAGAGTGGGCCGTATTGGCATCTGGAGACAAGTGAAAATTTCCTTTTGTTGTTTTGAATTTTTATATACTTTTTCTGGTTAATATAAAAATAGAAATTGTATTAACTAAAAGAACAAAAAACATAAAAAACAAACTATCCAAAAAAAATTTCAAAACTCCATAAAATCAGAGAATTTTCTTATTTTTATTAAGTGCCAGTTTCAGGCTTTCAGAAAAAATTGTATTTCATCTTTTTCTTTCATACTATAAATATGGATTTGACTGCAGTTTATTTTTAAAAAATCAGTTTTAGAAATGGTATTCACTAAAAGAAAAAAAACATAAAAAACAAACTATCCAAAAAAAATTGCAAAACTCCATAAAATCAGAGAATATTTTTATGTGCCAGTTGCAGGCTTTCAGAAAAAATTTTATTTTATCTTTTTCTTTCATATATATGGAGTTGATTGCAGTTTATTTTTAAATAATAATTTTTTTAAATTTTTTAAAAATAAAACATGAAAACCAGAAAACCAGAAAAATACACAGAATAGTTGAAAACTCATTAAAAAATAATAAAAACCCTTTCTTTGTTCATTTCAAAAGCATTGTAGTTGTTTTACAGCCACCAGAGCGGAAGTTGGCTTGAGTTATGAATTAAAAGTCATTTGTGATAATTTATTGCATTTTTGTATATTTTATTTTATTTGTTTGTTGCACTGTTGTTGTCGCTGTCATTGTCGTTGTCGATTCTTTACTCTGTCAGCATTTAAAACGCAGCATTTCAAAATCACTGTACTGTCATGTAAATCGCATTTTTTTTTCTCAGTTAACATTTGCTGTGCTCGTTTTTCACGCCAGACATTTTCGCGCTCAACGAACCGTGAATATTGCATTGCAAACAGCCAAAGAGTAATATTAGTAATTAATTTATTAACTTTTATTTTAAATAATGCAATTTCAATCCACTCAACTAATGAATGTTTCTGTAATGAACATAAATTGTTTCACTACTCGAGTCATAACAAAACCAAAATCTTACTAAACACTAATTGCAAATGACTTCCTGAGTAAGGAGTCAAAGGATGAATCTCTAAAGACTGACAAATTGGTACCTGAAAGTGTTTTAAAGGATTTGAATCTGACTTGAGCACTGCATCCAGGAGAATGTGTGTTGGTATTCGTATTCTTTTTTATCCTTATTCACTCTTCTTGGAAGCATAGAGCGTTACGTTGGTTACATGAATCAATTGAAGTTGTGCCAGGACGGGTGTGATAAGCCTATTGCTAGCTGTCCGAGATGATATAGCTGCCATCTTTAGTCCCCAGTAGAATCGCCTCTGCATGTGAAAGTTTATTACTGGGTTGCGTAAAGCACGCATCGGTGCATCCGTTGTTGCTAAGATAGGAGATGTTGTTGGAAAACTCAAAGGCTGGTGTCTTTCATGAGCTTATTTTTGAAGGATCTCCGAACTGATATTATTTAGTGATGTTGTTGTTGCGCTAATACGGCTACTGGATATGAAAAACTGCTGTGAGCTGCTCGTCACAACTGATTAGAGTGGAAGGGATAGTTGATTCTCCGAAGTAAAAGAATTTGTCTAAGTGATGCTGTGGGGTTTGGGAAACAATTCGTAAATTTATAAATTGGACATTAAGGAAAGTGCGGCACCAATCCAGGAATCGAACCCCCGACTTCTGTGTCTCTCTTCTGTCTCGTCTATATGGCAGAAATGTGTACACTAACTGAAAATTTTCGAATCATCTAATTGACTGTTAGGTGAATTTAACTGGCTATGACTGCATTTTTTGTTTTGGTTGTATGTACGTTTATTATTTTGTCAAATCATCGCGATTTTCAAAGCGATTTTAGTTTAATTTATTAAAACACTCAAATGTGTAAATTTGCATTTAATTTTTTTATTTCTTTGTTTTTTTGTTTCGATTGTTTTGTATTTTTGCAGTCAACATGTCTGCTTGACTGGTCGTCTATACACAGAAAAAAAAACGAATTGAAAAAATTTTTTCAATTAAATAACCAACTTAATTTTGATTTTAACTTAATTTTTATATAATTTTTTAATTTATTTTATTTAAGATTTATTTTACTTCAAATTACACCGTGTGACAGATTTTACACACAAAAAAATAACATGAAATAAACTAGGGACCAATTATACTAAAACTGCGTTTTTATTGTTTGTCTCTTATATCAGGATTTTTTAGAAAGACTTTGAAATTGGAAGAAAATAAATATTAAAAAAAATATTTTAAAATTTTATTTAGTATGTATTTAATTATTTATTTATTATTTAATTTACTGATTATTTATTATTTAATTTAAAATTGATTTTATTTAAATTTATATTTAAGATATTAATGTAAATTTCAATATGGAAATATAGAATTTTTTCAATTAAAAAACCTAATTGAAATAATTAATCTCTATTTTCATTTTATTTTTAATTAATTTTTACCTAATTTTTTAATTTTATTTTAGATTTATTTTACTTCAAATTGCACCGTGTGACAGCTAACTTTACACACCCAAAAATCGAGAATAAACTATGGGCCAATTATACTAAAACTACGTTTTTATTTTTTGTCTCTGTTATCAGGATTTTAGGTCTTTGAAATTTCAAGAACATAAATATTAAAAAAAAATATTTTAAAATTTTATTTAGTATTTATTTATTTATTATTTAATTTACTTATTATTTATTATTTATTTATTTATTTATTTATTTATTTATTTATTTATTTATTTATTTCGGTCTACAGTAAAAGTTCTTATTAAATTAATTTATTATTAAATTTAAATTTTTATTTAAGAAATTTGTATAAATTTCAATATGGGTAACTGAAAGGAAAAATTCTTTAGAATTTAAAACAATTTAAGATTTTGGTGCGCAAGCACGAATAGGAATTGAACATTTTCTCTAAAAATTGTATCCTTAAATATTCTTGAAAAATTCCAAAAGTTTAAAACAAAAAATTGTCTGTAGAACTAATATGTATGTACACTACCCCATCCTCAAACTTTGTCAAACAATTTCCATTTCTTTTCTTATTTAAAAAAACAACTCTAGCAAAACCATTTTGCCGAAAAATTTCGCCCAGTGTGCGCCACACAATGGGCACATATTGCGGCAAGTGGGCTGGCATGTTGGTGTAATCAATTCGAATAGAAAATAAGCGTTGCCAAAAAAAAAACAACCTAACCAAATGCACAGAAAACATTTACGAAAAAATACAATAAAAATGCAAAAAACCAAAAACACACAAGCAACAGATGAAACAAAAAAATCAACAACAACACACAGCACAGCAAATTGCCAAATGGGTGTGTGAGCGTGTGGGTGTGAAGGCGGCATGCAACAGCCCGTTGCAGTTGCCGCCGCCGCCGCACGCAAAGCCATAGACACACGCACGAACGTGCAACTTATTTGGCAGCGCCGTGCAACGTCGGCCGGCATTGGCCATGCGGCTTTGCTGCAATTGCAATTGTCACACTTTGACGCTTTGCTGCTGGTCGTTTTTATGCTTTTGCTATTTTTATGTTCAGTCGCTGTGCTTTTGCTTATTTTCGTTTCGTTTCGTCGCTTTGTTGACAACAAAGCCAACAGCGGCAGCGACAGCAACAACGACAACGCAATCATACGCGGCGGCCTAAGCGTCGTGTTTGACTTGAGGAGGATTTGGACGTCGGCCATGTGGCCATGTGGCATGCGGGCGCACAAATGAAGTGATTCTGCTGCATTGATGAGGCTGACATGTTTGTTCATTTGTTGGCCGTTGCCTATTGCCTGTTGCCTGTTGCGCATTGCATGTGGCACGGTGTTGCAGCGATTTCATCGACAACATGCAGACAAGTTAATTTGCAGCAAATATTCTTGCGCTTTGCGGCAGGTGTGCGACGGACAAACGAACACGGACTGCATGGCAAACTTCGTTTAATATTACAAAGCGTCGAGATTAATCAGTGCCAAACCCGATTCGTGGTGGACGCGGAATCAATAAATTACAAAATTGGTAAAATTTCATATAAGCAGAATTGGAACTATTTGGGGCCTTCATGTTTGAAATTAACAAAGTTGGGGGAGCAGCTTCGAAGTAAAATCAGTGGCAGTTTTTAATTGGGATTAAATTTTTTGTTAAAAAAAATAATTCACAAAAGGAGTTTGTCTTTTTTCAAATACTGCAGATAATGATTCTAGGAATTGAAGTCGGTTGGGGGCTAATAAGTTGAAAAAAAAACTTGTCAACTCTTTTTTCTTGTACGAGAACAAGTTTCAAGTCCAGAAAAGCGGATGACATTGTTTTCAATGATTCTTAAGAAGTTTCATGGACTTTAAGGTATCATGGCACGTTAAAAAGGGGAATTTTTCATGATTTACAAAATTATTTATTTTTCAGCTCCTTTATTATCAATTTTTTTTTACAATATATTGAAGGTTCAAGGAACACAAACAAAATTTTTTTTTTAGCATATTGTCTCTTATATAGGTGGAACTGAAGTCGCGTAGAAAAAAAACACACCCTCCAATACGGACACTTAATCTCCGGATTGGCTAATCTGAAACAAAAAAACAAAAAAACAAAAAAAATTCATAATTATTAACTTTCGGACCAGAAAAATTAAAAAACGCTAAAAATAGAAGGATAGGAGCTTTTTGAAAAAAGGTGTCAAAAATTGACTGCATTTTTCACCTTTTTCCCCAGAAAAAGTACTTTAAATTAAAAATTGTTCTTCAATATTGTGGTGGATTCTTGTAAAAAATAAGTTAATAAAAAGAACCAAAAAAATATAATTAAAATTAAAATCGGGCGAGCCAATTTTGTTTGTGTTCCTTAAACCTTCAATATATTGTAAAAAAAATTTAAAAAGGATTGATAATAAAGGAGCTGAAAAATAAATAATTTTGTAAATCATTAAAAATTCCCCTTGCTAACGTGCCATGATACCTTAAGTAAACATTGTTCCATTTCCATTCCAATTTTTTTTAAAAGCTTAGATGGTATATTGACAGGCAAAATCGATATACACGCAAAGCTATGGCCAAATATAGTAAAACTGCGTTTTTGGTTTTTCTCTCTGACGTCAGCAATTTTTTTAAAAGAACTTTGTAATTTGAAGGATGTGGATATTTAAAAAAATATAAAAAAATGAGCGCGATGTAGAATATCAATATGGGTTACAAACGAGGAGAAAATTTTCTAGAATTAAAAAAATCTTAATTTTTTGGTTTAAAAAATAATTTTGAACCAGAATGCTAACTCGTTTCGAATGATTTCCTACAAATTTTGAAAGTTTACTTTGAGATCACGTTTTTCTAAATGTTCAACTGGAATCTAGAACCCAGAATCCTAGTCTAGTCTAGTCTAGTTCTAGTCTAGTTCTAGTTCTAGTCTAGTTCTAGTCTAGTTCTAGTCTAGTCTAGTCTAGTCTAGTCTAGTCTAGTCTAGTCTAGTCTAGTCTAGTCTAGTCTAGTCTAGTCTAGTCTAGTCTAGTCTAGTCTAGTCTAGTCTAGTCTAGTTCTAGTCTAGTTCTAGTCTAGTTCTAGTCTAGTTCTAGTCTAGTTCTAGTCTAGTTCTAGTCTAGTTCTAGTCTAGTTCTAGTCTAGTTCTAGTCTAGTTCTAGTCTAGTTCTAGTCTAGTTCTAGTCTAGTTCTAGTCTAGTTCTAGTCTAGTTCTAGTCTAGTTCTAGTCTAGTTCTAGTCTAGTTCTAGTCTAGTTCTAGTCTAGTTCTAGTCTAGTTCTAGTCTAGTTCTAGTCTAGTTCTAGTCTAGTTCTAGTCTAGTTCTAGTCTAGTTCTAGTCTAGTTCTAGTCTAGTTCTAGTCTAGTTCTAGTCTAGTTCTAGTCTAGTTCTAGTCTAGTTCTAGTCTAGTTCTAGTCTAGTTCTAGTCTAGTTCTAGTCTAGTTCTAGTCTAGTTCTAGTCTAGTTCTAGTCTAGTTCTAGTCTAGTTCTAGTCTAGTTCTAATCTAGTTCTAATCTAGTTCTAGTCTAGTCTAGTCTAGTCTAGTCTAGTCTAGTCTAGTCTAGTCTAGTCTAGTCTAGTCTAGCCTAGTCTAGTCTAGTCTAGTCTAGTCTAGTCTAGTCTAGCCTAGTCTAGTCTAGTCTAGTCTAGTCTAGTCTAGTCTAGTCTAGTCTAGTCTAGTCTAGTCTAGTCTAGTCTAGTCTAGTCTAGTCTAGTCTAGTCTAGTCTAGTCTAGTCTAGTCTAGTCTAGTCTAGTCTAGTCTAGTCTAGTCTAGTCTAGTCTAGTCTAGTCTAGTCTAGTCTAGTCTAGTCTAGTCTAGTCTAGTCTAGTCTAGTCTAGTCTAGTCTAGTCTAGTCTAGTCTAGTCTAGTCTAGTCTAGTCTAGTCTAGTCTAGTCTAGTCTAGTCTAGTCTAGTCTAGTCTAGTCTAGTCTAGTCTAGTCTAGTCTAGTCTAGTCTAGTCTAGTCTAGTCTAGTTCTAGTCTAGTTCTAGTCTAGTTCTAGTCTAGTTCTAGTCTAGTTCTAGTCTAGTTCTAGTCTAGTTCTAGTCTAGTTCTAGTCTAGTTCTAGTCTAGTTCTAGTCTAGTTCTAGTCTAGTTCTAGTCTAGTTCTAGTCTAGTTCTAGTCTAGTCTAGTCTAGTCTAGTCTAGTCTAGTCTAGTTCTAGTCCTCACCTTAGCTCTTTTGCCAATTGTCGCATCCTGCTCGAGGACATTCATTGAACTTATCAATGTCCAGGTTTCCGTCTCAGTTAAATCAGATGAGAGCACCGACTCCAAAGTGTGGCGCCACCTCGCTTGCCCTCAACCCAACCACAAATCTAGACATCACAACGCGCCATCTCTCTGTGCCTAAGTGAATTCTTTGAGAAAAAGCATTTCATTCCAAACGAACCTAACCACAGTTCCAACACAACTCTAATCTACGCGCAGTCGCCCATCCTCCGCTACAACCACACACACACACACAATAATTGTCGCACAGACCACACACGTTACAAATGCTATGTTGTACGCGCTTTGACATCGATTTGGAGCCAATAACTCGCGATCGCAATTCAACTTGCCACACATAGCACGCACACCGACATGCCTCGGCCACACGCCACACGCGCTCGTCATAGGTCGATCTGTAATTAATAATCCGGTACGTCAATTTTGAGGCCAACTGCAACTACAATTGCTGCTGTTTGTTGCAATTGTTGTAGTTGTTGTAGTTGTTGGCCAGTGTAGTTTCTGGGCGAGTGAGCTTTTTTATTGCGCCAAGTTGCCGCTGTGCGTTGCCAATTTGTGGCATGACAAATAGAAAAACTGTGAAATCGTTACCAAAAAAACAAAACAACAACAACAAAAAACTATAGTAAAAATCAACAAAACTCCCTTGAGATTGCGGCAGAGCGCGCTGCACATTTATGGCGGCGACGTAAATTTCGAGAATGAAAACAGCAGCGGACAGCATTCGCCGCATTGCGTTGCGTTGCACTGCAACGTGCCATAATGCATAAACGGCGACCACTGTGACGGCTGCTTTTGTTGTTGTTCTTATTGTTGTTGTTGTTGTTGAATGTGTTGCTGTTGCGCGCACAAACGATGGCAGACGCAAGACGCAATATTTTTTAGAATGAAATATTTTATTAATCAATTTATGGCACGCTTCAAAAGCAGCAGCAGAAACAAGAACAACAACAAAAACAACAACAACCACAGCAGTTGTGGCACTTGCAACAGGCGCACTGCAAAGAAAAAACTTTAAAAAGAAGCGGAAAAAAATTTAATGCCAAGAGTTGCTGCAAATAAATACAAAAAACTACAACAACAACAACCTTAAAACAAGAGCCAGCGGGAAGGGGAGGCAATTGCATGCCCATAACTGCAGTTATTGTTGCTGTTACGCGACTGCAGTTGCAATGCGCCACGAAGAAGAAGAAGCAGAAAAAATATCTTCAGCTCAATGTTGGCCATAAATGTTGGCAACGTTTTCAAATCGAAATCATTTCATACCTGCGTTCGATTTGTGCGCGCACATACACAACGGCCGCGGCGCGCCTGCGCAGTGCCCACAGTGCGCGGTGTTCAACTCTGATGTCGGCGGCGCTGATGCTGCCAGCGATGATGATCGCATTGCGCTGTCGCACATGAAAAGTTGCCAACATTTACAACAACAACAACAGCAACAACATGTAGCACGCGCAATTCAACATATCGCTGCAAATGACTGCTTCGACTGTTTGGCTCGTTGGCGGCATTTGACGCGCGTACGCCATATTTACGTCATTATGGAATTCAGAGCAAAAGTTTGTCATATTTCAATTCGTTGTTTTTTTTTTTAATTTGTGTTCATTGCACACACTTTTTCGCCATTTACAAGCGAGCACATAATTCGCTTATTTTGTTAAATTTGTTTTGTTGTTCTGGTTTTTCTAGTGCGAACGCGTCTTTTTTGGAAAGCCGTTTAGCGCAGCACACGTTACTAATTAGGCCGCACTAATTTCTGTAAAATGTTTTCGATTTCAATAAAAAAAAATAAAAATATTTTTATTTTAAAATTCACCACAGTTGCAATTGGCTTTGTTCTTATTGTTATTGTTGCATTTGTATTATTGCAATTGGCATTAACATTTGAAAAACTTTATGCATCTGATTAATTCGGGCTTTGTTGTTGGCGTATTTTCATTTATGCGCGGCAGTTGAGTTATGTGACACAAATTCTGACGAACTGCTGTGACACAGTTGTCGACAGTGGCAGTCGGCAACTGCAACATGTTGCACTCGACGCTCAAAGCAAAGTTCAAAGTCATGGCGTGAGCAATAAATTTCGCCGCAACAAAGCGTTGCATAATTTTCAGAAATAACTAATGCGATTTCCATTTGATTCGTGACGCTTATGGAACAAGAATTATAAGCCTTGAATATTTTAAAAATATTTTTTTTTAATTTTTTATTATCTGAAAATTTTCATATTTGATGAGAAATGAAAAACGTAAATGTGGCTCTGGTAAAAAAAAATATCTAGTAAAAAATCTAATAAAAAATTGCAATTGACAACTAATCAAATCAATCAAACAAGAATTAAAAAACTTAAATATTTTAGAAATATTTTTTTTCAAGTTTTTATCTGAAGATTTTCATATTTGATTCCAATGAAAAACGTGAATGTGGTTCTAGTATAAAAATATCTAGTAAAAAAAATCTAGTAAAAGATTCCAATAGACAATTTAACAAGAATTAAGAAACTTGAATATTTTAGACAAATTGTTATTAGTAATTTTTAATTTTTCATTTTTGGTAATTTTTATATTATTCTGTACCAGTAAAGAACTAAATCAATATTTTCTTCTTAATTCTTTCCACCATATCGAAGTAGATATGCGAAATTGCAGTAGTGACATTAGGTATCTAAGATGATCTAATCTATATACAGTATAATCTCGATAATCCGGACAATTAAAAACCAGTCCGAAATATCGAAATGTCCGGATTACCAAAATAACCAAAAAAAAAAATCGATAAAAATACTACTGAACACAAATGAAACGTATTTTTTCTTGAATTAAAATTATTTTCGCTTAAAAATTTATTTTTTATATGTTATAAACATTTTTGATGATTTTGAAAGAAATTTTCATTTGGCGAAGTTTTCTTTCATTTTTGTATAAATTGTAGATTTGCCTGCATTATACTCCACTGCCAGTTGACGAAGTGACTTTCCTCGACTTATTTTTTTTAGAATTTTTTTTCTGATTCAACGATGAGAATGAAATACTAAGAAAACTGGGACTGCCCGTAAACAAATCAGATAAAAATGAGTGTCCGGATTTTTGAGGTAAATAAAATGTGTGATGTCCGGATTACAGAGTCAACAATAGAAAGCAATTGGGTGTCCGGATTATCGCGTTGTCCGTATTAGCGAGTATCCGAATTATCGAGATTGTACTGTATATGCATATAATTTTTTGTCCTGACTGAATGGCTGACTGACGGATTTATAACCGCCCAGCCCAAACCGCTGAAGCAACGAACATGAAATTTGAACTGTAGGCTCAGTTTAGGAAGTAAACCTTCGATAAGACGGGATTTTTTGAAATTCGGGGTCAAAAGGGGCAAAACAGGGTTTGAGGTGTTGTATAAAAAAACGTGATTTAAAGGGCCTATTGATTTCAAACTTGGTGAAAATACTTCAAATACAAAATTATTCATATATGTCGAATTATTTATTATTATTTTTCAGTTCTTCGTAAATCAAAATTTAATCAATGGGTCAATGGGTTAAGGTTTGTATACGCGAAGAATTCAGTTTAAAATTGTTGCAAACACTTGAAATAAAAAATTGTTAGACACTTTTTTAATTTATTTAAAATTCAAAATCTGATGGGGTCAACGATGGGTTAACAGTTTGCATGGTGAAACATGAGTTAAGGGTTTTTCACTTTAAATATGGTGGAACTTTTGCATAGTTTAAAACGTGTCTAGTTTCTCTCTTCCCCTCCGTCTCTCTCTCACATTATCGAACACTCTTATCAATTTATGCTCAATTCCACTTAAAAGCACGTTTCCTCAAAGTCATTGACACCTGTCGGCGCCCATAAACTCTCTCCACCGACTTGTTGTATCATACCTACGCAAACAACAACAACAACAACATATTAGAGCTGCATTGAAAGTGAATTGACGGCGCGACCTTCACAAATTCAGTAATAACACAATTCGCCCACCAGAAACGACCAACGACAAAAACCTTTCAACAAACAATCAAACAAACAAACACACTGAAACAGTTGGAATTAATTAAAACAATTTCCAATGGGGCCATTATCATTAGCCATGTGGAGTGCTTATTAACCCGAGAGTGCTTATTAAAAGCAGAACACGCATTTCAGTAATTTATGCAGCCGACGCGATCAAAATGCACAGATAACAATTTTTGTAGTTTTTATGGTTATTTCTCATAATTTCATGTGTGTGTGTGTGTGTGTGTTAATTTCTAGCGTGGCGGGGCGCGAGCGTGCAAGCATGTCGCAGCCACTCACGATTTCAAGGAAAGCCATAAAATTATGATTTCTTTTACGTTTAAGGTAACACATAATAAATACGAGTATGTGGGCAAGGCAGCGTTGTGGTTATGGTCGTGGCTTGAAAATGAAATTGTCACATTTCAGTCGAACCGCGTTGGCCCAGTGCGGAGTTGATTCCGAGAAGGCGGAAAGCACGCCACGCCACGTTGCTGGCCAAGGTGCAGCTGATTGGAGCTCAGACAGACACGACCCGTGCAATATAAATATGACGGCAATGGCTCTTATCGCCGGCAACACGTCTACAGTGGCTCTACGCGCACTGAAAGGCGAACTTTGAATTTTGAATTTTGTGGGCCAAATTAATAAAAAATCATCATCATAAACTTTTTTAGTACAGCAACCAAAAAAGCTACAAATTAACAAAATATAAAATAAAGTAACTAATAAAGTTTATGGAAAGTAAAAAGTAAGAAAAATTTAGTTTTTTGTTATTCATGACAGTTATTGAAAGTTGAGAAGTTGAGTAGCCATACCGATGTACATTTTTTGAGGGAAAATGTGTTCAAAGATAGAAATTTGAGTTATCAGTTATTAGATTTGTTATCAGTTATTAAGATTTGATTTGTTATTTAGGCCAAAGAATATTTATATAAAAATCCATAAAAATATGAAAGCTTAATTAAAAATCCAAATAAATATTAAGTTCATTTAATTTTGAATGGCTTATCGCTGATGTTTCTTTGATTTGAAAATTAATATAAAAATTCATAAAAATGTGAAAGCTTATTAAGAAATCCAGAAAATTATTAAGTTTCTTTTATTTTGAATGGCTTATCGCCGATGTTTCTTTAATTAAATAAATATTTAAAAAGTTACGAAAACTTGGAAATTATTTGATTCAAATTAATTGAATTAATGCAATGATTTTTATCTTTTCTTTAAATTAGCATCGCTGACATTTGATCTCACAGTTTTCGGTTGTTTTGAAGTTATTTTGCTTTAGTAATAGACTGACGTTGATTTTATGGAAAGACATGAAATTATGAAAACTATTCATTAATAAAATGAAATTATTCATTATTTATTATTATTATATTAATAATTAAAAATCCAAAGAAATATTAAATTTACTTTATTTTGAATGGCTTATCGCTGATGTTTCTTTAATAAAATAAATATTTAAAAAGTTAAGAAATTCGAGTTATAAGTTATTGATATTTGATTTAAAAATTAATATAAAAACTCCTAAAAATGTGAAAGCTTATTAAAAAATGCAGAGAAATATTAAGTGAATTTAATTTTTAATGGTTTGTCGATGAATATTTCAAAAGTTAAGAAAACTATTTGATTAAACCTATTTGATTCAAATTAATTGAATTAATGCAATGATTTTTATCTTTTCTTTAAATTAGCATCGCCGACATCCGATCTCACAGTTGTCGGTTGTTTTGAAGTTATTTTGCTTTAGTAATAGACTGACGTTGATTTTATGGAAAGCGATAAAATTATGAAAATTATTCATTATTAAAATGAAATAATTAATTATTCATGGTTCAATCCAAAAACTCATTGGGCATTTTATGGAGCTCATAATTGTCCATCAAAGCTACTTATAAACTGGCCACCTTGTTCGTGCAATTTGGCGCCACTTGATTATTTTCTCTGGGGATACGTAAAGATGTCTACGCTGATAGCACCGTGCGACAGCATTTTTCACACCGGGAAAAATCCATATGTGCGTGAAACAAGAGACCAAATATAGTAATACTGCGTACTCAGTTTTTCATTTCTACATCCTTTGTCCTTTTAAAAGGACTTCAAAATTTTGAAGGGGATAAAAAATTTAAAAAATATAAAAAATACTTAACCTCGTTAGAATATGGCGATGTGTATATCAAATAAAAGAGGAAAGGCTCAAGGATTTAAATAAAATTAATTTTTTATCTTTTTGTAAAAAACGGATATGAAAAAGGTCCTTTAAAAATTTTTATCCTTTATATCCTTGAAAATTTACATCGAATTTTCTTGAAAAGTAAGTATGTTAAAACCCCAAATCTCCCTGGTCAAGTGCCAAAATTTAATTACTCTAACTTTATTAGTTCGCAAGTTATTAAAACAAAAGGTGGAAGCTGCAATTCTAATGAAGTACAAAAATTCTAATTTATTTGAGTATCAGTATTTTAAATAATAAAAAGATACAAAATCAATGAAGCGAGAATAATGAAATCTTGACACGTGATCTGGGAGATTTAGGGTTTTAACATACTTACTTTTGAAGAAAATTCTATATAACTTTTCAAGGATATAAAGGATTAAAATTTTCAAAGGACCTTTTTAATATCCTTTTTTTACAAATAGATAAAAAATCAATTTTATTTAAATTCTTGAGTCTTTCCTCTTTTATTTAATATACACATCGCCATATTCGAACGAGGTTAAGTATTTTTTATATTTTTTTATTTTCTATCCCCTTCAAAATTTTGAAGTCCTTTTAAAAGGACAAAGGATGTAGAAATGAAAAACTGAGTACGTAGTATTACTATGTTTGGTCTCTAGTTTCCGGTGTGAAAATTTTGTAATAGGTCAAAACCAAAGTCGATCCAATGCACAGAGATTCGTTCCATAGACAAAATTCAAAAATGTATAGTTTCAGAATTTAACGATTTTGATGTCATTTGAAAGGTAAAACTCCAACTAAGAAAACCCCAAAAAATCTGTGCAAAAAATTAATTAGTGTGTGTGCAAAAGCGGCTCAAAGTTGAAACTTTTTTCACAAAAAAATTTAAACACATATTTTCGGTTTTTTAGTCTATTGACTTAAAAAAAAATTGTAAAATACATGGTTACCAAGAAGTTGCAAAAACTTTCTATATAGATTAAGAAATGATGTGGCCATTTTCGCTTTTAATGTTTTCTTAAAATTTGCAAAGCTGAGGCTTTTACTTCACTTTTAGTTTAAAATATTTTTCTAAAGTAAAAATCTGAGAATTGGCGAAACTTAGAGGAAAATATCTAAAAAGTATGTGAAAGTATGTTTCTGGATTTTTTTATTTTAAGAAGCATTTTATCTTTATCGGATAATGTAATTACATCCTTCGATATCTTCCGATCTCAGAAAATAATTCAATTTGAAAAGTGGTTTAAACACCTATTTTTCGACAAAATTTTATTCATCCCTAAAAGTATGCAATCAGCATGAAAAATTGGAAAAACAGCACAAATGCAAAACATACATCTATTATTATCATTTTTATTGCAAAACTAAGGGTCCTCGTACAATTTCTGTTACTCTTTGAAATTATCAATGTTGACGTTACCGACTAAATGTAAAATCTGAAAAATTTTTGTTGTATAGCTTGTTGCTATAGCTTACCGAAAATGATGAAAATTGCAAGTTTAAGTCTCAGACATTGCCAAACTACAAAAGCTTAAGAAAAACAAAATAAAGATTTCAATTCAGCAGACCATGATTAACTAGTATACCAATATACCATTTTATGAGAAACAGACAACTCCTTCTAATTGTGTGTGCAATGGAAGATTTTTTTATTAATTTTTTCAATAGTAAAAAATTGTCAAGCATGCCTGAACATATTTTTTTATATATTTGATATACAGGCCTTGTTAATCAAATCTAACAATTTTGCCATCAAATATTTTTTAAATGCATTATTTAAATTAGATTAGAAAATAAATAAATCTATATATATTTTTTTTATTTTTCTTATTAAATTCTCCCAGCTTTTCACTTTTCTCTTTGTCGTTCTAACCATAACATTTCCACTCAACTTGAAATGCTTTAATCTGCTCGAAATTATTTAAATCATCATTAAAACATGCACAGCTAATAATGTGTAAGCAACAAATCATCCAAAGTGCAGAAAACCAACACCAACATGACACGTAAGACAACAACACCCACTCCACAGCACCACACACCACCACCACCGCCACCACTGCCGCACACACCAAGTTTACATACCGACCAACAACAAGCCGACACAACGCTACAAGCCCAACCAGACGGACCGACAGCACGACAGACAGCCAAGGGTTTCCTTAAAAAATGCCCCACAGGAAGCGAACCGAAACAAAAAAACCGAGCCCCAAGGAAACAATTCACGAAAAGAAAACACAAAACACAAAAAACAAAGACGACACGCGAGCGACGAACGAAGAAGTCGAGCAAGAATTAGCCAAATAAAAACGGACGCCTGGGCCACAGGCACTTGAGGGTGTCTGGCCGCCGTCAATGTGACGAAAAATATGCGACGAAAATATTTCCAGCAAATTAAAGCTAATGAAAATGCTAAACCAAAAGCAAACGCAAACGCAGTCCACCGCGTGAGGCGAGTGGGGCGGCGCAAGTGGCGGTTTTGGCGGGGTGTCAAAGTGTGGCGTTGAAAAGTGGAGGCCACGCGCTGGGCCGTTGCCTTCCGGCAGTTCGAGTTGTGAAGGATTTTACTTCGAGTTATAGGCGCCGACGAGTGGCGGCTGAGACGCGTAAAACACAAGAAAAACTGACATCCATAATTCATGTCATGGCCGCCGTCGAGACGCTGCGTCAGTCAGACGAAGCGCCAGCTTGTTGGTGGCCGCTACATGCTTTGCTGAATTATGGATGCCATTTTCAAATAACAACAACAACACACCAAACAGTCAACTTTAACTTGTCGTTGTTGTTGTTATTGTTGTTGCAAATGAAAACTTTTTCGCTTATGATAGCAAAACCAATGCACCAAAAACTTTTCGACATGCACGCCCCCACGTCTTCGTGGAGCTTTTGTTGTGGCCCACACAGTTGTTGTACGCGGAGGTAGTCGAGGGTTGCAAATGGCAGACGAAAAGGAAAACGTTTGTGAATTCTTGCGCATCATCGTTGCCTGATCGTTCGTGCTTTATAAAATTTTTTGTAAAAATTTATTTTTCATTTCAATTTTACTTGTGCATGTTTGGGGATGATTTCAAAGTCTGCTGCTTGTTGTTATTATTGTTGTTGTGCGTTTTGGGGTAGTGCCGCAGCATTGGAGTCAGCGAGAATTCATGACAGGAAATCGTTTGATAAATTAGGGTCGTAATCGTTATAAGCATTACTCATAGTCATTAAGTCGTTCGCGTTCCTCGGCCGAGCGTATTTTGTGCATTGGTATCGCTGTCGCTCTCCAAATATTTGGCAATATTCATTACAAATACTCGAGAAAGGTGTTCGCGAGGGAAGATCTTCGCATCAGCGTCATAATCAATGCCATTATGAGCACAAATGCATGGAAATTTTCGCCGTAAGCAATAAATTTTTACTTTTCATTTTGTTTGTGAATTCAAGTTTGTGAGTGAAAAGTTTTGAGAAGTCTTAAAGTATTTGAATTGCAAGAAATATTCAAAGCATTTTCATAGAATTTGGTGAAAGAAAGCTAAAGGTTCAAATTGCGTGTAGTGAAACTGAACATGAAGAACTTTAGTAGGTATTACAATAGTTTGTATGATGTGTATGTGAGGAGACATTTTTGTTGTGGCTTTTTTAATGCTTATTTTTAGTGTCCGACCGAATATTCGGTTTCGGTTTCGGCCCAAATAAGTGGTTTCGGTTTCAGTTTTGGCCCAAAAATGGCCGAACGGCCGAAACCGAAACTTTCTAGAATATTTTTTTACATTTTATTGTGTAGCAGATATATAGTGAAACGAGGAGTAATTTGGATGCCACCAATGTAAATAAACTCTTTTTTTAGCATATAATATTAAATTATTTAATTTTGAATATTAGCAAGTAAGGTACGAAAGCGTAATTTTTTATGTTTATGTTTTTAAAAAATAAATAAATTGCTTTTATTAATAAGTATTTATTTATTTATGTTATGTTTGTTTGTCTGTTCTTTATTTAAATAATTAATAATTGACTGGCACGACAGCCCGCTTACGCGAGACTAAGGCCTAGCTTCCCGCAACCACCCGTGTTGTGCGTGTGAATTTGTACGCGGGTGGAAGGGACCTACAGTTTTATGCCGGTTCCGAACGGCAGGGCGGGAGCTTTTTCATAAGCAATTTTTACTCTCAGAGGTTTGCCACTTCCAGCTGAGAGGACAGCCACCGAAAGAGAACACGAGTTTTCCCGTTATTTTTTTAGGTGTTATTACAGGCAGTATTTGAACCTGGGTTGCTGCCTTCGACTCGCGGTCCAACTTGTTCTTTATTTACTTAATGTAAAATTCGTTTGTTGAAAAAAAATGCTTGATATGGTGATTTTTATTTCAACTAGAATGGTTCGGTTTTGGCCGAATATTAAAAAAAAAACCGAAATTCGGTTTCGGTTTCGGCCCAAAAAAGATGTTTCGGTCGGACACTACTTATTTTCGATGTGGTTCTAAGAAAGTTGATTCTTATTGCATCATACTTGAGCCTAATGTGTTAAAATTTAACTGTTGTTTTTATAAACTGAGAAATTTATTTTATATGCTATATTATTATTATATATATTTTTTTTCTAACTTTCAATATTTTTAATATTTTATATTTATTTAATAATATATAATTATCAATTATTAATAATTTTTATTTTATTATTTTAATATTTACACTAATTTCTATAAAATATGAATTTTTAGAAATATAAAAACTTAAATCTTAACACTAGAAAAACCGTAAGTTTTCCATACCTACAAAGACTACATATTATATCCACTGATATTTCGAAAAGTACACATCGAATATGGCTAATTGCAATTGTAGAGCCCTAATTGTAGAACTAATAGTAGATTCCAATAAAAAAAATAAAAGTCATCAAAGCAAAAGTTGAACGAAATACTAAAGAAAATACAGATATTTAAAAATGAAAAACAGTCAAAATGACCACAATGGTCTTTCTAGTGTTAAGAGGTACTCGTAATTAAATTGTGGGCATTTTTTTATAAGAATTTGGTTTATTTAAATTATTCCACCTCTGGGAGCTCGCCTAAGGTTTTAAAGAATGGTCATCAGCTACACAGGAAGTGTGAGATGGATTCTTTCTCATTTGCGTCCTTGTAGCTTCTATAGTGTAGTGATTGTTAATTGTATGAGCGAGTCAGTGATTCATGATTTTATTTTGGGAAAGTTTTGAAACTTTTTATATTATTATTATTTATTAAATTATTATTAAAAAAATTATTATTTGAAACTTTTGAACCCAATACCATGAAACCATGTTTTTCACCCGCAATTTTATTATTTGGGGAGGGGTTTGAACCCCCAACTCCCACCTATGTGCGCCACTGGGCCTAGCCTTGAAGCATGATCACCAATCATCTCATGTCCAGTGCATATTGCTGTTATTTTTGACATCTCCGAGCGAGACCTACCAAGTAAGAAATTTGTTTTTTTTCGGCTGTAGGAAGGCCACATCTGTTTTGATATCTTGTAGTCTTCTGTTTATTTTCTTCCAGAGTAAGCTTTAGATAAGAAATATTTCTAGATTTTCTCTTTAAGGTATCAAGGCACGTTAGAAAGGGGAATTTTTAATGATTTACAAAATTATTTATTTTTCAGCTCCTTTATTATCAATTTTTTTGAAAATTTTTTCACAATATATTGAAGGTTTAAGGAACACAAACAAACACAAAGGTTTGAAAATAACAACAATTTTTTTTCTGAAACAAAAAAACAAAATAGATTCATAATTATTAAGCTTTCGGACACAGGAATTCACCAGAAAAATAAAAAAACGCTAAAAATAAAAGGATAGGAGCTTTTTGAAAAAAAGTGTCAAAAATTGACTTTTTCCCAGAAAATGTACTTTAAATTAAAAATTTTTCTTCAATATTGTGGTAGATTCTCGAAAAAAATAAGTTAATAAAAAGAACTAAAAAAAATTTTTTTAAATCGGTCGAGCCAATCCGGAGATTAAGTGTCCGTAATGGAGGATGTGTTTTTTTCTACGCGACTTCAGCTCCACCTATATAAGAGACAATATGCTAAAAAAACAAACCTTGTGTCCCTTAAACCTTCAATATATTGTAAACAAAATTTCAAAAAAATTGATAATAAAGGAGCTGAAAAATAATAATTGTGTAAATCATTAAAAATGCCCCTTTCTAACGTGCCATGATACCTTAAAAACACCTGAAGAGATATGAACTTGTTTCGCAAAAGATTAAATGAGAAAAGATCCGTTTCTGACCAGGCAGTCCACCTTTTCATTGCTCTCTAAATCTCTGTGCTCTGGGAGCCAGATAAGAGTTATACGAAGATGGTCCATTTGATATTTATATGATATCATCATGGATATATTTAATAGGGATTAGTTGCACTGAGGCCAAAGATGATCTATTGTACCCCCTACAAGTTTTAGAGAACATTCCCTAATCCCACCGACCTATTGAAGTTTAATAACGCACGGGGTTTTAAGTGTTTGATGTTCTCTTCTGCAAGCCAGTATTGGCCCAGGTAATTGTCCGTTAGAGCATTTAGAATACTTCAACCCTCCTCTACTACGTTGGACTCTATGTAGAGAGAGAACTTAGAGTTTTTAGTGACTGTTACAAAGCAT
Organism: Melieria picta; assembly: GCA_964056695.1. Taxonomy (NCBI): domain Eukaryota; kingdom Metazoa; phylum Arthropoda; class Insecta; order Diptera; family Ulidiidae; genus Melieria; species Melieria picta. Next base: position 113,752,886 of record OZ057399.1, on the reverse strand, counting down.
AGCTACTGGTTCATTGCGTACTGATTGGTTGGTTGATTTCAGTGGCGATTTTCCGACATCCAGTTAGTGCATTGGTGCTGTTTTGAAACCTCTATTCCCGATTTTATTTTATTTATGTTTATTTATTTATTTTAGTATTGATTAGTATTGATTTGTGTTATACTAGCGTGTTGACTTCTGGACTATGTGACTTTTATATTCAATTCGAGAGGTGAATGAAGTCGAGTTGCAAGGAATTTTGATATGTAGGCTTGTCTAACGCTCTCCATCTCCTTCTCGATAAAGCCGGGCAGGAGGAGAGAAAATGGTGGACTGTTTCGCTCTCATTCGGGTTTTCATAGCTTCGTCAGCGGGTATTGAAGGAGGCACCCATTTCCCACACTACTTGCTACTGGTTAATTTCTCAGGGCCTGGTATGATTCTTCAGTCGAAAATACCTCTACTTTAAAAATATTTGCCATGTCAGAAAGTCTATAAGATTTTCATATTCTTAGTGACATATTCGATATAAAACGTAGGTCTCTACAAAAAAAAATATTTCTTCTCATATAACTTGAGAAATTATTCTCCATATGTATCCCCTCTGAAAGCAATACTTGTACTTTCTGTTCCTTCTTTATTCTTAATCCTGGACATTCATATAGGTATCAAATCTTTCCACTACAATCGGACAAAAAAAAATTTCGGATTCACTTTGGATTTTACAAAAAAAAGTCCAAGGTTGCATGCAAAAAATTAAAAATTGTGGGAAATTCGGCCTCAGTACCCCATAGGAGTTAAGACTAGAAGAACCTTAAGAAAGGCCACTGTGGTCATTTTGACGGTTTTTAATTTTTATGTATTTTCTTTAGTATTTCTATCAACTTAATGATTTTTTTTTTATTGGGTTCTACAATTAGTTCTACAATTAAGATTCTACAATTAGATACAATTAGCCAAATCCGATGTGTACTTTTCGAGATATCAGGATATATAATATATGGTCTTGGTAGGTACGGAAAACTTGCGGTCTTTCTAGTGTTAAAACTAAAACGTATGCTGCTAGAAATTTTCATAAAAATATGTGTACATATTTTATTTTACATTTCATACACCAACTGTTCTAAGATGTTTCAAGCAGGTGAACACTTCAAGCGGTACTTGGGTACTTAATAATAATAAAACTAAGCGCTATTCAAATGAACTGAAAAGCACGCAAAAAGCGGAAGTGTCAGAAAATTTACAAATAAAAACTAATTTATTTTCATCACTTTGAAGTGCATATTTTTTGTATTTACAAACTTATGTACATTATTTATTGTATGTTGTGCAGACTTAAGTACTCGCTGTCCTTTTTCTGGCCACTTTCATCCCTTCAACTATGCATCGCTGCAAATCCGTTTTATTTATTTCTTTTTCCCAAATGCCATAACAAAATATTTGCAAAAACACTTTTTGTTGTTTTTGTTGTTGCTATTGACAGGATTTGTGAATTGCATCTACCTTTAACAAGAGCACTTGAGCATATTTTTATTTTGGTTAAAGCGTGTTCGAGAGTGCTTAAGTGGACTCAAGTGTAAAGTGTAAAGTGTGAGGGCGAGTGGAGAAGGCACAAGTGTTGGATATTGCATATTTTCACACTAAGGATAATGACTTTGTAAAGCATTGAAAGGGACTGAAAACGGCACTGAGAGCAGTGTTTTTATGTGCAATATTTGGGTCATAAAAAAATGTGTTTTTTTTTTTTAATTTGAACGAAAAGATGTTTGAGTTTGCAAAAAGATTTTCTTTCCAAATAGTTTTCCCTGAAATTTTCAATAGAAAAGTTCACCCAACTATCAAAAATGTATTTTATAATAAAACATCATCATCGAAGCGGTCATTAAGACCAAACAGACCTCAATCTAAAAGATCATTTCTCTAGTAAATATTAGCAAAATTCAAACAAGTCTCCCCCGTCTCGAACAAAGTTAATTCCAAATCAAAGTGAATTTTCGCTGCTGCAATAAAAGCCAAAATTTAACGCATTATGTGGTGCGTACGTCCTGCTGAGTGCTTAAACAACCCCTTTACGCTTAACCCCACTAACGCCACTGCCATTTCACTCGCCACACTCGCCAGACACGCATTGGTGGTGCGTCGTTGTTCCATCGAATGTGCCGAATTATAATATTTCAATTCAATTTTATAATTTTACAATTTAACATTTCTTACCCTTTTGTGTTGTGCGTGCGACGCCAAACAAATTGCTGCCCAAATGCCACAGGACCAAAACACACACACCCACAGAGACACACCAACACAGACGCGCCGTGTGCATGTGAGGGTGTTTTAAATCGTGCCCCGTGGGTGGTTATTTAGAGCCGCAATAAGCGGAAGCGGATATATGCGCGAAAGGTTAATGTCGTTTGATACCAACACCTACTCCCACCACGGCTCGACGTCGACGACAGCGTCGAGGGCGAGACGCGCCGCAGTGTGGGTAATAAATGCTTACGTCTGCTCGGCTGCGGTCCTGTGTGTCTTTTTATGAAAATTTCAAAATTGATGGATTTGCATTGACAAATTGTCGTCGCTTGATGGCAGTCAATGAGTGCGGCGTGCGAGGCAACGGGCGACGGCGTTGATTAAAAATTTGTGTATGCTCAGCGCAAAGTTGGAAATATTAGGCAGACGACCGTTGTTGGCGCTCAGCGGGTGAGCGTTCGGGCGTTCGGAGTGGGGACACGGCACAATGGGTCGCAGTGTGGAATTTGTCACTTTGTTTCGCTTTGAAATCGACTTTTTGCATGGCGACGAGAAATTAGGCGATTTCATAATTGAATTTAAGTACTTGCTTTGTGTTGACGCAAATTAATTTGATTGAAATTTCATTAAAAGATGAGTTTTACACCAAACTGAGGGAGGGGAATGTGGACATTTTAAATTTCAGAATTTTTACAGAATAAATGTGGCATTAGGTGTGAAGGGAATGAAGGAATTATGGCTAAGAAGTATAAAGACTGACCTTGTTGGGTTTCTTTTGGTTCGAGTGTGAACATAGAAGTTAGAAGAAAATTTCATTGGAGTGCATTCAATGAACAGACTTCCGTTTGAATTTGACTATAACAATTCAGAAATTTTTTAATGACCCCGAAGTTGTGGGCGTCCCTTTCTGCGTTGTTTTAAAACAAACAATCTTCAGACAATATTCAGAATTTATAAAAAACTTTTAGGTTAGGTTAAGGTGGCTCTCTCAGCATGGGACTTGCTGGAAGACACGCTTAGGGCGCGAAATGGGGCCGTTGGGACACCACAAGTTGAGGGTCTGCCTTACTCCAAATCGAAAGGCCTTTTCAAGCCATTTTGAATTGTGGATGAACTCAAGCAAGTTCTTGGTGTTAACTAGAGTCCAACCGATTAATCGGCATCGACATCAACTAGTATCGGCCACAAAAATTGGTATCGGCCTTTTTTGCCCGATGCCACATGATTTTTATTTTTAATTTATTTGATTTGAATTGATTTTTATTTTTAATTTAATTTCATTTTAATTTTTGTTTCGTTTTTGTGTTATTTATGTGAAATATGTTAAAAACAAATGTATATTTCATATAACCCCTACGATTTTGATATTTTATAAAATAATCTGTTTTTGATTGAATCTATTCGTTTTATTTCTTCTGCGAAATTGGCATCGGCATTGGCCGATTCTCGCCTTCCAATCGATTAATCGGCATCGGCCAAAAAAGGGAGAATCGGTCTGACTCTAATGTTAACTGAACTGAGGTCATTCAAGTTGTGAAAGAAGTGATTTCCATCTTCGTCTAGATAGAGTCGATCAGTTTAGGTTAGTTTTGACTAATTAAAAAAGGCTGGTTTTTGGAGCTTCACATATGTACAAGTTTTTTTTAAACTTCTCAGGCTGTTATATGAACCACGAAGGACTAAAAAAAGCAAGCAACGTTTTTTCTCATTAAAATATATTCTCACTTTGCTTTAGTAATCTGTACCTCGCATTGTGTTAGTGCTTTCCGGTTATGCTAGATTTGAAAAGAAAGGTAATAATTTGAACCACTATAACTTCTCAGACAGTTTTGTAATTGCATGGCTTAGTTTTGTTTGAATGCGCGTCAAATATGGAAAGCCGGAAAAAATACGTCATATAAGTCAAGTGTTGCTATTTTTCTGCTGAAACTGTGAATAGTGTTTATGGTCCTGAATCAGTGACGCGCACAGAATTTCGTTTTAGGAGATTCTGTACACAACTTTTGAGTCCAATACCATTTTAAATCATAGTTTCCATGCACAATTTTTATAACAAACAAATATTCGGGTCAATTTAGAAACCCCCTTTTGTGATACTGTACCAGCTAATCACAAGCAATTTCGGTTTCGTCAAACAAGTTCCGGTAATTTTGATGTGAAAGGTGCACCACGCTCTGGAAGGCCAACTATCGAAAACGTCGATAAATTCATGGAAATCGTCGAGTTTTATCATCATGTCAGCACAGTTTCGATTGTCCATTGTCCATTTGGAACCACTTCAATAAGGCTGGATACAAGAAGACGCTCGATTTGTTTACTTACAAAAAATCTCATGAACCGAATTTCCATCTGTAAATCGTTGCTGAATTGCAACAAAATCAATCCATTTCAGAAGGCGATGATGTCTGATGATGACAATTGAATCACTTGCGAAAACGTCAAGCAAAAACGGTCGTGGTTGAATTGCAGAAAGACGACGCAAACGGTGGACAAGCAAGGATTGACAGTCAGGAAGGTTTTGCTGTGTGTTTGATGGAAATCATTTGTTATGAACTGCATCCCTACGTTGAAACTCCTAATTCGAACTTGTACTGTCAACAATTGGACTCAAGGAGGCAATCGGCCAGAGGTGGCCAGCTTTGGCCGTAGTTTCCTTTTGTATTCCACGCACATCGATACTGATTCGTCAGTAGCTTCGAGAACTTGGTGGAGAAGTTCTTATGCATCCACCTTATAGCCAGGATCTGGTACCATCTGTCCCTGTCTATGACGAATAATTTTCCTATTGAAAAATATACCTCAAGAGAAGCTTGTAAGAAATCTACTGTCCCAGAGTTTGACCAATAGGAACGAGGGTTTCTATGAGAGAAACATCATGAAATTATACAAATTGGGAACAAATTTTAGAACAAAACGGTGCTTATCTGACCCAAACTGGATCATTCTAACTATGCTAAATAAAAACTATGCCTATTTGACCCAAACTGGATCATTCTAACTATGCTGAAAAAAGCCTTAAGCTTCATGTAAACGTTATGCATTTTTTTCACTACAGTTTATATATGTAAAACTGAAGAAACACATGAACCTTCCTGAACCAACGCAATGCCTCGCATTAATAGGGGTCATCTCCTGCGCGTTTGTTCGAGTTAAAAAAAATAAATTGAAAAGATAAAGACAGGAAAGCTAGAAGAGCTCAAGGACTTACCAAGAAGTGCATATCAGAAGTGCTTCAAGGATTGGAAAAAATGCTCTATAACATTTTAGGTGAATTACTGCGAAAGTAACAAAATGGATATTGCTAAATAAATAAATATTTTTCCAGATAAGTAAATTAAAAAATTACCTTTTATTTCACCAGACATCGTTTTCAAAAATCTCTTAAAGATTTTTTATTTATTAAAAAATTATTTAACTACTGCACAAACTCCTCAAAGCTGTTTTTATACTATTTAAAAAATAAAAATAATTCGCTCCCTAGAAGATTCTCTATTAACCCTTTCGCTATTTTGTTGCCATATGGCAACATGCTACTTTGTGGACGTCTGAACCCTCTGTGGTTTCAAGAATACACTTTTTGTTGGTCTTTAGAATAGTTTGAAATTTTAGGAAAAATACGAAATTAATAAACTAAATATTAAAGTTTAAAGAAGAGAAGTATACACGTTTTTTTAATGGTATATATTGACATAGTAAAGGAAGAAGAAGCAGAAAAAATTAGAGAACTTTTTAATTTTACGTTTTCTTTCAATTTCGATACTTTTTTTAAATTTTGGCTGAAGTAAATGAAGAAATATTCAAATCTTCGCTATGCGTAAAAAGTTTTATGTTTAGGTAATTATTACAGCCACAACGATGTGGTTGCTCTCATAGAAAAACACTCTAAAATACAGGGTCCGAGTATAAAAATTAAAAAATTTCTTATGAAATGTTGCTAATATAACCACATAGACGTAAGATTTAAAATTTTAACTTTCCCCAGTAAAAACCTGGTTAAAGATTTTTAAAGATTTTTTTTTAAGATTTTTTATTTTTTAAAGACTCCTTAAAACTGTTTTTATACTCTTTAAAAAATAAAAATAATTCGCTCCCTAGAAGATTCTCTATAAATTAGTCATACCATATTTTGCCACAAATTCATTTTTAAAATTCAATTTCGTGATGCATTTTTGATGCGCAGCTTATGAGTAAAAAAAATTGTGTAAAAGCCTCTCAACAAGTGCACTTTTGGGAATTTCACTTCTCACTTGCCGGCGGCACGTTTTTACACGCGACAACCTAACAAAAAAACAACAACGAACAATGTCAACGAGGGCGACACGTAAGCGAGCATCGCAAGCAGATGTGTCCTTTCCGCAGGCAATGTCGACAACGTACGCCACATCATAATTTCAAAACGCCAACAATTGCGGCCGAGCCACCCTCGAAGCGCGCAAACTCGCAGCCAGCGCGCGCATTAATATGCAAAATGATTTGCCGCGTCGAAGAGGGTTGCGAACGCCTTCTGGCTGCCTGGCGTGTCGGTTATTAAGTGCAGTTGGCCAGCAGCGGCGCGGAGGACAAGTGTATAATTTTCCAATTGCTTTGTTTTACCATTAAGCAACAACAACGACAACAACAACAACGTCAAAGTGTGCGGAATTTTAAAATTTCATTATTTTAATAATGCAGCGCTGGGATTTGCCGTCGTGTCGGCGCACAAGTGAACACACACTTTGGCTGAAATGCCATTTGGCATGAGTGCGAAAAATTTGACGCAAACGGCAGGTTGACTTTACGGTTGAGATTCGTATGCTGCGGCGACCGTTGAGGGGTGGCTGACACAGTCAACCATTCAGTCAACCTACCACCACCAACACCCCTTTTTTCATTTTTTTTGTTCACTATTGTTGTTGTTGTTGTTGCTTATGATTATGATATTATTTTGAAATTATCCGCTTACTGTCGGAGCAATACAGCACAGCACAACAACATTGCTGACATATGTGCGCATTGTGCCGGAAAATGAAATCATTTTGGTGTTAATAATGATGACATATGATTTTCATTGTTAAAAGCAACCGACTGTTGTTGTTGTTGTTGATTTTAAGTGAATTAGGCAGTTTGTCATTTGACATTGCTTTTAGATTTTTACGCTTTTACTGATCATGTCTTGTTGTTGTTGCATTATGAATCTTAAAAGCATAACGTTGCTTTGTACATATGACACTTGCTGGCGTAACTGGTTGGTTCCGCTGACTGGTGGAATGGAATGAATTGACTCGACTTGACTCTGAATTGTTGGTTTTCGTTTTTTTTTGTATTATTAACCGGTGGCGTTAAATTTTTGTTGGCACATCATTAGTTAAGGTGAATTGGTGGCAAGGCATCTGTTTTCATATTTGCTGGCAGAAAGGGGATTTGTTTGTCTCATGAAGGGCCAATGCTGGGCTGGAAGTTGACGTTAAAGGGTTGATTTTGTTTTCCTATTTTAACCATGCAATTTTTAGTGGGCATTTTTATTAACTTTCTGCATGTCATGTGGCATAATTGGATATATTTTTGTTAATTTTTAAAATTTTTAATATTAAATTAAATTTATGTTCTTCCGAGTTGGGTTTGTATTAGTTTAGAGCTGGATTAATGAATTCTTTGCACAATAGTTATTAATGTTAAGATCAATCAAAGTCCTTAAAATAGTATTTTCTTATTTTAATATCTTTGGTTCAAGTCATTTGGCCCATACGCCTCTAAGTCTGTAGCTTTTGGAAAAATTTTCCCTTACTGGAGGGATTCGTATCCTCAAATGAACTCCTTGGAATCCCAAAGGAACTCCTTGTCTTCAGCAGATCGATTTCAAACAAGTCTTTCATCTGTTTAATTTCTAGTACTTTCTTTCTTATAATATAATGTAAGCGGGTAATTTGGTAGCAGTAGTGCACAGAGGAAGGGGTTTGAGGGTTCAAACCTCCCTCCAAATACAAAAATTCTTGAAACAAAACATTGTTTCAGATGGCATTGGGCTCAAAATTTGTACGCAAGCCCCTCCCCCCAAATGAAATGCTATGTGTGTCCCTGTTTAGCACACAGTATCCTCTCAGGATCTCTATCATAAATGTGAGCTTCGTTCTGTTCAGATCAAAAAGGTACTTCAAAATATTTACAGAATAAGCCGGAAAGAATAGCTTAAAGCAGCGCTGTCGAAGTCCAGTGATCCAGTGCTTTATGACTTCCTTCTTGACACAATGCACAGTGATTCGTTCCATAGACTAAATTAAAAAAATTTATAGCCTCAGAATTTAACGATTTTGATGTCATTTGAAAGGTAAAACTCCAACCAAGATAACTCCAAAAAATCTGTGCTAAAAATTAATTAGTGCAAAAGCGGCTCAAAGTTAAAAGACTTTTCACGAAAAAATGTAAACATATATTTTCTGTTTTTTAATCTATTGAGTAAAAAAATCGTAAAAATACATGGTTAGCAAGAAGTTACTAAAACTTTAAATATAGATTAAGAAATGATGTGGCCATGTTCGCTTTTAATGTTTCTCAAAATTTGCAAAGCTGTGTATTCTACTTCACTTTTAATTTAAAATATTTTTCTAAATTAAAAATCTGAAAATTGGCAAAACTTAGAGGAAAATATCTGAAAAGTATGTGAAAGTATGTTCCTGGATTTTTTTATTTTAAGAAGCATTCTTTCTTTGTCCTCCGATATCTTCCGATCTCAGAAAATATCCCAATTTTAAAAGTGGTGTAAACACCTTTTTTTGACAAAATTTTGTTTACTTATCCCTAAAAGTATGCAATCAGCATGAAAAATTGAAAAAACTGTCTATAATGAGTCTTGCTGACACCTACGATAGGTTCATAGAGTTGTCTTACAGCTCCCTCCGTTGCCTATCTGTCTGCTCTCTCATTAGCATCGGGTCCGCAGTGCCCAGGAACCCAGTGCATTATCCCCCGGTTGTCCTTTTCAATATCTTAGAATACATTTGCTGTCTCCCAGACTAGTTTTGAATCAAATGTCGTCGAGTTCAGAGCCTTTATTACAGCCGGACTGTGTTTGTCCTTTGATATTGTGATTATCCTTTTCCCCCAACATTAAGAGTTCTCAAAGACCTCAGCCTCGAAAACTGTGTTCTTGTTTCCAAAATTGACTATTAGCTGGGAGCTAGCACCATATATATCCCTGCTCCCATCCGTTCGGGTATTAAGTTCACTACAGTCGGTTACGCCACAGCTTCTAACACTAAAAAAAAGTGCACGACTTCTTGTTGAATGATTGTTTATATTTTTGTATCAAATATGTTTGAAGCGCGTTCTATTCGACACTGTGCGACCGCTTAAAGATTAAGCACTCATAACTAAGCGGCATATTGTAGATAATTCCACAATTTTGACGATGCGCTTGGAACCACCAGCCGGCCTCGACTGTCCAGCGAGTCAGTATTGCCAGAGACCTGAAATGACTTTCTCCTAAATCTTGAAAAAAGTAGAATTATCCTCCAAAAAATGTACAAAATCTCCTAAATTTTTTTTAAAATATTCTTTGTCACTATAAACTAAGAAATTAAACTTCTCATAAAAAAATGCATAACGTTTTTTTTTTTATATAGGCTTTTACTCATTCAGATTCAGCTTAACAACAAGTTAACAGAAAAACAAACATAAAAAATTAAATCGGTATGAAATTCGCTTTTGTAAACCTCCTTCATTCATTGCATCATACATTATACACTTTGAAGCATAAATTTATTAGCTTTCAATATTCAAGGCTTCAGTGCTTCATGATGCCAAATGTATCACCATCAAAATTTCCTAAACTTTCTCCTAAACAATTCTTCCTCCTAAAAATTCTCCTAAAGAACCAAGTATCGCCTAATTCTAGAAGGAAATCTCCTGATCTGGCAACACTGCAGCGAGTAGTGCGCTGGCTTCTCACACCAGAGGCCCCAGATTCGATTCCTGCCTGGGCTGGCACTTGTCTTCTTCTATCGCTATCCACATGAAGCTGATGAGAATTACAAGAATCGCACAAGTGCGCTCTTGGTAGGCAATGGCAAAACCTCCAAGTATGAAAGGAAAACTGCCAATCGCCGTTTGGATTCGGCGTTAAACTGTAGCTCCCCTCCCCTCCCTTTCCCCATCCGTTTGAAATGTGTGTTGTATCACATGGTGGAAAAAATAGTGTTGCATACAAATTTTAAACGTGTGGAATTTGTGGTATCACAACGGGCACATATAGAGGCCTAAGTGTATCTCATACAGAGGCAGCCACTAAAACCTACCTACCTATCTTGAAACCACGAGGATTCCGGTATGAATTTGGTTACGTTCCTGATACACAGTGAAGATAGTTCATTCAGTCTGATAAAGAATGGATAATGGAAAAAACTCAAGTTTACTTCTGGTAAGGGAAGAAAATTGGCACATGAGCTGGAGCACGTTATCTTCCTTCTCCTCTGAAGCTCAATCACGTGACTACCAATCAAGCAGTGTCCCGTAAGCACAAAGATTGTCGAGTTGATCGAGTTGCGGCTGAGGTTTATGAGTCGATTAGTGCACCTCATATAAGGCATTCTTGCATTCTATTAAGTTGACGCGCTTTTCCCTCAAAGTGTGACCAGAATTTGGTTCACATTTTCCCAACAATTCCAACACAAATATATCCAAACACCCACACATTGTCCAATCCCACACAGCTGCACGCTCAGCGTTCGGACGCAATTATGTCCGCTGTGTTGTCACGTTCCGTCACTCAATCACAGCAGGATGAAAATTTTTATGTCAAATCAATTCGCCAATATTAACTTTTTTTAGCATGTCCCATAAACATTCGGTCCACCCTCGTACACTTTGTGTAAACAATTTTGTGCGGTGCTTACAACGGCTACAAGTAAATTTCACCAACCCCCCACCCCACACAGCGACCCACCCACCTGCTGTGGCGAAATTAATCGACAACGGTAAACATTTGCATAGAAAAAAAATTATTGAAAGCATAAAATCTTTGTGCAAACATTGCGAGCGCATGTGCCAAGCTGTCCAATGGAAATTTTCCATTTCGAAGCGACATGTCGCGACAGAAGGAAAGTTCGCTGTTTGTTGTGCTTGGGCGTTTATTGGTACATAGTCGGTTGATGGATGGTGGAAATATGTGCGTTGGCTGTATAATGAGAGACTTACGATATTTATTGTTGTTGCTGAAACTTATGCGCCATGCTGTAAGTTCGGTTTATTTTAGCGAATTTTTGTGAGATTAAAATTTGTTGACATGGCTGAAATCAATGGATTTTAGGCTGTTATGTAGGTACAGGAAGGGAGAGGGGGTTTAGGGCATTCAAATCCCCAAATATAAAAATTGGTACCAAATAGGGTTTCAAATGGTTTTGGGCTCAAAAGCTGTACGCAAAATCCCTCCAAAATTAAATCCTGTGTGCGCCATTGAGGGATTTTGAACCAAAAAATTAACCAAAAACCAAAAAATTAAATTAAAATAATTAATTTTAATTAACTAATAATTAATTTAATTATTTAAATTAATTAAAAAATTACAATAAATTATTATTGGATTTGGAACCAAAAAAATAAACCAAAAAATTTAATTAATTAATTTAATTAATTAAATAAATTATTAACTAAATAATTAATTATTTAAATTAAATTAATTAATTCATTTAATTAATAACATAATTTAAAGAATTAAAATTAATTATTCTTGAAATTGAAACAAAAAAAAATTAAGCAAAAACTAAAAAATTTAATTAAAATGAAATTAATTATTTAAATTTAATTAATTATTCAAATTAAATTAATTAATTAATTTAATTATTTAAATTAATTAAAAAATTACAATAAATTATTGTTGGATTTGGAACCAAAAAAATAAACCAATAACCAAATAATTAAATTAATTAATTTAATTAATTAAATTAATTATTAACTAAATAATTAATTATTAAATAATTAATTATCTATATTAAATTAATTAATTAATTTAATTAATTACATAATTTAAAGAATTAAAATAAATTATTATTGGATTTGGAACCAAAAAAAAATTAAGCAAAACCAAAAAATTAAATTAAAATGAAATTAGTTATTTAAATTTAATTAATTATTCAAATTAAATTAATTAATTCATTTTAATAATTAAATTAATTAAAAATTAAAATAAATTATTATTGGATTTGGAATCAAAAAAATTAACCAAAAAACAAAAAAATTAATAAATTAATTAAATTAATTATTAACTAAATAATTCATTATTAAAATTATATTAATTAATTAAAGAATTAAAATTATTTTTACTGGATTTGGAACCAAAAATTTAACCAAAAACCAAAAAATTAAATTAAAAATAAATTAATGAATTAAGTTAATTATTAACTAACTAAATAATTATTAAAATTAAATTAATTAATTAATTAGATTAATTGAAAAATTAAAATAAATTACTAATTAAGTAATTATTAATTGTTAGGAGCTTAAATTACTTGTATGAGATTTTGAAGTTTGAAAAGAGTTTTAGAAATCTTTAGAATCCCTAAAAAACGCCTACAGATTGAATTTGAATCTATATTCGAGACATTATGAAACTCTTTCCAAATATTTGTGTTTTAAGAATTGTTATAAATTTGCAAATAAAACTAAATTTCAAAAACTCTCATTTACCAGGTATGCGCCTATGAAACCGGTAATGACATCTAGCGGTAAATAGCCGAATATTTATAAACTTCGGAACCGTACCAAATGTCATGTTTACTTCTTCTGTCATATGTCAACAATATTCAGTTCACAATTTGTCAAGTTTCATCCAATAACGCATTGTTTGACGCTCCGGAAAATGTCGGATTACGTGCCTACAAATTACGATTTGCGGACACAGTTAATTTTGTTAATTTTAATTTTTAATAATTAATTTTAAACCTGGTGAAACGGTTAACGGTGAACGTTACCAACAACAATTGGCCGATTTGAACCGTGCTATACGCCAAAAACGCCCAGAATATGAAGCCAGGCAACACAAAGTGATTTTCCTCGATGACAACGCACCACCACACCGCACTAGAGCCACCAAAGAATTGGTTGCATCGTACAACTGGGAAGCTCTTGCTCATGCGGCTTACTCACCAGACTTGGCGCCTTCGGATTATCACATGTTCGCATCGATGGGCCACGCATTAACGGAACGGCGCTTCAATTCTCACGCAGAAGTCAAAAAATGGATCGATGGTTGGTTTCAGGCAAAAGACGAAACATTTTTTTGGCGAGGCATCCATAAATTGCCTGAGAGATGGGAAAAATGTGTAGCTAGCGATGGCCATTACTTTGAAGAATAAAATTGTAATCATTTCCTCACAATAAACGTGTTTTTTTCAAAAATAATTACCGGTTTCATAGGCGCATACCTGGTATTTACTGTAAAATAGCGCCTTGCGTGAGTGTGTGTGCGTGTCGGGTTTAATAAATAACACACGATTTGTAACATTGTCTCCGCACAATTTCCGCCACGTCTTGGCACAATCTGAACGACATTACTAAACCGTCAGCCGTCTTACCCGTTAGCCCGCTGCCCACCACCGGCCAGTCAAATTCAGCCCAGCCCACCCCACCCATTTCAGTCCAGCATAAAGTAGATTATAAAAATAAAAGCAATTCACCGTCAACGCCACTCGCTCCATGATTCCTTTCACTCGCGCCAAAGCATTTTAAATGCCAGCCGCAACGCTCGTAACGGCGCGCATTGCCGCTTGTCGGAGCGTGCAACGCGTACACGGGGGAACGACGTGAGCGCAGTTGACATGCCTGGTCAATTGCCGTTCGGGGTCAGTCATTGGCGCACGCACACACTTGGTCGTTCTCAGAACGCTGCCGCTGTCGGCCATTGCGTCCTTGCCCACGTATCACCTTCCGCGCAGGATATGAAAATTTTTCAAAACTGCAAAAAACCTGGATATAAAATAGCAGTCATACATTATGCCACACACACACAGACACACATTTAACAGTGCCTGTGTGTGTGCGTACCCTTCTCCTCACACCCACACACACACATAGCAAAAGCATGTCGTACCCTTTCTGGTATTTCTTCGGGTATCCTGATTATGTATTAAGCTGCTGTTCGCATGTCCTCTTTGAGTCCTTGTTGTGTGCATTTTTTGCTTTTTGCGTTAGCATTTCTCATTCTTGCCATCACTGCTATTAGACTTTGTTGTTGTTGCTACTTTTGTGTGTGTTGCTTTTTTGCACAGAAAAACTAAAAAAGCGAGTAGCATCAGCCACCAAAAAGGAAAATAAAACATTTTTTACCTTCCGGTTGACCATTTATATTATTGCTTTGGTCATCCTTTTAAAAACTTTTGCTGCACACATGTGGAGCTATGTACATATTATACATACGTGAGCGTATAAATAAAGAATATATCATTGTAGGGCATTCTCATAAAATGAAATTTATTAGTGTTGCTGCTGATCCTTTTGACGTTCGACGCATTCTGAAATATTGAAGAGGTTTCAGCTCAGTTGTTGGCGCTGAAAAATGTAATCTATATACTTGCATGCAGTAGCGCATGCAAAGGGGCCGGAGAAAGGAGAACGTTTAGATAAATTTTTGTTTTTCCTAGCATTTGTGTCACTAAGGTAATTCTTCGAATTCAGGGTACATATTTTTTTAAGTCTAAATTTTTAATTTATTTATATATGTGTATATACTATAGATTGACTGATATAACAACAAATACCAAAGTATAGGTCAAGAAAAAATCGCAGAGACCTAATATTTTTGGAAATAAAAAAATTGCCTTTATTTAAGAAATTTCTAAAAATATGGCTTTATAATAACACTGTGTTTGAAATTTATTCTCAAAAATCGTAACGTTTGGCTGGATTGGCTCTAGTTTAAGAGAAATCCGACTTTGAAGTTTGCTCATTTTAGTCGAGTTCGTCGCTTAAGTCTTCGAACGTTTAAATGCTAATAGGTCCTAAATCGTTCCGAATATCGCTTTACTGTCTTCGGCAAGTTTGTAGATATTTTAACGACCAACAAATTTGCTTAAGACACCAACACAAAAAAATACATTCAAGCTGTGTTTTCGACAAAAATGTCCCAAAACCCCCACTTTTTCGTCGATTTATTGAAATTTTCCGTCTATGAATGCCAAACTGTAAGGAATTTCCCTTCAATATCTCAAGAAAAAAACCAACAAGACTTTTTCCCACGATTCAATAAAAAAATTAAACGCCCAATCTTGATTTCAATTCAAATTTTAAGCAGATTCTTTGCAGAACTTTGAACTATGGAACATATATTTTATTGTTTATTCTGTTTCTTCTTCAATAAAATTTATGTTGCATTGTAATACTTACATTGCAATTATTTATTTTAAATATCCTTGAAAATTTCTAATAGTTTTTTTAAATATATCTTAAGGGGTTACACCACTGTAGAGCACAAAAAAAAAGGCATATTTTGGGAATTTCTGTAGCTAAAGAAAATGGGCTTAGTGAAATTATGTAAAAAGTATTTTTTAATATCAATATTAAACTACAAAAAAACATATATTTCAAGCAATTCAAACAAAAAGTGGCGACTGTGCAGCATTTCTTCGCTGGCTTTTTTTTCCCCATGGGTCCACGGCCGGAAACCTAGCTCCTACAATTTTTGATCTGGAACAAAAAACCAAACATTTTCTGATTCCATATTACAGTAGCAAGAGAAGTACGTATCGAATTTTCGATAAATTGATTTTTCGTAAAATGGCGACATTTTGAGAAAAAAAATTCAAAATTTGACCAAAAAATCCATCAAAAATTTGTTTATAAAAAAAAAAATATTTACTTTTTCAAAAAACCCATACGTACTTCTCTGAAGACAACAATTTCAAACGTACTGTAAAAATTTTGAATCAATCAGTAAAGATTTGTTTGAGTTATGTTTCCGGCCAGCTCAAAAAAAGTGGTTTTGAGATAAACGCGTTCAAAGTTTTACACCCGCTTCGGCATACGCGTGACGCGCTTGGCGGTAACCTCGTATTTCGCATAAAATTTTTTTATTTAATGCATAAAACGTTTTGTTTCTTATTCTATAGGGTTCAAACTATTTTTTAAGCCAATAAAAAAAAAATCGATTTTTTAAAAATTTTACAGTGGCATAACCCCTTAAGGGCTATTATGTACACTACCACATCCCCGAACTTCGTCCTTCTAACTTTATTAGTTTAAGATATAAAAAATGTAATACTTCTCTCTATAGGACGCGGATAATTTCACTGTTCGCTGTCACTGTTGTTGGAAAAAAGAGTACTTTTTTTCAATGTTAGGTACTGTTACTGATGAACTTTTTAGAAATTTGAACAATTTCGATATAATCTATTCAAAACAAAAACAAATGGTCCTTTATCTCCCATTTTGATTTTTTTTAAAGTAAATTTTTTATACATAAAATTTTAGTTGAGCCAACCATGCTCTGGTGAGAACTCTTTCTGAATTCAACAAGCTGTGGTGGATTCAGGGGGGTTGAAACGTCCCCCGAAATATTAGGATCGATTTTAAAACTATATGCAAATTAAAAGGCGTTGTATAAATATTAAAGAATTACTTTTTGAAACCCGCCGCGAAATATTTTTCTGAATCCGCCTATGTCAACAAGAGCTCAGTTTCGTTCAGTATTGATCTCCCAATTTCCGAACACGAATTAAAAAATGTCCTGAATTCCTTTTACCCTTATCCTTTTTTCCTTTCTTTACTTTTTTATTTTTCATTAAATAATATAATAAATTAATATTAATTTTTTTTCATTAATTTGTTATCTACTTTTAACAATTTTCTAATAATCGTTAGCTTAGTGTGTAAAATTGCTACTGTAAGTAGATTTTTTTAAATAATGAAATATAGAATTTACTTCTGATCTAAAGTACTTACAGCCATCGATGCATAAGCATCTTTCATACTTAAAATTTTTAATAAATTTTTTTCCTCTTGCAGATGATTTGCATGGAAACATTGTCAATTATTTATTATCCAAATACGCCGTCACAGTCATGTCCAACCTATTAGGTTGATTCATTTCCTCCATCATTTTTTTAATTTATTTAAAAATATCAGCATCTTCACTACTTCCATTAGTGCTTAGTCCGCACGTGTAAGTCTGTATGAAAATACTTGCGCACTGGGAAAGGACAACTTAATGCCAATATTTTCTCATTGGCAAGACCCAACGTTCCGCAGTGGCCGCACGAAAACAAAGAAGATAAATTTGTAAATTTTCTTTTAATTACTTTCAAATACGCAAATGCAAATGCCAACATCGGGCAATGGCCATTCGGACACATGGACATGCATCGCGAAAATTGAACATGAACAGCGTCGAACCTTTTTGCTTGTCCTTTTTTTCAGGCTCTTCTCAAGTGAAATTATCAAATAAAGGAACATGAACCTAGAAATAGACGGCAGAAAAAACAGTCATCTGGGAAAAAAAACAAAAATCGCCCATCGGAAGAACTGAAGCCAGCCGTGGAAAAAAGTTGTGCCCACCGTCGCGAATGAATGCATTTTTATTTATTGTTATTTTGGCGCTGAGCTTATGTAAATTTATTTATGTTGCGTAATTTTTCTTGTTTTGCCGCTAGAAAAACAACAAGAAGAGCTACATCAACAACAACAACACAACACGAGTAGCAAATAATCATACAGCAAACTTGAGCGCAGCCGCTCGGTTGCGCCTTCATTTTTTTCCTGGCTTTACTCGAACACAAAAACATTTGTTTCTTCTTTTTGAATGTAGAGAAAAATTTTAATTAGAATAAAAAGCGGAAGCGGAACCAAAAGTGGATGCTGGCAAAAGTGACAAAGGCAGCGAGAGAAGATGGCTTTATGTTCGTCCGTATAATGTGAAAAGAACACAATATTTGTTGTTGTTTTATGTTTTTTTTTTCGAATGCCCAAAGTTTCCTTTTTCGGCGCTACCAAAATTTTTCCATCTTTACATTTTTCGTTGTTTAAATTTTTTCATTTTTACATTTTTTCGCTTTTGCTATGGTTTGTTGCAATTGTTGTTGTTGTTGTTACTGTTTTTTGTTGTTAATAAGGCAAAAAGTTGTACAATTTTAATGAGATTTTTTGTTTGTTCGCCACTAGTTGTTGTTGTTGCTGTTGCTACTTTCTTCCTGTACATTTTCTTCTTCTTGTTTTTCGACAAAATTGACAGGGGAATGTAATGAGCGAAGCATGAAGCGGGTTTTGGGGAATTGAGGCAAAAAATTGTTAGCGAAAAGGAAAAACATTTGGACGGTCGCGTTGCGTTGCGTCGAGCCGAGGCGCGGCAATTGTTTGCGTTGTTATTTTTATATTTTTTTCTTACTCGAGTTGACCCCGGCCGAGCATTGTGTCTCACTGTCGACTTGACCCGAGCGCATTGGCGCTGGTGCTGTGCTCCAACTTTTCGTTGTTTTTGTATTGAATTGCAGCAAACGCCGAAAAAAACCTCCAGTGGGCTTTCGTTTGTTTTTTTACTTTTCACTTATTTGACGTAAATTATAACCGATAAAATTAAACAAGGCACCGAAGGCGCAAACCGCATTCCACACTCCGCTGCCTGTGGATTTTTCCATCCTAAACATCTACAACCGACTTAAACGAACGCAAATATTGTTGTTCTGTGCATGCTTGAAGAATTCCTACATGCCGGCCAGCAATTTGCGGTGAATTTAATAAAATAACTCTAAAACAAAAAAAAACAAAGCATTCTTATTTGTGTGCTTTTTTCGTTTGCATGTTGAATTTGGGCTTTTAATTTTGGGCTTTTTTCCTCTCTTAAACACAAGTTGGGCCTAAAAAATGTGCTAGCTTTTAGTTGCTGGTGGATAATTACGTCCATGGTTTATGACTTCATAAAATGTTTCAAATGTTGCGTTCAAATTGTTTGTGTACAAATAATTTTGGCACACTTTGCCGCAATAAATGTCTGCACAGACCCAACGCTACGCAGCCCCTCGGCAATTGGATCACATGTGACATATGTGATTACTTGCTCATTACTCTATGCATTACCCCGCACTTGTAACGGTGACAGTGTTGCCACAGTGATGATTATGTCATTTGTTCTTTTGGAGATGTTCTCTTGTTAATGCCAAGTCAGCTGGTGACAGGTTTGCGTATTGGGTAAAATTACGGTCGAGAATTGTTGTTATGCCTTTTAAGTGCATAAAGACTCGCTTTATAGATTTTGTATCTATTTATTATTTAAAATACTGATACGCAAATAAATTAGAATTTTTGTACTTCAGTAGATGTGCAGCTTCCGCCTTTTTTTTAATAACTTTCGAACTAATAAAGTTAGAGTAATGAAATTTTGGCACGTGATCAAGGAGATTCGGGGTTTTAACATACTTACTTTTCAAGAAAATGCGATGTAAATTTTCAAGGATATGAAGGATTAAAATTTTCAAGGACCTTTTTTCCTTTTTTTACAAATAGATAAAAAATTAATTATATTTAAATTCTTCAGCCTTTTCTCTTTCATTTGATATACATATTGCCATATTCTAACGAGGTAAAGTATTTTTTATATTTTTTTTATTTTTTATCCCCCTCAAAATTGTGAAGTCCTTTTAAAAGGACAAAGGATTTAGAAATGAAAAATTGAGTACGCAGTATTACTATATTTGGTCTCTAGTTTCACGCACATATGGATTTTTCCCGGTGTGAAAAATGCTGTCGCACGGTGTAATAACTGTTCTGAGAAATAAATATTTTTTTCGTTCTTGATAATTATTTTTTTTAAATTTTTTGTTTTTACGTTGCTTTATAACTTTTATTTTTGACTTTTTTATTTACGTTACCAATAACTTTAAAAAAAATTTTTTTTTTTACGTTGTTTCATTATTTTTATTTTTGATTTTTTTTATTTACGTTGCCGATAATTACACTGTGCAAGTCCAAAATTTAGACATGGGGGGACCTACTAGGTGAGTTTCCTATAGGTATACTGAGTTGAGATCCACCAGCCGTTTGGTAAGATTGGCTCTAGTTTATGAGAAATCCGACTTTGAAGTTTGGTAATTTTCGTCAAATTTGTCGCTTAATTAGGTCCTAAATCGTTCCGAATATCGCTTTACTGTCTTCGGCAAGTTTGTAGATATTTTAACGACCAACACATTTGCTTAAGACACCAATCCAAAAAAAATACATTTAAACTGTGTAATTGCGATATGTGCATTTTTGAGCGCAGCGCAACGTGGCATATGAGTGTCAATTATATGAGTGTAATTTATAATTAAATGACACTCATACGCCACGTAGCGCTGCGCAAAAAAATGCACATATCGCAATTACACAGTTTAAATGTACTTTTTTTGGATTGGTGTCTTAAGCAAATTTGTTGGTCGTTAAAATATCTACAAACTTGCCGAAGACAGTAAAGCGATATTCGGAACGATTTAGGACCTACTTAAGCGACAAACTTGACGAAAATTACCAAACTTCAAAGTCGGATTTCTCTTAAACTAGAGCCAATCTTACCAAACGGCTGGTGGATCTCAACTCAGTATACCTATAGAAAACTCACCCAGTAGGTCCCCCCCCATGTCTAAATTTTTGAGGGCAAATTTCACGCACAGTGTTATTATTTGAAAGAAACTTTTTTTACGTTGCTTCATAACTTTTATGAAAGACATTTTTTTTACGTTGCCTTAACAGATTTTGAGTATGAATAGATTTTTAATTGTTTAGTTGTTGGTGGAAATTGGTTTTCTGCAGTTAATTTGCGTTCGTCAATTTGAAATATTTAGAAATCAATTCATACCGAAAATATGGTAATTCAACCTAAAAAAAATTTTTTCAAAATAATAGTTATCGGCAACGTAAATTTGAAAAATCATAAATAAAAGTTATGAAGCAACGTAAAAAACAAATTCCAAAATAATAATTATCGACAACGAAAAATATACTTGTTACTTACAAGAGTTATTATGCAACTCAAAAATACTTAGTACATGATAATCGTTATAGGCGACGTAAAAAATTTCTTATTAGGAATAATTATTTTAAAGCAATAATTATTGTAAAGCAATAATTATAGACATTTCTTAAATTAGGGCAATTTTTTATTTCCAAAAATTGCATAATAACACTGTACAACACAAAACAAAATAACAAGGTCCTGACAACGGATTCTGGTAGAGGGGGCAAAAAAAAATATACGTGTATCGGCGTTTTGAAAGTCTACGTTTGAATTTTTTTAGGGGGGGTCAAAATTTTCCCCTTTTTGCACATTCTTATGGTAAATCGGCATACGAAAACCATGTAACCTCACTGATGTAAAATACTACGAAGAACATTTTTGTGGATTTTAACCCTGTAGCTCCTATTTGTATGGGTCAATTTGACCCTTTCTTCTAAAATGCCAAAAATGTCCAGGACTTTTTAAGGACAAAATGTAGCACGAAAAAATTCGCCCTAAAATTCTACTATATGTAGGTCTCTGAATACATCAAAGCTCAGAAATTAACTTGAACGCCAGAAATAAGCCAAAACTGAAAATGTGTTTAAGTGTTTATTTCGTACTTAATTGGTACTAAAATCCGCTACAAAACTTGTACGTGGAATAGCAGATGGAAGGGCAACCAATATTCCAAAAAACAATGGGAGCCGAGAGCTGAAGGGACTTTAGGCGAGCATAACATTCTCCATCCACCGCTTGTGCCAACAAAATAAATTCCTTTACAACCATTACATATAAAACTTATTGTGGTAAACAATTTTGTTAAGTGTTTGGATACAAATGGATCGGCATTTAACTTTCTGAAGATATTGTTTCCAAAACTACGCGAAGCAAAGATAAAGGAAGGTATGAATGCTAAAACTTTATTTGTTTATATTGGTTTCATACCAATAAGGGGAAAAGTTTGACCCCCCTAAAAAAAAACTTTCAAAACGCCGATACACGTATATTTTTTTGCCCCCTCTACCAGAATCCGTTGTCAGAACCTTGTTATTTAAAAAAAATTTGATTTTGTTGTGCAGTGTAATTATTTTAAGACTCTGGATTCTGCTGAATTTCATACTCAGATGGAAGGGCGGTGAGATAATTTCACTGTGGTGTGCCCGATATGATAAAACTTTTCGTATTAACATTTATTTCCAAGTAAAACTTTAGCGCACAAAAAACCAACGTGTAAACTGTGACACGGTTGCCAGAGTTTTGTTTTCTCTATCTATCTATTCATCTTTTCTATATGTCTGGCAACACTGCTGTGTATAGTATGTCACCGCATGCGTCACACATTATGTATGGGTTAGTATGAAAATTTAATTACGCACGTGTTATGGAATTTATATGTATGACAAGCTTTCATGCATAGCACAATCACACACACACACACACACACACACGCATTCATACGCCCAGAGCCTTACTTACATTTGTTTATGCGCATTGCATACATACAGGCGCATTCTTATGGCGGCGTTGGTGTGGGATTAATTATGATGTGTCTAAATGATATCCTTCACACACACATACACACACATATTCCCTTACACATTTTCGTTCATATAGTATTTGCGCATGTGTGTGTGTGTGTGTGCGTTTGCTTGCGTCGGCATTAAAATGAGTATGCGCAATAATTTGCGCAAAGGGATTTTAATTTGAAATTTTGTTATTGTTACACATAAATTTTGGTACAATACTTTTCGCCCAATTCCGCCCACTGTACGCACTAATGCCAAGCATTGCATAGTTGGGTTTGTGTGTGTGTGTGTGTGTATGTATTGCATGGCCTGAGTGCTGAGTTTGAGCCCATGCGAGTCGTTTGGCAATTTCTGTGACTCGATAGAAGCTTCACTAATAAATAAGAATAAAAACTTTTAGGGATGTATTATTTTTAATTCTGTATGATTTTACCGCCATCAACAAAATCCTTTTTAATGGCATTTTACTTTTAAGAATACTTGAGTTGTGCTAATTAATTTGTTATTGCTGCATTTTCTACGCTCATTACTTGATTATTTTGTATACGTAATTTTCATTAGTCCTTTTCGCTTGACAGGGGCCATTTGGCACACAAATATTTACGAAACAAATAAATTCAAAGAATACAAAAAACAACAACAAGAACTTGCTGGCGTAATGAATAAAATTAAAAAAATAGAACGAAGAAAAATTCTAGCAAGCGCAAAAGTATTTAGCGAATGCCGAAATGCGGCCATGGCACGAAATGGTAATGGAAATGGCAAAAGTAATCCCATTTCATTGAGAATTGCATTTTAATTTCATAAGCGCCATGCGGCAGCACTCGGCCTGCAAGATGTGCAAAATGGCTGAAACTGACTGAAAGACAGCGGTCGAAAGTGGCGACGGGTGGAGAGCGAAGAGTATTTAATTAATTACACACGCCTGGACGGAGGGCAACAATGAAATGGACGTGGAAATGGCCAATGGCCAGGCGACGGACGGCAGCGATGGCTCATTATGAGAATAAAGGACCTTCATAATTTCTCAAATAAAATGGCACTGACTGCAGTGGCAATTGCTAAAGCAACAACAAACAACAATAAACAACAACAATAACGTACGCTTTGGGCACAACAGTGTACGGGAGCGGACAACGCAGCGGCTTAAAATAATTACCAAACCGAATTAAAATTGACACATATATATTCTTGGTCCTTTTTTCGGCCATATACACTGTCTCTCTATTAGTGGGTATTAGCATTGTTGTTGTTATTGTTGTTGTTGTTGTAGCTATTGCTTTTTACCATTCGCAGTGCTGGCTAAAAAGTGTCGTCCATTCTGGTTGGCTGTCGCTCACGTAGTCATTGTCCATGTAATTAAATTAAAATGAAAATATCCTGTGGATTAAATTAATTTTCATTTGCATAAGTTACAGCTGCTGTGCTGTGCTGTGCTGTCTTTTTCCTAATTTTTTGCGTTTTTGCTTTTGTTAGTTGCCCAAATTGTGGGCCCACTGTATGTATATGTGTGCGTGTATAGCACCGTGCGACAGCATTTTTCACACCATAAAAAATTCATATGGGCGTGAAACTAGAGACCAAGCATAGTAATACTGCGTACTCAGTTCTTCATTTCTACATCCTTTGCCTTTTTAAAAGGACTTCAAAATTTTGAAGGGGATAAAATTTAAAAAAATATAAAAAATACTTAACCTCGCTAGAATATGGCGATATGTATATCAAAGAAGAAGAGGCTCTGAAGGCAATGAAAGAGAAGAGGCTCAAGAATTTAAATAAAATTAATTTTTTATCTATTAAAAAAAAAATTTGAAAAAGGTCCTTTGAAAATTTTAATCCTTTATATCCTTGAAAATTTACATCGAATTTTCTTGAAAAGTAAGTATGTTAAATCCCTAAATCTCCCTGATCACGTGTCAAAATTTCATTACTCGAACTTTATTAGTTCGAAAGTTATTAAAAAAAAGGCGGAAGCTGCAAGTCTAATGAAGTACAAAAATTCTAATTTATTTGAGTATCAGTATTTTAAATAATAAAAAGATACAAAATCAATGAAGCGAGAATAATGAAATTTTGACACGTGATCAAAAAAATTTTGGGTTTTAGCATACTTACTTTTCAAGAAACTTCTATATAAATTTTCAAGGATATAAAGGATTAAAATTTTCAAAGGACCGTTTCCATATCCTTTTTTTACAAATAGATATAAAATTTATTTTATTTAAATTCTTGAGCCTCTCCTCTTTCATTTGATATACATATCGCCATATTCTAACGAGGTTAAGTAATTTTTATATTTTTTTTATTTTGTATCCCCTTCAAAATTTTGAAGTCCTTTTAAAAGGACAAAGAATGTAGAAATGAAAAACTGAGTACGCAGTATTACTATGTTTGGTCTCTAGTTTCACGTCCATATGGATTTTTTCCGGTGTGAAAAATTTTTTTAATTTTTGTCGCACGGTGTAGTCATAAGGTCCTTTTTTATGGCGCTCTCTCTGTTTATTTGCCATCTATTTTTGTACTTTTTGATAACTTTGCCTCGGTGTGTATGCCCAATTTTGTTGCCATGCTTAGTTGAATTTTTCTACTAGTTTTGCGCCTCTTAACTGTGCGTTTCATGTTTGTAAGCACATCTCCAACTTATTAGCTTTAGGCGTGCCGCACTTACCCCAAAATCGGCACTCATCACTCCAACACCCAGCGGCCACATTCCACTGCGCAGCACATCGACTCACCTAAGGCGTAGTTGTTGTTGCTCAGTGTGGCTGTCGAAATTCCAACATGGCGGCGCATATGAATTTCTGTCTGCATTCGCTAACTGTTTAGTGGCATCCATATTTGTCCCCAAATTTGACGCCCCCTGCTTGCGCCAACATGTGGTGTACTGTTGTGCTTCTTCTGCACCAATGGTCAAGTTGTCAACCCTTAAATGTGCAGTATTTGCTTGGGCGATCCTTGTTTGGGGATGCTGCAAAGTGAGGCTTTAACGAATTTGAATGGATTCAACTGAAATTCAGCTGAATTAGATAATTTTTTTGCATAGAGGAAAAGTGAAACAAATCTCTCAATAAATACAAATAAGTAAATAAATTCTCGGGTCTACATATCGCGTCAAGAAAACATTGAAAAGCCCGCTATAACATAAAATCTGAGTTTAGTTTACTAAACTAAACATACACCCTGCCAACTGGTTAAATCAGCGTAAGAAATAATTCCCCTAATTAACAATTTTAAAACTGTGGCATCACAATGTGTCTTTATTGGTTGGTCTATTGACGACTTTGATGATATCCTGGATATTCAATAAGCTCCCAGTACGTAATTTTGAATGTATAGGTAGCAGTTATATGTATACCCGGTCATGGCTGCTTCAAAGCCACTTCAGGACATTAATGAAGGCCAATAGATAACCAATTTTGCTACTAAAGATCTCTTTGATACCTTTAAAGAATAGTTTCTTCAGTGTTTTCAATCTGCTTCTAGCTAAGGACGAACATTTTCAGAAGAAATGTAGCATGGTTTCCTTCTGGTCTGGTTGAGCCTGTCTTATATTTGGTATATCCCACTCATCCAATCTGCTTCAATGTGTTTCAAGATCGTAACAAAGTAAAAAAAGTATGAAAGTAAATAAATAAATTAGGTTTCTCTTAACCCTTGGTTGACACCCTCAGATTTTTCTGAAAAAATACTTGTATAAATATTTACCTTTGAAAGTGCTTCCAACTTTTTTGAAGGCCATAAACCTATTCAATAATTTTTCCTAATACAAATACTTAACCCATTGTTGCCCCTGTCAACTTTCGACTTTCGAAAAAATTAAAAACAAGTGCCGATTTATCTATTATTTGGAGCACTTTCACTGTTTGAAGTCAAAAAACTGATGAAATCATATTTGTCTATACAAACTTTTAATTCATCGTTGACCCGTCAGATTTTGATTTTGGAAAAATCAAAAACACGTGTCAAAATAGTTCTGATTTGAAATGCTTTCACCATATTGAAGTAAAAAACCCATAAATCATGTTTCCTAATACAAATATTTAACCCATTGTTGACCCTGTTGGATTTCTTTTTTAAAAAAAATTAAAAACAAGTGCGGATTTATCTATCATTTAGAGTACTTTCACAAAGTTTGAAGTCAAAAAACTTATTAAATCATGTTTGTGCATTCAAACTTTTTATCCATCCATTGAATTTTGAAAAAAGCAAAACCACGTGTCGAATTTTTAGGTCAAAAAATCATTAATCCTGTTTTCTCATACAAAACCGTTGATCCAAATTATGATTTTCATAAAAATGATGAACAGGTATCTAATTAATTTTTTATTTCAAGTGTTTGATCAATCTTGAAATCAATAGACCCATCGATTCATTATTTTTTTAAATATTTTTTCCTTTTACGAACCTTAACCCTATGTGGACGCCGTAAAATTTTGACTTCCGAAAAATAAAAAAATTATTAAATTATTTTTATTTTGAGTATTTTCATGAAGTTTGGAATCAATAGGCCCATTAAATATTGTTTCTTCACAAAACACATTAACCCATGTTTTGCCCCTTTAGATCCCGAATTTCAAAAAATTCTGTCTTGGTGGCGGTTATTTTGGGATTTTTGTTTTTACGTTGCTTCATAACTTTTATGAAAGAATTTTTTTTGTACGTTGGCTTATCACATTTTGAGTATGAATTGATTTTTAATTGTTTAGTTGTTGGTGGAAAAAGGTTTTCTGCAGTTAATTTGCGTTTGTCAATTTGAAACAATTAAAAATCAATTCATACCCAAAATGTGGCAATTCAACGAAAAAAATGTTTTTTCAAAATAATAATTATCGGCAACGTAAATTAAAAAAAACATAAATAAAAGTTTTGAAGCAACGTAAAAAAAACTTTCTCAAAATAATAGTTATCGGTAATGTGAATCAAAAAAACTCATAAATAAAAGTTATGAAGGAATGTGAAAAAAATCGACAATTTATCTGGTTTAAACAATAAATATACTTCTTTCTTATAATAGTTATTATGCAACTCAAAAATATTTATTACATAGTCACAGGTCACTTAAAATATTTCATATCAGGAATAATTACTATAAAGCAATATTTGTAGAAATTTCTTAAATAAGGGCAATTTTTTTATTTCCAAAAATATGGATAACAATTATTTTAGGTCTCTTGGATTAATTTATTAATTCATTCCTTCATTCATTCATAAACAAATTAGAACAAAGAACACTGGGTAACAACTTCTGCGCCACCCTGTATATGCGTTTGATCCAAGTTTTCCATTTTGCAAAATGGTTCATAAAAACTTATTTTAATTGGTCAATATTCAATGCCAGAAACCTATGAATTTTATACTGTTACATCCATCTAAGTAAATCGAAATAAAATTTTAAGCAAAACAAAATCCATAAAATTTTTAAAATCTTCCATTTGCTCTTTGTGGTATTTTCCAATTTGCGGCAATTAATCTGTTTATGGATTAGTGAACAGCGAAAAGCATCTAAAACTGGCTTTACGCAATGCAAATGAAAAAAAATGCATCCCCCTTCGGTGTACAGAAGTCAGCCACAAGTTAAAACAACAACAATTTAAACTTGGCACAACACAAACTAATGAAACAACTCGGCCAATTCGCATGCAGCCAACATAATTAAATGCTAATAAAATTGTACAGATGAACGAATTTGTTTTATTTGTATTTTCTATTCATTGTTTTGTTTTTGTTTTTTTTGTGTGAAATAATAAAAATACCAATAACATTAAGCGGGGAGGGAGAAATGTTCCATTTTTTTTTGTTTTTTCTAAAACACAGAAAAGGAAAAGCAAACGGAAGCGTGCAACTGTGCAGGAAGTCTAAGCCAACGAATAAACAAATCGCGAAGCGGGACAACATTTATTGGTATTTGCCAATCGAAAGTGTGTAACGATAATTAATAGAATTTGCGTGGGGAATACAAAATGAGCTGGAGTTGTCCATTCATTCAAACCCTGCACGCAGCAGTGGTGAGGGTGAAGAGCTGATAATGGTTGGCAGTGTTGCCAGCGGTTTGAGTTAAAAAAATCCCATTCACTTTTGCTGAGTGATAATTTCAGTATATTTTAATGAACTAGTAGAAAGATCTAAGCCGAATACCGAATTCAACTTGTTTGTTGTTTTTATAGAAAAATATGACTTAAGCGAAATATTTTATGTTTTCCAAAATCCCTCATCCATCACTCAAATATTGAAATCGCTTAATATTGAAATCGCGTAATGGAGGCACAAAAAATTTTGAGGGATTTTCAAACGAAGGCAAAAGTAGCATTACATCGTATCGGATCATCCTGTAACTGTATTCCTGTATTCATTTCCCTCTAAAAATCAGTATGTGTCATTTCGTTAAAGTATAAACCATATACTTTCTTTGTGCTCTAACCATGTCAATTTTGGGGCCCAAAAAAAAAAACAATTTATGGGTAACGCTGATCCTTCCGACGACAATGCTCGGCCACATGTTGCATACAACATCAAGTAAACTTTGGAGGTGGAATGTCCGACTCCACTAGCCGTATTCACCAGATATTGGCCCTTCCGACTACTAGTTCTTCCAGTCGATAACTTCTTACGAAAAAGCCATCACATGTTTCTTGGATCACTTCATAAGATTTGGATCTATTTTCAACACGGAAACTGTTCACCGTAGCACTTTACTTCTTATGAAGAAGTCAAAACATGATTCTTGGATCACTTCATAAGATTTGGATCTATTTTCAACACGGAAACTGTTCACCGTAGCACTTTACTTCTTACGAAGAAGCCATAACATGATTCTTGGATCGCTTCAAAAGACTTGCATATTTTTTTAACGCGGGAACTATTTACCGTAGCACTTCACTTCTTATGAAGAAGTCAAAACATGATTCTTGGATCACTTCAAGAGACTTGGATCCTTTTTAACGCGGAACCCGTATGCTGGTTGAAAGATTGCGGAAAAGTCATAGCTAACAATGGACAAAACTTAGAATAAAATGCATTGGATTAACTTCTGTGAATAGAGCCTCAAAGTTACAGAAAGAAAACCCCTCAAATTTTATTTGTAAAGTTCCAAAAAGATTTGTTAATTAAGTCAATTTCCTGAAGGCGCGTCAGATGCAGAGAATGTCTTGGCTTAGTATACATTTTGTTGTTCGACAAATGCTCAGAAGATTCCATCTCGTGCCTTCTATGTTGTTATGCTCATTTTTAAGTTGTAATGGAAACTCCAAGCTACTAATTTCTTAATCCTAGTTGATTTGTTGATCCTAGTGGCAAATGCCCAGACGATGTTAATTTTTAAGTCCTAGTTGATGCTTCTAGATTACTCCCGGTTAGTGCTGTAAGCTTGCTGGAGTCTCTTCTGGTTGGCATGAAAATAAGTACCAGAAGAACCAAGTATCGAGGTCCACCTTGTTTGTTCAATAAACAATGCTTTGAATAAAATTAGATTGCACCAATTTCTTTGAAACCTCATAACTTATATTTCCAAAAAAATCCAGCATGTTATTGAAGCTTTTAAAATGTTACAAAACATTCTCATATATCGCATACCCACTACAAAAGTGACATAACTTAAAATTTTTAATTTTCAGGAAACGCTGAATACACATTTTTTTAAAATAACATATAGACCGTTTAGTAGAAAATCCCTACAGATTATGCTTTAGGATGGTTAAAAAGATTTTTTTAATTTTACACTAGAAAATCCAAAATTTTGAGTAGTGACTTTTTTGATAATTTTTTTCTAATTTTTAATTCAATAATTACCGACTTATTTTAAGTTATGTCACTTTTGCTGAATTTAATAATTATAAGTGACAGTTAAAAAGTTGAAAGAAAAATTTTGAAAATTCAAAATTAATTTTTTTATTTGAAAATATATACTTAAGTTGTCACAACTTTACTTAAAACTAACTTCAACAAAAATTTATTTCGTCAAAAATGTCACAATTTGAATTAGGACTCTTTTGCATTGAGCTGCAGCGATCAAATAGCATCAAACTTCTCGACATGAAGAGAGACCTAACTGTATTTTAGCAACAGTTAACAACAACAAAATATAGTATACTGAGCTTTTGCTCAGCATTGGTAGATAGATGCATTGTGCACAGTATTAACACATAAATCCGAAAAAAAATTAATTTTGAGTTTCGTCACTTTTGAAGTGAGTGTGCGATATGTAAAACGCTACACTCTGGCAACACCGTCGACCAGCCACTAACGCTGACTGATGGACACACAAACACCGCTGCCGCTGTCCACGTGAGCATCAGAGAAAAATGAGCAGCGGGTGGCTGCAACGGCAAATTCCACGCGGCATTTTCATTTGCAGTTTTATTATTTTTCGATTTACAACGCGATTCATTCATTCATTTTGATTTTTTTTAAGTTTTTCCTATTGCTTTTGGTTTTTGTGTTTCTTGCGTTTGTTGTATTTATTTTATGTAACTTTGAATTTTAATGAAAAAATGGCAGCCAATCAGCGCAGCTAAGGCGGGCGGCAAGTGGAAGCAGCAAAAACAATGCAAGGATAATAAAAATTAACATTAATGCGGCGCAGAGACGAAAAGCAGCGGGCGGTCGGGCAACGAAGCGACAGCGACATGGACGATTACAATGACAAGACGACTCGGGGGGAGAGGGGGGCGGTGTAAGCACTGGCGCTGAATGCAAAATGGAAATTCATACACATGACAACAACAACAACAGCAGAAAGAACGAAAACATCAACAACAACAACAACAAAAAAAATGGCAGAGTGTAGTGCAAGAATTTTAACAAGAAAAATATGTAAATTGTGTTGTAATAAAAATTCTTGCTCGTTGCTGCCGCTGTTGGCGATGGTTGTAGTTGTTGTTGTTTTTGTGTGACTATCTAACTGTGCGCCATATCTCTTAGCTTTTCATTTATCTTCAAATATAAATTTTATGAATTCAGCGCCCCTCGGCAAACACACAAACAGACAGCAAAAAAAAAACAGGCAGCAAATCTTGTTGTTGTAAGGAGGAACGCAGCGCGGCTGGAAATTATGTAAGCAAAAGTTGACAAAAATTAAAAACAGACAATAGCAAAACAACAACAACAACAGCGTCAACTGTGACAGCAAAAACATAGCACGGCAAGTTGGGACACCAAAAAAGCAACAACAATACAAACTCTAAAAAAGTACAAAAAAATACATAAGCAAGCAAAGCGAGTTATATCCCTGCAGGACATTATTTTAAATACTAATCCGCATCAGTTTTCATTTGCAATTGTGAAGTTTTACACCACACGCCGTCGCCTGACGCCTCCCACTTGGCTCTATGCAAATACGTGGATGGGAATGTGTATGTATGTGTGTGTGTGTTTGTTGGTCGATGTTGTTATTCGCTCGCCGCTGACAACAACCCCCAGCTATGATTGTTGTTTTTTTTGCGCCTGTTGTTTGCCCAGCACACCAACAACAACAATAACAACTAACTTGTTTCTTACATTTTTTCAGCCGGCAACAACAAAACTACAACTGCTACTATGACTGTGACTGGGACAGTGACGGTGTCGCTGACGCTGACGGTGACGGTGACAGTGCGCGTCTGCTGCATAAATTCAGATGTTATCCGCAACGCGGCAGCGCGCACGCAATATTAAAAAAACAAACAAAGAAAAAACTTTACAAATGAGAAAAATAAATGCGGGACAGCACACACACACACACACATACACTTACATAGCATGCTCGGCGTTAAGGTGCAATTAAAAATGCTGCCGCCTTGTGGATGATGGCGCACGAGCCGCTTTCAGTGCGTGTGGGTGGCATTTTTATGTATGTACACACACACAAATATGTATGTCTACATCTAATTGTAGCTGTGTATGTATGTATTTATGTGTGTGTGTGTGTGTGTCTGTGCAGTTGGCATTAGAATTTGTATTTGCATAATGAAAAGAATTATAAACGCTTAATTGCATTTTCATGCGGCAGCCATTTTCTCCATTTTGTCGCTTTGCCATTTTTATGTTTTTCTCTTCCTTTTTCTTTTGCTTCTTCTTGTTCCACTTTGCGCTTTATTGCACCGTAATGAATTCATTTGTTTAGCGCTTTTGTTCTCTGCTGCCGCTGTCGCTGCAGAATTTCAGCCAAATATGCCAAGTAGGCTGGCGCTGATGACGGCTACACCATGGCGTATGAGTAACTTTTTTGCAAACCGAATGTGTGTATTTAAAGTAGTGTCCGACCGAAACCACTTTTTTGGGCCGAAACCGAAACCGAACCCGAATATTCGGTTTTTTTTTAATATTCGGCCGAAACCGAAACCGAAACCGAAACTTTCTAGTTGAAATAAAAATCACCATATCAAGCACTTTTTTCAACAAACGAATTTTACATTGAGTAAATAAAGAACAAACAAACAAACATAGCATAAATAAATAAATACTTATTAAAAAAAAACAATTTATTCATTTTTTAAAAACGTAAACATGAAAAAATCACCCTTTCGTACCTTACTCGCTAATATTTAAAATTAAATAATTTAATATTATATGCTAAAAAAATAAATTTATTTACATTGGTGGCATCTAAATTATTCCTCCTTTCACTATATATCTGCTACACAATAAAATGTAAAAAATATTCTAGAAAGTTTCGGTTTCGGCTATTCGGCCATTTTTTGGCCGAAACTGAAACCGAAACCGAAACCACTGATTTGGGCCGAAACCGAAACCGAAACCGAATATTCGGTCGGACACTAATTTAAAGTATTTAAAATACAATTTGTGTAATTTTACTTAAGAAAAGAGGCACAAAAATTCTAAAAAATTTTATTTATATTAATTAAAAAATTAAATTAAATTAATTAATTAATTAAAAAATTTAATTAGTATGTTTAATTATTTTGTTAACACCTGATACATGTAGTTACAGCTGCGATTGGTGGTGCTGAAGGTAGTAGCTGTGATTGGTGGTCTCTGAGTTAAGGGGTTATATACGTTTTGGTACAGGAAACTTAGGGCATATTTGTGATTTTTTTGGGGTATTTGAAATAATTTATTAGAAACTCGCATAACAGGTATACATAGTACATATTCTTACGAAAAAAAAGAGTGGTCGAATATGAAAAAATATTGAAAATTGTAAAAGTTGTAGCTCTTGTCCTAATGCGCGTTTTTTCTGCAGAGTCTGGCGGTGACCACGTTTGAATGCCAACAACTCAACTGTAATCAAAAAGACAAAAAATTTACAGTTGTTTACTACAGCGCCGAGTACTTGAACGAAAAATTTCGAAAAAAAACCTTTTTTTTCATACGGAAACCATAATGCAAAAAAAAGGCGATTTTTTTAGTCTCGAAAATGTATTTTAAAAAAATTATTAGTTAAGACAAATACTGCAAATGAAAAAATGATCGTTCAAGTACTCCGTATTGTAACTAGGAAAAGAATAAAAAAAAATTAGATGAATTGGTCAAGTAGTTTTTGAGATATCGTGGTCACCGCAAAGGCATTTTTCAAAAAACATCATTTGGAGAAAATCACGTTTAAAGATAGGCGAGATGCCT
This sequence comes from Melieria picta, assembly GCA_964056695.1. NCBI lineage: Eukaryota > Metazoa > Arthropoda > Insecta > Diptera > Ulidiidae > Melieria > Melieria picta. The sequence continues at coordinate 113,718,653 of OZ057399.1, read as the reverse complement.
ATCGCAAGGCAGATAGCGCGCTACAAATCGAGTTGCTACTTACGATCTACTGCTCGGATTGACTTGAAATTTTGAACAGAAAGTACTTACATATGTTTGTTCGAAATAAATCATAAAATTTTTTTCGATTTTTTGACTCATGAAAACGTATATAACCCCTTAAGTGAAAGTGGCCATTTATGGTTGATTTAGAAACCATAGAACCATAGAAACCTTAATGCTTGACCCAACGACTGAACAATGTGAACTCAATCTAGATCTCAAAAATTTCTCAGCTAGATTCCAATAGGTGAGGAAACATAGATACGGATCGTTCTTGATCTCAGATATTCCGCATCTAGCAGTATCCACGCAATGTGCACCAAGCTGAGCTGAAATTTGGCACATTATGGTATGAACACATTGAAGGCGACAGCGACAGAGCCACACAACTACAAGATTGCGTTGGCTTCAACTATAGTCGTGTAGTCAACTACTTGATTAAAATAAAAATTGCAACAACAACACCACAATCATATTGTTTGCGGGCCCCTACCTCGAAGCATTAGGCCTTACAAGTAAAATAACTAATTTAGCCGTTCCAAACGTCTGTCAAAGTAGGACACTGTTAGGTTAGTTTAGGTTAAAGTGGCTACCTGGGCACGTGACTATTCCGAAAGATACACATAGGCCACCACCATGTTCCCATTTTCATAACACAAGGTAAAAAACAAGTGATCTGTTTGACTGCAACTAAAAGAGAGCCTATACAATTCGATTTCTTTGATGTAATCCAATGATGTGATCTGAGGTAATCCAAGTTGTCGAAGAAGCGAGAGCCAAGGATTTTCGATCTTCGTCAGGACCCTAAAGAGAGTCGGGCAGGGGCATAGAATATAGCTTATGGTCTCTCTTCATTTTGGCAACTGCTGCAACAGTCCCAACTGTCAGGACACTAGTAACTAGAAAACTATTAGAAACAGATAAAAATTAAACTACAAGCTAAATATTTCTAGTGGAAAGACCCAGTCGAAGGGACCAATTTTAAGTGTATTGTGAGGTCGCATAAAAACCCGTAACTGTATGGTACCATTAACTTGAAGAAGATTGAGTTCAGGGGCCTGTACCATTTGAAATGAAATTCAATATATCCCTTTGAATTCACAAACTGACTGGTATCAGAAGACAACAATCTGGATAACAATTATAAAAGGGGTCAGGAGATGGTTTAATTTCTACTTAACTCTTTCGTCCCCAAAGTTGCCTGAGAGCACCTATTTGTCATCTTATAGCAAAAGCTACGATTGATTTATGGGTTTAATTTAAGTAGGTGCCAACAAATTAATATTTTTAGAAGTGAATTCAAATCAAATTTCAAAAAATTTACTTTTATCCCCAAAATAATTTGCAGCGATATCAGGGAAAGTTTGTGTTTAATTGAAGTCTACGAATTGGGCGCGTTTGATCAAAACCCTGTTTCTTTAATAATGGTTAAATAAAGTCAAAAAGTGATACTTTTGTACTTTTTCATAAATACTAAATAACTTTTCTGTATTTGAAAATATTGATACAAAATTTATTTAACTCGTTTAAAGCTAAAATTGTTTAAAAGTAAACTAGCTCTAGAACTCTAACAAAGAGGCGTGGCGACTTCAAATGTCGTGTGCACACTTCTTAGGCACATTTTTCATGATTTAAATACCAAAAAGTAATATCGAGAGACAGGGTAAAATTCGAGCTCGAAAGAGTTGTTCTAGTCTAGAGGCTCGTTTTTGAGATGATTTTACGGGCATAATAAAAAAAAAACAGTATTAAAATTTACCATCCATCAGTTTTTTAGTAATACTTGGAAAGTATAAAAATGTACAATAGTTGGAAAAATTTAAAATTGAAGTCGGTAGAGGCCGGCAAAGTGGGGACTCCAAAAAAAAAAGGGTGTCTCCTGGTTGACGTGATTCCAATCCTCCTGGTGGTTTGAAATATAAAAATAAGGTTAATTCTTATTAAACAAGGATGTAGAATTATCTGGACGTAGCCGCTTTGAAAAAAAAATTTTGCACAAAATGGTGTAATTCTGAAAATTAAGGTAATTTGTTGTCTCCTTTTTTTCAACTTTGGTAATTTTTTAAAAATAGTAAAAAACAAATAATTCGAATTTCCGCAAATCCTCTTAGAGGATTAATCTTAAAAATCTAAACTTTGAAAATATGAAATTTTAAAAATCGATTTTTTTCGAATTTCTAGACTAGAAATGCAGGTCTCTTAAGAGAGGCCTGCAGGATTCTCCTACGGCAAAACGTTCGAGGTGGGAACGTTTATGTATTTTTTGATAGCCAGGCGGTCATTAAAGCTTATAAGAAAAATCTAAATTAGTAATAGGCGGACCTTCTATATGAGATTCGGAGTCTCTGGGAAACTTGATGACTTGAAGGATTGCCTATTAAAGCCGCAGAATCACCCAGTGTTGGGGCTGGTAAGATCTACTTTAAATCTACTTTAAGTAGCTGCGAGTCTGGGTACTTGCTTGTCACGGAGAGGGGGGAGGAGGCCATACTTGTGGTACAATGGACAACAATGTCTAGGTGCCTGTATTCTTTGATACTCCCAACAATATATAATAATAATAATAATAAGTTACTGAAGTTGGTGAGCTCTCAAGTGGACCTCACCATCTGCGGAATACCCGTTCAGAGTGACTTGAAAGACTTAGCGATGCTACAACTCCCGTAGAACAAAGTACCTGTTGCTTAATTTTCGTAGGAATCTCCTTATGTTTCTATGCCTCAATTGGTCTACACGCAACGAAATTGGAGATCCACCACAATTCTTTGGCAGAAGCTACAGGGAATAAAATTAGTGCAAGACACTCGAACACTTCCTGCCCTGCCTTAGCATTGTTCCTTAGGTAACAGTCTAATTGGCTCCATAGCTGATCTGTCAGAGACAAGACTGAAATGGATCAAGTCCTATCTTGACGCTACGGGTTGGTTCTAACGCCTAGTATTTTCTCCTATGCCAGGAAGACTTACTCGAGGAACTGAACGAGCACTTTTTCGAACTAAATAAGTGAGTTCAGCGATGTCAGTGACCAGTGTGATTCTATGATCAGATTCTATTAGGCACCCTTGGCACCACAGAATGAACTCAGATTTCTACGTTCCGGGTAGATGTAGATCTAAAGAACAGTAACGTGAAACCTCAAATTGCAGCAAAATTAAGGTAGTTTTGTCTGTCCTGATTTTTCCTACACGGTCCACACTTGAATACTGGCAACGCCGCTGTTGTAGACTCGTATGTGAGATTTTATGCTTTTACAAATTTTCCACCAGCCATTACCAGTTAGTGGTGGGTTGGTATTATTTAAATTAGTAGGCATTTAGGTAATTACGACATAAATACGCGTTGAACGTTAGCACCAAATGAATAGCTGGAGCGCAGTAACGAAATGTAAGTGTGTGTATGTATGTGTGTGTATGAGTGTAAGTGCAGTAGAGTCCGACCGATACCAAATTTTTTGGCCGATGCCGATTAATCGGCCTAAAGGGCGAAAATCGGCCGATGCCGATGCCGATTACATGGAAAAAATAACACGAATGAATTCAATTAAAAACACAGTCTATTTTATAAAATAACAAAAGGAACTATTACATATTGTTTGTAATATTCACCACAAAATAACAAAACAACGAGAGAAGAAATAATTAAAAACTAAATAAAATAAGAGAATTCAGAATTCGAATACATTAACATGTATTAAAAAAAAATAATATATCACATTTATCCACTGAGAGAGAAACAAAAATAGTGACGTAAATATTGCATACAAATTCAGTTTTTTATTCAACTTAAAATTACGATTTTTATATTAAAATTTGTACTCTCAAATTGCGACCCGTTGTACAGATGCAGTGGGAAGAAGTCATAAAACAAATTTGGAAATAAAATAAAAGGCCTGTTAAAACAAATGCTTCCAATTAAAAAAGAAGGATACGATTGAAAAATTAAATGCCCCTTCTTCTGATATCCACATTAAGAGACGAAATGCATAGACATTTCGAGAAAATCTGTGTTTTTAAGAATACCTAGTGTAAAAAAAAACATTTCTAGGAAACATTTATACTAAACAGTATCTAAAAATACATTACTAAAAAGGGGTATAAGAACCCGTTGGTACAAAAAATGAAAAAAAAAATGAAAGCAGAAAAATAGGCCGATGGCATCATCGACCAAAAACGGCCGCTGTGGCATCGGCCAAAAAAGGCCGATACCGATACCTATTTTTTTGCCCGATGCCGATACTAGCCGATGCCGATACCAATTTTATTGGCCGATACTAGCCGATGCCGATGAATCGGTCGGACTCTAAAGTGCAGTGCTGGTATTTGAAAATCTACCATTGAAATGACGGTTTGTGTTGCATGGGATTCTCTAAACGAAATAAAAGGTGACCAGATACTTGCAGTGATGGTTCTCCAATAGAGATGTCTCAGCGACTTTTAAAGTTATCAATGACGATACCAATGATGATATCAAGGGGTGTCAAGTCGGCCAATCAATGAACGCTCGTCGTGAGATGACCCAGTCGACAAATTTCTCCTTCACAACTAGAACTCACAACAAAATTCGTAAGTACGTATTTACAACTGAGCCCAAAAATCTATAATATTATGTAGAAATTTCCCAACGTTCAACAACGCTTAATGAAATGGCAAACTATACTAAATATTTTGTTTGCTATAAGATGACAAATAGGTGAAGTTGCAACTTTGGGGTCGAAAGGGTTAAAGTAAAAATTTCCGCTGAAAAGACACTGCAGAGAGCTGATAGAACAGCAGACTTTTAGCAAAATATTTAATGTTATTAGGCCGATTAAACCGAATCTATTAAACCGAGCAAGCAATTTTGTAGTCTTAGGTGAGCGCTCGAATAGCCATCGAAATTTCGCTACCTTCTCGCATCGAATGGCTTATTAAAACCATGAGTACTATTACAATAAAATATACATACATTCATATGTATTGTAAACTGTTTGTGCGAATATTTAATGCCGGACCAAAGTGAAAAAAATCAGGGCCTACACTCGTGCGGCCCGTTGCTCCGTTGCACAGTGATTCGTTCCATAGACAAAATTCAAAAAATTTATAGTCTCAGAATTTAACGATTTTGATGTCATTTGAAAGTTAAAACTCCAACTAAGAAAACCCCAAAAAATCTGTGCAAAAAATTAATTAGTGTGTGTGCAAAAGCGGATCAAAGTTGAAACTTTTTTCACAAAAAAATGTAAACAGATATTTTTTGTTTTTTAGTCTATTGAGTAAACAAAATTATAAAAATACATGGTTGCCAAGAAGTTGCTGAAACTTTCAATATAGATTAAGAAATGATGTGGCCATTTTCGCTTTTAATGTTTTCTCAAAATTTGCGAAGCTGAGGCTTTTACATCACTTTTAATTCAAAATATTTTTCTAAATTAAAAATCTGAAAATTGGCAAAACTTAGAGGAAAATATCTAAAAAGTATGTGAAAGTATGTTCTTGGATTTTTTTTATTTTAAGAAGCATTCTTTCTTTGTCGGATAATGTAATTACATCCTCCGATATCTTCCGATCTCAGAAAATAATTCAATTTGAAAAGTGGTCTAAACAACTATTTTTCGACAAAATTTATTATTTGTATCCCTAAAAGTATGCAATCAGCATGAAAAATTGAGAAAACTGCAAAAAAGCAAAACATACGTCTATTATTATCGTTTTTATTGCAAAACCAGAGGGTCCTAAGACAATTTATGTTACTCTTAGCAATTATCAATGTTGACGTTATCGATTAAATGTAAAATCTGAAAAATCTAGCCAACACACTCGTTGCTATAGCTCACCAAAAATGACGAAAATTGCAAATTTAAGTCTCAGGCATTGCCAAACTACAAAAGTTTAAGAAAAACAAAATGGAGATTTCAATTCAGCAGACCATGTCTAACTAGTATAACAAATTTTATGAAGAACGGACCACTCCTTCTAATTTTGTCCCGCGGTTGTATGGAGTCGAATCACTGTGCGTTGGGGCGAATATATGCGAATGTTTTATCAGCGCCAAAATTACATTTTACATTTTACACGCGCACAACTACAACACACATGCAAATATAAATACAAATAAAAATACAAACACAAACACACAATCAAATATAAATACAAATACGAATGCAAGTGGCAGTGGCAGTGGCAGTCGAATTGGCTATGGAAATGGCAACACTCATGGACTCGTGTAGCGCGACTCTCAACTCTTTGGTTGTATGTACATATGTCTGACTGTCTGTCTGTTTGAATGTCTGCATGTATGACTGTGTGGTCTGTCCATTGGCTCGTGTGAGCGCCAGCCGAATTCAAGCAAATCTAAAATCTAAATTCAAAATTGTTGTAAAAGCTTTGCATGTAAATATTATGCATTATAAATGTGAGCACTTTACAGCCAGCAGTGCCACACATACACACAGACATATATATATATATAAATATTCCTGTGTGTAGGTGTGCTTGTGCAGAGTCCAAGCGAATTGTGCCCCCAACCTAAGCCGAACAGTAGACGCCACCCCGGCAACACTGGCCGGCAGCGCTTTTCGCAATAAAGTGCGTTTTAATACCAAATTCTTTCTGTTGTTGTTGTTAGTATTGTGCAATTGCCAAGTGCATACATATGTGTGGGTTAGAAAGTCGCACTCACACATGTTGAAATTTATAAAAAAAAAAAATAAATAAACAGCAACGAGTGCCAGCGTCGACGTGGACAACACCCAGCACACCACTCACTCGATTGTTGTTGCTAAAATACTAAAAAGCTAACAGACTTCCATGTGCATTTGTGTGTGTGTGTGTGTGTGGGCATTTTTGGTAAACACGATTAAGTTGCCGCCGCTCATTGGACAGCAGCCACACGCGCGGAGGAGGGAGAGCTGTGATTTGGGGGGCGGCTGTGCGTGTGGGCGCCGCTTGTCGCTATCAAAATCGCTTTTGCGAATTTGTAACAAGCACAAAAATTACGTATTCAATATATGAAAGTACTCCACCTGCCGCTGCCCATTAACACTTTTGACTAACCCCCGAACTGGCCGTGCTGCCCCCTTTGGTTGTTCGGTAGTTTGTTCGCTCGGTTGGCTGGTTGGCTGTTTGGTTGTATGGTTGGCTGTTTGGCTCGGTTTGGGTATTAAAGTTTGGTAATGTAAAATGTACAAAACAGCGTTGAGAGATTAGAGAGAGTAATGTACGCCATGAATAGTTTGCGTGTCCCAAACCCACACACAGTCGCCGGCCCACGTGCGTGTTGAGCACTTAAACGTCATGTCGAGGTTATCAACTTTTTATAGGTCACATATGCACATATCTTTTTACTCGAATTTGAATTGTAAGTTGACGATTTAGTAACCTTTCGAAAACCAACCAATGTCAAATATTTCAGTGTGTAATCGGAGCTTTTCACAGGCACCCAAACCATTGCATCTCCAAACATTGAGCGCGCCAATTTTACTTATATTCGAGTATGTGGTATGAATAAATGAAAGACACCTCAAATCGATTACAAAGAGCGAGATTGCAACTTTTTTTTATAAAATCGAATCTACAGATGTTGGTCTATAGAGAGAACAACGGAATAAAGCAAAGTTTTTTCTAGTTTGTTATTCATTAGAATCGGAGTTCGAACCCACGATTCACTGACACACAATTGGACTAACTAACTGACTAACCTATATTAGGTTAGGTTATGTTTAACTGATTGTCTTGTAGGCCACGCATAGTGCTGTCAGGTCCCTATTGTGACGAAAATGCTTACTGTCACTGTGCAGTCTGCAAGGAAGGCAAAGTAGAATACGACTTGCAATTGCATACTTTTAGGGGCATTATAATTTCGCTAGAACATGCGCAAAGATGACTCGCGACGGTAATGGAAATTTTGAGTGCAATTAGAATGTGCAAGAACAATCTGCACTATAAGCAAACAAGTATAAAAGGCAGCCGAGTACAGCGCAAAGAAGAAGAGTTTGGTTTTAGTAAGCAAAAGTCCAGCACGGAGTAGTCCAATAAGTAAACATTTTAGAAACAGTAAAAAGTGAAATTGTGATTAAAGTGAATAAGTACTAATGTAGAGCTGCGTTGAATAAATTTAGTGTGTTTTATTTTTGAGCACAATCCAGAAAAACGATTAGCCTGCGTTGAGATGGCCGAACTAATTTTTATTTATTTTTATTTATTTAGCCAATGAACAAATGTCCTTACTGACTATAGGAAATATTAACAATTAAAAATTACAAGTTACTTAAGGGAGTGTTCCCGTCTAGAATGCCGATTTTAGGCTGTTTTTCAAAAAATTATTTTGGAGCTACAAGGCAACATGCAATATTCTGGTTTTTTGCTTGTTGTTCCTTATTATTTGGAGAACAGAAACTCATATTTGTGTCAAAAAATTTTATTTTCTAAGTACAAATTTTCAGTGGTCAATGTGACCTTGTCACGCTGATTTTCACTGCTGGCCGATAAGAAATTTCGGGAACCAGTAATCTGAAACAGAAATGGGTATGCAATTATTAATCTGCAATAAATTCCGCGGATGCTAAACCACACTTTTATTCAAAATGTTGATTAGAAACAAAATGGCGGCCATATGAAAAAAAATTGTCCAGTTTTGCCACCTTTTTTTACCTTTAGAGTGCTTGAAAATATATTTAACAATAATTTTTTGATGAAAACTTTGATTTAGCATCCAATGAAAACTATCTAGAACATTTTCCCAAAATTTCAAGTCGATACCTCTCATAGTTGCTGAGAAAAGTTATCGGCCAGTACAAAAAATGTGGTTTCGAGAAAAACGGTATGCGCAATGTATCAGCGGAGCAAAAAGAGCTGAGATTACTTCAATTAACATGCAAAAAAGTGGGTACTGAGTTTGCGGATTGAAAAACGACTTTGGGGGGTGATAGTATATAGTATAAGGTACAATAAAACGCCAAAAAAAATCGATTTTTTCAAACTTCTACCCGGGAACACCCCCTTAAACTATTTACAACACACCCTTCGGAAGTGACACATCAAAATCAGTAACATTGTTTAACTCCGAAAGGGCCCTAGATAGAGGTGCATTTCTTGCATAATTGGTCCTGGGGACATCTAAATGAAATGTATCCACCCTCCGCAGACTCCGTTTAGGGACATTAAAGGCTATTCTTGCTAAAAGATCCGGGCAATCAATAGACCCACTTATTAGACTAACTACAAAGGAACATGCAAGAAATGAACGCCTAGCATGTATTGACTTTAAGTTCACTAGAAGACAATTTTCCTACAGTATAAACAATTTAAAGTTATCAATATGACAAGAGTTAAATAGATCATTTCAGATCCTTAGGTTTCTTGGTTTCATTTGTCGGAACAACCTAGAAAGCGCAGCACTCAAACTGAAATAAGTACGTCAGAGATGCGACTTGATGTTACCTGTTAACTCGTTTTAAATCTACACGACTTTCAGGGAAATTTGAGTATATCCAGTGATGTCTGTTTACTTATTGTGTTGTCAGATCAAGAGATTTGCTTCTAGATGTGAGAAATTCCTTAACAAATTTGTGAAGGAATGTAAGGATGAAGAATTTCTTAGGAGATTTTAATTTGGGAGATTTTTTAATAATATAGGAACAGCAACTGAGCCGACATCGCACATGATGGAACTTTATGTGAGTGAGGAAGTTTAGAAAAGTGATTTTGTTGGCAAAACAATGAATCTCAATAAACAGCTTTGAATATTAAATTTTAAATTCTTAAATCCATTCATTATCTGAATTATAAAACCAAACGTTAGGATTTTTTAAATTTTTAGGAGGTCACTTTAGTGGGTTTTCAGGTCTAGGAGAATGTTTTAAGGTCTAGGAGAATGTTTTTAGTTTTTGTAATTTTTTTTTTAGATTCAAGAGAAAGTCATTGTCACGTATGTGGCTCCAAAGTGCCACTTGGTAAGCTAGTTGTGTCCATAAATTAGAAGGACAACTCCAATGACGATGTTCCCAATGTGCTCTCCACATGTAATGTTATGTATGCAAGCAGCGCCAACAGACTCACAAATACATCTATGATAGTTTTTCTGTCCTTACAGGCTTTAGGTATCTTTTACCTCTCCTTACAGGCCTCAGGGGCTATAGAAGCTACCTGTAGCGCTTCAACCACGATGTTGTCATCAATTATTCCTCAAACAACAAACCAGAAGACCTCAAACACATCTTGTTCCAATACGAGGCCGCACGTTCTCGATTAAAAAAATTGTGATCCTGAAGAATATGTAAGTTTGACTCCAGACAACATTATCATTGCAATAGAGTGTAAGAGTGATCAGAAGATTAACCTTTTCATCTGTCAGTAGTCGTTATTTAAGAAACCACATCTATGAATATTTTTGTTTTAAGAGAATGCTGCAAAATATAAGCCATCTCTCTATTAACACTAGAAAGACCATTGCGGTCATTTTGACGGATTTTGATTTTTAAATATCTGTATTTTCTTAAGTATTTCTATGAAATTTTGCTTTGATGACTTTTATTTTTTTATTGGGTTCTACAATTAGTTCTACAATTAAGATTCTACAATTCGATACAATTAGCCAATTTCGATGTGTACTTTTCGAGATATCAGCCGACATAATATGTAGTCTTTGTAGGTATGGAAAACTTAGACTGGCTAAACAGGCTTAAATAACATTGACTAGGATCCATTGTGCTATGGGACAGAGTTCCTATCGTTCTTAAGTGCTTAGAAGAAAGGTTCAAAAAAACTTTAGCAGCTAAAAATAGCTACTACAACTCGCCCAGACAAATCCCTTGTGGAGTCGATCTGCACAATCTTGCTATGGCTGGTCAAAAATACGGGATATGCTTCACATTCCAATGTGGGTTATCTGAAAAAACTCCCTTGCCCCAAGCGGATTTTACAGATGACGCGAAGACAAAAAATATCCAGAATATGGAACTAGAATTCACCCAGTTGAGACTCAAGTAATTTTTATTGAAATTAAATTAATAAATGATGATAAATTAAACGTTATTAACCCAAGCGGATTTTTACAGAAGACGCGAAGACGAAAAGTGTCTAGAATCCACCCAACTGAGACTCAAGTAATTTTGATTAAAATTAAATTATTAAATGATTATAAATTAAACGTTATTATGAGGTTTTTGTCTCAACAATCCAAGTTTACATCGACAACTAAAAATATATGACAGTCCTATACTAATTATTGAATGGGGAAAGTGCAGCTTTGTGCTTAATACGGTTTGCAAGTTCAACAAATTGACAAAAAAATATAGTATATATTTATTCTATTCACTCTTATTAAATTTGCAAAGTGCTTTTTGACTGCAACAATATTTGTCACAGCATTTTTCTGTTAAGAAATTCCCAAACTAATTGAATTGTCTGTCTGCTTCATTATAATTTTATTTTGTACAAATTTTCCTTCGTAAAATCCATTCAAATCAAATATTGTGTTTTGTCTCATTGGGACAAATGAAACGCTGCGCCCCCAACTCTTGTCGGTTGTTGCACTATCAAACACATCAAAACTAGGAAAAAATACAGCCAACTAAATTATTCCCAATCCAATTTGCCAATAAACAAATAAAATCTCAGCTTAGCTCAGCTCGACGGGCTCAATGCATGCGAGTAAAACAGAAAAATTGGCAAACGCTCGCCTACAATGGCACACACGCGCCATACAAACAACAAAGCCACACACACACACAAACACATACAACTAAAAACAAGGCAACCGGCAGCCCGACACAACGACGATGTACAGTGCAGTCAAAATGGCATTTTCTAACTCAATCAACAATTCATATTATTAAATATTAATGTGGTAACTGGCAGAATTCTACCCCTTTTCCAGCATTGTGTGGCGCCCAAATGATCACACATACACACACACACATGGATGGAGAACTGGTCAAAAACAGCAACGCCACACAAAGCTTTTTCGGCACTTGCGCCTCAGCGGAGGTGGGCAAAGTGGCCACAGCACTGCACACGAACAACTTTTCGCATATGTTTGCGTTTCCACTCGCTCTGCGCTTTGGTCCGTTGCTGTCGAAAGAGTTGCCGCTCGTGTCGGACCGGTCACTGCTGTCGGTTTGGTAGAATCGCAAACGCAACCATATCGCATAAATATTTCTCTTTGCTTAACTGGTCAAATGGTAAAAAGGATATTTACAACAACAAAACACGCATACACACACACACACATGCATGTATACATATATAATGGGCACATCTGGTTTTTATTGCGCCTGCGAGTTGTTGTTGTTATTGTTGCTGATGTTGCTGTTGCTGTTTTTGTTCCATGTACATACACGATATGAGCAACGGTCGAATGGTCAAGTCAAAGTTATTGTCATGTCATGTAAATGTCCTTCGGTGCCTTTGCACGGCTTTGCTTTACTGCCGTTGCATTGCGTTGCTTCCTTCCTTCATTTCTTGTACGAAACGGAAGGTGGAAAGGGCAATCTGGACATGTGATTCGTCTGATGGGATTGCGATAAAATGGCAAAAGGTAAAATTCCAGGTACTTTTGACAACAATTTATAAGAGACATTTGAACATAGTGAGCGACCGAGTTGCCATAGTATTTAAAAATTTGTAATTTTTTTTATTGAAAATTGGTATGAATTTATACCAATCCGTATGAACCCGGTAACGAGTTGTTATGGCCAGTTAAGCAAGTAAGTATCATTAATCCATCATTAGTTTTTAATAGTGTCAGACCGAAACATCTTTTTTGGGCCGAAACCGAAACCGAATTTCGGTTTTTTTTATAATATTCGGCCGAAACCGAAACCGAAAAATTCGAGTTGAAATAAAAATCATCATACCAAGCATTTTTTTCAACAAACGAATTTTACATTAAGTAAATAAAGAACAAACAAACAAACATAACATAAATAAATAAATACTTATTAATAAAAACAATTTATTCATTTTTTAAAAACATAAACATGAAAAAATCACCCTTTCGTACCTTACTCGCTAATATTCAAAATTAAATAATTTAATATTATATGCTAAAAAAAAGTTTATTTACATTGGTGGCATCTAAATTACTCCTCCTTTCGGTATATATCTGCTACACAATAAAATGTAAAAAATATTCTAGAAAATTTCGGTTTCGGCCGTTCGGCCATTTTTTGGCCGAAACTGAAATCGAAACCGAAACCACTTATTTGGGCCGAAACCGAAACCGAATATTCGGTCGGACACTAGTTTTTCCTATGGACAGACTTAAAGTTTGTTTCCATGCAAAATGTTTTCTGGAGAATTTTTGAATTTTTGATTTCTACTACTTATTTCAGTTTTGTTTATGACAAACAATTTAGTTATATGGCAATAGCTCTACTTATTATTATTTTAATTCACTTAAGTAGCCTTAACAACCCGTTACTGGGTTACGGCCTGCTGCAAAAGTTCTCTCCTGGCGCCTCTGATTTGTGCGCTCCTGGAGAAAACTGGATACAATTGATCACACCAAAAGATGCTTGGGCGTTCTCAACTTGGTACTTCAACCGGAGACACAGTATCCCTCTTTGCCTTCCACCTTCAACTTCCGCATCGAACACCTTTTTCGCCGGAGCTTCATAGTCCATAAGGGAGATATGGCCAAGCCAGCGTAGTTGCTGAATATTGATTCACTATCCTACGTCCATTTCTTTAAACATCTCATACAACTGTTCTGTGTCGTTGTTCGTACGTTGGCAACACTGTCGCCAAAAAACCAAACATAAAGTTCGAGAGATCATTTGATATGTCTGCTGCACTACAACGCTATCTGTCCGAGGCCCTAGGTTCGAATCCTAGCTCAGGCTGGTGAAAGGCACGTCTACTCCTCGTCTCGTCGCTCCTACTTCGGCTCGTCGCTCCTGGAGAAAACTGGATATCTACAATTGATCACACCAAAAGATGATAGGGCGTTCTCAACTTGGTCCTTCCACCGAAGACACAGTCTCCCTCTTTGCCTTCCACCTTCAACTACCGCATCGAACACCTTTTTCGCCGGAGCTTCATAGTCCATAAGGGAGACATGGCCAAGGCAGCGTACTCGCTGAATATTGATTCACGTCCATTTCTTTAAACAGTTCGTACAACTGTTGTGTGTCGTCGTTCGTACGTTGGCAACACTGTCGCCAAAAAATCCAACATAAAGTTCGAGAGATCAATTGATATGTCTGCTGCACTACAACGCTATCTGTCAGTTGCTTAAATCATTTCGCCATTTCCATTATAAAAGTATCCCTTCACGCATCAACAATTACAACAACAAAAACAATGCCAAACAACAACAAGTACAACAACCTCAAGTCAAAATAAATAGCACAAGAAGAACAAAAACCAATATATCTGTCGATTTGCACAGTAAATTGCAATAGAAAATGACCCAGCAATTTTATGAAAAATTTATTTCTTCTCGGAAAGCACTCACACACACACACGCACACACATACATATACCACTTATACACATATGACAATTTTCAAAATGGTGAGGGGGAAAAACGAGAAAAAATTAACAACTTGCAACACAAATGTTCAGCAATTTTATGTTTTTGCTGCAGAAAAGCTGTCCCAGCAGAGAGACAACAACAACAACACCGCTGAACTAAAAGTTGAAGAAATGACGCCGCAAGTGGTGTCCGAGCCAGGGGTCACTGCCACATGTTCGCATGTCCAGAAAAATCAATTTAACGCGACGGCAAGTAACAAGTTGTCTCGCTGACTGCCTGCGGGGCGATTCGCAGCGCTGCCTCCCCAAACGGCCGTCATGAGCCACGAGCCACGAGCGCATAGAGGTACATGTGACCGTCGTTGCCGTTCTACCTTTGCGCTCGCTTTGACCGCCTTTGATGGCCGGCACTTTTAACTGCAGTCGCACCACGTCCACGACTACGACTTGGGTCAGTTCATGTCGCTGACGAAAGACGAGAAAGTTGTGAAAGTTGTTTTTTTTTGTTGGCTGAAAAGACTTTTGCTTTTAAAAGTGGCATTGAGAGGGGGCAAGTTGAGAGGGGGTGATTTCCCCCCAGGGGACACTATTAGAGACATATTTACACTTTAAATACAACTATAGATTTTGTCGTTGTCATGCTGTAAGATTTACCAAAAGACATTTAATCTTTGTTGTAAGTAGTTGGTGGTGTTTTTATGGATTGGTTTTTCTTGGGAGGGTGGGTTGCATACATTTTTATGTATTTTTTTCGGTGGAGTCAATACAAGTTTTACAAAAATTAATTGCTATATTAAAGTCAATTCCTGGTGTCAAAGTAAGAAGTAGGTACCACAGTTTGAAAGTATTATGAAAGTATGATACATTTAAAATTTAAATTATAGGAGTCAAGCAGTGGCGCACGCAGGAATTTGTTTCGGGGGGGTTTTGTGTAACTTTTTTGAGAACTTTGAAATATGTAGAATAAAATTTAGATGTATGAATCTACAGACTGAGATCCAAAACATGTATATTTTTCCTGACATATTTTGGTCCTGAAAGTTCAAACTAGAAAATTTAGTTAAAATGAGACATTTTTCCTCTTTCATTTGATACCCATATCTTCATCATTGCACAACCGCAAATATTTAAAAAAATATTTTAAAGGTGTATGTCCTTAAAATTTCAAAGTCCTTTAAAAAGGACTTTGGGCCAGAAAATGAAAAACTGACTATGCCAGGTTACTATAAATGACCTCTAGTTTGACACCTATATCCACATTAGGACGGGTCTAGGCAAAAAAAAATTTTTTTTCGCACGGTGTAATAAATATAGAGTTGGTGTTTTCACTCAGTGCATCATAACTTTGTCATTTTTTCTTTCAATGCTGTTGATTTTAGGCTTGTTATTTGCTCAAATAATATATCTTTCATCTTAGACTTTAAAACCAGAGGAGATAATTTATTTTATCTATAAAAAAACATTCGAAAATTTATGATGTTTTAAATTGGTCGAAAAATTCACTTTTTTACAACTTTCACCGCCAGTAACTTCCCCAAATCTCATCTGATTTGAACAATCTGTATGTCGTTGGAAAGGCTAAGGTATTATCTTCTGATCGACGGACAGACCGACTTGTGTTAGTCGGATGTTTTGTTTACGAGATATGTGCTCATACCTGAAACAAGAGGCAAAAAAGTTTTTTCGAAGATTTTTCGGAAACGCTTCTTACAAAAATTTTTTGATCTTTAATTTCGTGTTCAGCGGCCCAAAGTTAGTCTTGAAAACACTTTTATTTTTTGGAGCATTTTTTGTGTCGAGTAGTGTTCTTGATGATTGAATATTGATGATTAAATATATATGCCACGGTTATAAATAAAATTTCTGTACTATCTTAAAGATATTTCGGGGAGGTTTAAACCCCAAAAACCCTCTCCTGTGTGCGCCACATCTATGGCAATTAGATCACATGTTATATTAGACATCAAGATTACATTAGACGATACATTATGTATTACACCGTGCGACAAAAATTAAAAAAATTTGTCACACCGGAAAAAATCCATATGGGCGTGAAACTAGAGACCAAACATAGTAATACTGCGTACTCAGTTTTTCATTTCTACATCCTTTGTGGACTTCAAAATTTTGAACTTTATTAGTTCGAAAGTTATTAAAAAAAAAGGCGGAAGCTGTAATTCTAATGAAGTACAAACATTTTAATTTATTTGAGTATCAGTATTTTAAATAATAAAAAGATACAAAATCAATGAAGGGAGAATAATGAAATTTGGACACGTGACCAAGGAGATTTGGGGTTTTAACATACTTACTTTTCAAGAAAATTCTATTTAAATTTTCAAGGATATAAAGGATATGAAGGATTACAATTTTCAAAGGACCTTTTTCATATCCTTTTTTTACAAATAGATAAAAAATTAATTTTATTAAAATTCTTGAGCCTTTCCTTTTTCATTTGATATACCTATCGCCATATTCTAACTAGGTTAAGTATTTTTTAAATTTTTTTTATTTTTTATCCCCTTCAAAATTTTGAAGTCCTTGAAGGACAAAAGATGTAGAAATTAAAAACTGAGTACGCAGTATTACTATATTTGGTCTCTAGTTTCACGCACATATGAATTTTTCCCGGTGTGAAAAATGCTGTCGCACGGTGTTATTCAATAAGTAGATGTTGTAGACAGAAACGCACACTGTGGGGTTTAAATCCCCAAACACAAAAATGGTACAAAATATGTTATCCAATGTTATTCGGCTTAAAAGTTGTACACAACCCTTCCCCCCCCCCCAAATGAAATCCTGTACGCATCATTGGTTGTAAATATGAAATTGCTACTTTCAAAATGTGGTTTTTGACTTTGATACTTATGAATGGCTACAACAAGTCACAATCTCGTATATTTCAGCAATTTGAAGCAACATTTTATACAACAATTGAACTAGAATAAAGATCCAACTGTTCCAACCATTGAAATGTGGTATCTGGCCTTAACACTTTCAATTTTAAAAACCATTTCTTTATACTTTCCATATCTAATATTAAACTTTGATTGAACTTGTGTACAATTTTGTTTGTATATAAAAAAGTTTATTCTTTTAACCTCACTTTTACATAATCTAAAGTTCGATTCAATGCCACTGACGATGCGTTTTCAATTCCCAGAAACACAAACACAAACATAATCCCAAACAAAGACAAACAGTAAGAAATTTCCGCATTCAAACCAGTTAATGCAGCTTTTCATGCTTTTCAATCCTTTAGCCATTCATTCACTCATTCATTCACTTAGCCGCTCTCACTCGATCCCTCTCACAAATCCTTTGCTTAATAAATCGCACTTACACACTTAATTCCGTTGCTACAATTTTAAATATAATGTCCACCAAGCCAGGCAACAAAAGTGTCTGTTCACATTGCTTCACGCTCCAACCCCAACCAGAAATGTAAAAAAAAACAGACATCGTCATAGTCGCGCAAAGTGTACCAGCGGTTTTGATGATGTTCATCATGTGCCGCGCACACCCCCTCTTCGCCCCCTTCGGCGTTGGTTTGTCACTCTTCGCACGCTGCGTTACTGCGGTATGCAGCGCAGACAAATTTATTTGTCTTTGTTGTTGTGTGAGTAAAAAGTCAAAATTAAGAAGATGAAAATTTTGCTGTGAAATGAGCAAAAGTACGAATGCGCCAAGAAAAGGCTTACAGCAAATGCGAAGAAGGCGTTTTTTAATGGTTTCTTGTTAGTGGCATGAGACGCCGACCGCCAGCAGCCAACAGCCAGCAGCCGTCAGCCGGTTTGAGGTTGACGCACCAACGACAAAAGTCACACCACCAGCAATCGAGATAAAACTCGTTCGTTCACATTTACTTACGTTTGCGTTTCCTTTTCATTTTCATTTTCGCTTTGCATTTCCATTTTCATTTTGCTATTCAAATTTGAATTTGAAATTAAAATTTCCACATCAAGGACATAATTTTATGTTGACTGCTGGCATGGTTGAGGCTGCGGCTGAGCTGGTGGGTTGGTGGCTCGGCGAGTGGGGGCGGCGATTTCGTGTAGATATTTGCGCTCGTAAATAGACAGCAAGAAGTGAAGATGAAGATGGAACACTTAATGGGCGACTTTCGAATTGGTGGAAGCGTCGAGTGGAGGTGAGTAGTGGGCGGCAAAGCGATAAGAAAGAGGTAAACACTTGAGCTTTCGGCTGTGATGAAGCTAATGGTGATGGTGATGGTGATGCTGATGATTATGTTGGTGACAACGGTGGCAGGTCTTGGTTTCGGATTGCAATTAAAGAGTAAGTGGGATTTGAAGAGGAGACTGGCAAGGGAAGTGAATGTCAGGGAAATAATGGAGAAGACTTGAGATTGAAATGTTGAATATTTTTTAATTTCAATTATAGAATAATTTATGAAAAGTATAAAATAATTTAATCAATTTGAACATGAAAATATTTTGGTTTGTAAGAGTATTTTAAATATGTCCTTTAGTGCCTATGGGTAATGTTAATCTAATTAGTAGACGTCTTTATTAAGTTCTGATTATTTATTTATTTATTTTATTTATTTATTTATTTATTTATTTATTTATTTATTTATTCATTTATTTATTTATTTATTTATTTATGTATTTATTTATTTATTTAGTTATTTATTTATTATTTATTTAATTATTTGTTTATTTATTTATTTATTATTTATTTAATTATTTGTTTATTTATTTATTTATTTATTTATTTATTTATTTATGTATTTATTTATTTATTTATTTATTTTTTTATTTATTTATTTCGGATGGTTCGAATGTGTAAAGAATTTTTTAAATGCAGACACCATCAGTGAAATGATTCGTGTTATGACCTTTTCAAATAATTTTCGGCAACAAAATCTCCGAATTTATTCAATTCAATGGAAGTATTTTCACTAAAACCTAAAGACAACAACAGTTGAATTGTTGGCATTTTCCAGCCTCCAAAAGAATTCTCATCATTACAGCATTCGAATTTGTTTAATTCAATGAAAATATCTTCAATTAAATCGAAATATCTCGAAAGATTGAAACTCTACTCATATCTGCAATGAGAAAGCACGAATGGATTTTTTTGTTTGCATTGAAGAACTAGTCACTCAACAATAAAACGAATCCTTATGGAAAAATATTGTTTATTGTTGATCTACAATGAAGAGCGACTTAATTATGTGTAAGAATTTTGGCTCGATTAGAAACACAAAAGTTTATAAAATCAGATCTATCGATGACTTCTAACAATTATATATCCATGAGTGAAATTATGGAGTGAAATATCAAATCTCGATGGCATCGATAGCTTAGCGGTTAATTCGCATGAATTGGATAGTTCGAAGAATTGTCTTTGATATTTTGAGTTTTGTCACTTTTTCAAATTGAAATGGGATTTCAGCTCACAAGCTCACAAAATACTTATTTGATTCGATGATGATGATTTTTTCGGGTTTTTGCAGTTTTTTTTCCAACTTGGAATTGAATTCCGCAGCTTCTTCACCCGAAGTTCGGAGCTCAGAAAAAAGTAAGAAAATTGAAATTTTCGGGTTTTTACATTTTTTTTAACTTAGAATTGAATTTCGGAAATTCTGAGCTCACAATTGCAAAGCTCGGAAAATAGTAAAAGAGTTGGTTTTTTCGGGGTTTCGCAACTTTTTTCCAACTTGAAATTGAATTTCGGTATTCTGTGAACTCAGCAACATCGCAAAGTTCAGGAAATAGTTAGAAATTTAATATTAATTGAATTTCGGAAATTCTGAGCTCACAATTGCAAAGCTCAGAAAATAGTAAAAGAATTGGTTTTTTGGGCTTTCGCAACTTTTTTCCAACTTAAAATTGAATTTTATAGCTTTTAAGCGCACAATCGCAAAGCTCAGAAATTTCGATTTTTCGAGTTTTCGCAATTTCTTTTCCAACTTGGAATTGAATTTCGGAGCTTCTGAGCTCATAATCGCAAAGCTCAGAAAATAGTGAGAAATTCATATTTTTCAGGTTTTTGAAACTTTTTTCCAATTTGGAACATGAATTTCGGAAATACTGAGATTATAATCGCAAAGCTCAGAAAATAGTAACAAAGTTGGTTTTTTGTCGAGTTTTTCAAACTTTTTCCAACTTGAAATTGAATTTCGAAGATTCTGAGCTCTCAATCGCAAAGCTCAGAAAATAATAAGAAATTTTGATTTTTCGAGTTTTTGCAATTTCTTTGCCAACTTGGAATTGAATTTCGGAGATTCTGAGCTTATAATCGCAACGCTCAGAAAATAGTGAGAAATTTAATATTTTTTCAAGTTTTTGAAACTTTTTTCCAACTTGAAATTGAATTTCGAAGATTTTAAGCTCACAATCGCAAAGCTCAGAAAATAGTGAGATATTTAATATTTTTTCAGGTTTTTGCAACTTTTTTCCAATTTGGAACATGAATTTCGGAGATTCTGAGCTTATAATCGCAAAGCTCAGAAAATAGTAACAAAGTTGGTTTTTTGTCGAGTTTTTCAAACTTTTTCCAACTTAAAATTGAATTTCGAAGATTCTGAGCTCACAATCGCAAAGCTTCGAAAATATAAAGAAAATTGGATTCTTCGAGTTTTTGCAATTTCTTTTTCAACTTGGAATTGAATTTCGGATCTTTTCAGCTCACAATCGCAAAACTTAGAAATTGGCTTGGGAAATATTTTAAATTTGATCTGTGTTGAACTGTTTAAGATGTGAAAAAGAAAGAAAGGAAGTTCCTTTCAACTTGCAGTAGGATTTTAAAATTATATAGGATTACGTAGTAGGATTTAAAAGGATTTTAAAATTTAGTCAGTTCAGAAAATTTGTAAAAAAATGGCACCAACATTGTTTGATACGTAATTTCTGTTGAAATTATTGGTTTGCTTAAAAGTTGGAGATAACATAAGCAATAACCATGCCGAAGAAATGTTTTTGTTGTAATTCATTATCGAGAAGTTTGTTGTTTTAAGAGGATAAGTTGTTGTTTGAGAGAATATTTAAGAATGTGGGAGCTTGTATTTTCTTATCATATGACCTCGAATCAATGATTCAGATATGGAAGCTGAAGCTGAATCTGACATTTTATTTTCTTGTAAATAATATTTTGTTAATCCTACTAGTGAACCCTGCTAGATCCCTTTACACATTCATTTTTCACACAGAAATAAAATCCAACAATTTTAATAGACAATGACTTCCTTTAAAAAACGAAAAAGGTTATTCCATTTTCAAAATTTCGTTTTTCTTTTAAAAAGCTTTTCCAAATCGCCTTAACAGCGCACAAACACACACACACGAACAAACTTTGACCAGAAATCGATTTAGAGAAAACCGAAAACAAAATACCTTTATGCGCTATGCATGAAAAAAATCCCCATAAAATATAGTCAGATTAAGCCCTCATACTCATCATCGATGCATAGAATGCGAGTACACAACGAACAGGTTTGTGTATTCACACAACGGTTTTAGTGCGGATTTACTCACTTTCAGCACATATATCACTCACATACACTCATTCATACATGCATACATAGGTACATGCATGCATATACATATATGTACATATGTATGTACATAGTTTCACATGCATGTAAGTATGTATTTGTAAGAGGTTTCACATTTCTTGGTGCTATTCATGCTGCAAGTTCTCTTTCGTTGCTTTTCCATTTTCCTTGCCCGATACTTTTACACGATTTCCGGTTACTTTTTCAACTTTTCCAACGATTTTCTGCAAAGTTGCTAGCTTTTTTCGTGCCATTACTTTTTTCCATTTTCCTCACTATATTTTTTGTTTTTGTTTTGGTTTTTGCTTTTACAAAAAATACGACCAAAACAGTCGATTTATTATACGCGGCCAGCCGTCGTTGCGCTGCCGTATCAAGAACGTGTAAAATTTCATACAAAAGGAAAAACGTGACCCAAGTGCAAAGAAGTCGCACAACACCACACACACACACACACACACACATGTACATATAAAGTTTTTGTTTTTCGCCAATATAGTGCTGACCAATCGCAGTGCGCGCACTGCCAGACGGATTGAGTGCTGACTACACGGTGATCTTCGGACTGCGGACCAATAAGAGGACACCAACCAATGAGCACCAATCACTTGCCTCAACCGGGGCGAAGCGTCGACAATGGCGGAAGAACAAGTCCGTTTATTGCTTCGAAGGAGAACAGTAGCTCGTTAAAGGCGAATGAAGCACGTCAAACCGATCGTACTGCACGCACGACTGTTGCGGATGTAGCTGGTGTGAATGCTTTCAAGAGCAGTGCTAAAATGGCACGATCACCGACTCGAAAAGACGAGCGGTCGCAATCGTCACCACCAAGCCTGCAACCAGAAAAGAGCTGCGGCACTGCAGAGACGAAAACAACTGGAGAGAACAATTCCACCCCCACGTCAATAAAGGGATACACGGGGCAGCCACCAGCGAGTCAGCGCGAATGCTCCGCACCGGAGGGTACAAATCACCAAGAGATCTTGGCAATAATGGGCCGAAAATTAGATGAGCTGACGAAAATGATGGAAGGGCAGCGGCATGTGAACCAGCCGATGAAAAACTTGGTCTGCGGCATTACTAAGCTGCAGAAACAAGCACTCAGCAAAATTTCCGACAGGAAAGAAATGGTTGAACATGGCACGCAGACGACGCAGGCAACAGTAGAGGGTGACAGACAGGGGAAGAGAGCGAGGGCACCGATTGGTGAGGAGGCCGACGCGATCCTCGAATATCCTCCGTTGCCGACACAAAAACGGTCGAGAGTGACGTCGCCAAGGCAGACTGCTATTAGCAATGCGCAAAAACAACAACAACAAGGCAGCAGCAGGAAAGCTGGTAAGCTCGGAAGCCAACAACAAGAAACTGAAGCGGGTGCCAGTGCATTCGCAAACTGCCGAACAAGTGAAACGGCGAACGTGACTACCGCCAACAATAAAGTAGCAACAGGTACTGGCGCCGCAGACTGGCAAATAGTAAGAAGGAAACGCTTTCAATCTATAAATGAAACGCCGCATGCAGGGAAGCAGGAAAAAAAGAGCGCGACTAAGCCGATTAGGCCAAGGCCTGATGCGATAATAATATCGAAGACGGGCAATGCATCATATGCGGACATCCTACGAGCAGTCAAGGCCAGCGAGGCCCTAAAATCACTCAGCGAGGATGTCAAGGCCATCCGTAGGACGGCAAAGGGCGACCTATTACTGGAGCTCAAGCGAGCACAGCAGGGCAAAACTGCAGCCTACCAAACCGCAATTGAAAGTGTTTTGAAGGACGAGGCGAAAGTAGAGGCAAAGCAGCATATGATCACCATCCAATGCAGGGACTTGGATGAAGTGACAACGCCGGCTGAGATCTGCTCTGCTCTCCACACGCAATGCGACATACAGCTCCACGCTGACACTGCAGTACGCAATCTGCGGAAAAACTCCAACGGCACACAGACAGCCTTCATCTCCCTGCCAGCAGACGAGGCAAAAAAGGTGCTGAATGCGAACCACATTCGCGTGGGCTGGGTATCCTGTAGGATTCGAGAGGCTGTTGCTATGAAAAGCTGCTACAGATGCTGGGGCATCGGACACATGGCGCAGCACTGTAAATCAGAGGAAGACCGGACTGCCCTGTGCAGAAAGTGCGGAGAAGGCGGCCATTTTGCGGCGAAGTGCACAAATCCGCAAAAGTGCGCTCT
Source organism: Melieria picta (assembly GCA_964056695.1). Classification (NCBI taxonomy): domain Eukaryota; kingdom Metazoa; phylum Arthropoda; class Insecta; order Diptera; family Ulidiidae; genus Melieria; species Melieria picta. The sequence goes on along the minus strand of OZ057399.1, from coordinate 113,694,451 downwards.
GTGTCAGGGCAATCACGCGGCAGGCAGCTACAAGTGCCAAATACTAAAAGCGGCAAAGCAAAATAGTTCACAATGAAAATCCTGCAGCTTAACTTAAATCACTGCGCAGCTGCACAGGATATGCTTAAGCAAACAATTGCTGAGCATAAAATTGACGTCGCGCTGCTATGCGAGCAGTACAAAAACGTCGACGGATTCGAGTGGGCGGCAGACGCAGGAAACAAGGCGGCTGTGTGGTCGCTGAACGGCGAAGCGTTCCAGAGCAAAATGGCGGCGAACGAGCATGGTTTCACATGGGTGCAATTCTGCGGGGTGTTTTTCTTCTCCTGCTATGCCCCACCGAGTCTGAGCATAACAGACTTCGAGCATATGCTCACAGCCCTTGTAGCGGAGGTGCAAGGAAAAGCGCCGGTTGTTATTGCTGGCGATTTTAACGCGTGGTCGACGACGTGGGGCAGCGCCCGAACAAACCAGCGAGGAAGAGTCCTGCTGGAATGCTTAGCCCCGCTAGAGCTGGTCCTCCTTAACCATGGTGGACAGCACACATTTGATACTGGCAGAGGCAGGTCGGTGATAGACCTCACTTTCGCGCACAGTGCTATTGCACGGAATGCTAAATGGGCTGTAAGTGAAATTTACACTCACAGCGATCACTCAGCGATCGTGTTTGAGCTGCACACACAACCACAGCGCGCTATGTTTCGCGCTCGCAAGGCGCAAAAAAAGGGTTGGAAGCGGCGGGAGTTCGATGCCGAAACGTTTAACGTGGCTTGGAACTTGGAGCATTTCCATCTGGATACGGCGGAGAATATGGCCGTGAATATCACAGCAAAACTCAGCCAGGCGTGTGACGTAGCAATGCCAAGAACGAGGTTCACAAGCGGCAGGAAACCGGTATACTGGTGGAATGCCGAAATCGAAAGCGCCAGAAAATGCTGTCACCAGGTGCGCCGAAGGATGCAGAGGGCGAGAAATTCTCCGGCATGGGACCCCCTCCACAAGGCTTACAAAGACCGCAGAAAGGCGCTGACGACGGCCATTCGCAAAAGTAAAGAGGCGTGCTTCAAGGCGCTGTGCGAGGAGGCGGACGTAGATCCGTGGGGCAAAGCCTACAAAGTGGCCATGAGTAAACTGAAGGGGCCCAGGCCCCCCCAGCCAACAGATTCAACATTGCTGAAAGCCGTGGTGGAAACGCTCTTCCCCCCGCAGAGGGAAAGGGTGCGCGGGCAAAGCCAGCTGGCGCCCGCTGACATCCCAGAGGTGACTCCAGGCGAGGTCCTTTCAGCAGTGGCAAACATTGCGGACAACAAGGCTCCCGGCTTGGACGGCATCCCCAACGTTGCGCTGAAAACAGCAATCACCACAAGGCCAGACGTCTTTGCCGACCTCTATACGGCGTGCGTGAAGGAAGGCGTGTTCCCGGATAGGTGGAAGCAGCAGCGACTGGTGCTCTTACTGAAACCGGGCAAGCAACCAGAGCAGCCCTCCTCGTACCGGCCACTCTGTATGCTGGATACGATTGGCAAAGTTATGGAGCGCATTATCTGCAACCGGCTGCAAGAAACGCTGGAGAAGCCAGGCGGGCTATCGGCGCAACAATATGGGTTCCGCAAAGCACGGTCCACGGTGGATGCCATAGACGCCGTGACAAAGATAGCGCGAGAAGCTATCAGCGGCAAGCGATGGCTAGGCGGCGCCAAAAAATATTGCGCAGTGGTCACGCTGGACATTCAAAACGCTTTTAACTCGGCGAACTGGCCCCGAATCATGGATGCGCTGTACGATTTCGGAGTGCCAGCGTACCTCCAGCGGCTGGTATCTAATTACTTCGAAAATCGGGTACTTTATTACGACACGGACGATGGCGTGCAGCGCTACGAAGTCACCGGTGGCGTTCCACAAGGGTCGGTGCTTGGTCCCACCCTGTGGAACGTCATGTACGACGGTATTCTCCGACTGGAGCTGCCAGCAGATACCTACATCGTTGGCTACGCGGACGACATCGCTGTAGTGGCAGTGGCAAAACACACTAGCGCACTGCAGACAGCATGCAACACGGTGATAGCGCGCATCAAGCAGTGGCTAGGCAGCGCAAAGCTAGAGCTGGCTGCACACAAGACGGAGGCGGTTCTTCTGAGTACCAGAAAGCTGAGCGAGGTCCTTACAATCACCGTGGGGGACCACCAAATCACATCGCAGTCTTCACTGCGATACCTAGGAGTGCTGATCGATGCCAGGCTGACCTACAAGGAGCATCTCAAGGCAGTCTGTGAGAAGGCGGCGCGTGTGAATGGTGCGCTTTCGCGCATTATGTCGAACGTAGGCGGCCCGCGCGCAAGCCGGCGCCTGCTGCTGTCAAGAGTGACCAGCTCCATAATCTTATACGCAGCACCTATCTGGGCAGATGCAGTGAAGGTCAAAGCCTATACGAAAGGCATACGCGCTGTATACAGGCTCAGCGCACTCCGGGTGGCCAGCGCATTTCGCACCGTATCTGACGATGCAATCTGCGTTCTGACAGGTAAACCGCCCGTCGATTTACTGGTGATGGAGATGCGGCGCCTCTACAAGCCAGGCGCGAAATCTTCTGACGCCGCAAAGTTAGCCGAAAGGGGCAAAACCGTAGCGGAATGGCAGCGCAGATGGAACCAGTCCAACAAAGGCCGCTGGACGCATAGCCTCATTGGCGACATCGGCGAGTGGGTAAGCCGTAAACACGGCGAGCTGGATTACCACATCACGCAAGTACTAAGTGGGCACGGCTGCTTTAAGCAGTACCTCCACAAGTACAAGCATGAAGACGATCCGTACTGCCCGCGCTGTCCGGATGTGTACGAGACCGCGCAGCACGTATTTTTCGAGTGCCCGCGTTTCAACGAGGTTCACCACAACCTGAGCGCAGTTTTCGGTCAACGCCCACAGCAAAGCAATCTGGTGACGCTTATGTGCAAACGAGCAGAGAACTGGAGAGCAGTCGCATCAGCAGCGGCTACGATCATGCAGAGCCTGAGACGCAGTGAGCGTGCGCGGAAAGCGGCGCGCGCAGCGCGGCGAATTGAAGAACGCGGAGCCTAACCGACAGCGGCAGCAGGAGCTGCGCCGCTTGATATACAAGAGCAGCGCACAAGGACTCTTCCCACAGCAGAAAGGCGCCGCCAACACGGCAACAAAGACACAGACGATAAAGACAGACAAAACAGACGATTGAGTGGCAACGCTCACAACGGCCTCCTGACGTAATACCTCACGGTGGTCCCAGGGGGGTAACCGTTCGGACGAGAGGAGGGTTTAGCGTGTTAAAGTCTCGCACTGACTGGGTGGCTGTCGATGCTTCCCTCCTCGTTAAAAAAAAAAAAAAAAAAAAAAAAAAAAAAAAAAAAACATATAAAGTCCACCAAGCAGCTGTGTGCTTGTGCCGGTCAACCCAGCTGCCCACTCACTGTAACCGTCGCCGTCGCTAAAGGGTGAGACAGCCGGCAGCGGGTTAAACTGCCACCGCACACAGGTGAAATAAGTTTTTGCCCATTTCCGCATGTGCCCGCTGCCCCTTGACCAGCACTCACTTCATAATGCCTTTCTTTTTTTGCGCTGCTTTTGCTTATCTTCTTCCGGTTTTATCAGCTCGTTTCGTGCTGATGTCTCTGTGTGTGTGTGTGTGTGTGTGTGTGTGTGCTTTGTTGCTTTCTGCAATTTTTCACATTTTTATTGCAAAAATTCCCACTAACTAAATTCAACCCAGTCAAACTCCCACCAGCCCATTAGGCTACGCATCGTTTAGGAGACATGGCCACAAATGTGGAGCGAGGAGCGGAGAGCGGGGAGTGGCTGCTCGCAAGAAAAGCATTAAGTGGACGCTGAAATGAGCTGTTGTTGGTGGGCCTGCGGTTTGGCGCAACAAACAAAAAAAAATTAATTTTATCCTTTCCATTTCCGTTGCGTTGGTGGCCTTCTTTCGCCTCCACGATTCACTCTTCTATTCGCTTCTTTTTCATATTCGATTTCATTGCAATTTTTCTTGTTTTTCATTCTTATTTTCAATTTTTCATTTTGTTTCCTTTCTATATTTTGCTGCAGTTGTTGTAAAAATCTTGTGGTCTCGCTGTGGACACCATTTTTTCACAATTCTCCTTTGGTTTTGGTATTTTTCAATTTATGCAGGTGCGCGCATTGGCGTTGAGTGTATGTATCTATGTGTATGTGTGTGTGTGTGTGTTTTTTGTGTATACGTCAACCGCTCGAGGCTATGCGATATCGTCTATAATTTATTTCAAACTGACCACAACTGGACATCTGCCTTGGTGGATTTTTTCCTTTTCTTTGCTCGCATAGGCAAAGACTCACCTGCCATGTCTATTTGTGGGTTTGTAAAGTGCCGAATGGTGGCAAAATATATGTATATAAGAATTTATATTTAATGCATACATAATATAAAATTTGAAAGTAGGGGAAAAGAAGAACTAGAAAGCTTAATAAATAGCGAATCCATCAATGCTCCTGAAGTGGCTACGATGCTCTACAAGTATCTAGAAAACTTTTGAATTATTACACAGTGCAACAAATTCAAAAAAAATTTCGAGGGACAAGGTCAAACATGTCTCGTTCGATAGAGGACTTCAGTAGGTAAAAAAGTACCAAGGGATTTTTTCCGGGATGTTCGAGTTTTTTTTTAAATGCAGTTTAAAGATGGCGGCTTAGTGCCCCTTACTGAAACTTTTAAAACATCATAACTTTTGACTCAAATGTCAGAAAGGAATAATTTGTACGTCAAATGAAAGCTAATGATATGAAGTTGAAGAAACAATATCCTTTTTTGAAAAATTTTATGAAAAGGACATAAAGGATCTCAACTAAATTTTTATCCTTGAATATCCTGGAAACCGTGAGAGCTAAATTTATATTAAAAAATAACTTTCTGACATTTGAGTCAAGAGATATGACGTTTTAAAAGTTTCAGTAAGGGGCACTAAGCCGCCATCTTTAAACTGCATTTAAAAAAAAACTGGAACATCCCGGGAAAAATCCTTTGACGCTTTTTCATCTACTGAGGTCCTCTATCGGATGAGACAAGTTTGACCTTATCTCTTTTTTTAATGTTGCACTGTGTTATTTATTATTTCATTTTATTACTATTGCTTTATTATTTTAACTTTTTGTTTAAAACTGAACTGAACTAAAATAAATAAAAATATAATAATAATAAAAATTACAAATATTTAGGTTTAATGGTTACTTGAGTGGAGTGAAAAGCTTCACTATGTCCCGAAAGCCTTCATTACCGAACGAAATATTTGAGGCGAAGGAAGTGTATGGCTCAAAGCTTAAAAAGTGCTAGTATTTTAAGTTTTGTTTTAAATCCCTGAAGTGGTCAGTGACCTGCTTGCGATTCAACGGTACATACGAGAGTGATCTGAAAAGTTTCCGACCTCAATATGACGATGGCAGAACCCGTCAACAAAAATGTAAAGAATCTGTTTGACCACCCTGCTTACTCACCAGAACTAACCCCAAGCGAGTTTTTATTAAGTTTGTTTTGCCTGGTTAAAAATTGCGCTCGGAGGACAAAGATTTTCATTAAATAAGGATAACATTACTTTCATAAACTATTATTTTACAAAGAAAGATGCCGAGTACTATTTGAATGAACTCAAGAGGTGGAAGCATCGCTGGGAGAATGGTGTAGACTTACAAGAAGACTATGTAGAAGAAAATAAATAAATTTGGAAAAAAGTATATTTAATCTTTGTGAGGTCGGAAACTCTTTAGACCAGTCTCGAGGAAAATTTGTTTCATTTTTACCAGTGAGTTTTCAATCCATGGAACGAACATAAAAACAGAGACAGATTATGGTATCAAGTATAAGTAACTAAGTAACTTTAAGACGTTATTATAAGAATAAGTTCTCTTTGAAATATGACCTGATTTTTCAAAGATATGAAAAACGAAGATTTGAATGCAGCTCAGACTCCAGGAACACTTAAACGGAGAGCCACGAAGGAGAAGGAGGCACGAACGAAAAGGCCTAACCCGACGATTGCAAGTCAGGAAATCCCATCATCGTCTACGGGCTTAGCTAAATAGCACACAAAAAGAAACTTTTATATCTTTTTGTAATGTTTATTTATGTACTTAAGTGAGGATAACTACTCGTTAGTTAGAAAACTAGTTGTTGTAATATCAGGAAACAGGGTATTTTTGAAAATTTTTTATCAAACAAATACAAATTTTATATAGTGACATTTTCGAGAGAGAAGACTGTAGGTTAGGTTAGGGCACTGGCGGATTCAGGGAGGTTCAGGAGGGATTCAGGGAAGTTCGAGCCACGCTTTTTATGGGCGTTTCCCAGACAAAATTTTTATTTTGTTGGATGCACGAGCCAACCCTCTATATAAAAGCATACTCATTTATTTTTTTCACGAGGGTTCGCTATACTGCATTTATGCCTCGGCGAAAAAGTGGGGTTTTTGGGGCATTTTTGTCGAAAACACAGTTTGAATGTATTTTTTTTGGATTGGTGACTTAAGCAAATTTGTTGGTCGTTAAAATATCTACAAATTTGCCGAAGACAGTAAAGCGATATTCAGAACGATTTAGGACCAATTAGCATTTACACGTTCGAAGACTTAAGGGACGAACTCGACTGAAATGAGCAACATCCGAAGTCGGATTTCTCTTAAACTAGAGCCAATCCAGCCAAACGCCTGGTGGATCTCAACTCAGTATACCTATAGAAAAGTCGCTCAGTAGGTCCCGCGCTTTTTGCAATTTTTGAGGGTAAATTTCACGCACAGTGATATTAAAGAATTACTACTACTACTAGAATTATTACTTATAATTAGAAACCCCCCCGGAAATATTTTTCTGAATCCGCCCCTGGGTTAGGGTATAAAAGGACTCGCACTTCCACTCGGAGACCCTTTTGGGTCCATTGTGATCACCTTCTTTTTGGGAAGAGACTGTAAGTCACCTACTCGGTCACTGCTCGACTCTCTCTACAGGGAGATGGAAAGCTTTGGGCTCACCACTTTTTGACAACTTGAATAACCTAAGATTAACCAACTTAAGATACCAGCTAGGATTCATCCACGACTGGCAAACTGTTTGTGTAGAAATTGTAAGGACGAGAAAGAAGAGTAGTCAATCCATTACCTCGTCTGCAGCTGTTCGGCTCTTTGCCAGAAACGTAAAAAATATCGTTTTCTTAAGTATATTCAGAAAATCTCTCCGACATCTCCGATGACAACCTAAATGGCTTAGTACGCCTTACTAAAGTACCGGGTGGTTTGAATTTTAACTACGACTAACAGCCCTATTCTGGCAAACCTAACTAAACTGACCATGCTGACAATTGAATAGAGTCTATCAATTGTTAGATTTTCGTATTCTCATCATTTTTCAAAAGCTCTGAGTCTAGCACTTGTCAGAGAAGTTGTCACGTACGTAGGAGTAGCTGTCAAGCGCAAAAGTAGTTGCAAAGAAACAATTGAAATTAAAAATGTCTAAACATTTCAGCAAATTTTGTATTCTGCAAATAGAAGAGCAGCTATTATTAGCGTGTGCGGTCGCTCTGGCTAAAAAAAATGAAGAGGAGACGGCTCTTGAGGCCTTTGCACGACGAAAGCGACCCTTTTGCTATGCAGGAAAGCACTTCTGTTAAAAATTTTCGTTTTCCAAAACCGCTAGGAATTGCTTTTGCAGCTGGAGTCGCACGACACTCAAAAGTCCATTTTTTTATATCTCGTTCCCAGAAGTGTGTAGGAAGCTAAGGTACGCGTTGGCCCCCTCATAGCGTTGAGGTGGTCCGCCATCTGCTTTTGGACAATGCGCGGTGCATTGGAGCTGTTTTTCCCAGCTTGTAGCTCGGGATGGGCCCTCAAAAACTGCAGACAAAATTTCAGCTGCTCCTGCTTAGTTCGCTCAAATCTTGCAACATAATAAATATTACTATTATACTTACTTCCTAGTGGACATTTTATTTGAATTTATTTTCAAATGTTCAAATTTCACAGCTTCTTATTCTTCTTCTTTTCCACTTATTTGCCATTCACAGTGAAACCAAAACAAACATAACTTTTCACCTCGCTGCGGTGAAATTTTACAGCTTTCTGCTTGTCAGATTTGCGTAAGAATAGGCTAACAAAAATTTCTGATCAAAAATCTAACAAGCGCTGAATAGAAAATCAATTGTCAGACTTTCGCCAGAATAGGGTTGTAAGTCCTAAGGTATAACCAAAGAATATGATATGTGAGCAACCAAAGAACGCAACAGAACTCACTTGTAAAGCCACGCTCTCATCACATACGTGATCCATGAGAGAGAGCCATACAAAATTTTTGTCTGTATGACATGCGTCTTCTGTATCTTTATTTTCTTTGGTATAACTAATCTATAGGGTTTTCCAACAAGAGGTGTTATTTTGAATCACCCGGTATTTCGGTAGCTGTTACTTTTGAAGCTTTTATTCTTCGACATTTGACAAGTAGAAACTACGCCATTACTAAAAATGGAACGATACACGCTTCAACAACGCACTAAAATTATTAAAATTCACTACAAAAATGGTGAAAATCTTGCAGTCACAGTTCGCAAAACTAAAGCATTTTTGGGTCGTCGTGAAGCACCTTGTCGGACCGCAATACAGAAATTGGTGGAAAAATTCGAGCTGTTGGGACAAGTTAGTGATGTGAAGAATAAAACCCGTGCACGTCGCTCAAGAACAACTGAGAATATTGCTGCTGTAGCCCAAAGTGTTGAAGAAAACCCAGGTTTGTCGATTCCTCGTCGATCTTTGGAATTGGGCATTCCAAAAACGTCATTACACCGTATTTTGCATAAAGACTTGGGTCTTAAGGCTTATAAAGTTCAGTAAACACAAGAACTCAAGCCGACCGATCATCAACAACGTCGTGTCTTTGCTGATTGGGTCCTTGAAATGCATGAAAATGATCCGGAATTCCATCGAAAAATCATCTTGACTGATGAGGCCCAGTGAATGGATTGCGCTATCGAGAGATGATTAATGATTTTTTATGGTCGGAGTTGGATGGTATTGATCTGGACAACGTTTACTTTCAACAAGACGGCGCACGTGCCACGCAAGCAACGAAACCATTGCTCTTTTACGGGAAAAGTTTCCGGACCGTGTTATCTCTGGAAGAGGTGATCACAATTGGCCACCGAGATCTTGTGATTTAACACCTTGCGACTTCTTCCTTTGGGGCTACGTGAAAGATAAGGTATACGCCAACAGCCCAGCGTCGATTCAAGACCTCAAAGATAGAATTCGTGAGGCTATCGAGGACATAGGGCAGCCACTTTGCGATTTGGTTATGGAAAATTTCATGAAAAGGATATGGTCCTGTAAGCGTGGTCGTGGTGGCCATTTGGCTGATGTTGTTTTTCATTATTAACGGCATACCTTCCTCTTCATTATGAAATAAACATAATTTATCTCAAAAAATGGCATTTTTCTTTGAATACCAAAATAACACCTCTTGTTGGAAAACCCTATATTTGAGTCTCTGGTCATTTATGACGGGAGGCTGCCTCTTCTATCTACCGACTGACTTAACCAGTCTCCCGTATTACCTATAGTATTGACAGATTGACACTTTCTTGTTGTATCATAATTGGTCCATATGTGGATTATGAATGTCCAGCAGCAAGGTCACGTTATCAGATAGCTACGATAACTTAACCTAACCCAACCAAACCTAACCTAACATTTTCGAAAAGGCTAATTTTAATTCAGACCGCTAAAAAGTCGAGCAAATTTTCAAGTAAAATTTGATGGAAAACTCTAAATTTCACTTCATTGCAAGGCTTCCCTTCACCAGAAAAACAATTTTTCAAGAACTTGAGGGGGCCTTGGAAAATTCAAAACTCTTAAAAAAAAACAATATGATTGCTCAAATACCTGTATAGATAAGATTATTCAAAGAATATTAACCAATATACAACCGATATACGGATAATATTGTATAAAGAGAAAATACAACTTTCGGAATTTTAGTTGACCAAATTTTATATTTCAACTCTTCAACATATTCGCATTATTTCGAATTAAATTTTTTCCCAACATTTTCTTAAAGTTCACTGCAACTCAAAGATCTCTAAGAATATTTCTTAATAAATCCAGTTGCGTGCATTTCCACTCAAAAAGAACTGCGCCATTTTCCCATCTCATCGCCGCTCACCCACCCATCCCCCAGCCAACCACTCAACTATTCATAATTCTTGCGCAAATATGAAATTGCGGCAACATGCTCTCGACTCGCTCGCCCGCGTGCATTATGAATACACACACTGCAAACCGCAAATATTCTACACACACACACAGATCGCGATACAAACATATCTAAGCCAACCATAACAAACGCCACGCCCTCTGCCGGCACACACAACACCGCACCGCATAGCGGCTGAAATATGGCATCATAATCCATAAAATTTTTCATCAGATATACACACACACACACACAAACTTATAAGCACTAAAGCAAAAAAAAAAAACGGCCAAAGAAAACACTCGGCTCGCTATGTACGAATACAGCAAAGCGTGTGCGCGTTGGTCTGCTGGGTGTTGCGTCTGTTATGATTTCATATTACAACCCACAACAATGACAATCGCAACAACAACAACAAAAACAACAATCGACACCGCATATGAAGCACGGCAACGGAAATACAACCTTGGTGGCCGTCGCACGGCGGTCGCATAGCCAAAGTAAACAACCCCCTTATCGGCGCAACTCCGAGGGGGTGGCGCAGGGCGTTGCAGCAACGCGTGTCGAGCGCTTACGCCAACGCGTGCTCAGGGTGCAAAACAGCTCAAACCACCACCACCACTCAAATCAACAACAACAACAACAAATAATGATACAGCAACAACTGCAACAACAGCAGCAGTGCGCCAAACGAACGCATGTGGCAAAAACAACGCCAACGTCGACGTCACCCAATTATAAGGGCACGAATGTCCGAGCGTGTGCGTTGCGCAGTTTAACTGTCAGTGAGTGTGAGTGTTAGTGCGCGTGTGTGTGTGTGTGTGTGGGTGTGGGTGGAGAGTGTGTGTTATTGTTTCATTTTTATACATAAAAGTTTTTGCTTACTTTTTGCAGCTGACTTTTTTTTTACATACACCTACACACGCACACATGAAAATATACATACATATAAGTATGTATATGTTTGTTTAGAATTTTTTCTTTAACGCACACATACGCACGCGCCCACACATGTAGGGAGACCATACAAAATGTGCACATCATAAAGAGGACACAACAATAACAGTAAAATTGATACTGCCCAACACGCCTGCCCAGCGCCACATAAACCAACACACTACGCCGCCACACAGCGCCCACCCATCGCACACACACACACACAGCAACGTCTACAACAACATCTTCAGTCGGGCCAGGCCAGCTCACCTCCGCTAAGAAAATAAACATTGCTGTTAAAGTGCACAGAGGGAGGGGACAGTAGAGCGTAGGGTGTGGAGCTGAAAATACAATATTTCTATTGTGTTGTGTTGTGTTGTTGTTGTTGTTGCTGCCGCTTTTTTACTATCTTCGTACGCAGTATATAATGGAAATGAAAGTATCCTTTATGAAATTCAATTTATGTTAGACCTCCAACTGTCCAGCCCCAAACTCGGCACACACTCGTATATATATATGTGTGTGTGTGTGTATATGTATGTCTGTTTGTGATGTGTGCGTATTTGTGGAGGGACATCGATTTTTGTGCATGGAAAATAATAACGCATTAAATCGTATGAGTGAGTACACGAACTGGCAGGCGGGTAGAAGCAAAGAAATAGGAAATGGGAAACTGGAAGACGGAGTCGATGGCCGAAGCAACTGTTTTGGACACCAAGTTTTAGTGGTCCAAGTTGTAAAGTGGACGTTAATATCTGTGGTCATATGGAAGAGTAGCTTATGTCGAAAATTGAAGTTTGAAAACTATTGAAGTTTGAAACAAGAGATGTTCTGACCAATGCATTGTTGTTTCAAAAGACGAGCTAAAAAGTAAACGCATATACTATATATTATATATTATATATATTTTGTATATCATATATTTTGTTAAAAAAAACAGAATTTTTAAAAACCAATTTAATACTTACATTTATGCTTCTTGGCTTCAACTCATATAAAACTGCCAACGAAAGAACCCAATTCTCTCATACATATGTCGACTTAAGCTTCTCTTTCATATGACCACAGAATATATCGGGTGCGCCATCTAAATGTGGTCGATGGAAATATTGAATAACTTTGACAGATTTACACCGATTGACGTCGTCGAACACATTTCGGAAAGGTTATTGCATTACAATTTTAACCATGAATCGATTCACGCCCAAAGAACGCGCGGAAATAGTAACAATGTTCATTAAATGTAATCGTTCAGTTGTTGCAACACAGCGTGCGTATCGTCAAAAGTATCGCGGTCGTTCTGCGCCTAAAAAGATTTAACGGCACCGGACTTTTTTTTGTGGGGATTTTTAAAAAGCAAAGTGTATGCCAACAAACCAAAGACTTTAGACGAGCTTAAGGACAATACTCGAGCCGAAATTACTGCGATATCACCCGAGATGCTGGCAAATGCCAGAAAAAGAGCTGAATTTTGTATCCGCAATGAAGGTGGTCATCTGATCGACGTTGTTTTAGAAAAAATTGTAAAGCTTAAAATTTTATAAAAATAAATAGTTTTCCAAAATCGATTGAGAATTGTTCAAGTTATTCAATATTTCCATCGACCACATTTAGATGGCGCACCCGATATTTATATCTGAACACTGACAATTACAGCAAACAGGTCCTGGGTGTTTAAACCGAAGCTACAAAATGTCTCCCCTAAAACCAGTGTTGCCACATCAGGATACTGATACGGATACTCAAATAAATTAGAATTTTTGTACTTCATTAGAATTGCAGCTTCCGTCTTTTTTTTTAATAACTTTTGAACCAATAAAGTTAGAGCAATGAAATTTTGACACATGATCAAGGAGATTTTGGGTACATACTTACTTTTCAAGAAAATTCTTCATAAATTTTCAACGATATAAAGGATTAAAATTTTCAAAAGACCTCTTTCATATCCTTTTTTTTTGCAAATAGATACAAAATCAATTTATTTAAATTCTTTAGCCTTTCCTCTTTCATTTGATATACATATCGCCATATTGTAACGAGGTTAAGTATTTTTTATATTTTCTTTTATTTTTTATCCCCTTCAAAATTTTGAAGTCCTTTTAAAATGACAACGGATGTAGAAATGAAAAACTGAGTACGCAGTATTACTATGTTTGATCTCTAGTTTCACGCCCATATGGATTTTTTCCGGTGTGAAAAATCCTGTCGCACGGTGTAATACATTTGACATCATTAGAGGCACTGAAGCCTTGAATATTGAAAGTTAAAGTGTGTACTTCAATATAATAAAATTGTATGCTTTAAAGTGTATAATTTATGCAATGAATAAAGGAAGTTTACAAAAGCGAATTTCATACCAATGTCATTTTTCATATGTTTTGTTTGTGTTAAGTTGTTGTTAAGCTAAAGCTCAATGAATAAAAAAACTGCAATAAAAAAACTAAATATATTTTTATTTTTTTTATGAGAAGTCCTTCGTAAAAAATTACAACAATTTTTTAAATAATAAAATTTTAAATAATACAATAATACTACCGCAACTTTTGGATCTTCTTACTTGAGGTGATTGATTACATAATAATAAACAAGATAACCACAAGATTTCATTTACATATAGTATATACGTAATACACAATAATACATATAGTGTATAATAATATACTGTTTGTTTTATTCAGCAATAAGGATTTTAAACATTTTTGTGCGTTCATTTAGAGCCGTGAAAAATTATATCCTAGAGAATTGAATACCATTTGCTGTTACAGCTGTGAGAACCCAAACGAAAAGGAAATCGTTCAACACTTCCTATGCGCCTGTTCGGCTTTGTCAAGGAAAAGTGGAAGACTTTAGATGAATCAATATACCAGAATTTTGAGCAGATAGCAAAGTGCACAGTGAACTCGCTACTACTCGCTACGCGCTTTCTGAACCTCTCGAAATTGATATAAAATCCAGAAGGCAATACAATCGCATAATTTTAAGCATCTATTTAGAATATAATAATTTAACATAATAATTTAAAATATTTAATTTATTAATTTTAGAACATCGCCAACAAATGACTCAAACAAAGAATTAAAGCAAAAGTGGAGCTAAAGATAAGAAAATAAGATCGGAAGTAGGATCAACATACAATATGATAAAATATTTTATTGATCCGAGACTGAAGAGAAAAGGTAAGAAAGAGCACTCAACCGACTCAAAGGCGTAGTGAAGACTCCATGAGTGGGCATCTCTGCAACTTCTAAGGTATGCAATATGTGGATCCCATTCCATACAGATTGCTCTGATACTCAATAGTTACCAACGAGCCTTTCCTAGTACAAATTTCATTCAAGGTTGATTTTATAAAAGGCACAACGATGTGAGAGTTTACAGCCAGTTGTGGAGTTGCGGCTTGATTGATTAGAATAATAGACTGCGAATCTAAAAAGACACTAGACCACAGGTTTGTCATTTATTCATCATGCTCAGCGTAACCAATGATAAAATATAGTAAATAAATTTGTTGTTAAGTCTTCTCAGTATGAGATGGCAAACCCCTGAGCGCAAAATTCATTTAAAAAGCTTCCAACGTTTTTTAAGGTAGCCAGCCATCTGTGTAAAAGATCACACACAAACAACACTTTTGATAGGCCTAAGTCTCCTTGTTGAGTTGTTGCGACGGTTATGTATGTACAGGCGCAGTCAAGGGGAGTTTGATGGTTTCAAACTATCCGAAAATATCGGTTTGTTGCATAAATTGTGGGTAGCAAATATGGTTTCAAATCGAATTGGGCTTAAAAGTTGTGTACGGAGCACCCAAAAATGAAATCATGTGTGTATCAAAAAATGGACGTATCTAAATTTTTCTATACTTATGCCGAAGTTTGTCTCAAAAAAAGGCAGCCACTCGTTTTATGTGAAAATCTGTATGCTCTTCTTTGTATCTTTTCTGATAAACTCCAAAGGCTCTACCAAAGTTCTTCATACCTTTTCATTAATTGATGAATTCTAGTTAAAGCTAAAGAACTACTGCCAGTAGTTTTTACCAAATCAGAGCACAGTATCTCTCATCATCTGAAGTATTGTTAAGAGAACTCCATAACTTACCATAAACCAATCTTCCAAAAATGTTATGACTGGGAAAATTCCAATCTTTGCTTGATATACTTACAGGTGTAGTGGTACCGCGTGACCACTAATACCAACACTATAGCGCACAAGCCAATCGGTGAGACCGACGTGCATCGAGCGGTGCGCGCCACTTTGCTTACACTTGCAAGTGTCAAGTGACCCATGCACAAGTGGCCTGCACTTGCACAAGCGACACATATGTGGGCACTCGCACCGATCGCGCATGTAACTCGACCCGACCTACCGCAGGTCAACGCAGAGCGCTGGCCCACTTTGGGAAAGTGCCGCGTTGTCAGATTTGACCCGCGTTGTGATTGGCGCGATGAGAAACTACTGGAAATTTGGGCGGAGCATTGGAAATGCCCAGTAATATAACAGTTATATCTTTTTAGTATATAAGACCTTGTTTCACGGAAATAAATCGGCTTTTGTGCTAGAGACAACTCGTGTGTTCTTTTCCGCAAGCTCACTGAGGCTCTAACTTAGCCATCCACAATTGAGGCGAGGTCCGCCAACAATAGACCACTTACACCAACACACACACAATAAAGGACTTTTTTCACTACATGGCGATCCTGCCACTTTCGACCCACCTGCAACTTTCTACCCACATCTTCTGTTTCTGAAACCCAGACCAGATTCCCTAACTCAATAAAGAAACAACTGCAAAACAGATCCTGCCCAACACGAACATCTTCTGAACCAGACCAGATTTTGGAATCGCAAAATCAGACCAGATTTTCAAGGAGCACCTACCACCAAAGAAGAAGAAGACAGCCCCAAAGATGCACGAACCAGTCCGACCAGCGTTTGCAACAAAAAAATTTAGTCACAAACTAAGTGATGACAACGTACTGGGACTGATAGGCGTTGAGTATGTAATCAAAATACTTAAAGGCCCTGGTGACTTATATGCGAGGTTTGAGTGCGGGTTATGCGAACTTATTTCGGATGAGCATGGCATGCAAGATCATTTGATGGGCTACAATCACCGTCTAAACTTTTGCGAAAAGCACATCCCGACTGCCACACGACAATACCGACAATATATCGGAAAAATTCCTGAGGAAGATATTGAGAGAGTTATGATACAAATTTTGAAGAAATTAGCTGTGGCTATTGAGCTGCATCATGGCCGAGATCTGCCGTACGAATGCATGGAGCGTGACTTTAATATCAATCGTTACGAGATCCTTTCAAAAGTATTTTCATTTCGCCATGCCTCTGAACTATATGGCCCTACTTTTACGCATATATTAAACTCAAGAGACGTTGACCAGCTAACTGTAAGAAGACCTATCCTTGCTACCCAGAAATCTTTGAATGAAACTGTCTAACAAAATATACATGTACACAAGAACCCGTTGTAACACATTTATAAATATATAATTTTATAAGAAACAAAAAAAAATGTACACAAGAATAATTATATTATAATTATACGAATAAACTTATTATCAAATCAAAAATATACACCAGAAAAACATTTGCAAATTGTCATTCCGTTACACTATACATTAAGAATATTAGAATAGCAGTAATGCACATAACCAGCAGTGAAATGAGTGTGTCAACAACGCAAATTGCTACCAACCGACCAAAATCGGAACTCGGCAGCGAAGCAAGTATGTGAACAACTCAAGTTACCACCAACAGAACCGAAATCAAAACCAGAACGACAGAAACCAATACTACCAAAACAACAACCAAAGCGACAGAAACAATTCACGGTCATATACCAACAGCAATTGAAATGCTTACCAAAACAATAATGTCAATATCCTACAAGGTCGCCCAACTCGAATAAATTACATACAGGGAAACGAGGGCGACCCGGAGGAACAGAATTCGACTCCTCCGGGGGCGGAAGAACAAACAATGGACGAATATATTTAATAACAGACAAATCAACTAAGTCACATTTAAGCGGTACTATCACAAGGTGAAATAGGACATGACTTACCAATCTCTTATGCAAGCAAATCACTACAAAAACACGATATAAATAAACCAATTATAGAAAAAGAACTCTTAGCAATACACTGGGGAAGGAAAAATTAACACAAACGCGGATGCTTTATCACGCATAAAAATAGACAGCGACACCCTGAAGGCAATGATTCCAACACAGGAAGATAACGTACATGACGGCAAACGAAAAGAAATTCTAGCAATTACAAGGAGCAAGGCAGCAAATCTAAGAGCAAATGAAACAAAGAACATTGAAGATGCGCGCATTACTGAAACTGAGAATAATGGTACCAATACACGTGACAATAGGAAGGACAAATCTCAAGAGCCTGATCAACTCTACATATGGGAATGTACCTCTATGAACGACGTGAAAAATATGAAAAAATTGAAATTTGAAATTAAAGAAAAGTATCGGCCGATGATACATATTGACAATTATGAAGTGCACGTGACTTGTAGCGATGACCCTTTGAATCTAGATTCAATGTTGGAGAAACTACACAGTTCACTAAAGAACCTGCATATAAAGGAGCTAGCCCTTTGCAGAGAAAATTTTAAGTTTGAAAATATAACAATGAATGCATTCAAGGAGAGATATAACGAAATAAATAAAAACAAATGCTCGCCTACAAAAATACTTATATACAACGCTCCACGAAATGTTCAAAGCAAATTACAACAGTACAAACTAATTGATGAATATCATAACGCCAGCACAGCCGGACACTTAGGAATTCGAAAGACGATCCTAAAATTAAAACAACGATACACATGGAAGAACATGAGACAAATGGTAAAAGAATTCGTCAACAATTGCCTGACCTGCTGCAAGAATAAAACAATTAGGCACACTAAAGAAGAAATGGTCAAAACCGACACGCCAGCAAAAAGCTTTGAAACCATTACCATTGACACAGTCGGACCATTGAGAATATCAAATGGCTTCCGCTACATACTCACAATGCAATGTGATTTAACAAAATTTATTATTGCACACCCGATGGAAACCAAGGACGCACGAACGACAGCAAAAACTCTTGTAGAACAGTTCATTCTCAAGTACGGTTGTTTCAAAACGTTGAAATCCGACCGAGGCACCGAGTTCACAAATGAGCTAATGCACAACATATGCCAATTACTTGACGTGCGACAAATTTTTTCGACACCCTACCATCATCAAACAATCGGAGCACTCGAACGTAACCACAGAACACTGCATGAATACTTACTAGCATTTACAACCGAACACGAATGGGACAAATGGGTACCATATTTCACTTTCGCGTATAATACGACACCACATGTCGAAACGCAGTATTCCCCATACGAGTTAGTCTTCGGAAAATTACCGTCACTACCAAGTGACAAAATATTTGACAACAAACAAATTTATGACTTTGACAATTACGCCAACGAACTAAAAGTTAGGCTGCAAACATCCATAGATAAGGCTAGGAATATGATAGAAATAGCTAAACATAAGAGACAAATTAATTATGATAAGAACACAAATAAAACACAATTCGAAATAGGAGATTTAGTTTTTATACGATTAGAGACAAATGAAAAATTACAAAGTCCATACCACGGACCATACAGAATAGTAGAACGAAAAGGTGTAAATACAATAATAGATATTAATGGAAAACTCAAAGAACTACACAACAACAATCTAAAGAAGTACTTAGGAGATAAACAATAAATGTAAAAACTAAACATAGACATTAATCTAACTCAACAAAAATAAAACATATTTTAAGAACACATACAATTATTATTAGAACACAACCTAACCACATAACCGTTTTATAAGATAGATATCATATTGTAAACTCATTTTAATAACAACATTGTAAAGCAATTCCAATGCCCCCCGAAATTCTAAAAATTTTTCCAAGGAAAAATTTTTCGCTTAAGGGTAAGGGTGTAGTGGTACCGCGTGACCACTAATACCAACACTATAGCGCACAAGCCAATCGGTGAGACCGACGTGCATCGAGCGGTGCGCGCCACTTTGCTTACACTTGCAAGTGTCAAGTGACCCATGCACAAGTGGCCTGCACTTGCACAAGCGACACATATGTGGGCACTCGCACCGATCGCGCATGTAACTCGACCCGACCTACCGCAGGTCAACGCAGAGCGCTGGCCCACTTTGGGAAAGTGCCGCGTTGTCAGATTTGACCCGCGTTGTGATTGGCGCGATGAGAAACTACTGGAAATTTGGGCGGAGCATTGGAAATGCCCAGTAATATAACAGTTATATCTTTTTAGTATATAAGACCTTGTTTCACGGAAATAAATCGGCTTTTGTGCTAGAGACAACTCGTGTGTTCTTTTCCGCAAGCTCACTGAGGCTCTAACTTAGCCATCCACAATTGAGGCGAGGTCCGCCAACAATAGACCACTTACACCAACACACACACAATAAAGGACTTTTTTCACTACACAGGTATAAGGAAGTCAATATCGTATTGAAAATTTCTTTATTATATTAACTACTTAGTTGAACTTTAGACACCATCCACTTGGGCCATCGGTCGGATATTTTATGTAATTTTCTTTTGTATTATACTTTGCCACTCAAACACTCCCCCTCACTCACCAAGGAAAGCGTCAAAAGTTTTCTCCTTTCTATGTGGCAACAAAATTGAAAATCTTTTTGTTACTGCGCGGTATTTATTTTTTCTACTGTTGCTGCTACTTCTTTTTCATTCCATTTTCACTCGGCTTGGACTCATTTTATTTGATTTTCATTTCATTTTATTTCATTTCATTTTTTTATTATATTATATCGACGCGAACCAATAACCGTCGACCTGACTGCTGGAGACACGGCGCCGTTAAAATGCCATTGGTCGGTCATTGGTTGTGGATGGTGTGCGCGCTGGCAGGTGGCCGGCAGACGTCGAGGAAGCGCCGCAATGACCTCATTCAACTGAACGCGCGCGCCTGTGCTTTGTGGTTATGGCATGCGTGATGACTGCGGGGGAGGGGGCGCAAGGAGCGGGGGGAGAGCACATCATTCGCAGTTGTGGTGAAGTGAGTGAAGGTGAGTCGTTGTTGTCAGCAGCGCTGTCCATCAGCGCGATGGTGTCTTATGCGGCGCTTGTTCAAGGTGTGCAGACGGCAGCAGCCATTTTATGATTTTTTTTGCCGCTGTTGGACGCTGCGGTGCAGCGCCGCTGTTCCACATCGACTGAGGTATTTTTGGTATTTGCAAAATGAAATTCTTATCGACGATTGTTAGACGACTGCACGCGCATCTGAGCGAGCAACGCGTGGCCTGTGGTCACGTCGTTTCAGCCAATGATGTGCACGTGTATGTGTATCTGTGTGTGTGTGTGTATGTGTGTGTGTGTGTGTGTGTGCGGTCAGGATTAAACATCAAAATGTTTATTTATTTCATATTACAATGGCAAACATTCCAGCATCGCAGGCGCACACGTACCCTCAAACACACAACAACAACAACAAACCCAAAAGTTATATAACATGAATTTTTACATGCACCCTCGTACATTGTGCGCTGACTGCAATATTATTGGCGAGTCGAAATGAAAACTTTTCCCTTTTTCGTATTTTCCCGAATTTTCTTGCAAATTTTGTTGGGGATTTATTTCCTTTTGTTGCTTTTATGATCTGCACGTGTGTCCCCATAAAAAGAAAACTACTACATTGTTTGTACCCCTTTTCCACCGCCTGTCGTGTGATAATATCTTCCCGGTAGAAATATTTACCTTCTTCCATCCATCCATCAAACTGCCAACCAAACCGACCATCGCTCCCTCTCCTTTCCTTCTCATTGGCACATAGAAGTATTTGGCTGAATTCGCATGGTTTTATGATTTTCTGGCTTTCCTCCACTCTCCGCTTTGCTTGTTCATATTTTATAAGTTTTCTTACCCCCACACCCACACAACGCCCACACGAACGCCCCAAATTACGACTGTTGTGCCACCGACACCCAATCGTCCAGCAACGGCCACCTACTGTCCGCTGCTGTACCTCTTTGCTGCCGCAGCATAATCTTCTTATATACCCACACATACACAAACATATATACACACACATAATACCAATACATGGATATAAAAATATCCAACGGTTGGTTATAAAAATATTTCATTCAATTTTTTATTTTCCATCTCGCTTCCTGCCACTCGGCTCCCCCCAACTCCGCCCCCTCACAATGTGCCGTCTCACTTTTATTTTTATTTCAAACGATAAATTTTATTTCATTTTATTTTTCCCACTTCTTCTGCCTCTTCGTCTGCACTCAGTTTCGTTGTATTCGTTTTTGTTTTTTTTTTAATATCCTTTTCGACCGCATGGTTTCTCATTTTTCTGCCAGGTCTCCGCCGTCGCGCCACCTTTGCCTCGGTGCATTTTTCCATTTTCCTCATTTTTCTTTTGCCATTTTCCCATTTTATCTCCCGCTTCATAACTTCGCCGTTTGCCATACGAACGAAGGTGGCAAGGCGGCCACGTAAGCAAGCAGAGCGAAGTGGAAAAATCGCCAGGATATTGCCAAGTTATTTCAGTGCTGCTCCTTCCTCACCCCCGCCCCCCCCGGCCGGCGCACGGCCACTCGGTATGCGCGTGCCGCCCAGTATTTGTCCGTCACTGTACAGTTGACCGCCGGCTCAGTTAAAGTGGGCAACAACTGACCGTCGGCGTGCGGGGCGCTGCAAGGAAATGAAATCCGCGCTGCCACACGGCGACCGCCGGGTGTTCTGGTCAAGAAAAAGCTGGGCAACAAGCGTCCGAGCAGCAAAAACCACCCAACACACCGAGGGCGACCAGTCCGGGGTTCGCTGGTGCTGTTGGGATTTTTGTTGGTGTTGGCCATTATGGGGATGTTTATTTGAACTTTTATAACAATGTTGCGCTATATGCGCGCTCGATAAATGTCTGCGTGTGGCCGAGTGGCGCTGCTTGTGTGCGCCTGCACGTGTGGCTGTGTGCCTGTGAGTGTGAGTGCGAGTGCGAGTGTGCGGCATGTGGCTGAAATATGATGTCATACTTTTATTAGTTGAAACACTCCTCCTGCCATTGGACCGCAGACTATCACATGGCACAAGCAATGCGTACATACTTACATATGTACTCTCTATACATGTAAGTATATATACTATATATTACATATATGTATGTATGAGATTATTTGTGTATATAACAAATGCGTTTATGTGTGTATATAAAAATTGCAAAGTATGAAAAGTTGCTCTCCTCGCTGACCATTTCTTTCATTTTTCCTTTTGCTCAGCTTCGAATGTCCGCAGCGATTGTGTGAATTGTAACATGTGCAGCCGAGTGTATAATTTTATAGGGCTCATACTATACCATTACAGCTGGCTAAAAGCAATCATAAAAAGTAAAAATAACATTATAAAACATAATACGACGGAAATGATTCCATTAGCGTTAAGACGCCGATATGTGGTAACAAAAAATGATTAAATAGTTTTAACTTGAAATTATGGTTTTTAAAGTAAACTTGTTTTTAAATAAAAAAGCACATATTTGTTAAAAAATCAAAAAAATGTGAATGACCCCAAATAATATTGATTCTAATGTTCAAAATCTGTTGGAAAAAGTTGATTCTATTGCTCGAAAGGATTTTGAAGGATTCAAAAGAATTTTGAACATTCGAATCGACTTCTTCTAAAAGATTTTGAACATTAGAATCAACTTCCACGGTGCTCATAAAAATTATTTCATTTTTATTGAGCTGTTTTTTTTATTCTATCGTTTATCATCCCAGAAAAAGTTTATTGTAATGTTAAAAGTCCGTTGGAAAAGTTTATTCTACTGTTCGAAAGGATTTTGAAGGATTTCAAAAGAACTTTGAACCTTCGTATCGAAGAGGTTGATTTTGAACCTTAGAACCAACTTCCTCGGTGATCATACAAATGATTTCAATTTTATTAAGCTGAGTAGTTGATTCCATTGTTCAAAAGGATTTTGAGGGATTTCAAAAGAATTTTGAACATTCGAATCAACCTCTTTCAAAAAAAAAATGGAACCTTAAAATTAACTTCCTCGGTGCTCATACAAATTATTTTAATTTTATCGAGTTTAGTAGTTTATTCTTTTGTTCAAAAAAATTTGAACATTAGAATCAACTATTTAACCCTTTCGCTACAGGTTTTTACTGGGGAAAGTTAAAATTTTAAATTTTACGGCTTAGGCTTCTATGTGGTTATATTAGCAACATTCCATAAGAAATGTTATAATTTTTATACTCGGACCCTGTATTTTAGAGTGTTTTTCTATGAGAGCAACCACATCGTTGTGGCTTTAATAACACTGTGCGTGAAATTTGCCCTCAAAAATTTAGACATGGGGGGACCTACTGGGTGAGTTTTCTATAGGTATACTGAGTTGAGATCCACCAGCCGTTTGGTAAGATTGGCTCTAGTTTAAGAGAAATCCGACTTTGAAGTTTGGAATTGAATTTTCGTCAAGTTTGTCGCTTAAGTAGGTCGTAAATCGTTCCGAATATCGCTTTACTGTCTTCGGCAAGTTTGTAGATATTTTAACGACCAACAAATTTGCTTAAGACACCAATCCAAAAAAATACATTCAAACTGTGTAATTGCGATATGTGCATTTTTTTGCGCAGCGCAACGTGGCGTATGAGTGTCATTTAATTATAACACTCAACGTGGCGTAGGTATTCCTATACCTATAGGAAACTCACCCAACTCACTCCCCCCCCATGTCTAAATTTTGGACTTTCACAGTGTAATTACTTAAACATACAACTTTTTACGCATAACGAAAATTTGAATATTTCTTCATTTACTTCAGCCAAAATTAAAAAAAAAAGTATCTAAATTGAAAGAAAACGTCAAATTAAAAAGTTATCTTAAGTTTTCTGCTTCTTCTTCTTGTACTATGTCAAGACATACCATTAAAAAAACGTGTATACTTCTCTTCTTTAAACTTAAATATTCAGTTTATTAATTTCGTATTTTTCCTAAAACTTCAAACTATTCTAAAGACCAACATTAAAATGTATTCCTGCAACCATAGAGGATGCAGGCGTCCACAAAGTTGCATGTTGCCATATGGCAGCAAAATAGCGAAAGGGTTAACTCCATAAACCAACTGAATCAATCAACTAAACCACCCCTTTTCTATATAAAAGGATGACTTTCACAATTAGCATTGGACAAAGAACACTTTTTTCTAAACTAATATTAGGTAAGGAGTTCAAAGTTCCAAATGCCACATCGTGAATCTCTTCTTAATGAAAACTGGAGATAATCGTCTCTTCTTGACAAAGCACAGTAGATCCGAAATATCGATGCAATCCTTTCGTTGCATTAGCCAGGACTGTCAGAGATCTTGGCCCTATGGGACTGAGTCGAAACTCCTACGGTGCCAAGCCGTAGCACAGAAACTGATGTACATTTACCTCTTTCTCAGCTCTGCACTTCCTGCAGACATAACTGGTGAAGAGAAATCATTTAATGAGTATTGTCTCCATGACACAACGAGCCGCATAAAGGTTCGATTTAAAAAAGTACAAATAGGATTTTCTTAATCTATAACATTGAACATAGTGCCCAACATGAACCAAAGGATGTATCACTTTCCTGTGAGAATTCAATAGCGCCAGTTGGTATCACTTGCCTATAAATATCTACGTATAGGACAGATATCGAAAGTAGTATAGAGTAATCCACTTCAGTACTGCGACCCCAGTTCTGATCATCTGCTTCTCTTCCCGGATACTTGAGAGGGACCTGAAATCCAGCAAATCGCAATACGGTGATGTCGTATTCCCGCATCATTTCTGTACTGGTTTCGATTTTACTACATCTAATTCTAACTCTGTAAAAAAGTCACCTAGATATCTACGAAGACTGTGACGTCTTTAGGTGGTAATGTGCTGTCACGATTTAGTTCAGCAACTTTGCAGATGGCAAAGATCTCTGCTTGAAAAATATTACAGTGGTCCAAGGTTTTTTCCTGTTTTGTGAAACCACACATTATGAAAAGACTTAGACTAGGTGTCTTAGCAAAATTTTAATTAAATAAGACTCAATTTGTAAAATGGTGTTAGACACTTTGATCTATTAGATCTATTGCATCTATTATGTTCTAATGGTTCTTAATACAAAGACTGTCTCATCTGTAAAACCTCTGTGAGACAAATGACTGATATTAAATAAACAAAATTTATGAATGTCGTAGGAATCTAGTTGAAGTAGATGGGTTTTCTCCAAGCAATGCACTTCGAGTCATTTTACTTCGCTTGGGGGCATAGGGCCTCAACAGGACGCTGATAGAAATGCTAATGCTCATTCACCTTCTCCTCATTTAGCCCCAGAAGTCCTTCAGCACTTTCTTTTGGACGTTTTCCAACCGTTTGGACTTCGGATCTTACAACAGTAAATTTGAAACTTATCGATATTTTGTACCTTAAGTGGATTACTTTAATCAATTAAAATTCTTCCAAAATGGGTGATTTTTGCTAGCAGTCCTAAGTGATGGGGCTAACATTTTTTCCCCCTACGATACCCATTTTCTGCAATGACCACTTCGCTCTTCGTTTGCATGTTAGTAAGAAAAAATGAAAAATAAAAAAAAATAAAAAACAATAAAATATTGATTTGAAAGGACCTTACTGAAATATTTTGGCCCTGAAAGTTTAAAATAGAAAATTTGAGGGAAAGAAGACTCTTCTCTATCATTAGCCACTCTAATGATGAAATGATTAGCCGCTCTCTGCTTAGCAACAAATACTTGTTTTGAAAAATGTTTGAAATGTGTATGTTTTTAAGATTTAAAAATCCTTTTCAAAGGACAAATGAAAAACTAAATATGCCATGTGCCATGAATATGGCTAAAACTATATATAATTGTCAACCGAACTTGCTCAAACCAACTATAACGTGCACTCAATTTTGTATTTACTTAGATCATCAGGCTAAAGTTTTATGCCGATTCCATACGATGCATTGTGCGCTTTCTATTTTTATAGCAATTACACTGGGCAACAGAATTTTTTTTAGTTCTAGTAAACCTTTTCGAAAGAATTTTTGGACGCTAATCATAACTGCGTACTCAGATTTTAGATTGTAAGTAAGAGCGGTCTGTAAAATATTGGTGGTTTTTAGTAGGAGGTATTTTCCACGTTTTTTCATCTTTGAATTTTTATTGGACACTGCACAACAAAATCAAATTTTTTCAAAATAACAAGGTTCTGACAACGGATTCTGGTAGAGGGGACCAAACAAAAATATACGTGTATCGGCGTTTTGAAAGTTTACGTCTGAATTTTTTTTTAGGGGGGTCAAAGTTTTCCCCTTTTTGCACATTCTCATGGTGAATCGGCATACGAAAACCATGTAACCTCACATTTTAGGTATATGATGTGATGATACTACGAAGAAAATTTTTGTGGAGCATTTTAACCCTGTAGCTCCTATTTATATGGGTCAATTTGACCCTTTTTTCTAAAATGCCAAAAATGTCCTGTAAAACAGGACTTTTTAAGGACAAAATGTACCACGAAAATATTCGCCATAAAATTCGACTATAGGTCTCTGAATACATCAAAGCTCAAAAATTAACTTGAACGCCAGAAATAAGCCAAAACTGAAAATGTGTTTAAGTGTTTATTTCGTACTTAATCAAAATTGGTTCTAAATCTCCTAACGTATATTTTTTTTTGGTCCCCTCTACCAGAATCCGTTGTCAGAACCTTGTTATTTTTTTTTGTGTTGTACAGTGTAATAGGTTGAAAAACAAGATCATTTTTTATGAAACAATAACCAATCCTGAGGCTTATCCATAACTTCCTAAAAAACAGTATTTCTAACTTTATTACATCTTTAAGATAATAAAAATTTATATTTTTGCTACCCAGCTACACTTGTTCACCTCGTTTTCCCCTCCCTCGCTCTCTCCCTCTCTCTCCTTTACACACTTAGCCAATTCCATTGCGTTGCTTTAATTTCTTAAAAATTTACGCACTTAGCCAAAATGAAATTTATCTTATCAACCGCACTATATCACTTGCAATGTCAAATCAACCAGTCGCTAACACCACTCACCACTCGTCCTGTGCCGCCCCTGTTGTGCCTTCGATCCGGGCATAAATGTCATCTCTTTTCATATTAAATTGAATTTTCCACTTACGGTTGCCACAATTGATTTCAGGTTCCAATTCAATGGTGACGGCTGGCAACACTTGCGCGCCCAACGTCAATCGTACCAACAACAATGACAGCTTTGAAGTAGGCAGCAACAAACAAGCAGAAAAGTAAAAGAAATCACTTCAACGCCCCGCATGCTTTTGCTACATTTCGCTGTATCAGTTTCACCACCCATCGACCAACACTGTCATCGATACGTTCACCTCCGACAGGCAACCAAAAAAACTGAAGATATACTATGAGGACGCGCCAAGTTGCAGCGGCCGCATTGTTGGCTTCAATTTTCCACAGATTCAATTTGAAGCTTCGACTTTATACTTTATGCAAAATTATTGCCGAATATATTGAAAATCGAAAAAAAACGATGCAAACAAAAAACTCAACGAATTGGAAAACTCGCTGGGATATGCTTTGCACACACACACACACACACACACACAGAGTAACAGTGAGTGATAATGTATTGGGTCGCTGCTGCCACTCAAGTGGGTATGAGCGCGCAACGATGGCGTCGGATTTTGAGGCATAAGCATAATGCATGAATATGTAAATTTCGCAAACAAATCACTTGCCAGCGCGAAATACCCTTAGGGGAATCCTTTCGTTATCCTTTAGTGATTTTTCAAATAAACACGCACATTCTGCCCGCACTCGCACCGGCTGCAATCAATGGAGATGGAAAGCAACAGCAACAACAACAAAAACTACAACAACGAAATCGGAAAAGTAGAAAAATCGCTAGCAGCTTTTTAGCGAAATTCCCTAAAGTTCACGCATTCGCAGCGAGCGAGTCTATGTGTGAGTAAGTAGCATGCAAAAACGTCAGCGACAGGGGAGTAGAGAGTGTGGGGAAAAGCTGACAAGTAAAGTGGCTCAAGTCATAAAAAAGTATCAAATTCCCTTCGAACTTTCCCTATGCGCTGCTGCTTTCTTTTTTTTTCGACATTTTTTTGCCGTTGCTTGGTCGCTATTGTTGTGTATGGCTGGTGTTGTTGTTATTATTGTTGTTGTCACAGATTTAATTTTATTGTCATCCTTATAATGATGACATGTTCAAAAACGTCGAGCCAACTGGCTGCCTGGTTGCCTGCAGCGCTCCGACATGTGACACTTCCCGGCGTCTTCGTTTGGAACGTGGCGCAGCGCAACGCGACGCGTAATGTGCTCCGCTGCATGTCCTCGAGGCATGACTCGAGCTTGCATGACTTAAATAATTCCACACGGATTTATTACGTTCACTTGATTAGATGAAACAACAATAAATGCATTGTAATTGATAGCAGAATGATTGGAGTGAAGGGAAACGATTTCTTTTTTCATTTACCAAACAAACTTTTCATGTAGGCAGATTTTCAAGTCCAGGATAATGTAAATAATCGCAAGAATATTGAAGGCGAAGCAATAAAGAATCAATGAAAGGTATACAAAAAATTGAATTTTCAAAAAAATTGAATGGAAATATTCAATTAGTTCATAAATACGACTTTAAATATTCAATCTTGTCAATCAGTGGCGGATTCAGGGAGTGGTTTTGGGGGTTGAAACCATCCCCCGAAATATTAAGGTCGACTTTAAAACTACATACAAATTAGAAGGCATATGTATACATAAACATTTATGAATATTAAAAAATTACTTTTTGAAATCCCCCCAAAATATTTTTCTGAATCCGCCCCTGTTGCCAATCTATATATACGTGTGTCGCTGGCGGTTAAAGGATATTGGGAGGGGCGACAGAATTGTTGTACGTGAAGAAAAGAATTTCATATTTCCAAATCACGAAATAATTTCTGCTCGCATTTTAAATTATATGTAACTTTGTTTTCATCAATTTAAATAAAAAATTCTATTTTTTCCTAACTTTTTTTTTCTAATACTAGTTATATACTTAGTATAATTTGTGATTTTAATCACATGTGGTTAATAATTTTCGTAAGAAATTAAGGAAAAAATTTAGAGGCGGCGCTGCACAGTGATTCGTTTCATAGACAAAATTTAAACAATTTATAGTCTCAGAATTTAACGATTTTAATGTAATTTGCAAGGTCAAATTCCAATTAAGAAACCCAAAAAAATCTGTGCAAAAAATTAATTAGTGTGTGTGCAAAAGCGGCTCAAAGTTGAAACTTTTTTCACAAAAAAATGCAAACACATATTTCTGTTTTTTAGTCTATTGAGTCTATTGTAAAAATACATGGTTACCAAGAAGTTGCTAAAACTTTTAATATAGATTAAGAAATGATGTGGCCATTTTGGTTTTAATGTTTTTTCAAAATTTGCAAAGCTGAGGCATTTATTTCACTTTTAATTTAAAATATTTTTATAAATTAAAAATCTGAAAATTGACAAAACTTAGAGGAAAATATCTAAAAAGTATGTGAAAGTATGTACTTGGATTTTTTTATGTTTTAAGAAGCATTCTTTCTTTGTACAATAATGTAAAAACATTCTCCGATATCTTCCGATCTCAGAAAATAATTCAATTTGAAAAGTGAAACATCTATTTTTCGACATTTATTTTTTTCATCCCTAAAAGTATGCAATCAGCGTGAAAAAGGAAAAAAACTGCACAAATTCAAAAAATACTTCTATTATTATTATTTTTATTGCAAAACTAAAGGGTCAATTTCTGTTACTCTTTGCAATTATCAATGTTGACGTAACTGATTAAATATAAAATCTGAAAAATCTAGCCAACACACTAGCTCAACAAAAATTACGAAAATTGCATATTTAAGTCTCAGGCATTGCCAAATAACAAAAGTTTAAGAAAAGCAAAATGGAGATTTCAATTCAGCAGACCATGATTAACTAGTATACCCGCGGTTGTATGGAGTCGAATCACTGTGCGCTGTGGCGATCTGCCTCGGGCTTCGTGAATCAGTGAATTTGGCAAAGTACAAAGTTTTATGGCGGCCCACATGAAGAGCTGGCGGTTCTTAAATTAACTATCGAGTTGAAAGCAAATTGAAAAGTTACTGTGACTGTTGGATCTTATGTTTGAAGATTAAACTGTATGAATGGATGCATGGATCATCGAACGAACACCGTTTACATCATTCTTCTACTACCTTACAGTCAGTTGAGCTCAATCACCTAAGTTCATTCATCTGAGTTCAGCCATCTGAGTTCATGTTTTAAAAGACCCACCTGTCTTTCACTTTTCCTTTCTTTCTAGGCATTCATCAATCATTCATCAATCATTTTTCTGTTTGTTTTTATGTCCAGGCAACACTCTGTTGTATGTTTGCCCATCTTCTCGTTTGCTCATGTGATACAAGGCCGAAGAAAAGATTCGAAGTAAGAATCTGCTCAAGTACCTCAGAATGCTTCTGAGGTACGCCAATTCATCTCTCCATACAGGGGCGAATACAGAAAAATATTATGGGGGAGTTTCAAAAAGTAATTCTTTAATATTCATAAATATTTATGAAGTTTTAAAGTCGGTAATATTTCAAGCCCCAAACCGCCACTGTCTCCATACATTCATCTGTCCTGTCGTTTAACTATTTATCTGATATTTACATTCAACCACTTACGAGGGCGGGTCAATAAGTCCGTGACTTTTTGAATTTCCCGCCTCTTAATTGAAATGGCAACACTGCTCCCGTCAACAGTCATCTGTCAGTTGACTCTTGTCAAAAATTGAACAAGCTGCGACATTTAGTTTGTTTTTGACAGCCGTTAATATCAGACTACCGCGTTGACTGAGAAGAAAATGGAAAAAAGTGAATTTCGTGTGCTCATTAAGCATTATTTTTTGCGGAAAAAATCCATTACGCAAACCAAGGCTAAGCTTGATAAATATTATGGGGACTCTGCACCATCCATTTCCATGGTAAAAAAGTGGTTTACAGAATTCCGACGTGGCCGTACAAGCACGGAAGATGCCGAACGTTCTGGACGCCCAGTTGAGGTCTCCACATCCGAAACAATTGAAAAAATCCACGATATGGTTTTAGCCGATCGGCGATTAAAAGTGAGAGAGATTGTGGAAGCCATAGGCATCTCACATGGCTCAGTCGTTTCAATTTTGAATGATCATTTGGGTATGAGAAAGCTTTCCGCAAGATGGGTGCCGCGTTTGCTCACAATCGACCACAAACGCAACCGTGCACACATGTGCAGTTTCCATGGCAAAAATCCATGAATTGGGCTACGAATTGCTCCCTCATCCCGCCTATTCACCCGATCTAGCCCCAAGTGACTATTTCTTGTTCCCAAACTTGAAGAAATGGCTCGGCGGAAAGAGATTTGCCTCCAATGACGAAGTCATCTCACAAACAAATACCTATTTTGAAGACCTCGACAAATCATATTTTCGGAAGGGATAAAAAAACTGGAGAAACGTTGGGCTAAGTGTATAGATCTCAAAGGAGACTACGTTGAAAAATAAAATAACTTTTTATCTAAAAACCTGTGTTTCATTCAAAAAGTCACGGACTTATTGACCCGCCCTCGTATTATCTCACCTCTTTGTAAATCTTCTTTCCTTTTGTGACCCATTTATCCATTGGTCTTTCTTTAGATTGGTCTGTGAGTCCATTAACCCACTTGATAATCTGTTCGTCCACCGACTGATTTCCACAATAACTTTCACATGACTTGAAATCGTATAAAAATATTACACAGACCTCATTTGAAGAATGAATTCTACTGTCTTCCTTACTTCACCACCAAGTACTTAGTTTCTACGTGTGAAAGTAATACCGCAGAATCTCCAGGGAAGCCTGATCTTCGCAAACCGTAGTAGAGCCAAGGTGGTTTTTTTTTTAAACGAGAAAACGCGCAGGGGAGACCCCTATAAATGCGAGGCATTGCGCTGGTTCAGGAAGGATATATAGGTTGGGAGAAAGGATGTTGGGTGAAGAATTTATGGACTCTTGGTGGTGTTAAAACTTGATGGGTTATGCTTGGCACATTTTTCCCAAATCGTTCAATCAGCTGAAACCTACTCCACTGAAGTCCCTAAACCAAACTTTAGCCAACTTAGTACCAACTTAACCAAACCTTTGACCCACCCTTGATTGACTTCTGCTGAAAGCAAAAATTGCAGTTCAATTCCTATAGCAAGATACCATGCAAATCTCACAAGCTTTCCGAAAATGCATCCTAATTCAAAAAATCAGACTGGAGGATAAAGTTGCAAAAAAGACTATCGTTCATACAGTGTAAATCTTAGACATATTTGGGACTCAAATATGTCTTATCTTATAGCAAATTTAATAAGCCTAAAAAATATGATAGAAAGAGAATATTCAAAGTTTCATAGTATGCAAATCGTCAAACAGATGTAATGTAATTCCTCAACTAGGGTTCCTAGGGTACTGAACCATGGTCAACTTAATAGTGAATCCCTCAAAACTCCTTGACTTGTAGCCTTTAATGACTTCTGTTGAAGTCATCAATGAGAAGCAACACGTACAGCACTTCTAGTGCGAATGCGCTGCCTGGGCTCAGAGTAGATGCAGTGTTCTTCGATAACCCACCCTGCCAACTGCAGTGTCCTGTCAAAAAACGATTCCGGTCGTCCGTGGTCCGGTTCGAAGTGTTTTTTCTCTATGTACTCGTATAGTTGACAGTCAATATTTTGTATGGTAACACAGCCGCCGTGGCTCAGTTGGTTAGTGCGTTGGACCGCGAGTCGAAGCAACCTCAGGTTCAAATACTGCCTGTAATAACACCTAAAAAAATAACGGGAAAACTCGTTTTCTCTTTCGGTGGCTGTCCTCTCAGCTGGAAATGGCAAACGTCTGAGAGTAAAAATTGCTTATGAAAGAGCTCCCAACCTGCCGTTCGGAACCGGCATAAAACTGTAGGTCCCTTCCACCCGTGTACAAAATCACACGCACAACACGGGTGGTTGCGGTCTCGCGTAAGCGGGCTGTCGTGCCAGTCAATTATTATTATTAACACAATGTATCAGCTTTGGCCTTACTGAGCTTCCAGCCAGCCTAACCTAACCTTTTGACTCTAAAAAAAATCATCAGAAATTAGACATTCTCTGACCTCACATGATTACAGAACCTCATTTGTTAAGCCATTCTAAAGCACTCATAGAACTCCACTTGCCATCGCGGCCATCTCCACCTGACCATTGCTTTGGCAAGTGCAAAGCACTCCCCACCAACCAACCAACCAACTAACCAGCCAGCCAACCAATCAACCATTCAGTCAGTCATTCATTCACTGTTGCTGTCTTGCTAACGACACTGTAGCAACAACAACAGCAACGCCAAGGCAATTTCGCAATGAATTTAGCGAATTGCGGTTTTTTGACAATAATTGCGTGTAGGCGCGAAATTGGCGCTGGCCGCGGCTTGCGCGGATTTGCGAGCGACTGCGTGTGCGATTGTGCACAATGTAGACGGTCGCATGAGTCGAGCGCGCACGGCGCGGGTGAATAATGTGCGCACAGGCTTCAAGTGGATTTTTCCAACAAAAAAACAACACACACCGCGGCCGCCGCCTCAAAAGCGGTTTTGGGCCACAATCAAAATAAAATCAATGTGTGTGTGTGGGTGTGTGGCAATGTCAAAATAAAGCAGAGCCTACGCCTATGCGGAGACCCTAACCCCTCCTGCTCCTCCTCGATGTTGTGTGTGTGTGTGTAGATGTGCAGCTCTTCAAAATTGTTGCAACAAACGGAAAACGAATGGCATGGTCGGTGCTGACGGTGGTGCCGCCAGAAGCTTCACTGCAACATGGCTGCGCGGGAGTTTGAGTGGCGCGCATTGGAAAGCCGGGAGACGGGCGGTCAATATTTATGCAATTTCGCGCGCAATCACTAAAATTCTAGAAAACCAACTATTTTTCTTTGCTGGCCGTTCGGTCGGTCGGTTAGCGTGCACGTGTGTTGCTGTGTCGTTGTGTTGTTGGGCTGTTGCATTGCTCTGTCGAGGGGAGGGGAGCAGGGGGCCTGTGATGCGTTGTTGGTCAGAGAGAATGTGAGAGCAGCGCTTTGTGTGCGAATGCAGTCAATGCGTGTACACACATACACACACACCTACATGCATCGCGCATGTTCGTGTGGCTGTGTTAGTGCACGAATCCCTCTATGTCTGTCCGCTGTGCTGTCTGTGTGTTTTTAAGTCTACCACTAAATACAAACGAAAGCACTCAAGCAGAAGTTCCAACAGTTGAAACGGCAACGCCAAAACCAACCAACAACAACAACAATTGCTCCAATAACAACTATGCAACAACAACATTTGAAACGCACAACACAACGGCCAGTCGGCCGGCGATGCACACAAAAACGGCCTTTTTAAAACAATAAAAACAACAACAGCACTAGGAATGGCGAAAATAGCATTGGGCGCGCAGGCACATAAGGAGAGCTCAAGGTGCAGTGTTTTGGGGGGGGGGGAGGGGTGAGTGTGGTGGGGACATGGAAAAATTGAAGCTTTTGCAACGAACTCAATTCAAATGGAATTTGGGATTTTGATTTTGATTGCGAATTGGAATAGATTGTGGTATTTTCGAAGCAACTGCGTGTATGTGTGTGTGTGTGTGTGTTGAGCTCATCCGTTTGTGCCGCTGCCAGCGCCGATGCGTTGCATTTGCTGCGTTTTGTTTGTTTGATTGACTGATTGGGTGCAGTGGTGATGGTCGTGGAGGTGGCGGTGGTGCATTTTCGACTGGTGTTGTCCTCTTTTTTCTTGTTGCTGTTGCTGCGCTGCGTTACAGGCAACGATGACAGCTTTGGCGTGCACATTGAGACCGTTTAGCTCGGCACAAATTTGATTTTGTTAACCTGAAAAAGCTGATTTGCCGCACTCAAACAGCCGAAACCACTTTTCGCTATCACCCGCTGTGTGTGTGTGTGTGTGTGTGTGTGTGTGAGTGTATGTGTTTCGTCCGCCTGACTGCGCTGCACTACAACCCACGAAGCAAACTGACCAACTCAAACTCTCTACTGCTGTGTTGGCATTTTTGTGCTCCCCTTTCAGCGGATTTATTTTCCCCTTCCATGCACAATCCACGAAAAATTTGCATAAATATTTTGAGTTGTTTGAAGTTCTGAAAACGTATTTTTATAAATTATTATAAAATATGGTATCATATCTTCAATAATTACATGGCAGACCTGTACACATGAATTGGAAATTCGCTCACCAGTGTCCCCATCAAGCTGCGTCTGTCCGCTGACCACATCTCGTACGTCTCGCACTTCACCTTCTACCAACAATATCAACAACAACCCCTTGTCCGCACGCCAGCAAAAACAAACTCCACATCATTGCATTCTATTCGCCCTTCACTCGTGTTCTCTCTTCCATTTTCGCCCTGCGCCCCCGCCGACCAACGTCAATCTTATAAATGCGAAAATTATCTACTTCCCTGCGTGGTTATAGGAAAATCTCGCTGCCCCAACGTCACACCACGTGCGCTTATGTGTTCGCACGTCTGTTTGTCTGTCCAGCGTTGTGTTCATTAGTCTTTTGCCGCTCCGTTCGTACTTCTGTCTGTGCCAGTCGTATGTTCATTTCGTCTCTCCACCCGACCGTCAGTCCGTTCGTCTGTCCGCCCGTTCGGGCATTTGTCCGTGTGACCGCGTGTCATGTGCCGCTCAGCCGTTTTGCTCATTTATTTGATTTTCTGCCATTGTCCTGCCACCGTTGCTCGCATCGCTACCGCCGCTCGCACCGCTGCCGCAGCTATTGCTGCTAATTTATCGGGATAATTGCCAAATGACCAAAAGGGGAGTTTTATTACACCAGCTGTAGAAATGATGACCGAAGCACAAAAACCCAGCAGCAAAATAAAACTTCAGCATTCTGTTCCTGCTCGCCGCCTTTACGCCACTCGCCACATCGACTTGTGCACCCCCGTCACCTCCGCCCCAACACGACCCGGCATCGTTGTGCTGGCAATGGCGATTACTATTCGCTTCAGCTCATGTGGCTAATTTTTCCTTTTTAATTGTAATTCATAAATTACATTATTTACTTTTGTATGTGAGCTGCTGCTGCCGATTGTGTCTGTTTGGGTGTATGTGCGCTTCTATGTGGGTGGATAGTTTTGGACATGATGGAGTGAATTGGATATTTTGTGGTTCTTGCTGTCAGGGCATGAAATAAGTGTTTGGTATTAAAGACTTTGACTTTCAATATTAAAATATTTAATACATTTTCTTTGTCAACGTTAATATACATATATATGAATTTTTAGTGTATAATTGAATTTGTTACAAAACTCACAACACTTCAACCCTCTGCCGTAACAACAACACTTGCACTTGCACCTTTATCCGCTTCCGCCAATGCCACTTTTGACTGTTCTTGTCGCTGCAGCTGCTGCTGTTGTTGCTGCAATAACACATCCACCTGGCTCGGCAGCAAATGCTTCAGTGGCTCCAGTATTTCCTTCTGTTGCAAGTACGACATCTTCTCCTGTTCCAGCGTTAGCAAATTGATGCCCAAATGATTGGTCAGTGTCTGTTGTGGAAAGATTGCGTGTATGCAACGCTGCATATACGGTATCAATTCATAGGCAAAGCACGAGCACAATTTCACAAATATCTCGCGCTCATTGCCGGTGAAGGCCTGCTGCTCCTGCCGATAGAACGCGAGCACTTTCTGTGCCACCAACTGCAAGGACTGCTGCAGGCAACGTGTCACATCATTGGCCAGTGCAATGGGCGCACACAAACGCAGCTCGTTCAGCGCATTCAAATAGCCATTGCACAGCGACGCGAGCGGATGAAAGTCAAGCAATGTTTCCGGTGGTGAAAGTGACTCTTGCTCGTTAGCTGCACTCGCAGCAGCCATTGTAGCGGCATCCATTTTGTTGCGCATATGCAAGGTGACCTTATTGATCAGCGTATACTTCTCCAGCTCGAGTTCGAAACTCTCATTCACATTGCTAATGGCTTGTTCAAAGGTGCGACGTATGACGCGAACAAATATGGGCACCATTAGAGCACGGAAATCAGCGCCAACGCGACTAAACGATAGGCCAAAGTACATGCACTGACCGAGCACAGTATCGAAAGAGTTGATGCCGCGCTGCAAATCAAACTCGAGTGTTTGCAGAAAGTCATCGACCTGAAAAATACATAAAATAATATTGATTGTGGTGAAAAAGGCGTTTAGAAAGTGATTTTTAATTACTTTTTTATGCAGCCATGCTTGGAAAAGCCGGTCACCATCACAACTCACACCTTGAAGCGGTTTAGCAGGCG
Organism: Melieria picta; assembly: GCA_964056695.1. Taxonomy (NCBI): domain Eukaryota; kingdom Metazoa; phylum Arthropoda; class Insecta; order Diptera; family Ulidiidae; genus Melieria; species Melieria picta. Next base: position 113,656,840 of record OZ057399.1, on the reverse strand, counting down.
CTGCTGTTGTGGCTTCCTCATCTGGAAATATTGCGCGGTATTGTGTGATAATGCTGAAGAGATTGACACGGGTCACCTCAATTGTTTTTATCAAATGATGCTGAGCTGAAATTATAGAGTAAAAAAAAACTTTGGTAGTATGTTTTGAAGTCTATATAAACAGTAGGTGAAACAAAATAATTTAAAATTAAGTAGCGTTAAATATTAATAAATAAATATCTTTAAGGCATGAAGAAAATGCATGACTAAAAGAAAGTAAAAAAATTTCTTCATACCATTGTTAGATAAGAGCAAATAATTTCAACAGATTGAAATCCAGTGCAATTTTTGTATAAAATAAACAGAAATAAATAGAAAAATATATTGAAAACTAACAAGCAATATGTTAATTTAGTTTTTATGCTATCATAGAATCTCAAATCTGTAACAGTTTGTACTCAATTGTTTTCTATCTATAATTGTACAGCTCTTCTAAGTTAAATTTGCAATTTGTAGCCATTTTCTAAAATTATTTGAACCCTTCAAAAAATATGCTATGCTAGTTTAATTAGTTTTGCACTAAATTATTTCCTATCTGTAATCGCACAGATCGCGCCAACTGACCATCATCCTTTGGAATGCCTTTCAATGTGCTGCTTAGCCAACTGTCACGTGCCTGAAGAAATTTCAATTTCAGCTCGTTGTTGCCGAAAGCCTGCATGCGCCGCAGATAGCCCACAATCTGCAGGCACTTGGGTAACTGCAAATCGGTGCGCAGCTGTGCCACCAGTTGCACCAGCATTGTATGCCACAGCGCCTCCACCGCATGCACAATGCTCTACAATTGAAATTACACTTGAAGTCAAACAATGAATAAACTCTTTAGCTTGTATTTGCTACGCACTTTTATCACCGGTATTTGGCCCTGATTGTGGCCCATCTTCTGCACATAGCTGGCCAACTCCAGCGCCTCCTCGTAGCGTCCTTCACGTATGCAACGCTCCATCAGCTGTGGCAGCTCAAGTATCTCCAGAAGCTGTGCATTCTTTTTCAGCGTCATTGAATTTAGTCGGCGATTCTCATTGATCTCTGCCGACTGTTGCAAGAACTCATCGCACTTGCCGCTGAATGCGGGCAGCTTTTCAATCAGTGTGCCCACTTGCTCTTCGGTGTTTTGAAACTCCTGAAAGATGGAGCGCGAATTCTCCGCGGTGCGTATGAAAGTCTTGTAATTGGAGATGGCCAAATCCTGCGTTTGCTCCACAATGTGTTTGGTCTCCTCGGCGAGTCGCGTCTGTTCCTTCTTCAGCTGCTGCACTTTGTAGGTGCCCAGATGGGTGAGGTAGCTATACAGCTCCGGATTGTCGCGCAGATTCTCTGCGGTAGAAAAGTGTTTATAAGTGAATTCATACAAATCCAATGTAAACTACGCACCTGGCACACCATCGGGGAATATCAGCTTCAGAACGCGTTCATTCTCCAAATCCATTTTTTGCTAGTAACTTTAATCAATTTGCTGGATGTGGCCGAAAAATGTTGATTTTGTTTACGCAGCGCAGCGGCTGAGTTGACGAACAGCTGACGAACGACAGCGACATGACGTCGTCTACTCGCTGAAATTACTAAGTCTGGGCGTGTAGATGGCGCTGTAAACGGAAATTTCATAATTGAAGTTCATTTGCCGAAAAACGTTAAATTCAAATGCTCGAACAGTCTACGTTTTGAGTCGAAAAAAACTAATAGTTATTGTATTTGTAATCGGTTTAGTAATAGAAAACTTTCTGAAATATCAGCAAACAAGTAGCAAGTAGCATTTAGCCGTTCACATCAATTTATGGAAGAACGCAAAAAAAAATTAATTTTCAGAAGCTCAACAACCTTTTCACTGCAAGGCATAATTTAATAGTCAGAAGTTATAACTCATTCATTTTGCATTCATTTTCAGCAGCTACATTTGCAATGAAATCAAGTTGTAAATTTTATTAATCTGACTGCAGTTCAAACGAGTTAGCCGCCCAACGGCCGCATAGAAGCTACAAACGCATAAATGTCACATTAAGCTTCAATACACACACAGCAATTTTCAACGCATTAAACTGCTTGTAAAGAGCAAAAAAGTTGTTTTCTTAATCGTAGAGCACTTAACTAACAAAAATTGACAGCCAACTACTCTATTTTCGATGCATATCCATATACATACATATATCCGACAATTAAAATATGCTCTTACCGTCGCAGTCACTAATCGAGTGTTCAATTAATTCGCAAATTCGCATTAAACACTCAGCATTCAATGCTAATGAGCTTTAATTGCACACATCATTCTGCAAGAAGTTGCCGCATTGGCGTCATCCACAGCAACACCACATTTCATCAACGGACTCAAACAACTCAATAACAAAAATAACAGCAACAGCAGCAACGGTGGCCGCCTCATCAAATGGCAAATGTGGCCGCAGCAAATTCGCACAGCGCTTTCTTCTCTACTGCTTCTTCTTCTTCCCAGCCACCTGCGGCGGCAACTTGTGTGCGGCATTCAAGACTTTAGCTCTCAGCCACCCAGCGTGCGGCAACTGGCGACAGGTAGTTGCGGGGTTAAGCCAACCTGCCCTGCATGCGTCGCTGCGTCTGCGCGGCAAAGTACAATGACGACGGCTACAGCGGCGTGAAGGCGTGTTGCGCCTTGTTGGGCGCTGTCATTAACGCTGTGGCATTCATGCTATGGCTATTGTTGTTGTTGTTGTTGTTGCTTCTTCTACAAAGATTTGCTGTCGATGCGTTGGCCAAGGCGTAGCTGGTGAAAGTAGAACATTTGTTTACTAAACGTCGGCGGCTGTTCGGTAGATCTGCTTCCAAACGCCTCGCTGCCTGACTGTCTCGTTGCTTCTTTAAGACACCAAAGCTGGCACAGGTTTATGACGTTCCTGCGTCTGCTGCAAAATGTTGCAACCCATTGGCAACCGTATTTCTATATAGTTGCTAATTTTATAGTTATTTCAATATAGTTATCCAGTTATATTTCTAACATTTGTATGTATCTGTTTCTGTATCTATTATCTGTTAACATTTTGATTTCTTAATTATTTTTTTTTTATAACATTTGTGCGATTTGTTGCAGTGCATGGCTTGTTGTTGTCTGCAGCAGCAGCTCTTGTTCTCTCTGCGCTGCATTGCTGCCCGATCTTGTTGTGCTTTCTGTGCAAGTATGGACTTATTTTTCAAGCGTTACTTGCCACTGTTTCTGTGGCTGTTTTTTCGTAGAACTGCAACGACTTAGACAAACCGGCGTCGCTGTGCGCTCAATTTGCTGGCGTTGCATGGCAGCATTTTGAGATTATGAATTCAAGTAAATGCAGTATTTCAATAATGATTCGACTTTATATTCTTAAATTTCGTTTGGGAGGCTTTAAGTTACTTATTTTTAAATTAATTTAGTCAGAAGAGTTCCTTGTGGTGGAAAATCTTTATAGAAACTGGCAGAGTCCCGCCTGTCCAGTTTGAGTTCACAAGCCTGCCGAATCCTTATCTACTAAAAATCAACGCCTTTTAGGAGATTTGCCAAAGTAAACGACATTGCGTTTTGCTTTTGTTAATTTTGAAGGCAAATCTTTTAACCCTTTCCGGAAATTTGTACTATATATCGTACAATTTTTTCGAAGATTTTTTTATTTGACAGCGAATGCACTTTTTATGGAGCAGCCTTTTAATTTTCATTAAGTAGGCTGTGTTGTATCATTCTGTTTAAAAATATAAATCATAATAGCCGTGGCTACATAGTATGAGTGCGTTTCGTAAGCAGCATTTTGCAAGAATTTGAAAAACCAGCAAATGACGGTACTTCTGCGAAGGAATTTTTAAATATGTAATACTTTTTGGTACCAAATAGCGAAACAATTTCAAAGTTTGAATCTCAGTTGATTTATAGAACTTACTAAATTTTACATTTAACATTTTTTGCGTTTAAATATTTTTCACGAGTCTTTAAAAAAATTGTACGATATATCGTACAAATGACCACAAGGGTTGCAAAGCTTTGTACGATATGTCGTACAAATAGAAAGCAAAGGTTGCAAGTTATGTTTGCATTTTTTTTTAAGTTATAGGTTTGGTAACCGAGTTTTTGCGTTTGCTTGCCTGCCACGCCCATCTGTAAACCACGTGACTAATAAAATTCGACTATTTCGCAAATTTCGGTTAAAAGTAAGAATTACTAGACGAGTTTCTGTATTACTCGGCAGACACAGGTTATGTAAGGTTAGACATGCGTACTTGCCACTCCCACTACGATAATAAGAATGGGCTATATTCAGCGCCTTTCTGTAAAACTGTACGAATTTTAAGTGATTCTGTGTTTTATTGAGAAGAAAAGGGCTTTGCAACAACAACAACGCCGAATAAATGTGAATCAATTGTTTATACATATATATATAATTTATATAACTTTCGATCAAAATGCAATCACGTTTTGATTTTTTGTTGTTATAATTTATGTTTTCTATCAAAAACATCAATGAATTGTTCACAAAACTTAAAAAACCGAAACCAAAAATTCATGAATTTTTACTCCTTTGCGGACCATTGTACGATATATCGTACAACATTGATGAAGCTGTAATTCTCAACCAAAATGATTTTTTTGAAATTTGTTTGTATTTCATTGCTAAAATGTTCAAATGAAAGTCAATATTTTGAAGGAAACATTTTTATCTCAAGAAATGTGGAAATTGACCGGAAAGGGTTAAGTAGTGAATGGCACTCAACATTACAACTGAATTGGTTTCCTTGAGCCACGATAAGCACAACAATTCCCATATCTTGGCTCCAAAAAGCGCGAAAATCACGTAGTTTCTTGAATAATAAGCAAAACTTAAACAACGGTAAAATGGTTTTCTCAAATCTCTGCCTTCAAAACTTTTTAAATTGTATCTCTTAAACTTCTGTTATGTATTTAGTCTGTTAGAATGATTGAACTTAAATAAGTAAACCTCATTTCCATTCCATTTTTTGTTTTACTGTTGTACGAATTTTGCACTTTCACTTGTGTCAGCCCAGGGCGACGCATTCACCGAGTCGTCGACTGCGGCCGCCACTACTATCACTTTGTCACCCACTTCTCCGCCGCACCATATTTGGCCCACGCCCCATTCCCAGCACTCGCCCAACCAGCCGCACAGTATTTGCCCACAATTTAGCGCCACAAACAAAATTGCAAAATTTCGCATGCAATTTCGCAAGCTCTCCCCGGTAGCAGCAACACAAATTGGCGCTGCCGAAAAAACCGGTTTTAAAATCGCAAAATTTCGTATGCGGTAATTTTCACACGTTTTACTTGATTTGTTTTTCATTTATGTTTTTTTCGCGGCATTCGATTTGTATTTTTTGCTGCCCGCGCCTTCCTTACAAAGCTGTCGTTTTGTGCACGGTTTGAGCCTTTTGCTGCCGCCACACAGACCACCCGCCTTCACAGTGCAATAACAGAGCCGCAGTTAGGCGCACCGCAGTTCCCATGAGCGGCTGGTGAGCGCCGACTTTTCCGAATGCATTGCACTTTAATCATGCCGTGCAGTCAGCAGCGCGAGCAACGTTTTCCGCAGACAGCTCGCAGCTACAGCAGGCAGCCGTGCAGCCGTGAAGCCATGCAACATGTTAGTGGCAAATGCAATAAATTTGCGCACAAATACGCGAAGACAAGCGCAGCGCTTACATTCGTGAATGCTATGCCGCCGCACCAGACGAGCGCGCGGACTGTGACACACACACACACATACACACACCGAGCTGGCCCAAGCCATGACTTGTTGTTTCGCTTTTCAGCTGTTGTAATTTTATTTTCAACGTTTAATAAACTTCTGCTGCTTTTATTTGATATGGGTTTATGTTCGTTTCTTCTGGATGTAGTTCTTGTTATTGTTGTTGTTGTTCCTGATGTTACGAAAGATCAATGAAGTTCGCTGCAAAACTCACAACACGACTTTGTGCTGTTTTTTCATGCTGCCGCGCCACTTGCCGGTCCAAACGAGCGTTCGGAAAGTTTGTGTACAGAGTCTTTTCGTTCTCAGCATTTTCAATCATTCGGTCCACAAGTTTTTTTTTAATATTTTGCAATGTTTATAAAATTTTATCGTATTTTGAAACTTTTTATATAAAAAATTTTGTATACATTTGACAAAAAGTTTTCATACAAAATGTTTCAGAAATAGTAACATTTAAGGTGTCATATTTTTAGTTCTTATATTTTTCAATTATTTTGAACTTTTATGTGTATAAAGAAAGTTTGGTCAAAAAGCTTAAATTAAAAATATTTTTATATATTAAACACATTATTCAATTGTTTTTTATTGTATGGTTAAATTCAAATCCTTACGATCCAAATATGTGGCATGGCATTTCTTCTTATTTTTTATTATACACATCAAATTTTTTTAATTTGAATATTTTTCAATTATAGAAAATTTAAATTAATACAAGAAATGTTGTTATTACTATTAATATTATTATTATTAATATTTTTATATATTAAACACGTAATTAAATTTTTTTTATTATTTGGTTAAATTCAAATCCTTACGATCCAAATATGTGGCATGTTATTTCTTCTTATTTTTTATTATACACATCACATTTTTTTTAATTTGAATATTTTTCAATTATAGAAAATTTAAATTAATACACAAAATGTTTTTATTAAGTAAACATAACAATTAAATACATTTTTACTAAGAAAAAATACATATTAAAAATTCATTTTTTGGGTTATTATGTTTTTCATTAATTTTTATTATTGAATTATTATGAATGAGTAATAATTTTTTTATTTATTAATTCGTTATTAATATTAATTAATAAATTAGTTTTTTAATTAATTAAAATATTTTTTTTTATGAGCAAATAATTTACTTTTTATTTTGTTTTAAAAATGTTGAATTCTAAAGAATTCAATGGAATTCACCAAATATTAAAAAAAAATAAACAAAGAACTAAGTAAACCATTTGTTGTTAAAACATTATATTATTTTGCAATTTTGATATTTTAAAAATTATTTTTATTTATTTATTTATTTATTTTTAATTATTATTTAAGCAACTTTCATCAGTGTTCCTTATTGTTTGACTTTTCAAAACTTATTAAAAATTGTCTTTAAAAAAGTTACATTCATAAAAAACTCAATAATTAAATCATTTTTATAAAAAGCAGTTATCAACAATTTGTACATTCCCAATTATTATAATTTTAAAGTTAGAGTATCTTTTTTTAAAATACTTCATGGTTTCTAATTTTCCAACTTTGATATTTTAAAAATTATTTTTAGAGCAACTTTCTTCAGTATTCCTTTCTTCAAATCTTATTAAAAATTGTCTTTAAAAAAGTTACATTCAAAAAAAGCTCAATAATTAAATCAGTTTTATAAAAAGTAGTTATCAACAATTTGTACATTCCCAATTATTATAATTTTAAAATTTTATAATTTTTTTTAATATTCTTATGGTTTATAGTTTCCAAATTTTGAAATGAAAACAATTTTTTTCAGAGCATCTTTCTTCAGTATTCCTTGTGGTTTAACTTTTCAAAACTTATTAAAAATTGTCTTTAAAAAAGTTACCTTCACAAAAACTCAATAATTAAATCAGTTTTATAAAAAGCAGTTATCAACAATTTGTGCATTACCAATTATTATAATTTAAAAATTTGATAATTTTTTTTAATATTCTTATGGTTTATAGTTTCCAAATTTTGAAATGAAAACAATTTTTTTCAGAGCATCTTTCTTCAGTATTCCTTGTGGTTTAACTTTTCAAAACTTATTAAAAATTGTCTTTAAAAAAGTTACCTTCACAAAAACTCAATAATTAAATCAGTTTTATAAAAAGCAGTTATCAACAATTTGTACATTCCCAATTATTATAATTTTAAAAATATAGTATCTTTTTTTTGAAAAATGTTTGAAAGTTTGAGGAATATGGTTTTAATTTTCAAAAATTCTTAAGAAATATTTTAAGAAATTTTGATTGATAAAACAAATATGTAATTTTTTATTGTATTTTTAAATTTTTCAATTATTAAAAATTCAATGGAACACACAAATTAATTTTATAAAGTAAAAAGGGAACTAAGTTAATCATTTATTGTTAAAACATTTCATAATTTCTCAATTTTGAGTTATTTTTAAGTTATTTTTTAGTTTTTATTTTATTTATATTATTTTTTTAAGTTATTTTTACAGCAGCTCTCTTCAATATTCCTCATTGTTTAACTTTTCTAAAAATTCTTAAAAATTATCATTAAGATAATTATATTTTCAAAAAACTCAATTAAAACTAAAATCCCAACAACTACAAATACGTATTTGTAAATTTCACAACAAATTTCTCCACTACCAACAAAAATTCACTTTCATTGCTTAGCGCCAATATCGATTTACCATGTATGGGCCGAGTTTGTTGCTTAAGTCTTTCGTTTCGGCGCTCATGTGTTGTGAAATTTAATTTCCCAGTTTTCCGCTACGCAACACCCACTAATATCGTACAAAGCTCTTCCTGCTTGCTAACACACCCTGCGCTGCGCTCTTTGCCCCCGACCGGCCGCCACAGCTTGACAGCTGCAACCGACAGTAAGACACATATGCACATTTATCATGGCCACAAGTACCTTTAAACTTTAACATGACTTTGGCTGCATGCATTTGCATCATGTATCATGTGGCATGCTACACGCCGCCTGCTCCATGCAACATATAACATACGGCCAATGAATTAAGCAACAGCAAACAGTCAAGCCGCAGCTACACAAGAACAACAACACATCACAAACACATACGAAAAAATCAACGCATAAGCTACAACAACTACAACAGCAAATAATGACAAAGCAAAGCAAAACGCCAAAAACCACTACTGACCTACTAAGGCGCCATCGTATTCACAGCAACAGCCGCAGCAGCAACAACTAAAAGAGCAACTAACGTACGAACGCCAATTACAGTCAGCCAGCCAGCCAGCCAGTCAGCCAGCCAGCCAGCCGGGCAGCCATTCAGCGAGATAACCAACTTCACCATAACCGCAGCCAACTGTCTCAGCTGAGCGACAACAACAACAATACCAACCACTCGGCGTTGAGCGCTGTCTTGGTTTGCCGCTGCTTACACCACACTTGTCCGTCCGTTCATCCGTACGTCAGTCTACTGCTAGTCTGTCTGCACAGTTGTTGGGTGGTTGCAGGCAGCGTTCAGACGGATGTGCATGTGTGTGTGTGTGCATATTGGTTTGTTTGTGTTTATTTTCTTTTCTTTCATGAATTCAAAATTATGCTCACTTTTTCTACAGCAGCAGCGCCAACAACTCGCTCAGCGCACACCAGAGCAGCAAATCGCACACACAACTAAGTGCGCGTGCTGACTATTGCCCTCCCGTTCGCTGCTCGCCGCCCGCCGCCCAAGCCGCAGCTGGCGGACTACTGCTGCCACCAATTGCGCCGACGCTGGTACGAATAATAAATAAGAAAAAGTTTTCCTTCGCGTAAATTGCACAAAAACCATTTGACTGTCACTGCGCGCAGTTGCTGTTGCTGTGGTTTTTGTTGCTGTTGTGGTTGTTGTTGATTGGGCTGTTGGTGGTGGTGCTTATGGTGCTGACGCTGCCGTTGCCGCTGCCAATGGCTGTGCGCTGTTTTTGTTTTTGTTGTTGGTGTTGGTGTTGCTGTTGCTGTTAGTGGTGGCGGAGTGTTGATGATGTTTTCGCCACTGCCACACGGCGCAGTTGTAAACGTGAGCGCGAAGCGTGTGAACGTGATTTTTTTCTAGCTTTTTCCATGTCAAGCCAACTCCACCGTCGCTTAAGTGAAGATCAGCAAAAGGAAGTGCCGAAGTGTGCAGCTGGCTGCAGCCAAAGCGCAAATATTAATTACCCGATGGCGGAAAATACAAGAAAAATTATGAATTATTGAAATTCATAATTGAAATACAAAATTGAAAAAAAAAATGAATTACAATAATTGGCAGCTGTGAAAGTGCAGGGCCAAGTATGAAAAACATAATTTCAAAGAAGCAATAATTGAAAAACCTCAACAGATGCAAACCCTGAGAACAACACTACAAATATAAACTCGTGAGAAAGCCTTCGGCAAAAAGTTTCACAACAATTTGTAAACCGCCTTTGGTGCTTTCATTATGCCGCACAGTGTTAATTAACGGAACGTGCGTCAGCTTATTTCTTTTCATCAAGTTCGATTGTGTTGCTGTATTGTTTTTCGCGGTGTGCGATTGATTTTTCACTATTGTCTAAACACTGGCATTGTGTACGCCTTTTGTTTTTGTGTGCGGCCCGGCTGGCTGGTTCAAAGTGTTGAAACAAAAGCATGGATTACATAAACATGGATAAACGTTTCCAGTTATCGAAAATTTTGACTGTAAGTAGCAAACAATGCAAATTAAATGATACATTATTGAAATTAAGTGATCAATTAAGAGTAATTCTTTTATTATTCGCATGCAATCAGTGTGGACTGTACGAAAGGAATATAAGTTCGTTGCTTGAGTCTTTTGTTAATGTGTTTGTGGCGAATGTGAAGCAACAATGAATGGCGAGTAGATCTTAAATTATTTGCACGAAATCAATGTGAAGTGTGCAAAGGAGAATTAAGTTCTTTGCTTAAGTCTTTTGTTCGTGAATATTTATTTCTAATTAGCAAATATATGAAATTCGCAATGAGAGTGAATAAAAAATGTGACTTGTAAAGGGTTGAAAGTGTTGGCTCGACTATGTAACCATTGAATCTTAATGACTTTCTTCATTAACGAAGTAAATCGTTTTATATCTTTTCTATGTAAATTATAACAAACTGTTGAAGTCTATCTTCAAAGCATTTGTCAATGTCTATTAGTCAATGCTTCAATATGTTTCGGGTTTAAATACCTACTATGTGTATAGTTATTCTTTAGAAGTACCTTATTAGTGGCATTTGGACATACTGACTCATAGGAAACTTATTGTGGGTAGGGGTTCTGTATACAACTTTTGAGCCCAATACCATTTGAAACCAAACTTGCCACCCAAAGTATTTGTAGCAGATATGTATACATATCAATCTGCATCACCATCAATTTGTCATATCCCAAGTACGCGAAGGTACTAAGGCGTCCTGAACAGTAGCCAGTTTTGAAGGAAAAAAGAAGGCGGCACTTTTTTGTGCTTATAGCTTGTGCTGTATTTTACACTATTGTAAAAAAAAATTATTAGTTCACGAAGCACCAGCATCCTTGTTTTATTTGCAAATCTAGCACGCTTTCTCTGCGTTCGAAAAGTAACTCTTTTCCTTGACAATCTATCAATTAACCTAATACAGACTCTAATAAAAATTCCTCCTGTTTTCTGCTCATCTTTAAGATGACGTAACCAAAGCCGCCGGGATCAAGAAAATATACAAACAAAAACACAAAAAATACTTCGCATATATAAATATAGATTAAATATTTATTTATTCACAATAATAATGCACCTAACTAAAAATAGTAAATACTTCATCACCTGCGTATATTTTAATCTGTTCTGCATATTTAAACTTCATATGCATCACTTTGTCTAACCGCTAAAACACTCTAAGCATGTGAACTTTTGAAAAATGTACCAGTTGCACTTCAATGTTTACAATTCATCATAATATGTGAAGAGCCAAAAGTGAAACAGTATAACTTCACCCAGATCAGCGTGTCGAAATTATTAAACGAACAACACACCATAACCAATACTATCATAACAAACAACAACAACAACGGTGCATAACTACGCAATCATAAAGCCATAAGACAAACCAATATATATATCGACTATATACATATATACATACATGCATGTACCTTTGTCAAAATAAAATTAAAAAAACTATAAGTTTTTTGTATAACGAATTTCACTTTCTGTGGCGAGAGCGCGCACGCACACAGCAAACCACAACATTTCAATCATTGCCAATGTGTGAGTGGTAGGCATGGGAGTCACACACACACACACACACACTCATAAGCATATTGCCACTTTTTTAGCTGGAAGCAAACAAACAACAACACCGCTCGAAATATGCAAAACCTTCAGAGAGCCACAAAACACAGCAAAAAAAAAAAAACAGCCAAACAGAAAGCAAGCCCCAAAACCACCCAAATTAACCAAAACCAAATCAAAACAGCAGGTGACAACGGACAAATTTTGGTTTGGAGAGAAATTAAAACTGTCGCATTTATGGCATCGGCCACTAATGTGGTTCGGCGAGTGCAAATGGTGATTGCGGGCGGTGAAGGTGCTGAGTCACTGGCAATAAAAAATGTTTCCTTATGATACTAAAATCAATTGTTTTTCTAAATAAAAGTAACATCTAACAAAACTTTGTGCCACAAAAATCGTTCACCTTCGTTGTTATGTTCATTATCAATTTGGCGCTCAAGTCTTTCGATTTCTCTCATATTGCAGAAATTACTGCAAATTACTTTAACTTTTTTAAGGTTTGTTATTTCGCTAATATTTGTAATTACAAAATAACAAATATAGAGCGTAGCGCAAAGATTTCTGCCATAATTGTAGACAACTTCAGCTGGCACACAGCGTTCAGTGTTGAGTTTGTTCTTTCACTAGTAAAATTTAATTAGTTAAATTTCACCGCAAGCACCTAACTTGTAAGCAGCTGAGTTGCTGCATTTTGTTGTTGTTGCCAATACTCTTCTATGTTTTTTCTATACAGTCAACAAATTTCAATATCATAAATAATTCAAGAACAGGAAATATCAGTAATCCGAGACACTTAATAGAGACCAAATAGTAATTGGAATATGAAAAAGTGTATTGCAAAAATAGTGACAGCACACAGAAATAGCAAACAACAAGCAGCAGAAAATTAATAAATTTTAGGGAATATGCCAAGTGGCCGGTTTCAGACACCATCCGAACACCATAAACACATCAACAGCGATGGACTGGTGTCGACAATTGCTGTCATCAAGCGGCTGCTGTACATCAGTTGACAACTGCTGACCACTGACAGATGTCTGTCGCAACTGTAGCTGCCACCACTCTTGGCTCAGCTGTCGCTGCCGCTGCTCCTGCTGCTGCTTCTGCTGCGTAGAAAGTAGTCAACAAGTATGGCAGCCAGCACAAATGGTGCGCAAAAGTGTTGCGATACAGTTTGCTAGTCTACAGCACGTCAGCAAATCTGCGCCAACAACACGTTTGACAAATGCGATTCTTTATGCGTTTTGACTTAATGTGCGTGCAGCTTCTCATGAGTGAGCTTCTCATCAAGCGCTCAGGGGCGAGAGCGCGGCACGCTATGAGCGAATAGTGGCACTGAGTAGACAGTTAACGTTTGTCACTGTGCGTAAATTAAATTTAACACGAAATGGTCTAAAAAGTAGGTTACAGTGTGTGATGTTGTGTTGAGCGCTTCTGCTCTCATTTGATTGGGTGTTGAAGTTTTCAAATACTACAAATTATAATTATTCTTTAAGGTTTCTTGGATGGTTATAACCAAGGAAAGGATTTTGTGGAAATTGCCTTTTTTGTTTGCTGCTAGATAGAGCATTTCTGATTGAAAATGAGCACGAATTAGGTCCTCCTGATTAGAAATATACCACTTTTATTTTGCCTTTTTTTGCCTTCAAAAGGCAGTTTGCCTTTTCACCTATAAATGCCTTTTTTTAGTGCCTATTTTACCTATAAATGCCACAAAATGCCTTTTTCAAGATTTGTCGAGCGCCTTTTTATTTTTCTTTCGTTTTTAATATTTTCCACCTTTTGTTTCGCAAAAATACCTTGAAACTAAAAAAAAATTAAGTGGCAACATTGCAATTTCGTTAACTTATCGATGTTTTTACATTGATTTGATCGTTCCTAAGCCGTTATTTTTTGTTGTGCAGTGGAAAATTTAAAGAAAAAAACATGCCAAAATCAAAAAGTTCGGTTAGCGCAAAAATTTCCGCGCTGGTAGCAGAGTTGGTGGTGCTGAGAGAGGTGCTGAAATCCTTTCTTTTATTTATTTTTTTGTGATACAAGTACGGCTTTTATGCTTTTATATGAGAAGTTAAAATATGAATTTAAAATATGGCCTACATTTCAATTAAAATATCTTAGTTTTAGTTTTTAAACTATCTTTGAAAACCTTGATGTTCCTTTTCTTTTACAAAAACGAGGTATAAATATTGTATGTTGCACACGTCAGATGAAATAAAATTATTAAAAAATACATACCGTTTCCCCTTTTTTTTAGATTTTCTAGTATTTTTTTCTTATTTTTAAATGCCTATTTTTGCCTTTTTAACAGTTTTTAATGCCCTATTTTGCCTTTTTAGGCAGTTTTTAATGCCTTTTTCTGCCTTTTTATTTTGCCTTTTTTATAGGTTTTTAGGTCCTCAAAATCCTTTCCCTGGTTATAACTAAAGAAAATATCTTTTTTTCATTAAAGTGCATGAATAAACTATTAAATTGAGCGCGATTAGAAGTTTTTTTAGGTGATAACAAAAATTATTGCCTTAATATCAAAATAATAAACAAATTTAATTAAATCATTGTATGATTTTTTAATGTGATAACAAAAATTATTGCCTCAATATAAAAATAATAAAAATTTAAATTAAACCATTACAGCAGATTAAAGATATATTCAAAAATTAATTAAATGATTCAGTTTTATAAAACTGAAAACTTATAAAACAACATTCCTGGAATTTCTAAAGAAATATTCAAAAATCGCTGCACAGTGATAAACAACTGAAAACTTATAACACAAAATTTTTAAAATCACTGACCAGCTATAGAAAACAAAAAGCTCTAAATTACTTTTCCTCGAAATTTATGTTGGCTTAATTGCATTAATCTCCCAGCTTAGCCATCGAGCGATATACAGTGATAAATAACTTTTAATATCAATTTTAATATGAAATCGCAATTTAAAACATCATTATAGACGCAATCACGCAAACGCAATCAAGCGTACTTTCATTCAATACATACAGTTCGTTGCTTAAGTCTTTCGTATCGTTTATGAACCAACAAACCAACTTCAACTGTGTGCGTTTCTCTGGCGCGTATTGCCGTTAACCGCAACAAATCTTCTTAACGCTTCGTTCACCTGCTGCTCTAATCACTCTTACCCTTCTGCCTAATGATGCATAATCTTTGCCATAAATCAATCAAATATTTTACGCTTCACTCAATTACTCTACAAAATACTTTCTCCCCAACAATTATTGCACGAATGCACAGTTTGAAGAGTGCAAAAGTCAGTTATGGAGAATCACAGTAATTATTGGCATAGCTTACAATTTTCCTTTTTTCTTTCAATTGCAAAACCACATTACTGGGTTTTTTGTTTTATTAAAATTTAAATTAAATGCATATAAAAGTTATGTTCGAAATGAAAAGGGAAAACTTTCTTTTAGTCACACATGGAAAATTCTATTCAAAATCTACAGAAAGAAAATTGTGTTTGTAAGTGAAAAGTAAGTTTGTGTAATAAAATTAATGAAGATGTGCATTAAAAATAAAATAGTTTCCGTTGACCAGTTATACACTTTGTGTGTACAGTTAGTTTGCAGTTAATTTGAGTGCAATTTGAAAACGAAAATAAGTAATGGAAATAATTTAGCTAACAATAAACTCAACGAACCTCTAGGTTCAGCGATTTAGAAGAAGTTTCGTTGCTAGAACTTGTTAATATATATTAGTTAAGAATCAGAAAATAAGGGCACTTTGGTTCTTTAGGATGCAATACTATGCCATTAAAGCATTTCGTTAACTGCTTCATTGTTTAAGGACTCATTGTACCTTACATGTGCATACATAACAGTCTGAATGCGAGACTAATACCGTGTTTTGCGTATAAATTTGTGCGATTTTGAATAGCAATTTTAGAGCTTTTTCATTGACAGTTTTACTTTCAAAAGTTTGCCATTGCCCTGCTATGGCAACAGTCTGCGAAAGAAATAGTTTTTTATGTTTTAATGTCGACTATGACTTGAATTCGAAGCTAAAATCGAACATAACCTTAGATGCTCACCACTTAAGACACTTCTTCTATTAATAACTTAAATTGAGTTAAGTAAAGTTAATTTAAACACGTTGAGCTTAAATTGTATGAACCTATGTAAGGTACAAGGTTTATGTAGTTAAAATATAAACGCCAAATAAATTTGTAAAAAATATTTATCTTATATCACAATAAAATTTATCACACTGATGAATATTGAAATGCATTATCAAAACTTAAATCTAAATCATATAAACATTTTTTCACCTTGCATTTCTTACTCTCATGACTCACCGCCACCATGGCACACAAACTTTTGCTATATTTCCTATTCACTTCCATTACAAAACCATACATTTGTTCATACTAACCCACCAAACTATAAACTATAAACTATTCACTTTGCATTTTCATTTTGAAATTTTCATAACTCGAAATACCTACTTGCACTCAAAGCGTCAACACACCAAAAAAATACACCAACAACGCCAGCTGTACAGGTATTACCTAACACTCTCACCGGCGCGCAAAAGCTCACCAATGAGCACAAACACACACACATACGTATGAAAATACGAGTAAACATGTGTCAGTATGAAGTAAATTTTACACTTTCTTTTCGCGTGATATCACACAACAACCCATTAAAATTATCAACAGCGATAAATTCATTTCCTATTCAGAAAAAAAACAGCTGAAAAACTCAAAAATGTCACGACTACATACACACATGTGGTATACATAATATGTGGCATAAACAAACTTTTAAATCGTCTACATCATAGCCATCTACCACCGCCCGGGGTGTGGCGTAATCGGCATAGGCAACATTTGGGCAGCGGCAACCAGCCGAGCAATCAGCATAAACCGGTTTATGTGCACAGCGTTTTGTTGATGTTTTATTAATTGGATTTTTCTTGTACATTTGTTATTGTTATTATAATTTAAATCATTTCTTTGAGCACTTTGCATATCGGATGTTATTATTGTGGGTATATTTATAGACTGCACTGGGAAATGTTTATTTTGATTTGGGGTCTGTGACACCGGAAATGAGCGGTGGCTGGTATGAAAATGCATAAAGTTCAACAATCAACATTGTTGGCCGCATTTGACAAAATGCATTCATTCGTCAGTTCATGCAGCCGTCTGAAGGCCCTTCAACTGCTGTGCTGATGGACTTGCTAGTGCAAGTAGTAATATTCAAAGTACTTAGTTGAGATGTTAAAATGAAATTTTGGTTATACATTGTGCCCAGTGGTCCAGCAATTAATCTCTCAAAAAATGGGAGTGGTGTGTCCAATTACTGTTCAAGTAAATTAAGGTCAATAAGAAAATTTTCATATTGGCAAATATGAGTTGCACATAATTATGGCATGTTTACAGTATGAAATGGGCATGTCACGCACCTTTAACCTAGCCATAGCTGAAAAAAGTCGTATATAACATACATACATAACTCGTTGAAGACCGACTGACATACACACTCTCACTTGTACGTATTTATATGTCGCTTTTTCTCAATATTGCATAATTTTGGTTGTTTTTTTTGGTGGGAATTAAATGCATTTCATATGCATGATTGTGCAATGGACTTACCACACACAAACACGCACACACATAAACATACATATACACAAGCGCACACGCGCACTTTCATTGGCCTTAAGGCGCGCGTTGCTGCAATGTGAAAATGGAAAGTTTTTCACTTAATTCGGCACAAGTAAAAGCATTTCAGTGCAATACTTGTTTAATGTTGAAAACAAAATATACAAAACTCAACCATAAAAGGTTGCAAGCGTCAGAGTTGAAGTGAAGAAGAAGATGAAGTACATATTGATAGCCAAAATGAGAAGTAGAATGTTTTAACTTATTTAGTGTTGACTTAAAATGCGACTTGGGTCTCTCACGCAAAGAAAACACAACGAAAAATACAAGTACCACTAAAACAAGTAATCGAGGTGATCAGTGCAATATATCTCGAACCGTAAATTCACCCATCTACAACCTAGTAACACATTTACTTGATGTGACTTTAATGCAGCAGGAAGTTGTAGAAGATGCCTCAGAGTCCCTCCTACAGATTCACTAAGCCTTTGGAAATAAAATGGTTTCTTATGAAAAAGCTGCCAATGCCTCCTTCAATATAAGTTGGCAAAAAACTGTAACTTGATTGCTTGAACACGAGGAGGTCTTTGATTTTTTTATCCCATGGAACTAAAGTAACAGTTTCAATTCTATATTAACTAACAATATTTGTAGACGACAATAACTAAGTATTCAAATTCATTTACCATCTATGCACTTTTCCTGCATTATTTAGAAGAAGAAGACGAGTTATCTGGGCAACATCTTCTTCGACTATCTAGAGGATCTATCCGATAGGACTATTCAAATCCATCCATCCAACTATGTACTGGTCCTGCATTATTTCGAAGAAGAAGACGATTTATCTGGGCCACTTCTTCTTCGACTATCTAGAGAATCTATTCAAAGTCTACTCGGATTAAATCTGTTCCATGAGTAAGTCTTGAGTCTTGAGTTTTGAGTCTCTCGAACTTAGAGATCGATTGTTTGAGACATCACAAAGAGCCTTCATGACCTCCACCTTGGAACCGCCATTTCCACCGACCTAACTACACACTTATTCATATTGTATATACGTACATATATATATTTTTTTAAAAGATAAAATTAAGTTTGTGTCTTAGCTTTTCAGCTTCATTGAGCTTCCCTCTGCAATCCAGTAGCACCTTAAAAAATAGTTTCCCGTCATACTCTGAAATTCAACTCTCTTTCGCGAGTTTTTTATCTCAAATTTTGCCGATAATCAAAAAATTGATCGCTAAAGTGCCGCACGCAGTTGCAACCTGCCGTACAACTTTTACAAAGTCTTCCGCCGAAATGAATCTCAATGCGCGCCAACGGCTAAGTTTTTACTTTAACGCGCCCGACTGCCAATATCTGTCCACCGCATTGAGTGAGTGAGTGTTTGCGTGTCTGTCGCCATTGACATTTTTCTTTAACTACCTTTTTTTTTGTCAATTTAGATTTTTACGTTTCACCTCTTCTTTTCTACTACTTTTTATTTATTTCACTCTATGTGTGCGCGTTTTCATTTGGCGTTTTGTTCGCGTCACCCTTGTACTGGCGTTGTTTTTTTTTTTGCTTTTCCCACTTGGTTTCTGATTACTTTGCATTTCACTTTACAACAACAACTGCTTTTGCAACTGCCACACTATTTGCACACCGCAAGCAAGCATTGACCGCTAAGCTGTCGTCGGCAGTAAATCTGAAACCGCCAGACAGCGCAGCTCATCGGCGAAATTGGCAGTCAGCCAATAGACAGCCTCATTTGTCTACTGCGCGGCATGCCACACGCCATGCTTTGGCCGGCGGCATGGAGCCGTCGCTTCCACCGATTTGCTCAGCATTGCATATGCAATGAGGCGGCTTTTCCTCTTTATTATTGTGGTTTGTTTTGTTTGTTTTCTTTCGTTGTACACTTTTCCGCCGGTCTGTGGCTCGCACTGGTGACGCTTGACGCTTGACGCGCCATGCTTCACGCTCGATCTGCGCCGAGAGTGATGGCGCGTTGATCATTTCAATTTGACCGCCGCATGCAAATTGAAAATTCACTTTGTTTTTGCTATTCGAAAGATGGATGTGGGTACTTTGCGTGAAAGTAAAAAACAAAACGGCTTCGTGCGGCTTGTTGCCTGTCTGCTGGCCCACTTTGTCTTGGAGAAATTATTCAATCGTGAGCGCTGCGGAGAAATTCCACAAACTCCCAACGATTTCGATGATTGCGCTGCGCATTGCTCCATCGACTTTTCTATGTCGAGTTCAAATGTTGTTTACATAACTCATCGAATTCACTTGTTCTCTACTTACAGTGGAACTTCATTTTTCTGCTTCTCTTCGCCACGCCCACCGTTCCGCAAGCGGACGCCTTCGGCTTCGATTCGGCCAATTCGTGCAACACGAATGGAAATGGCAAATTGTCGCGTCGTGGTCGCGCCCAAATGCTGGCCGCCATTCCCTGCGACCTCACACGACAAGCGTACTGCCACCTGCCCGGCACGGCCTATCCCTGGCACGCGGTGCGCCGCTTCGTGCACGAGAACCACGGCCTCATGAAGCGCATGTACGGCGATGTGCGCCACATATCGGTGCTGCGCGACGAGATACTCAACAACGAGATCGATGTGGACGACGTGGAGCTGGCGGCAGAGCGCTACTCCAAGGCGGGACAGCGGCGCACCGCCAAATTCATGCACAATCGTGAGGACTTTGTGGCCCTAAAGAGCAACGACGTTCTGATGGAGCCACATTTTCGGCCAGTCTCATCGACAGCTGCCACCGCCACAACCACCACCAGCAGCAGTTCCACCGTCAGCAGCACAGCGGCAGCGAAGCCCAATTCAGCTGTTGGCGGAAGCAGTAACCGTCGTCGAATCGACTCGAGCATTGCAAACATCAGAAATCATTACGGCAACGCAAGCGGCACAAATCGCAGACGCATCACTGGCATCAGCCGGTGGGAGCCGAATCGACCACCGCCGCCCACTCGACCTCAACGCCGAAAGACCACTGTTGCCGGCATCACTGATGAGGAGCGTGAAAAAGGTGAAGAAACTGCGGCGGTATCTGAAGACGACGACAATCTGGAATCGAACAGCGTGTACGAAGTGCCCACCTCGCCGGAAACAGATCTGAGCATCGGTGATAACATTCAAATAATCGAATCGCCGCAGTTGGGCTACGGCAACGGAAGCGAAACGGCCACCATTTCGACCACACTGAAAGTGGTGACGGTGCCGGACACCAAAACGGCGCCGGCACCCACGTCGTTGCAGAAGCGACCACAACTACAACCAATACGGCAACGACCCGCTCAACAACAACAACAACAGCAGCAGCAGCAGCCACATAAAGCCAATTCAACCATTTCAAAAGAAAGTTTCAATTTAAAAACGAACGAACCGAGCAATGAAAGTGAACGTATTCCAACCACAACAATAACAACAACACCAGCCACAAGCACAGCGGTGAAAGGTGGCAACAACAAACACGCCGGCGCTACCGGTATGGACAACAACGCCGACAATAAAGACAGCGAAACCGGCGCCGCAGCAAGTGAGACCAACAAAAAGAGCAGCCAGACTGACCACAGCAACAAAAATAACCACAACAATGTACCCACCGAGCTGACGAGCACAACGATAACCACATCGAACAGTACCAGGACCAGCGCAACGCCAACGGCGACTGCACCAGCAGCCGCATCAACGTCATTGTCCAGCAGCCCGTCGCCTGAGGCGGCTGTCAGTGCATCGGCGGCAGCAACAACGATGGAATCGAGCATTGATTTGCTTTCGGAGGAAAAACTGCAGAGGCCGCCAGCAGCCATGTCGGCGTCGGCGTCGGCGACGGCGACGGCGACGGTGACGGCGTCAGCAGGCGCACCCCCCGCTACAGCGCCAACGAAACCGGTGCTGCGCGATGGCCAATTGTATCAAGACACGCTGAAGCCGGAAGTGAAGCCCAACACAAATGCGCGCGGAATGTGAGTAATAAATGTTTGATTATAACATAATCGCTGTGCAGTTAATGGTTTAATCAGTTAATCAATTGGACAGGCAATCAATTAATTATCCAATTTATTCTTATGTGTGACTATCTGGCGAAATAACTAAATTAGAATTAGTAACTTCAATTAATTAATCAATTATGTGTATAATCAATTAGATTTAAAAAATTATTCTTTGAATATGAGAAGCAAATTATACAAGCAAAGCAATTATGCTATAATTTTGAGATTAATTAAATAATTAAATTAATGATTAATTAATGAACAATTATATATTTTAAGCTGTATTATTGTTTTATTTAATAATTTTTCCAATAATTTGTTATTAAATGCTTAATCAATTACTGGATCAGATACGTAAATATTTGAATCTAAATAACAAATTAATCAGCTTAAACAAAAAAACGATAATACAGCTTTAAATATTTAAATATTCATTAATTAAAAATTAATTTAATTATTAAATGATTCATTATCGAATCATTAAATAATTAACTTTAACACTAGAAAGCCATAGAGAGTCAAAATGACTGATATCCTTCAATGTTTCATTGCATCACTTTCTGAAAGAAAATTTTTTGGAACTTTCTATTTTTCTAGCAAAATTAAATTAATATATTAAAAATATTATTTAAAGTATTTTCGCCCGTTTTCTAACATGATTCCATATAATTGTTTACGGAAAGTTTTATTTAAATTCAAATAATTTGGTTATAAATTAATCAATCAAAGAATTTTCGTTAAATTGATTAATTATTGTGATTGATTTAAATAATAAATCACATAACCTTAAAAATAAATCTCAACAATAAACTACGCAGCATTATAATAAATTGTATAAAAAAAGTATTTATTGATTTAACATTCTAATCACTTTAACTCTTCAACAACTGCTATCGCCCCAACAGCAACGCCTGTCCCGTCAAAGAGGAAGTGGTGGCGCCTTTCTGGGCGAACAACACACGCGGCGAGGTGTTGGCGCTGCTCAATCTCTACCCCTTCGAACAGTACGTGCACTGGGAGAAGTGCACACACGAGCATCGGCAGATGTACTGCCGCGACGGCTGCCGCTGCGAGCAGCAGTACCGCCTGCACCGGCTACTCGCCTACGATCCGCACAACGAGTGCCGCGGCATCTTCTCCGACTGGTTCCGCTTTCCGTCGTGCTGCATCTGCAAGTGCTACGGCATGCCGATGGAGTTTCGCGCAACGTCGCGCAGTCCGCGCTCCGAACGCGGCGACCTCGAGGAGTTCAGCGAACTGGAGCCCGAGCTGAACGCCCTGCCGAACGCGCAGCGACATCCCATCGACATCGCCGAGGAGACGGTACGTAAGGCGATCTACGAGCACGCAACGGAGGACTGGTACCGGCCGAAGGAGGAGTTCGACTTCTATGAGGGCTGAGACGGCCACGTCCTGCAGTTTATGTAGTCGCGTAGCGCTAAGTAGTTTCCATGTTTAATAGTCATAAGTATGTTATCTACCGTTAAACTAGTCGTTAGTGCCGGGGACGCCAAAGCGTGACGTTGCATCATTGTAAATATAGTTCGATGCAACGTCGGCCCCAAAACCCATACGAGCGAATGTACCTTGAAATACTTTTGAACAATGTGCGCGCATATGGACAGATGCACACACGCATACGTGCACTTTGTTCAAATTTATTAAATTTTAATTTCTGTTATTACTTACGCTAAGATTAAGTTCAACGGAATCAGCGAGAGTTGTGTGGCCATAAACAGAATAAATCTTGGCCAGTGCCAGCGGGCACTGGAATAAATAGACGATTTAGATGCTTTTGTTGTTGTATATATATATATATATATATATATATATATATGTATTCAAAATTGTATGCAGTTTATTGTACAATATCGTGTATGTATGGGTGAGTGTGTATGTGTTCATAAATGTAAAATTGGCTTAGAATTTCGTTCTTTTCAATTGTTTATTGTTATACACAACTTTATATTTTCTACATAAAACTTTATGTATGTATTTAATACGTTTTTAAAGTGCATTTTAAGTAGTATGTAAATTTGCATATATATGGTATAAAAACTATATTTTGTATAGTAAATATTTATTGTATTGAATTGCATATCGCTACGTAGGTAGGCGTAAATTGAATTTTTATATTCTTTAAGGCAACTTTTTCTGCGTTTATTCGTAGTAGTTGTTTCGTGCTTTCATGCGTTAGCCGTTTCGATCAATTTAAAAAAAACCAAATCAGCACACATCGACATTTTACAGTGTAAGGCTAGTGATAATTTATGCATAAAGAAATATTTGTTAGCGAGAAAAAAATCATATTACACCATTCATGATAGTGTATTGCATTTTGTTAGTAAACTTTGCATAGAGAAATATATGCGCAATTTTGTTTTCAACAGTTGTAAATAATACATTACAAGTAAATAAAGTTTTCACATGTTTGTTTATTGCAAAAAAATTAAACTAATATTTTTTATTTCAATTTGCAATAAGATAATAACGATGCCAGGCATGCTTGGTAGTTAAGGCATGATTGTCAATGACAAAACACGTTTGTGTAAATTACATTTAGACCCTGTAACCCATTGAAGTTATATTAACAGAACACTAAGCAGAATCTGACAATTGTTTTTCTTCTAACAGACAACAGAAGTAGTGCAAGCAGTAGGCGTACATACATTTTATCAGAGGGCGAAAATGCTTTTAGAAGAATTTTTATAGCAAAACGCCAATTTATATACCTACATATGTATAGAAAATATATGCACTATATACGCCCTCATATATATATATATATAAAGAACAGGCTGCCTGCTGATTTTCATTCCCTCCCAAAGGCACTCGTTTTCCATTAAGTAATCGTAAGCTTAGTTCGCTTAAAATGCATTGAAGACAAAAATCAAATAATACAGCACAAAAAATACGTTAAATAGCGTGGGTGTGTGTATGTGGATGGAAAGAGCAATCCTCATACAAATAAAATATAAAAATACTTTGCGTTAAAATTGCTTAAATTAGTTCAATTTCATATAGAAAAACAATTAAAAGTAGACAAAACAAAAGATCATACAACGAAAATACTTCTTAATTAGGTACAAGCGTATACCCAACGACTGACTATAGGCAAATACATCTGACAAAATGATAGGAAAGCATACCACAAATCAAGTGAAAATACTATAAGAAGCATTTGCAAGTGCTTTTCTCGCAGAAATCATAATAATCATGAAAAGAATCGATACATAATATCGTATAATGGAAATAATATGCGCTTTACACTTAGAACTAAATGCATTCAAGTTACCCCTTGCAACTACATTTCACTTTTGCTGTATAAAACTAGCCGCTATTAACCGGCACCCAAAGTAGCTTGTCCTGTTCCTTGTCCACAGAATCCTTGATTTGTGTGCACATGTGCTTGATGCTGACACCAGGTATGACAGCTGAAAACACACAGAATTCATACGCACTTTTAGAGTCTTTGCCTACAGACAGCTTGTCAAATAGCAACACACCTGATATGTACTGTTTGTAGTCGGTCTCCAATTTGAGGGCCCGTTCGTACATTTCTTTAGCCGCCTTGGCGGATATTTTATCGATACCGACATCACGTATTTCACGAATTTGTTTCGCTGATTTAAAACGTAAAAGTAAAACGATCGGATAGATTTGTAGACGCTGCAAGCGCTCAACAGCCGATATTGATATGTCCAAAATGCAATGACGACGATCCTGCAATGATCAAGAAAACAACATTAGTAGCCGAAACTAACACAAGCAAACGATTAGTTACATTTTTGCATGCATTGTTGATGGCCTCCACGGTTGTACATTCGAATTTATTGCCACGCCGACGATAGTCTACGAAGATGTTCTCCTGCAGTCCTTCCTCCATAACCTCCTGTTTACAGTCCATGCTGGTCACTTCGCACAGCTTGAAGAGATTTGAGAAATCGATGGTCAAACGATCCATAACACGTTCCGAGAGAGGTCCAATGATCAGCACTGGTCGACGCACGGGCGCTAAAAAAATTGAACAAATATTTCAATAATATTGATTTTCTAATGAAATGTGAGATTATGCTTACAGTCCAATCGTTCCACACGCTGATAACTCAAGATGCCGCTATCGTCGTTCAGTATACCCGAATCGGGAAAAAAGCTCAGCTGTGTGTTACTGAAACTGGCAATTTCGGTCGAGTCGCGCGATGAGCTACGTTGATGCTTTTTGCGACGAAAAAACGATCGCCTTGCCGAAGTGCTACCACGACGCGCTGTGCCACCTTCACAATCGACTCCCTCGCCCGAGCGCAATTCGTCTTCAACTCTGGAAATTAAACAAAAAGCAATTCAATTAATACGAAAAGACGCAATCAAATTCAATAAAAACAAGGAAAATTCAGCTAAACTAAAACCAAACCAAAATAAAATTAACTAAACAAATTAACCATCTAAAGAAAGCTTAATTTAAAACGTGAAACAATTCACAACAACGCACTTCATTTGGCTCGGTATGATGCCACACTCCTTCCGGTGGCCCTTGGCATCCAGCTTCCAAGCGCGCCACAAGCCAAAAGTACCATTGAACACTGTGTTGTCCACGTACAGCACCTCGTCCTTCACAAAGCGTAAATCGTCGTCGTTCAAATCACCAGTACGATCAAACCCCACTCGTATATAAAATGAGTCGCCAGACTTGTCTTTGATTTGTTTCAATTCTGCCAAAGTCAAAAGTAACAATTAACTTCGATAGCACAACCCTCTCTCTTTCGGCAGCACTCACTTTTCAGCTTATTCTGCACCAGCATGGTGACCGTGTCAGTCCACTTGGATATCTCGTTTGCCGCCTGCTCGGCCGTCACGCAACGCAAATCCACCCCGTTGTACTCGAGTATTTGATCGCCTTTGCGTATGCCCGCATGATCGGACGGTGAGCCCGGATGTACGTCGTGAACGAAGATGCCAACTTTGTTGCCGCCGAACAGCTTAATGCCCAAGTTCTTCGATTTGTCCATATGCAGCGTAACGTAGCGCGCCTCCTCCTCGTACACCGTGGACGTGGTGGAGGCCGTTGTTGTGGTAGTCGCTGCCGACGACGGCAAGTCCTGGCTGCTGCTGATGTCCGATTGATTTTCCAGACTGTCCGCGAAGCTTTGCTCCTTGATGGACTGTGTGGAAATCAACGAACTCGATTGAGGCATCATAACGCTCTGCGTTAGCGTATTTGGTGTTGGTGATGAGATTGGCAACGGCGGCAGCGAGGACATCATGCCGCGCACTGGTGCACGCGGTGAATTGCGTGGTGTGGGCGAACCAGAGTGATTAACAGGAGATTCGGGTTCTAAATTATTGGTGCCGTCGTATTCAGCCGAGTGAAATTCTACGAAAAACATAATAACCCAATTTAATTAATTGTCTGATAGCCGCGCACTCAATTGAAGCTCAGGATTAAACAACCATTAAACAACAAGTGGCGCATCGCTCATACTCACTTTCCGGATTGTACTGGACCAGCATCGTTATCGAGTTGCCGCACTGTCGCAGCACATTCGCTGCTATGTCGTTTGTAGCCGACCGCATATTCAAGCCGCACACTTCCAAGAGTTGATCGCCCACCTGAAGACCTGCACGCGTGGCAATGCTCTTGTCGGCTACAGTTGATACAAAGATGCCGCCACCATTGTTGTTGCATTGTATGGTAATGCCGAGCGACTTGTCGCTCTTTTCGATCGTGACTCTTCTAAGGTCTCCAGGGCATAAAAAATCCGCCGGCACATTCGAGTTCCGCTTGCTGCCGCCGTGGCTGAGCACCTCGACGTGCACCTGCGGCATGGGCGAACCGCGTCCGCTGCCGCCGCCGTTGGCCGCCACAGACGACACTGCTGCGTGATGATGCATCAGCGCCGGCGCAGCGCACATACTGGACGGCGTGTTCGTGCCAGTGCCGCCGTAGTGGTGGTCAATCGAGCCGGAGCTGTTCTTCACGCCGCTGTTCTTGCTCGCCACACTCGGGTTCGACGGTATGCGCAAGCGTTGGTGATCCTTTTTGCGCGGAAAGGTGCCACCCTCGTAGATGACGCCACCGCCGCCGCCGCCGCCACCACCCGCACTGCCAGCGCCCAAAACGCCGCCATGCGCACTGTAGTGCATAGGCAGCGGCTGATGGACGGATGAGGCGGAGGATGGCTGCGGCAGGTAGTCGGGAAGGTAGGAGGGCGGATGGTGATTGTGCGCGGGCGAAACGTAGTCCAAGTCGAACTTGTCCACCGAGTTGGTGGGAATGCCGATGGCGCTGCTGGCCGCCGTGTCCACAGTGTGTGTTGCGTGGGCCACATTCGAGTGCGGGTGCGAGTGCGGATGGAGAGGCGGAGGCGAGGGCAGCGTCAATGGACTAGAGTGCCGAATTTGACGCATGGCGTGCGAGTAGGGATGGGTGGCGCCGAAGAAGGGAAAGAACTGCATCTGACGATTCGACGAGGCGTTGCCGGAGTGGAAGAGCACTCCACCGCCTCCGCCACCACTAACGCCACCATTGCCGCCGACGCCAATGTTACCCGAAGCAATGCTCTCGCTATCGCTGGGATATTTGGCGACGTTCTTCGTCGACGGTGTAGTGGGCTGCGGCATCAGTATGCCGCGCTTCGGATAGTTGGGCACAGCGTACTCACTGATGGGCGGACTCTTGGTGGACAGAATCGAGTCGATAGAGTTCTGTGACTTTAGTGAAATCATGTCCAAGGAATTCTGCTGCTGTGAGGAGGAATTGCTACGCGTAAAATTTGCCGTATTGGAGTAGGAGTTGAGAGGCGTAAAGAGCGCCGGATGCATTGTCGACTTGTTGCCGCTGCCACCGCCGCCGTGGGGAACATTGGTGCCACCACTAACGCTGCCGTTGTGCAGCATATCGATGAGGTGCTGCTTCCGCGACACAAATTCGGCACCGTTGCCGCTGTTGATAACCTGCTGCTGCGCCTGCTGTCCGCTGGTCTTGTAGAACTCTGTGGGCGTGATGTTCAGCGAGTAACGGTTTTGGTAGTTGGCCACGCGCTGGTTGCCGTACTTCTCCGTCGACGGCATTTTAACGCGCATGTTGGCGCCCATTATGGGCGCTGGTCGCTGCAGTGGCTTTGTCTGCTCCATCACCAACGCTTCGTGCTCCATGGGGGATGCGCTGGGCGCACCACCGTACACCGAGTGCCGCATGTAGTTTGCGTACACATTGTTACTGTTGCTGTTACTGCTGCCACTTATGCTGCCGCTCACCATGCTGACCGAGTGGCCACCGCTGCCCATATTCTGGAATAGTGCCGAAGCGGGTATTGGATTGGAGTTGCGGTTCGGATTGGTCTTGATGACGTTGCCGCCTCCATTGCCACCGTTGCGCATGTTCGCCAACAACGGCTTGGCCTGTGGCGGCAGAGGCGGCGGCTCATCAGAAGCCTCTCGATCGTCATCCTTATCAACGTTGATGGGACCGGCGGTGAAGAGCGTCAATGGCGCGCGTTTCTTCTCCCGCTGCACAATAGTGCCGGTGGGGTTCTCGTGCGTGGCGTTCAGTATGTTCGTACGCGGCCAGGTGCCCATGCTCTTAGCGGCCGCCTCCTTCTCCTTCTTGCTGCGTTTGGTGCGCCGCGGCTTCTCCGACGAGTTCTCGCTCAGCACTGAGTCGAGCTCGGCCAGTGCGTCGTGCTCTTGGGCGAAGTGGTCTGCATCGGAGCCCGGCTTCGAGACGTAAATCTTCTTAAAGATACTCAGCATTTCAGCGAACTTGGATGGGTGTTTCGCGCTAGTCACGCGATGCATCGAATCTATGGAGTCCGTCTGGGCCGATGAGGTGGTCATGCGTCGCTGCCCATCGCCGTAGCCCAAGTCCTGCACGTTCTTGAGCGCAAATATGGTTATGGACTCATTGCGCTCGTCGTTCAGCACGCTCAGCACATCGTCCACGGACTGCACGCCCTCCATCGACTTGTTATTGATGCTCAGCACGCGATCGCCTACGTCCAGCTCGGGCTCAAAGGCCGCCAGCGAGTTTGGCTCAATCTTGGCTATGAATACGCCCGTGTCCAGGCTGAGCCCATGATTGGAGTTCTCCTGCAGGTTCAGGTGCGCCGTGTAGAAATGGCGCTTACTATGGCGTGTTCGCGACACTAACAGCTTACAGCGCGGCGCACTGCTGCGTATTTCATCCAACACCATGCGTTTCGACATGGTCTGGCAATCCAGATTGTTGATCTTGCAGACGACATCATTGATCTTTAGTTTGCCAAAGGCAGGCGATACACTGGTCACGCCGCACACCAGCTGCCTGTTGTTGGTGTCGTCCAGTATGATGCCAATGTCGCTGTCCGCGTGATAGTTCAGCAGCTCAATGTCCAGCATATCTTCTGCTTCATAAGTGCTCATGCGAAAGCTACGCCTGGACGCCGTGTCTATGTTCTGGTTCTCGATTTGTTCCTTTAGCACATCGATCTTTTTCTGTGCCTCGTCTTTTTGCTTCTTAATTTTTTCGCTGTCGCGTATGGCCGACAGCAGATCCGAGATAGCCTTATCACGTTCCTTGCGCAAATTATCGCACAGCGACTTCACCGAGTCGCGTTCCTGCACAATTTTCTCACGCTGCGATATTGCCCAGTCGCGCACACGCTTCGCCTCCTCTGTGTCCTGCAGCGCACGCTCCACCTCCGAGTTTGCCTTTTCCAGGCTCTTGCGAAGCTTTTCAATTTCTTTAAAGTCGTCCTTGCTGTCCGAGAACTCCTTCGACCACGAACTCTCACGTGACTTCAGCAAATCACGTTTCTTCAACTCTGAATTGGCCTGCTGCAACGCCTTGATTTCGCTCTTGTACATCAGTTCGTCTTTCTTGTAGTTCTCAATCTCCTTATTAGCCGCCGAGAGATCGTCGAACATCTTCTGGTGCTCGTGCAGCACGTTGTCCTTCTCGGACAACAGCTGCTTTAGCTCCTCGTCAATGCGATTGCGTTCAACCGTAATCATCAGCACCTTGTTCGACTCGGCCGCCAACAGTGACTTTAGCTTCTGCACCTCCTTCTCCATGATGTCGCGCTGAAGATTGAACTGCGACCGCGAGTCCCTGTAGAAGTTGCACTCCTTTTTCACGTTCTCCAGCTCTGCAATGGTCGAGCTGAAAGTCTTCTTATACTTTTCGCGCTCGGCAGCAATCATATTACGCTCCTTAATCAGATCGGCATTGCGCTCCTTGGACAGATGCAGCTCCTCCAGCAGCTTTTCGCTCTCCGCGCACGTGCCATCGCACTTGTTACACGCCGCCACCTCGCCATAGTCGCAGTAGTAAGCGTTCGCATTCGCCGGCGGCTTGTTGCCACTCTCGCTCTCCAACCGCATCAGTTTGCGCTCCAGCAGATTGTTTTGCTGCTTGAGTCGCGCATTGTCTGCCAGCACATCGGCGAACTTGCTGCGATCGGTGCTCTTCAGCTGATTCATGGCCGCCATATACTGCTCCTGGTAGTAGCCCAGCTGATTGTCCAGCTCCTCGCAGCGCCGCACCGTGTCGGAATGTTGATGCCGCAGCTTGGTCAGTTCAATCAGGGCCGAGTCGTATTGCGCTTTCATCACGTCGTATTTCTTGACGTTGGTGCTGCTGCCGCTGTTGTTGTTACTGTTGTTGCTATTGTTTTGGCCGCCGCCGTTGTTGTTGGCCATATTGGCGGCGCTCGTACTGCCGCTCGAATTGGACGACGGCCGCAATGTGCGATCGTAGCCAACATATTCGGGGCTTTCTTCTGTGCGAATGAAAACAAAAAAAAGACAACATTAATTGCAGCCACGAAAGCAAAAGTGCATTACAGCAAAGCGGCAAAGAAATTGAAAAATGAAATCAAACGACTAGCTGACCTTCTTGACTACTCGTGCTCGTTAAAGAGAGATCTCCAGATGCCATGTTCGCCATCACACCATTTTCTCAAGCGACGTCCAAATGCAACGCAAAACAGCAGTTAACGGTCTGGTCTGGAGTATTTTTAACTAAAAGTATTAAAGCAGAAAATGATGAAATTATCAGTTCGTTGTTATTGCTTCAAAATAAAGCTAAAAGAAAATAAGCGCATGATGAATGAATTTCTGCACAAATAAACGTAGGAATCTGCAAATCTTGACAAGGTTAACTCTTTCGCTATTTAGTTGCCATATGGCAACATGCTACTTTGTGGACGTCTGAACTCTCTTCACGTTTCATGAATACACTTTTTTCTTGGTCTTTAGAATAGTTTGAAGTTTTAGGAAAAATACGAAATTAATAAACTGAATATTTAAGTTTAAAGAAGAGAAGTATACACGTTTTTTTAATGGTATATCTTGACATAGTAAAGGAAGAAGAAGCAGAAACAATTAGAGAATTTTTTAATTTGACGTTTTCTTTCAATTTAGATACCATTTTTTTTTTTAATTTTGGCTGAAGTAAATGAAGAAATATTCAAATTTTCGTTATGCGTAAAAAGTTGTATGTTTAAGTAATTATTACAGCCACAACGATGTGGTTGCTCTCATAGAAAAACACTCTAAAATACAGGGTCCGAGTATAAAAATTAAAAAATTTCTTATGGAATGTTGAATTTAAAATTTTAACTTTCCCCAGTAAAAACCTGTAGCGAAAGGGTTAATCGAGTCAATTGTTTATGATCAAAAGTGTAGGTTTTAGTTTTTGCTTCAGGTAGTTTCTGACAAAAATTGTGTACATTTTTTCGAATCCAAATTTTATACATTAACTAATCAATCAGATTCTGGCGTCATTAATTTGTGATTATTTGTTTTTAGAAATAAATCAAATTTTTTTAATAATTGTATTGTTAGTTATTAAATATAATCAACTTATCATCCAATGAGATTTGTTCGACTGCGAGTGGTTAAATATCGGCCAGTTCGATTTTGTACGTGTTGATTTACAAATTAAAAGTTTAAATAATTTCATTTCATGATTACTTTATCAATTAATTAAAATTAATGGCTATTAATCAATAATATACTCGGCCATATACTATCGGCCAGTTCGATTTTTTAAGTGTTGATTTACAAATTAAAAGTTTAAATAATTTCATATCATGATTATTTTATCAATTAATTATCAAAAATTAAATTTAATTAATTAAATGGTTAATGGCTTTTAATAAATAATAAATTTTTTTCTGATTAAAAGTTTTACATATAACTCGAAAGCACCCTGTATGCACCACACATATAAATGTATGTATGGATATGTATGAGTCCAAGTGGGGAAAGATAAAAAATAGCATAACCAACTTGTTTGTACGCGAAACAGTACAACGGCAAGATATGATAAGCTATCTGTCCCCCTTTGGTTGGACGTTAAAGTCAACCAGTGGCGGCTTCGAATTGCCATCGTAAATAAACGCCAAACAAAAACATTAAATCATTAATACATGTTTCGTGTAATTTGCCAGAAGAAAATCGAAAAACAAGAATCCCAAACATAACAAAAACGATAATGATTGCAACAACAACAATAGCACCAAATTGAAAGGGTTACAGCCAATTGAAGTGAATTGGTGCGAGAAATGTGGCAAGCAGCAAAGCGGCCGGCCGCAGCAACAGGTGCGGGTAGGCGACGGCGACTGGGGACGGTTTGTGGTCACCGGAGTGTTTCGCACTTTTTTCAACAGCGTTGACTAATTTTAATTACGGACATTTGCAAATAAATTTGTTGGGGCAGCGGCTCGCGACTAATTTATTTCAAATGTGTTGTTGTTTTGCTTTTTGAGGTTAGTTTTTGCCTGCGTTCGGAGTGATTTCTTTTTGAGTGGACAAGGTCGTTGGAATTAATTATTTATTTCTTTTATTTACACACACACACACGCGCGTTCACACTACATCGGAAAACACATTTGCGGAGATTGCAGAATTGCGTGCTGTTGTTGTCCAATGCCGATTGAACAACAACCACATTTACAACGACAACAACAGCAGCGATTTTGCTTACATTCGCGAAAACAGACCGAAAGACAGGCTGGCTCTGGGGTTTTGAATATTTACAAAACTTCAAATCGCAGCCACAACTGCAAGAAATGCTTAACAGCACCGCAAAGACGTTGATGATGAATTGCAGCTGTATGACCGTGTGGCGATGTGTCGGTGTGTGTGTGTGCGTGTGCAAAACGCGAAATCGAAAAGCGGCTTAAATCCGGCCAACTAAAAACTTCGCGCAACGAAACGTATGGACGGATAAAAAGACGAGCAAACAGAGAGACAGACGTGGTCGTGCGCCGCGCTGTAATGCGATCAAAAATTAGCGAACATTCGCGCAGCTACACACAAATGTGAGCACATTTCGCAATAATGAAACGCAACCAACCGACTCACTAACCAGCCAACAAACCAACCAGCCCACCAACCGCGCAGGCAGTCAACCAACCAGTCGGACTGCCAGCCAGCCTGCCATCCGGCCAACTCGTCTCAGCCGCAGCCGCAGCGAGCGGCGAATATACGTCGTCAAGAAGCCACCGTTGCGTACAGCCAACAATGAATGAGCCAACTCAGGTAATTAGCAACAGTAAACAGCAAAAGCAACAACAACAACGCTAGTGCCGCAGCGCAGCAATCATAAAAAAGTGGCAAGTGGCATGAAAGTTTGTGGCATTGCAAGTAAAATGGATGCGGACCGGAGCGAGCAATAAGGCTGGAATAAGCAGCAGAACGCCACTGAAGGAACAAGGGGGGCGAAAACGAGTTGAGTTGAATTTCAACTGGCCAGAACACGTTAACAACGGTCGCAGAAATCTGGGTGTCGAATGGCAGCTAGCGAGGGTAATGTACGATCAGCCGAAAAAGATGCACAGCACAGTCGTGTGACAAGTTTTCGTTGTTGGAAATGGGACAAATATGATACTGGAGAAAAGTTTTAATGCATGCAATGGTTTAATACTTATAGCAACTGTAGCTTGAAAATTAAAAATATTTGAAAACAAAAGTTACAGGTCGATTTTGTATTATTATGGACTATGTGACAACTGAGAAATGGACGGATGCCGGTTATCACATTTTAGTGTGCTTCAATTTTAAAAATAAGAACGAAAATGAAATGAAGGACAATCGCCACTGCGCGAATGTTGGCTCGCTTACAAACGAAAATACGAGTTGTACGTTGAGTGGACGGAACTTTTACATACCAGAAAAAACAGAAAATAAAACTATAGACTCAAGTCTGGTTTCGAGAATTGTTTTTGAGTTTTGATTTTGCTTGTAGGGAACTCAAATTGAGGAACTCATATTGCCAATGCGGTATTTTTCCATGAATGTAGATTACAAAATGGAATTATGGTTCTAGGGAGAGCAAATATCGCTGTCCCCATGGCGGTTTCAAAGCTTTTTGGAGACTAATGTTTTACAAACACAACATCATTTTTTTTTAAGCTAATCAATGTTGTCTCTATGGTCAAAATTTTGCACCAGTGCATTCATATACATACTACACGTCTTTGAGTGTGATTTGCATTTGACAGGTTTTTTTTTTTCAAAATAAATCAACTGCACACGAGATTTCCCAAGCTTCACTGCAATTCAATTTGACTGACTGTTAACTTTCACCGGCGAGGGAAATGCAAATGCAGATTTTTCATTTATAGCAAAAGTAATGAGAAATTCAAGAAAGCCACCGACACTCATACACACACACAGAAGCAATTACTTGAGTAAATCGAGCGATTGCCAGTTCACTCCTACAATGTTGCACAAACGCTGTTGCAGCAAAATGTGGCAAACGAAACTTTAAAACAAAATCAAAAGTAATCAAGTAAGTAAATGCACAATAATTAAGATCACAACTCAGAAGCAACATGCCCTGAAGGTTGCAAAAGAGCTTTAAGCAATTTCATGAAAGTTGGAAGAGGCAGACGCAGAGGCGCCATCATCTGCTTCAATTCGCATTTCTAATTCATTTTGTGAAATAGTTGGTATTTTTGCATATCCAGATTTGTAATGAAATTTGCAACAAAAACATGGCCAAAATGCGTGATTGATGTTGCTCTGTTAGCAGCTGCGATGCTGTGCGCGATCTGAGAACGTGTGCTAGCAGCATAGAAATTGAAAAAGAAAACAGCAGAACGGAGAAATGATGTGATGAATCACACTCGAGGTCAAGCACCCCAACGCGCGTATTTATAACGCAAAGAAAGCTGGAACTAATAGCAACACAACGCTCCTAAACAGCTGGAGGGGACAGCGCAATCCAGGCGTTTATACGGAATATTCACCCAAGTTCTAGAAAAGCTAAACACTTGTGTATCTTGTTGCGAAGACTTTACTCGAAACCCACCTGTGCACCGTGTCGTCCGCGTAGTCCTTCGCCGCTCCAGCAAAAGGTATCCGCCAGGCGCAGCAGCCAACTTGTTATTGCAAAAAAGCTAAAACTGAATCAAACGCCAACAACGCCGTTCCCAGTCAGCAACCGTCGTCAGCGAATTGGAGTGCTCGCAATGGTTGTTGGTTGCTGCTACGCTGGCTGCTCGGTCGCTCGTGCAGAAGCAGTGGGAAGCAACAGGCGGTGTGACGGTGTGGCACAGCAACAACCACGACAACAACGGTGGAGCACAGCAATTGTCGGGCCACAAGCGAAAAGGCCGCAATCGACACCGAGCGCGCGCGCAGTCACTTTTAGGCCAAAACGAAGTCAGTCTTTTCTCTATTTTGTGCTTTTCTTTCTTCACTTTGTTTT
The DNA here is from genome assembly GCA_964056695.1 of Melieria picta. Taxonomy (NCBI): domain Eukaryota; kingdom Metazoa; phylum Arthropoda; class Insecta; order Diptera; family Ulidiidae; genus Melieria; species Melieria picta. The sequence goes on along the minus strand of OZ057399.1, from coordinate 113,620,570 downwards.
CTAACCGGAGGCGAACGTACGCGAAATCAAATCGAAAACCAAGCAATGAATTAAAATTTACGGCTGAAAAATATATCAGCAACAACGACAACAATAGTCACAATGGAGCAGCAAACAGCAAAAACAACACTAACAGCAACAACAAAAACGGCTGCTATTATTTCGTGTATTTGCTCGACGTCGACGTCGTCTTAATTTGCTGCTCTTTTGCTTTTTCACCACTTTTTAATTTACGCCCGAGCGCAGTGAGCAATGAATGTGTGCGAGCGAAAAATAAAACACACACACAAAATTCATCATATATTTTATTCGCATTTTCACCAACAAATCGCACTGCAATTCAATGCATTTCATTTGCTTATTGCAATGTCGCACTTCATCTTTTGTTTGCACTAATTTTCGTTAGCGAATTCCGTGTATTTTCTGGCGAAAAAGCACTTTTAAAATCTTTTACAAAGGAGGTGAAATTTTTTATCGCAGCGTACAAACGTAGAAAAGTATAGTCAAATAAAAGATCCAGCACAGCGATGATGACAGAGGTTCCTGGTATTTTTTGACATTTGATAGGTGAGAATACTGGCAAATAAAAAGTATTGAAGATCAGCAGCGAAACTTGCTCCACGCAGAGTTGCTCTGGAAATTCTTATTTCAAGTCGTGATGAATTGAACACTTGGCTTACAACAAAATTTCTTACTTTTGCTCCTATTGCATTGAATTGTCTTAATATTTATTTATTATTTAAATAAAGTTCTATCTTTCTTAAATTTTTAAAACAAACAAGGTTCTTTAGTACGTTTATTTGAATATCTTCATAAAAATATTGTTAACAATATTAACAGTACGTTTTATGAATCATCTATTAATTTTGCATACATATCACCCTGTCGGCGGAAAGCCGATTTTGCCCAATTCCTTTGCACACCCAGTCAGCAACTGTCAAAACGGCATTGGTCATTCGTCCACTTCCAAAAGTCTGTAATCGCTGCGAGTGGTTGCAGAAAATCAAAAATATTTCCTTAAAAATCATACAAATATAGAAAATATTACCATCAATGTTTAGCGAATTGTGCAATAATTACGTAGGCATCTATACGAACTGAGGAAGAGTAAAGCAAGTGAATTAGAGTGCTGGTGTACTGTCGCAACGAAGCGAAATCAGTAGTGGGGACAGAAAGTAGGAAAAAAGTTGAAAACGCAGCAAATAAAGATAACGCAGTGAATATCCAAAATGGTGAGTAATTTTTTTATATATTGGCTAAATGTATGAAATATGCCTTTGCCAAGTAGCGCCAGCAATACAATGGTGTAGTAGGGCCGCGTACAATAACGCATCAGAACACGTTAATCAAAATCCATGCCCATATATGGCAATATGGGTTTAGCAGTATATGCTGAAGCAGGGTGCGCGGCACCGGGGTGGCATTGCTCATTGTTCAGTATGGTTTTGCAATTCCGATGACATTTTCGTCTGCTCATCTTACTTCTTGCAGTCTGACATACAAATGGACTGTGCGCTGGATCTGATGCGCCGGCTGCCGCCACAGCAGATCGAGAAGAACCTTATCGACCTGATCGACTTGGCACCAGACCTGTGCGAAGATCTACTTTCATCCGTCGACCAACCGCTAAAGATTGCCCGGGATAAAGAACACAGCAAGGACTACCTGCTGTGCGACTATAATCGCGACGGTGACTCGTACCGATCGCCGTGGTCCAACACCTACTACCCGCCGCTGGAGGATGGACAGATGCCGTCGGAGCGGCTGCGCAAGCTGGAGATTGAGGCCAACTACGCCTTCGATCAGTACCGTGAGATGTACTACGAGGGTGGCGTGTCGTCGGTGTACCTGTGGGATCTGGACCATGGCTTCGCCGCAGTGATACTGATCAAGAAGGCGGGCGACGGTAGCAAGAAGATACGCGGCTGCTGGGACTCCATACACGTGGTGGAGGTGCAGGAGAAGCCGACCGGACGCACGGCTCACTACAAACTCACCTCTACCGCTATGCTGTGGCTACAGACGAACAAGCAGGGCTCTGGCACCATGAATCTGGGCGGCTCGTTGACGCGCCAGATCGAGCAGGACGCCACGGTCAGCGAGTCGTCGCCGCACATTGCCAACATCGGCAAAATGGTGGAGGAGATGGAGAACAAAATACGCAACACACTCAACGAGATATATTTCGGAAAGACGAAGGACATAGTGAACGGCCTGCGCAGCACACAGCCGCTGGCCGATCAGCGGCAGCAGGTAGCCATGAAACAGGACCTTGCCGCCGCCATACTGCGACGCAACGTTAAGCCAGAGTCGAACTGAGGCGCGCATAGCTGCACAGGTGACGACAACTGGAATGGTGGCAGCGGCGATGCGGCAACCAGACGACGAGAAGACAGCGAAGCAACACACTCGTAGATGCAATTCTTTTAAACAGCTAATCAACACAACAAGCAAACAAACAAAATAGCCAAAGTGCGAAATTCTAAACAAATTGAAGTATAAAAGCGCCGATGAAGTATAGAAGGAAACATACCATTAACACGTAAACTAAAGCATTTGCATTATTGTTCAGTAGTGGAGAATTTTTAGTAAGCAATTAATAAATGTAGCAATTGTTAAACTTGTTAAGACAATGAAGACGCCCCTCCCGCCGCCGACAGGCTAAACCATCCGCTATGCATAAGTTTAAAAAAGGAAGCCCACATGCCACCCCGACAAGTTCGCTGTCCAGCCTTACACGCAGACGTCTCGCACGGCGTATGCTCCTTCCGTCTTGTCCGCGTGCCCCTGCAAAGCGATTGTATTGTTCAATGTATTGTTTGCAAACGATTTCCACCCGACAAACAACAGCAACGGCTGCAACCGCAGCGCCGCAACGAATCGTGCATAACCAGTGGAAGTCGGTACTTTTGTGTTTTGCTGCTGATTTCCAAACTTTTGTGTTTTAAAATAAAAAGAGAAATTGTCAATAACGAGTAAAGATTTCTATTTGTGTATTTACATTGATAAGTTTATGCAGTTATTGCATTAAAATAAAGTCTACTATTATTATCATTATTATTACCATAATTATTATCTGCTATTATTACTACCGCTACGATTATTCATGTTTTAATTTACTCTGCTGTATTGGTCTTGAATATTTTTTCGAGCGCATCAAATTGCAAATTTGTATTTGAATTAGAGAGAAATAAAGCGTGCAAAATTTTATACAACCACAAGAAAAGAGAAACCCCTAAGATAAATGAAATTATAAATAAACGACTCTAAACAATTAACGGTGCTGTTTTTCATGGAACTTGGCTCAAGTGTAACACGTAATCTTGTTCAATGAAATGCGTCTAAATTCTGTGTACGCAATCGTCAACAGATACAACGCAATAAAAGTCTACATTTTCAACGCACTGTTGAAAATTTCGTGACTAAAAAACCACAATTTTCCCCCACATTCAAATGTCAAAACTGAAGTGAACTCCAACCAAAGAAAATTTCGTACATATGTAAATACATAACTGCTTTATTGCTCGAACTTATTCATTTTATATGCATCGCTACAGTTCAAATGCCAAAATCAAAAAGTTTACAGATCGTCAGTGGAACATTTACTTCTTTATTTTTCCAAGTGAATTCTTTCGTTCAATGATTTTTTTAAACATCATTTTATAATTAATTTTTGTAAGTGGAAAACTTAAGACTACTTCTCGCAGTATGGTTGCTATGTACAAAGTCTTTAGTGCTGCCTAAAATTAAATACGCACACGCACAAACCAATGGCCGTCTGCTGCAATACTAGCGTTACTTGTGTAGAGGTGTACATATGTAAATATATCTATGTATGCGTGTGCCTAGATAAACGGCAAATCTAAATTTATGTATATATATATATATATCGTATGCAAGTGTGTGTGTATATATATATACAACTTAAGCCTAGGTGAATTTTTTAGTTAAGTTAGTAATATAAAATATGGTTTATATTATTTTACACCATTTAGATTTTGTGATATAAAATTGTCGCTATTTGCGCATCTTATTGCGTTCGGGGCTTTACGTGTATTTGCGTTTTTGACTTGAGAAAACTCTAAAATAAATAGGAACACAGCAGAGCAGAAGTACATGAGGTTCGCCGCCGGTTTGTAGGGGCTTGTGTAGGCTTGTAGAATGCAAAATGTCAGTGAAAACAATGCATAAAAATGACGAAACATTGCTCGCATTACAACTGCAAACAACTCAGAGGACGTAAAGTTGTAGGTTGTATAAAGTTATCCACAAATGCGACGGGCTGTTGCATAAATATGATTTTGTTAAGCCCACAAAAACCCAAAAGGCAAACGAAAAACATAACATGGCAAAACATAAATTTCCAAAACACTACAAGCGCAGCGAGGCGTAAAGTACGTGATAGATAGTGGTAGGCAAAGAGAACATCGATGAAATCACAAGCTGATTGATTTTGTAGCGTAAGTGTGTATACTGCTGCTTAACTCTATTGCATCTTCGAAACTTCGAACTTGGTATTGATTATCTCCTCGTCCGAGTCGAGCACCGGCAGCGCCGGATCATTCATGGACGACGGTATGTTCTCCTCCACCCAGCGCAGATCGTCTTCCTCGGTGGTGGTGCCGCGGTGCGACGAGGGCGGCGTCCGCGTACCGTTCGTGTGCGAGCCGCGCATTTTAACGCCATACGCATCGGCGACAAATTGATCCTCCTCTGCAAGCACACACAGTCACAATAACGAGACTTGATTTTCAATTGGAATCATTTGACATACCATCATCATCCTCGTCTTCGGGATTGTCCAATAGTGGAGTGAAAGCATAGCGTTGATTGTTGTTTGTGGGACGCCACAGGATCATAATCACCAGCAACAGCACTGAAAACAGCACATGCCAGAAGGCGGTGTCGATCCAAATATCGCGCCAGGCCTAAGAACATAAATTGCTTTGTTAACCAACATCTGAACGCGACAAAATTAATCATCAAAGATAGCAAGACAAGAAGACAGCAAAAGATAACAATAGAAAATTAAATTTCTAGAACAGGGCAATATGAAGCAAAAACGAAGAACAAATTAAAAGCTATGAAAATGAAACTTGAACTTGAACAATTAAATGCCAACTCACCGGTGTGCAATTTTCGGTCTTGCGCAAATGCAGCGCATACAGCATGAACATCACCGATGCAATTACCGAGAATATCAATGTGTTTGTAAAGTGTCTGTATAGCGACAATTTGACCATATTTCTGCAACAAACAACAAACTGTGCTAATCAATTTTGACGGTTGTGCCAAAGTCACGTACCTTCTCAAGCGCAACGTTCGGGTGGTCTGCACCAGCGACGTGAATATCCACCAGCAAATGCCCGTGTCCAGCACAGCCAGCGGTATGGCCGCCACAAGCAGCTCATCGGTCTTGATGCGCGTCACACGCAAGTAGCTCTCCACACAGGCGAGCACAAAGTACAAAGCGCCCACGCCGACCACGCGATGCAGCATGGGACCCAAACGCGGTCTACAAAATTGCAAATATAAATTCATAAGCATTCACTTCATTTCAATTGGTATGCAAGCGCTGTTTGTCTCACTTCACAATGCCAAAGCCCAGACTCATAATGATGACGAGCATGCGCGCCAAAGTGCGTTTGGCGCACGAGACAAACTCCGCGACCAGTTCGGCGCCCTGCACCGGCACACCAGTGGCATTCAGGCTGTAGTATTGTGCATAGAAGAAGGCCTTCTCCAGCATGCCCAGCAAAATAACGCCGCCAATCCAGAATTGTATGCGCAACAGATCACGCCACTGCATGAACGAAACCACTAGCCAAATGATGCCAAAAATCACGTACACCACGCACATAATGCCATAAAACTACCAAGGAAATAAAGGACTAATGATGAAGAATTGCTGAGACTTGCTGCACAGACTTACCGCCAATAGTGGCCGATCAATAGCCGATATGTAGCCGCCATCGGGGCCGACTATGTCGATTTGAACATGCGTCGTAAAGTCAACAGAGTCACCGATCTTGAAGGGCTCGATCTTGAGCGACAAATCGTAGATGCCATCTTTGCCGATGGTCACAATTGTCTTGGAGTTAGCCTGAAATTGGAAATTGTCAAGTTAAATAGTTTTGTCAAATGTAAAAGTGAAAAAGGGAATATATAATAAGAGGAATGTTGGGTTGTTTGAGTACTGAAGGGTTTTTTCTTATTCCATAAAAATTTACAAATGCGTACAGATATAAAATAATACAGATAATTTTATTTTCGACTTTTTCGTTGCTTACTTGTTAAGCATTTGGATTGTATTGCAGGTGGGCGTGGTTCACGGTCAACTGCAATAATTCTTTCACTGAAGAATTGTTACATTACGTTTGGTATACAAAAATTGGGACGAAATCTATAGAACAGTTTCAGCTATAATCATTAATTGACTTATATAGGAAGTAGGTGTGGTACAGAAATGACTGAGTAATTTCTGTATTGATTATTTACAATGTTATTTTTCTTACATAGCTCAACTTTCATAGAAACGATTGAATAGTATTAAAAGTGTGAAATGTTTAATTTATATTGCAACTGGGTGTGGTTCCTGGCTGTGAAACTATGAAAATCATAGTAAAATATTTTCGTAACCATAGTTAAAATCAATCGATAATTTTCGTATGCTACTTTTCTTTTATCTATTCACACATATTAGAAGGTGAATTCCGTAACAATTCATTAAACGTGCAAACATACTTGTCGCCTATTTTTACTTATCAGCATTTCAATGTGAATATAATTTAAATTACAAAACACACATTTCCGCCAACGCTTTGGCCCCGAGTCCGCACAAGTTTGTGCGTGAGTCATACATACAACCTATAACAGAAAATTAATTTTGTGCGCGTTATCCATTTAGCAGACCAAAGGCAGCTATGAAAAGCAGGAAAAGCAGATAACAATGCGACAGCCGCAAGTGCGACATATATTAGCTACGCTAACGAAAGTGTTTCCTCGCTACAGATAGCGCAACCCGTTTATCAGCAAATAACATGAGCTTCTACAGCTCAACTTTAAATAAATCATAGACGACTCGATAAAAATGCCTTCAATTAGGTGTTCGGGGGGAAAAGTTGTTGTACTATATATGTATATTCAATATTTCGGTTATTTTGCATACTGACCGAGAGTGGATGCTTTTTCGTTGCAGGCACAGAATTGGGAGCTGCTTCCGTTGTGTCGGCATTAGGCTTGACTTCGACCAGCGGCGCAGCTCCTCCATTGCCCACTGCTGTCGTAGGCCACGGTTTTTCGGGCAATACAATCGGGTGACCTGGGCACGTGTCATGCTTGGAATCAGTCAAAATCAAGCCGGCGTCCGAGTGATTCTGTTGCTGCAGCCGATCCTCGTACGCAATGTAGGCCATTTCGAGCTAAAATGAGCACCGAGCTTAAATGTTTGCACAACTGGCCGGCTGCTGTGCTGACAATACTTACCGCCTGCTTGTCATACCAACACTGACGTTCGTACAGTGTCCATGTAACCACCACGTCCAGCGGATTTGCGGTATCACATTCAACTATATGTTTTCACGTATAGGAAACAATTTAGCACAATTCCTTAAGAAATCGCATGACATAAAAACTCACTGTGCACTTTTATCTTGGAGTTGGCCAGCAGCGGTCGCTGCTCCCTAGCCACGTTAGCTCCCTGGCGATCAAGTAGAAAGAGATGGAACATTCAAATTTCAGCACCACACTGCATTACTCATGTTATACTTACTGGCGTCAGCACTCGTGTCGTTTTTCCAGGATCCGACTTGCCGTACGCACTCCGCACGGCAAAGGCCGCCAGCGTCGCCACCAACGCAATTAGAATTTTGAATTTAGGCATATCGTCAGCAAAAGATTTCCAAACAATTTGTGCACAATTTCACTGTTGCTTCGCAGCAGCGCGTCGTCAAATTCCTCAAATCGGCAGATTGCAAAATATTTTCACGAATTTCCACGAAAAATCGACGTCAACAGACACATCAAATAAGAAAACCGCAAAAAGCAGACGATGATAGAAAGAAAATTGTTCTGACAATTCTCGGCTGTCATTTGCAAACCTTCCGGTTCTTCATATAGCGAAATGTCAAATACACTGGCAAAAATTGTGTGGTCAATATACCGAAATTTTTGTATTGTAAGAAAGGCTTCTTGATTGAAAGATTGATTGATTGATTTTTTTGGCGATGTAATACAATATTCCCAATTTTCTGTCCCTAATCAACATAAAATTGTAAACTCTATGAAATTGCTCGAAAGAGCTCCAAAATCATCGCTTGTTTCCTGCATGCAAGGGCAATACTAAACTGATTCTTCAGATAAATTACTTCTTTAAGAGTTAGTTGTTGTTTTTGTATGAAATATCATCGTTAAACTTGCCCCAATTAATAGATACAATACAATTTGTATTGTAGTCAGTACATAGTCGGGTTCTCAAGGACAGGTTAAGTTTAGGTCCCAATCACAGGGCATGTAGGATACAAAAAAATCATTTACAGTGACGATCAAAGTGTAACAGCTGTTTCTGACATAACCTCCTCCGTTTTTTTATTGAGTGCGCACCTCGGAGATGTTTAGAAAAGTAAAGACACTGCATTTTCTTGAAAAAATATAAAAGATATGTTGAACATGTTTAAATTTTAGCTTACACCACTTGTGCCACGCTTATTGCGTCATTCTGGCGCCCCAGCAACCCTTGGTGCCGATGTAACACGCAGCACAAGCGGTGGCGGTGGAGTATACGAGCCGGATTATTTGGAGGCAAGTTCCGTCTTCCGAGTATGCAATTTATACGTTTAATCTCGTACTTGCAGTCGTTGAAACCAAAATTTCCACAATATGAAGCATTGAGTGTGCAAATTAAGGGTTACGACTTCCCCATACTGGAAAACTACCAGCGTTACCTGCACAGCGTGGCGGAGTACCTGGACATTGACGTCTCCGACTGGTTGGTATTTGCAACTACGTAGCAACCCCCGAACTAAACGGACAATTTCACACTTATTTGCAGCTATGCAATGCCGCCACAACGCACCCAAGTGCAGCGCCTGCGTCCCAACTCTGCCGTAGTGGATTCCGAATACAAGCTGACCATGTACGAGCGTAATCTGCAAATGAACGACGTGAATGCGCCCGTGTATCCGATCTTTCTGCGTATTGCGCAAGCTGCGCTACCCGAAGGTGTGCAGCTCACCGTTCAGGAACACACGGAAGAGTATGAGGAACGCCGTTACGTACCGGACAAAGATTTGGAAGAGCTGAAGGCGGAACTGGAACGAATGCAGACGGGCGCAACCAAAAAGAAATAGAAAATGCAATCGTCTCGTGCACGCTGGGGGTGCAAGTTAAATTTACTGCAAACGTTATTCTTAAAAATAAAATAATATGTACTAAAGTTAAACTAAAACTAGGCGGAATGCACTATTTAAAGCTTTTGCTATTGGACGGCTAAAGATAGTAACTGCTACTATTAGTGGGAAGACTGTATAGGTCCACAGGTGAGTCGTTGGCTAACTGCAAATTGCACTTGGGTGAGTTAATGCGTCGGATCGGTGTTCTGACTGCGACTACACCACGCCGAAATGAACTACTTTTATCGATGACGGCTGCGACGATGCTGGCGCACCCGGTTTGCGCGATTTCTGCTCCTCTCTGGTGGAGGGTTTCGATGGCGGGCGTGGTGCGTCCACTGCGGATTAACAAAGATTAAAAGTTGCCGGTCACAGCATCACTTCAAGCTTACCTGCTGATATCGGATTAAAGTCCTTCAAGTAGTCATCGTTGGGATGACAGAGTGGCAAGCTGTCAGCTAACTCCTTCTTGGGATTGGTGAGATTGCGCGGTGGGCGAGAATAGCCATTTCGTTTTGGTGGCATAGGCTTCTCCTTGCGTGGAATCTCCTGCGAATAACAAACAAAAATTTCATTACTGAAAATATTATCGGCAAACTAAAATGTGCTTTCAATTTACCGGCACCACAGCGACCTGCACCGTATCTGAGAATTTCACTTTGTTCTTTTCGCCGGCACTATTTTTGCTATTTTCTTTGCTTCCGCCGCTACTGTTGTTGCCGTTCAATTGCAGTGACGGTGAGCCTCCCGCCAAATTCCCATTCTGTTGCGCTGTCGAGCTGTTGGACAGTATGGAGGCAGTGGGCTTTTTTTGCAGCAGCCGCTTTTGGTGCTCCTCGCTGAGAGCGCCAAGTGTTGTGGACGGAATTTTGCCCGAGACTAGTGGGTGCTGATAAAATTTCGGTTTGTACATGGCAGACGGCGATAGGTTGCTAATGGGCTGCGACAGGGGGCCGTTCCGCTGTGACGTTGTTACTGGTGCATTGGAGCCGGGTTCGGAGACAATCGCGGGCGTGGCATGATGCACAAATGGCGCAGTCTGCTGGTGGGGCACGACTTTAGAATGCGGTGATGCATTCAAGGCACTGGTGGTGGAGGCACGGGGCAACAGCGTAGTTGCAGGGGAACAGGTGTATAGGCTTGTAGTGGTACTGGCCATGAGAATGGGTTCGGGCACTTGTTGCCATGGTAACAAAATTTGCGATGGTTCAGTAGTGCCTAAAAAATTAAAGATTTCCCAAATTTTACAAATGTTTCGAGATTCAAGTGTAAAATTAAATTAACTTTCATTTAAAGAAACTGAATTTCTCAGAGTAAAACAATAATAACCAACTAAATGGAATACAAATATAAAAAATTACAAAACTAAATAAAATTAAAAAAAATTATGTGATTGATTAAAAGTGAAAAAAGGCACAAATGAATACCGTTAAAAGATTTGTTCCATTGCTGATCGCTGCCGCTCTTCATAGACAGCTCTGCCAAGTTGCTAGCGATGCTCGTTGTTGATGTTGTTGTGGCTGTTGTTTGTGTTACCTTCAAATGTTTTAAAGTTGGCAAGGGCGGTGGTGGTGGTCGGCTACGCTGCTGCGCTTCCTGTAAACAGTCCATACGCAGTTCCGGTTTCGGAATATTGATTTTAATCATTTCCGCGCTAAAGACTTTCGATTTGAATGATGGTAGCGGTGGCACATAGTTTTTCAGATGATCATTCTGCTGTTGGTTTCCCCCTCGCTTGTTTTGTTGCAATGCCGACGCATCCGAGTAGGTGGACTGCGAACAGGCTGACTCTGATCGATAGTCGCCAATTAAGCTCAAATTTCCGTTGGCACGATCGTCCTCGTGCAGTATAGCAGCCGCCTGACTGAAAGCAGCAGCTGAGAATTCAACGAGATTCCCATCCGCCTTCGTTACGTTGAAGAGATCCATAAACAGATCATAGTCTTCAATGTCCTGCGCCACCTCGAAAGCTTCGGCAAACAAATTCTTTCTATAATACAAAAGTGTATGCAATTATTTAAGGTTTAATGTCAAATTGCTACGCTGCAGGAATACCTCATTAGGAAAAAGAAAAATCGCCGCTTCAGGTCGAAGACCTGATCGCTAAACTCGTCCTTGGTCTCTTCGGACAGCGAATCGCCAAATGTCTTTAGCGCTTTGACCATTAGCTCGATACGCGCTCGTCGCGCTTCTCCTCGAAAGAACACATGATTGGCGATTTTGTGTAGCGATATCAAACACATGGCGCCATACGTCTCCCAGTTTAACGCGGTCAACAATTGCACAGCCTTCTCCAGCTGATTCAGCGCCAGATACTTATCGACCACAACATCAGCAGTCAGCCCCGAATTGTGTATATCGCCGCGCATACCAGCTCCGGCAAAGAAACGCAAGCAGCCGATGGGCCCGTTGTCGAACAACAACAATAGGAAGAAGTCCGTTTGTGCGTAGGGTACTGAGAAATTGCCCAACTCTGGCTTTCGGCTAAAGGAGACCTGTAGCAGCGTAGGCTGTATTGCGAAATAGTGCGACAGGTCGAGCAGATTCAGGGGCGTGACATCTTCGCTTTGCAGCTGATTACTGACAAGCGTGAGTGCCAAATCGTAGCATTGAAACTGTGCGCGATCATTGGCGATCATGACCAGACTGGAGTCGCAATGCCAAGAACACTTTGTGGGTATCTGCAAAATACGTAAAATCGAAAATATAAACTTTTTACGCTGGCAATGACTGTTATGCTTACGATTTCAATTTGTGACACGAATTTATTCGTTTGCGAAACCAAATCATGCAGACAGATTTTCCGATCGATCGAGCCCAAGAAGAGTTTCTCCTGGTCTGGACTGAAGGCGTAGCAGCAGATTTGCGTGCCCATTGGAATCGAGGTGATGGCAGTGCGCAGCATTTTGCCTGGATTGATTTCATAGGTGCAAATCTCGGCGTATACTTCGCCCTTTCGCGACACCTTTTGCTCCACAGTCAGAATTTGACTTTCTGCTGAGCGTAGAAAGTCCACACAGAGAGGATCATTCTCGGACCAGCAGTAAGAAATGGATTCCAGTTGCATACTAAATACGTACATTTGAATTGAATGACTGATGCGCAGTTGTGACTAATTGTCACAAAAATCATTTAGCCACCTACCCTTTTAGCTTGAAGACGTGTATGTTGGCCCTATCCTGATCGCGTATGGTCGGCCGCCAAGGGTATACCTCGTTCTGCGAGGACTTGGTCCATATGACAAACAGATCGGCGCTGCTATTCACTGCTAGATGCCTCGACAGCTTTCGCTCGCTTGGACCCGGTATGATGACGTGAAAAATGCGCGGATCCATGTTGCTGATTTTCTCCGGGCCCTGAGGGCGCACGTTCGGCTTCTGCAAATGCACCACCGTCAGCTGGTTGCTGTTATAGGCCAACACGATGTGGGAACGTGTAAAAAACGCTACAACAACAAACGAGAAATACAAAACATGAGCAAAACAATAGCAACAAAAACACCACCAACAATCGCAACGGCAGGCGACAAAACGCAAACAACAGTAAAGAAAATTAATTAACTCTAATTGCATGAGCAATGGTGGGAATGCGAATGCAAATTTCTCCGCCATGCAACGCGCACTCACCGTCCGTTACGGTCTCCGTTGCCAGCTTGCCGACGAAGTACTTCTCGAACACCATGCGCTGGATGTCGCCGGTGGCGACGTGCACGCAGATATGCGCAATTATGCCGTTGGCGAACAGCACCAGTACCTGCGTCGCGTCCCGCCGCCACTCTGCGTGCACCACCTTGTGGGCGCGTAGCAGCTCTTCAAGCCGCTTGATGTTGTCTTTTAGCCGCCCGGCAGCCTTGCGGCTGTTCTTCGGCACCACAATGCCGTTGCGGCGCTCCGTGTAGTCGCGCTTTGCCAGCGTCATCAGATCCTGCTGCAGCTCACGGTTGCGCGCATAGCGGAAGGCGCCCAGATCGGTGGGCTTGATGCGCACCTCGTCTCGTATGGTCCACAGGTGGCACTCGCTGAGCAGTGTCAGCATTGTTGCGTTTATATTTTATTTTTGTGCAAGTTCACGTTTAATAATGGCTTAACGTTCTTCCTGCTGGCCAACAACATTTGCACATTCGTTGTTAGCATCACTTCTGATGTCGGTTCCAGAGTTTTTACGCGTTTTGATTTTCTTTGAATTTTCGTTTTATTTTTCCACTCTTCACATAAATTAAGGCACAACGGAAATTTCTAGCGTTGCGCTGCCGATAGGTTCTCATCAAAGCCCTCCAGCGTCGCACTAATCCGACAGCTTAGTGGACTTTTGTTGCTGTAATAATTGTTATTGCGTTACTGCGCAGGCCCATGGACGTTGCTGTCGTCGCAACTACAGCTACTGCGCATTGGAATTTGGCCGATTTCACTGCGCCTCGCGTTTACTATCCACACCACTTCGATTGGCTTTGGCACTTTTACAACTATAATTACTGCACAATTAATCTACACTAATTTAACAGAACAATAATTGCACAAATTGGCAAACAACAAAAAATTGCTGCCTCGATTACGGATAATCAGAAATTGATTGTAGTGCAGAGTTGCATTTTCGGTGCGCACAGGCAAAGATGCGCAGAGGAGTATTCGGCTGCGCACTCTGTGCGCAAAAGCAATAGAGTTCGTCGGATAAACCGGCTGTTGCGCCTACTAACATTTTAAATATGCGAATAAATTTCGTATAAAATTGAGGAATTTACATATATCACAAGAATAACATTAATATTCCAAGGCTAGGCTCATAATGTTCGTATGTCTGGAAAGCATGAAATCTCATCCAACCACATCAGAAACGATACAATTAAGGCAGTAAAGAGATGAGTATAACCAGAAATAAAATTGTTGCAGTGTTAGGACACATTTTCAAAAAGCAGTTAGCCAAAGTTTAATTTAAAAAAAATTGCAAATTCAAACTAATTGACCTAAAATCAATTTGATAATTAAACTTTCATTTCAAAATAGCTGGTTCAATTAACAATTAACCCTGCATTACTATCGTCTATTACACTATAAATTGTTTCGTAATCAGAACATCATAACATGTAAGAACAAAAATAAATTATTTAATTTTGTTTTAATTTATTTAATATAAACATTTGTTTATGTGCATCTCATTTCAAGAAAAAAAATATGAAATAAAAAGTTGTATTGGGAAAATAGTCACATCTTGCACAATTTAAGCTATAATTCTTGGGCTTAGTGATTTAGAAAGCTAAAGCTATAGCTAAAGCTATACCTGCTACTTTTAAAGGTTACACCGTGTGACAAAAATCAAAAAATTTCCAAACACACGAAAAAATCTATATACTCGCGAAACTAGGGGCTAAATGTAGTAAAACGGCGTTTTTTGTTTTTCTCTCTGACGTCAGGATTTTTTTTTAAAGGACTTTGAAATTTCAAGGATATGTTTATTTCAAGGAATTATTTTAAAAATTGAGCGCATTGAAGAATAACAATATTGGTATCAAATGAAAGAGAAAAATCCTTGGAATCTTAGAAAATTTAATGTTTTGGTGCAAAAGGACGAAGAGGTATTGAAAATGTCCTTTTAACTTTAAACTAAACTTTATCCTTGAATATCCTTGGAAATTTCCAATAGTTTTTTTTTAATATATCTTAAGGACTAATACGTACACTACTACATCCTTGAATTTCGTCCTTCTAACTTTATTAGTTTAAGATATAACAAATTTAATGTTATAAAAATTTTTTTACTTATCCTAGAGCATAATTTTTAAGGATTTTCTACTAAGTAAATGGTCTATACGTTATTTAAAAATTGTCGCCAAAAAGTGAATAAAAATATATAAACGTATTTTATAAAAAATACAACTTCATTACTAACAATCGGTGTTAAGCATCCAGCAATTTTATAACGCCACTACTATCGTGGGTGTAACACACCCAGTGACTTTTTAAAACAATTGTATAAAAGCATCAGCTTTATTTATGCAACTGCAATGTACAATATGCAAATGTGGATTACATTATAACTTTATGTTGGTTTTGGTTAAAAAATCTATATTTTACTAAGAAATTGAACTCACAGGGTGGATTCCACCCTGACGATAGTAATGGAGGGTTAAAAAACAATTACAAATTCAAACTAATTGACCTAAATCAATTTGAAATTTAAACTTTAATTTCGAAATAGCTGGTTCCATTAAACACAAAACGTTTTTAGATAATTTTTAGGGATATTTTGTGCAAATTGTTTTTTAATGAATTTTATGAATTTAAGAATAACGAAGAACCCTGACTTTTGCAAACACAAATTACATTTTGTATGATTGTAATGTTTGAATAAATTCAAATGGAACATCAAGTCACACAAGTTTACAATTTTACTACTCGTTTTAAATTTTGGCATTCAAAGTGGACTTCAACATTCTAAACGATCAATCCTTTTTTATCTTTTTCAATTTGCAAACAAACTTTGAACAAAAACGATAACGTATGGTTACTTTGGAATCGCCAGATCGTCCCGTTTATTATTCGAATTCGAAGCTTATCGAGTAGTACAGGCTAAATCAAACATTTTTTGCCGCTGCTTGAACAAAGCGCAATTCCATTTATTCAGCAAACTTTACGTTGACCAGTTTTTATTGCGTTTGCAAGCTGATCTGCTGTTGGTTTTGCACGTTAGCGTGCTGATAAAATGACAATCAAAACACACATAAAACACATTGTTACGTGCGCAATCGAATCGAGAGAAACGCATATAAATTTTCTGCAAACAAAAACTTTATTTCGCATTTTTATTAAGTCAATTCACATTTTCTTTTACTTCATTTTAATTCAGTACTTCATGACTTTTTTGGTTTTTATTTTACTTAAACGCACTAGCAGAACTCTAGCGGTTTGCCGCAGCAATCAAATTGCTGTGTACGTCGACTACACAAAACAATTAACAGAATATGATACACTAGGATTTTTACATAAAGTAAACATTTAAATTATATATCGCAATTTGCAAACTTAGCATTACTCATATTTACGTATACAATGTGCACACACACTATGCGGATCGTATGTTGCATCTTTGGATGTGCAACTCAAAAGTAGTGACGACACCTGAGGTACAAGTCCGTCAAGCCAGTGCCAGCAAATTTGCGTCGCCAGGTGCCACACTTTACAATAGAAGTTTTGCTAAATAATACGACCAAACATAAGTAATGTTGGCACTCAACGGCCAGCGGAACAAGCGCTCTGCTGTAATTTGTCCAACAAGGACTGCTGACATTGTGGTGATTGTGAAGGCATGGCATTGTGTGTATGTTAACAACATTAAGCTCAAGTCGTATCAAGTTAAAATGTCTCATCCCGCATTGGTCTATGATGTTGACAAAGATGAAGATTTCAATGTATCAGAGCCTGCGTTGCAGAGACCAGTATCTTACCCACATACATGGTTTGTCAATAATAGAAAGCCTAAATTAACATTATCTATGAAACCCAATTTGACACTTCATGATTTGAGGTTATACGTTTACGGGTTTGTAAAAGGTGAGAAAAATTGTCCCCCGTTCCTTGTCCTCCAGTATCTAAGGACATTAATGGAGAGAATGGTCGGAACTTTATCCACAGAGTGGAAAACGTATAAGATTGTATTTCCACCCGGTGAGCTTAAAGCATCAAATCTCCTTGACATTATAGAAAATATATCAACTGCAGATGTGCAAACTCCTCCTGCTGTCCCCTTCTTGACTGACGATGAGTCAACGGATGTCTATCTCTTGATTTTACTCATGTCCCTATTTCGTTACATGAACACTCACGAAAAGCATCTGGATGTCGTTGATGGAAGGATACGTCAGCTTCTTAGTCCAAGACAACCTGATCCAAATGCGATCTCTAGTATCGCGCCCAACCACAGTGCTGGCATCTTGATCGTCAACAACTCAGCATTCCATATACTGGCAAGTGCAATAGACATGTTCCTTCATAGATTTCCGAATGATATTTTTTCTCAAGCCCGAGTAGGCACAATAATAATGAGATATCAAGGATGCTCTGGGCTAGGTGACTTAACATTCTTCAAACGGCTGATTGGTGAAAATCATTTGGGTTCTGTCACACACTGGATGTTTGCCCCTGGGACGGTTTCTGAGATCAGACAGATGTTGGGTAGGGCTACACAAGGTGATGAACTCGATCAGGATCAATCATACTTCCCATATGCGATAGGCTTCCAATTGATAGAACGAAGCCCGTATGCCGCTGCCCATAACCCAGGGGTTCATTTACTGGTACATATTGTTGGCTCATTAATGGGGAATTCAAGGTCTATAAATGCCATTATGTTAGAGTTTGACGATGTCTTAAACATAGCTGTAAATGCTGTAATAATTTTCTTAGCAAAGAGGAGAACCAATTCTCTAAGTCTTCGATTTGCTCCGCAGGAGGACAAAACCAAGATTAAAGCCATAAAATCCCGCCGGGATAGAGATGCAGGAGTTAATACCACAGTATTAAAGACCGCAGCAGAATGGAGGGCTTATTATGAGGACCATAATTTCTCATTTTCCCAATCAGAATTGAATGTTGTTAAATCTGCCATAGATAATATTATGGATCCCCGAGAGAACTCCATAGGGGCTTGGACAAAAAATACCCTTACAAATTTGTTAGTTGGAAGGGCTGAGCTTAGGGAAGATAATGCAAGCGAAGATGAAGAATCTGATCCTTGAGAAAAGAGAGGTTTTTACCAACATTCGCATTGTTGTATTACAAGTATTCGTGTAATTTGTTCAGCACGTTTGTGTTATCATATTTAATCATTTATCATTTTATCAGTATTTACAAAGCAATCGAAGTATGTTCGCTTGCCTGCTTTTAATGTTTAGCGTTTGTTAATTTAGTTATACAGCTTACAATACGTACTACATTACATCTATGGATAGCAGCCTTTCAATGAAATTTTCTTGTTAACATTTTCATAAACTTCGTTTCAATTTTCAACACTTAGGAATTACATTCGTAGGTATATGTATATGTATAAGTAAAGTATATGTATTTTTAGATTAGTGTGTGTGTGTTCGTTTCGATTTAGAATATCATAAATAGATACATGTGCATATATACGCAAGTAGGTATGAGGCGTTAAAGCGCTGAGCGCCGATGAGGACAACTTAAAGCAGAGTGCAAGCTAATAATTCGATAGCACGCAGCAAACGGTGAGAAAATAATTGCAATTTTCAGCACGTTTGATAAATCTTCAACTGAATAACACAACCGAATATACTTCGTCGTACTTATGGCGTTAGACAGACAACAAAACGACAACGCCAATCGAACTACGGGCCGGCAAACCGCTTCCGCACTCTTCGGCATAGCGGCCAGCAACAAAGCTTAAACTGGACGAATGCTTTAAATAGTAAACAATTTTGCTTTGCAGTCGTTTCCAAAGTGTATTTCGCTTTTCTTTCCACATTTAATTCAAGTTCATTGTAAACTTAAATTAGTGCTCTTCTCTAATTAATGTTATAATAATTGTAGTAATCAAATAATGTGTTTGCATAAAGCATTCCTTGCAAATAATAAGCAAACTTCTTTTCATTTTTTGCTTAGTTTCGTTATACAAGCTCATATGGATATATTAACATTAGATCCGTAAGCATCCTACAGATCTAAGATAGATCACAAAAAATACTAAATCAGCACTATTGACTTTGCTTACTAAGACCAAAACATTTAAAAATAACGTATGAAAAAGTAAATTAAAAGCTAAATTGAAAATCAATAGAAAAAATATGGAACAATTTCAGCGGCCACTAAGTCAGTTATTAATATGCTGCTTTTGTTGCTGCAATAGTGATAAGTGCCTGCGGTGATGATGCGAGAGTAAAGCATGTCTATTGATTTTGTGTAAAGTAGCCGCTATTGCGTAAATGGCTTAAGATTATTTGGTGCGTTGCACTTTCGCTTGTGGCATCTCGCGTTTGGTCACAAAAATATTCCTAATTAATTTGCGCAATACACTATTTTATTATAGCCTTTGCGGCTGCGATAGTATTCAATTCGTTGGTTTTGCTTTTGCTAAGTTTTTGTCATTGGGTTTGCCGTCGCTGCGACAAAGATTCCTTAGTGTGTGCGCGCGCGCTTCTTTACAATGTCCCTAAACACAGTGGCGACAGAGTGCTGTCGCTCTTTTTTGCTTTGCAATTGCAATTGCAATTTTATGCTGTTGCCTCTAAAGTTGCATAGCAACTTTCTTTTTCGACTACTAACGAAAACTACACTTCTCGCTGCATTGCGTAAACTAACACGCAGTCGGTTAGTTGGAACTTTGAATTTTGCAATTCGCTGAATGTGGCCGTACTCCTGACATCAGGCGCGTGCTGACAGCTGCTGCACTCCTTTTCTATCCACCGCGGCTACGTCGTGTTCTATGTCTGGCGCATGCGTCACGTCACGCCTTCGCCTGCTGGCCGCGCTGCCAAAGGAAAATAAGTCTAGAAATCGTAGAATTCATTGCATTTATTATTGAAATGGCGCGTTAACATGTACACGACGGCCTCGTAGGTGGACATCATGATGGCGGTATTTGGTATCTGTCGCACCAGTTGCGTTGTCAAGCCTCTGTAAAGAAGTAAACACAAAGTCAGAAATATGTACCACTTTCCACATTACGTTTAACATTAACAATATTGTTAACACAGAAACTCGCTAATCGTGTCATGCTAATTTTTGGGTATTGACTTTAGAGTAAAATTTTTGATAATAGTAAAAAAACAAAAATAACGAAAAGATAATTAAAAATTAGAAAACTGCGCTTGTTTACAATTTTCATAAGCAAGATTCGCTTGCGTTAAACTGCCATTAAAAAATTGTTTCGCAAACTTCGAAAGAAAAAGAATTTCTGCACATTTAGGTTAACTTTGCACTTATCGGCATTTTAATTCGACTTAGGTGCTTGGCAGGGAACGTGCGCAGACTTGATTAGCAAATCAAGCAAATGCCAGACGTAGACAAAATTTTAACAGATAGCTGATTGCTACATTAAAAATAGATGACGTAAAGCGCTACACTCCAGTGCGATGGTTACACAAAATGTGTGAAATTGATTCTAAATTAATTCATACTTAAAATAAACTACGACTACTTTCAGTCAAGTTGAACGTATTAACAAGTTTGTTTCGCAAACATTAACACCAAAAAAAATTATTCTAAAATGTAAGAAGAGTGTACCATTGTTTAGGAAACTACGTAAGCAAAATATATAACCCAAAGTTTTCATGACTTTTGCTCACAAATTTCATAAATAATAACACTGCACAACAAAATCAAATCTGACAACGGATTCTGGTAGAGGGGGAAAAAAAATATACGTGTATCCGCGGTCGGTATAGTACCAATTTTAAATAAGTACGAAATAAACACTTAAACACATTTTCATTTTGTGTTAAATCTTGGGGTTCAAGTTAATTTGTGAGCTTTGGTGTATTCAGAGACCTATAGTAGAATTTTATGGCGAATATTTTCGTGGTACATTTTGTCCTTAAAAAGCATTTTAGAAAAAGGGCCAAATTGACCCATACAAATAGGAGCTACAGGGTTAATATGCTCCACAAAAATGTTCTCCGTAGTATTTTACATCAAATTGCTGATCACATCACATACCTAAAATGTGAGGTTACATGGTTTTCGTATGCCGATTCACCATAAGAATGTGCAAAAAGGGGAAAACTTTGACCCCCCTAAAAAACAATTTACACGTAAACTTTCAAAACGCCAAACGCGTATATTTTTTTCCCCCCTCTACCAGAATCCGTTGTCAAAACCTTGTTATTTTTTTTGTGTTGTACAGTGTAATTTACGAAAGTCAATTGCTACTGTTACAAACAATCCAGAAATTATAATAACAATTCCTAATTTACCTATACAGTCCGATTCGACCCTCCTCCTTCCAGACGAGATGCAGCGTTTGCCAGAATTTATTATATTTATTGCCCTCTTCGCGCAGTCTCGTTCGCGCCACTTCATGCGGATACGCGATACACGACGCCACAGTCTTTGATACCGCACCAGCTGCCATGAATTCCAAGAAATCTCTCGACGATTTTGGATCCGTCGTTCGCTGGTTGCGCATCTCAATCTGTCATAGAAGCCAAAAGTCAATTTCACACATCTCAATATGCACCAAATTGATACGCACCACTTTCGACTTGATGAACTCGTAGATGACAAAGTGCACCACTGTCTCACAGATGCCAAAGTAGCTGGCAGTGATACCCTTGTAGAAGGCAGCTACGCCACCCCGAGCGTACACCCGCTCGATGCACTGTCGCACCGTCATTTGAACTTTGGAATTGTAGTCTAGCTGCAGGCGTGTCTTCACGAACCAGATGGGATTTGTGAGCGTCGATGACACAAAGCCAGCACTGGCGGCGCTCATTATGTGCACCTGCGGCGAATCGGCTTGAATAAAACTGCAATTCGATTGGAACAAAGTTGTGAGTAGGTGAGAGCGTGTGAGAGAAGCAGATGTCGGTGCCACTTACCCTAAGCTATTCAAAAAATTCTTTGTCTGTGAGTAGGTGCTGAAGTACATGGCACGCGAGGGCGCCACACCGATGAGATTCGGCCCCAGGCCTTTGAAGAGAGCGCGCGGCCCTTCGTTTTGTACTATGTGCCTGAAACATAACAACATTCAAAATTAGTATGAGGACATGCGTTAGAGTTGGTTGAATTACGCACCTTAGACATTGTATGATGCTCATGGACTTGGTGGATGTGGACGAGATGCCGCAATGGGAAATGGCCATAATCTGCAAAACAACAGGGCGTTGTAAACATTACGACGAGCTTAATGAGCGAGCTTTGGATATGGCAATGCAGACAGCGTTAATGAGCATAAATTCGGCCAATGAAGTGGTCAATTGTATTAGCAGCAATTGTGTGTGCGCGAGTGTGTGTGTGTGTGTGTGTGTGGTAAAATAAAGAGAATAAAAATTGGTACTACCCTACGAACACCCCCAATCACCTGTGGCTGCGACCTTTTACGCAAAATCGTTGTGCTTAGCTTACGTCGTTGTTCGGGCCGAAGCAGCTCGGCGGAGCCATTGGTGGAGCCCGGCGGATCGACGATGCGCGGCGGTGTAATGAATGCTGTCGAGCTTTGTTGGCGTGTCTTGACCACTTCCAAGGGACATGTTACAACCGCACCAACTGTACCAGCAGTTCTGTAAATCCATGAAAAACAACAACAAACTCCATTAAAAATAGTTGACAAATATTTATATGAACAAAGGGTATGGGAGAAATTTTTAAAGGCGGTACAAACAAAAACAGAAACATTAAGCAGACCCATATTTGAATAGAAACACTGTACTTGTATCTAAAAATAATTTGTAGAAAATAATAAATCTAACGTAACCGTCACAACGACGACATTAGCAACAGCAACAGCCGTTTTTCAGCTCACATTTACGCGATTGTTGTTGCTGGCAGGAAGAAATGTTGCGTTTCAGTACGAACTATATAAATAAACAGCAATTGACGTTGGTTTCGCTCATTTGCTGTGCACACAAACACAAAAATCAAGAAAACACAAAAGCTTCAAGTTTTTGGCGGCTATGGTTGCCGGCGGGATCAGTGTTTGCTGCTGTCAAAGTTTGAGCCAATTGGAATTGATTCGAACTGCAGAGTAATTTTTGAATTTTTGATGATTCACTTGAACAAGTCTGCAAATAGCCGCAATAACCACAAATAGCACAAAGTGCAGCGGTTGGTATGGCAAACGAATTCAATGAGCACAGAATAATTGCTGAAAAACTAAATGAAAACTAATTCAATTAGCGCAGAACAATATTGCTTGAAACAATATTTGACTTTTTGAGATAATTGAGGTGGAAAAGTGAAGTGAGTGAAAAATGGCTTTTTGTTATTTCATTATTAGAATTTTTGTATTATTTTTTTATTTGAATTTACCATAACAACCAAAATGATTGTTAAATATTTGTAAACATTAAAGCATGAAATTGGCAATTTGTGGAAGCGTTTAATTTTTGTTTACAGTTGTTGCCATTTGTTAGTCAAAGTCAAAGCTAAAATAAATCATTTGTAGTGGCATTTTCTTTATGATGAAAAACAAAACCCGTGAAATATTGTCATATGTAATGAAGGGCTGCCACAAATCTGTTCTTGATTGAGACAGATTGCCCAAGCAAATAACCACCTAAGAAGGTATAATTAAGGAGAAACTGTACTTTGCAGTAGGGAGCCTAATCTCTCCTAACCAGCATGTTTCCTGGCGGTATTCAGTGAATTCTGTTTTTCTGCATTTCAGAACACAATGGACACAATACTTATATACCGATTTTTCTGAAGCTTTCGACAAAGTTTCGCATGACATTATCCTGTCTAAGTTTTCGATTTTGGGATTCCATTCAGTTTTCCTGGATTGGATCAGATCCTATTTAAGCCACCGGCATTGCATTGTCGTTGTTGATCATGCCACTTCTAAACTGCAGGGGAGTATTTTAAGCCCTTTTTTCTTTGTTCCCTTAATAAACGACATCAGTTCTTGCTTTTCCTTCTCCAACTACTTGCTCTATGCCAATGACTTGAAGATTTTCTCTGTTGTACGTAATTCGTCTGATTCTTTAACCCTAATTCCCAGAAGTGAGCCTCACAGTCTCACTTAAGATTTCAAATGGTGACAAATCCAAAAGATTTTCGATTCCATTATTTTATGTAATCCTCTAATGGAATGTTAGAATTATATTGCATTAATAAATTTAACATTTTAGACAGTTTTTGTACTTTTTAAACAAATGTTTTGCAGTAATTTAGCTCATTTAAACCTTACAGTCTCACTTCTAAGTTGACGTTACTTTTACATTTCTGGGAATTAGAGTTAAATATCCAGTCCGACCTCAATAATGTTCTCGCGTGGTGCAGTAAACATCGTTTATGTCAGCAAATGTTTTCACTCAACTTTTTCGAAATCCACTAATACAATGCATAGTCAAATAAATGATACAGTGAAAACTTCATCTGAAATTTCTGGCTCAGTTTTAGAAAAGGTGACTGAGATCAAGGATCTGTTGTCCTATGTCTCGCGTGCCTACTCTATGTTAGGGTTTGTCCACCGCAATTCTTCCTCCTTTTCCAATCCATATACGCTCAAGCTTTTGTATACTACATTTGTTAGGTCCAGACTGCTGCTTTCATCTGGAGACCTTACCATGCTTCCCATTCAAATCGCTTAGAACGTATCAAAAGAAGATTCCTAAAGTTTGCCCTTCGCTCTTTTCATTTTTCTGAGCCCCAGTCTCCTTACAGGTCTCGATGTTCATTGCTGAGTCTAAAATCACTTGAATCCAGGAGGTCTGTCATCTCCATGTCTTTCATTTTTGATATAGTCAATGGAAACATTGATTGCCCTTCTCTTTTGGCCAAAATAGCTTTCAATGTGCCAACACGTTCCCTCAGACATGTTTCCCCTTTTTCTGTTGAGTTCTCTAGAGCAGGAAGCTAGGCCTTAGTCTCGCGTAAGCGGGCTGTCGTGCCAGTCAATTATTAAAATTTATTCTCTAGAGCGCGATATGGTAGTAACGCTGCTATTCCTCGAGCCTTAGCTGAGTTAAACGTGCTGTCGACCTTTTTAATGTTTGATATATCTGTCCCTAAACAATTGTTCACTTCCTTTGTTAACTTCCAGTTTCCTGTTTAGGTTTAAGTTTTCCATAGTGTTAATTGGTCTGTAAGAATTGTTTTCAAAGACAGAATTTAAATAACTTTAAAAAAATAATAAAACTCCCAGATAAAACAAACAAACCATTTGATAAATACATTTTAATTATTTCCAGCAAATTATACTTAAGCAAAGAAGTCAAGAAGTCATCCAGTTGTGTGGGCACTTCAGAACTCCCATATTTTCAAGTATCGAAATTTTTCATATACAAAATGTTATTGAGGTAAAACAGAGAAAATATACTTCTTAAGAAACGTTTTTCGGAAAAATGCGTTTAACGTTTAACATTTTGTTAATTTCGAATTTACAGTTCCATTCCTTAATATTTTATAAAAATAATCTAAACCATATTTATTTGACTCATCATTTTTAAACCTGAATCTTTTCCTGTACCCTTACAGAAAACGTTTTCATAAAAACATTCATCTACGAAGGTAAACAATTGGCAAATTGCTGCTTGTTCTTATAAGTTCTTCTTCCAGTTCTTCATAAAAAATTCTTATAAGAACAAGCAGCAATTTGCCAATTGTTTACCTAAGTAGATGAATCTTTTTAGAAGTTAGCGACAGTTCAAATCAAAAGACTTGCTCTAAAACCAAAATATGAGCTGAAACGGTTTCAAAACGGTCTGATCAAAATATACACGCAATTTCCCAATTAAATATATGACGCCTGAGATATTGTCAAAATCTTTCTTTTCTAATTTGGTACATCTGTCATCTGCTGATCACGTATCCGTTTGAGTGCCATCTTTTGTAGATATTGTCAAAATCTTTCTTTTCTGGGTTGATACGTCTATCATCTGTGGGTCAAATATCTCTTTGAGTGCCATCTGTAGGGAACTTGTAATTTTGATTATGATGATGCTTTGTAAACAAGTCAGCGTTTGCGATTTTTGCTATGTCGAGTTTAGTTCAGCAATGAGTTTGTCCGAAATTTTGTGTTTCCAACAAGGCGTTAAAGCGTTTAAGAGAAAATGTTTGTGGCAAGAGGTCAAAATTGTAAAAAAACAACTCGATATTTTTTAGCCACGACAACGCACCGTCTCATACATCTCTCGTGACTAATTTACCAAAACAATGTTTATACCGTTCCGCAAGCTGTCTTTTTAGCCGACACGGCTCCTTGTGTCCTTGTTTTGAGGCGAATGAGGCGATTAATTCGCAAAAGGAGCTGAAGTGATCCCACAATTAGTCTATGAAATGTTTTCTAGATTGAAGAAAGTTTTGGAATAAGTGTGAGTATTGTTTGCAATGAAGATTATTTTGGAGGGAAAAAAGGAATATCTATAAAAAAAATGTTTTGTTTTATTGAAGAATTCCGAGCATTTTTTTATCAGAACAGCTTAACCCTTTCGCTATTTTGTTACCATATGGCAACATGCTACTTTGTGGACGTCTGCATCCTCTATGGTTGCAAGAATACATTTTTTTGTAGGTCTTTAGAATAGTTTGAAGTTTTAGGAAACATACGAAATTAATAAACTGAATATTTAAGTTTAAAGAAGAGAAGTATACACGTTTTTGTAATGGTATATCTTAACATAGTAAAGGAAGAAGAAGCAGAAAAAATTAGAGAACTTTTTAATTTGACGTTTTCTTTCAATTTAGATACTTTTGTTTTTTAAATTTTGGCTGAAGTAAATGAAGAAATATTCAAATTTTCGTTATGCGTAAAAAGTTTTATGTTTATGTAATTATTACAGCCACAGCGATGTGGTGGCTCTCATAGAAAAACACTCTAAAATACAGGGTCCGAGTATAAAAATTAAAAAGTTCTTATGGAATGTTGCTAATATAACCACATAGAAGCCTAAGACGTAAAATTTAAAATTTTAACTTTCCCCAGTAAAAACCTGTAGCGAAAGGGTTAACTAATTTTTTACATTAATTAATTAATTTAGAATTTATTTTATTGTGAGCGCCTTGAAAATTGAAGGATTAATAAAACTAGAAAATACAAAAATTTCTTTTTCTAAATCCATTTGCAACTAATTTGCTTCAATGAAGCCTTTGTGCAGATATTAATTCGTGTGTCCTTGCACGATTGCGGACATCGTTACCCTTTAATGCTGAAAAGCTAGCAAACTTGATTAACGTTTCATTGTTAGCACACCATTTATCGCCTTAGGGCGTTA
Organism: Melieria picta; assembly: GCA_964056695.1. Lineage (NCBI taxonomy): Eukaryota > Metazoa > Arthropoda > Insecta > Diptera > Ulidiidae > Melieria > Melieria picta. The sequence goes on along the minus strand of OZ057399.1, from coordinate 113,593,306 downwards.
AATTGGGAATGGAAGGGTATTAATTGGTAAAGTTAATTACTTCACGCTCACTGTGAAATGGCTAGAAACAAAAACAATAACTGTGTTTATTCAAATGATTGGCACAGTTGCATGCGGCATGCGACCACTTTTCACGGCTTTACAGTTAATGTTTACAGCTATCAACAAATTCAGCGGCCAATCGCAAATCAATCTCACTGACGCACTACCAATTAACACTCCAAACGGCTCAAACAACTTGAATGAGCGGCCATGATCAACATTTTGCATGTTGATGGCTTATCGGCGCAGTTTATTTGACGATATTTCAACGTTTATTGTTTTTATGGATTGGCCAAATTGCGCTACCACCCAGCACAGTGCAGGCGTGTTATCAATCACAGGGGGGGACGCTGGATGGCGCATCAAATTTTCTCATTAATATTGTAACCACTCGAGCAGAAGTGGCGGCGGTCAAGGCGAGGGGTACGCACCATTTCACATTATGCTACAATATGGCGTAAAGTCGGGTTGAGTGTGAGCGACGCGTGGGTGCACAGTTGAGTGCAGATAATTTTGCGATTATACCTGGTTGAAAGCTATTTTGACGTTGTCAAAGGAATTCACTTACGAGAGTGTCGGTACACAAGTAAATGACATACGGTTTAATAAATTTTTGTCCACCTTTGTGCATAATCACAACCGTTGTTTACACAACTCTTGACACTGAAAATATTTAGTTGTTTGATCAATAAACAAAGCGGCAGCAATTACGAAACCGGCGCTAGAGACGCCGGCAATGCCTTATTGCAGCGTTTATATGCCCACCGACTAAATAATATAGAATTTCCAACAAATCAAATTGCAGCTGAAATTACTAGATTAATCAGGAGCGTGAGCCAAGCAGTCGCATTATTATTTTTACATTCAACAAAAACAAAAAAAAAAGAACCAGCGTAGAAATGCCACTAATGGCAACAATCAAATTTAAATATCAACAACAATTACAGCGAAATTACCGTCTCCCAATGAATTACCGGAATGTGCGCGTGTGTGTGTGTCAATGCACAAATTATGAATATTAAATAATCAAAAACATACAACGAGCACCCAACAGGCAAAACTATCGTCTCTGAAATACATAGCAACCGTACGAACCGGTTTGGGTCAGTTTGGCAGCGCTCTTCTGGCGATAACCTCAGAGCAGAGCCGGCGATATGGATCAGTCTCCTCATAAGGCGGGCAATTTTGAAAATGGGCACAGCGACTGAATGAATTTAAACTTTTTTATGGGTGATTTTCAAAAAATAAAAAAAAACCTTTTAAAAGTGCGATTGTAAAAATTTTTTTTTTATTAGCACGTGTAGACATCTCTAACGATCGACATTTAATATTTTAGAATTTATCTTTTTTTAGCTATTTTTACGGCTGACGACAGACTGCAATACAGTGCAATGTGGTTGCTCATTGTTGCGGCAAAAATGCGCTTTTCAAATGTTGTATGCATATGGATCGATCATGCGTTTCGAAGGGGTATGTAATTTCATATTTTATTTACAAGTCGCCAACAACATTTGCATACAAACAGGTGATGTATTGTATGTACATAAGAATGTCTGTAAATTCCACTGAAGTTTTTGAGTAAATTGCCTATACAGAGCACAAAAACGAAGCGATTTAATGTGTGTTGAATTGGTTGGTTTACATACTGTAAGCAGGTTTAGAAAATAGCATCAACGTCTGTAGACCCTGCGGAACAACACAGGAGACTACTGACCAAATCATACTGCAATGTGACGCAGCAGGAATAATTACCCGAGCCTGTATTTTCTTGTAGAAGAGGACATCATGCACCTGAACACCCATGAGTTACTAAATTTTATTCAATATCCTTAGCTTCAATCCTTTCAAAAAGTCAGTAGCTGACCGAGAGAGATACCAGATTTCTCAGCATCAAACAAGTTATTTAAAATTAAAAAAAAAAACCTAATAAAATTCGGTTCGGTGGGTCTAGGGGATGTTCACTAACTGTTAGTAGTAGAGATCATCAGAAAAATCAGAAAAACATGTTCAATATTAAATACAATCAAGGCGAATTCATACAGGTGATAGCGTAAGGGCAGCAACAAAATTCAATGTATTTTGTTTTTGTTTTCTGGGTTTAGATTGTCAAAATCAGCACAAAGCTTTCTTTTTTCATTTTTAAACTCTCACAGTTTTACACAGGCATTTTGACAATCTTGACCCTTTCCACCACAAAAAAATCAAATCAGTTGATTCAACGAGGTCACCTGTAATAATTCGCCTTGATTTCGACTTACTGAACAAATTCGAAAGTAGTTTTCAATAGCATAAACAAATATTTGTTTGGAAATATTCATGTTTTTTTCATTATTTTTGTTATTTTGATACCAAATGACCACACGGGTGATCCCAGGCACTTCCGCCACCATTTTGAATAGAACTAACACAAAATTTTTTTTACGTACCTCAGTATGTGTTCAATAAGCCCTTTGGAAAGAAATCGTCTAATATTTCCCATAGTCGCAAAATAAATCGTTAAAGTTAGGCCTTTTTTCGAAAAACCGACTATCACCAGAGGAAGATAGGAAGATATGAGGTATGGAAACAATTATTTATTAGTATTTATATTATTTATCGTGAGTTTTATTCAAAATTGCGATGGAAGCGCCTGGGATCATCCAGGTAAGTATTGGTCAAGGACGAATACAAAAATCTATCGCATTTTTACTGAACTTTCGATAGACACCTGTGACTGATTTTTGACTAAAAGTCGAATTTTAACCATCAACTACTCTTCGTTTTCATCTGATGCGGCATCGTATGACTTTCACCGTTTCAAAAAAATGCATTTCGCTATTAAACAAAGGCTTTTTTAGGATGAAGAAGCCATCCAAAACGCTTGAACCGACATCCTGAAGGACATTCCAGTCGATGTATACATCGTATCCAATAGCCAGAATATTCGACTTAGGTTGTGCCCAGGGTTTGTTGCTCACCATGTGAAACCAATACACCAATTAAAGCCAAAAGAGTCTCGTAGACTTTGAAGCTAAAATCATGCAGAACATACAAAGTGAAACTTTGAAGCGAGATTATCTGCCTTAGATGTCACAAACGTTGGGTAATGGAATATCAACTTACATTACCCATTGCCTGCTTTAAAGACAAAAATGTATTGCAGTTTCATGCATACATAAAGTTTTTTATCATAACGCACATGTACACATACATATTTATATATTTCAGCAAACCCCATTTTGTTGAGAAATTAGTTTAAGAACAGTTACGTAGTTTGACTTTGTTTTCTTCTTCGGTATTTATTGTGTTTATAGTCCAACACCCAGTCATTAGAATAGCCGCGGAAAATATCGCATTCTAGTGTAAATATGAATAGGCGAAGGTGTGAGCGATTCAAGCGAGTAAAATTGCATTCGAAATCAAACGAAACGTGCATAAAGCAATCAAGTAAACAAATTTGCAAAAGAGAACTTGTGAAAATTAGCAATGCAAATGCATTTCCTACTCGCAAACAATATTTTCAGCACATCGTTTCGACATTGTGAGATAAACGAGTTTCTCGTCAAAATTAACATTTTGCATAGATCTATTTTTAAGTCAGAGATTTTGGCGGCTCGTTCAGTGGAACGCAAAAAAGGGTACAATATATTTTGCTGAAAAGTTGTGAATTCTATGCAGACACTATCAGCCAAATACGAGCGCTACACAAGATTTCTCAGGGTCAAACTTTTAAACGAAAAAGTAGTGATAGACTCGGCAGTGGACTGTTGGACACTGAACCCAGACATGTTGCAGGTTCAAGACAAGTACCGGAAGTGATACAAATTAAAAAAAAATAAAAAACCAAACATTACAAAATCCAAGTCCATTATCTGCCCCATCAAACAAAAGCTTGCGAACAGTCAAATCGACTGCACTTAATTGCTTCGGCAGAAATTTTGCTCCGAAAATACTCGCAGCAGACATGTGTCAGCGTCTCTTCGGCGTTCATTTCTCCTCCTGTAATATTTATAGAAGCAATTACGAAAATGCTAAGCGATTTATACAATATTTGCATTCGTAGTTCGCATATCAATACGTGGTTTTCGCGAATGGCGCCGAACAAAATGTGGCGCAATTTAATTATTAATGACTAATATCGAAATAATCTGCAGCAGCAGCTGTCGGATTTTGTGTACACATGTAAAATGCGATGATTCGACGATGCGATTGATGCGCATTTCGGTGCAAACAAGAATTGCTGTTTGCCATTAAAATGTTTTGCAAAATAAACCAATTATTGAGCTAACTTTCAACGCACCAACATACAACCAAAGCACTATCGTCATGGCGATACGCGGCAATAAACTGCAGTGGAATTGGTTTGGTTGAGTTCGTTCGTCGGCCAGCACATGTTTTATGGGGCGCTACAAACACAACAATTAACCGTAACATTAACGAAATCTTTGACTGTCAGTGGTACGATACGGTCCGAGTTTGTGCTTCTTATCAGCGCCCAGTGGCGTTGCGTGTATTGTGTGAATTGGCGAAGCGTGCGTATTATCACGGCTAATGAATGGGAATTGAAATCACCGGATCAGGTCACAAGCTACCTTATCTCATGGTCGAGAGTGCTTCAGACATTGAATACAGACATAAGAAGTGGGACTTCATGTACTTAAGGCAAATAAATAGGACAAGATAGGATAAAAATGAAATAAGTTACGAAAGCAAAAACCACTTCACGGTTTCTTAATAGGTTTTTGCATGCCAAATCGATTTACTTGGTATGAAATGTGGCTAATTGGGAGAAAGTTAAAAACTAAAACCTAAGTTAACGTCGAAAATGATGGCACATCATTCAACATGCAAGTTTAGAGTTAGTAAGGACCTTTGACTACAAAAACTAAGGACGCACTTCTCGCAACTACTAACATTTCTACAGTTTTATGTAAAGTCCAGGTGGCAAATATTTTTTTCTTAGAAAACTGTCATTGCCAAACGTTGGTAATGGCTTTTTTATTCGGTATCTTCTTCTTCTTCTTGACTGGCACGACAGCCCAATTACGAGACTAAGGCCTAGCTACCCGCAATCATCCATGTTGTGCGTGCGAGCTAGCCAGCTGAGCTACGGCGGCTGCCGTTTTTTATTCGGTATAGGATCCCAAAACCAAGACTTTTGACGACTAAGCTACTCCATTCTGTTGAAATTTGAAGGTCGTTTTATATTAGAAATTTAGTATTAAAGAGGCTGACCGACAGCCTCAAAGGGCGGCGGCTGCTAAAGCCTTCCATGGACCTAAGCCTTTTATTGGACTTACGTAACTGGCCATTAGAAACCGTTACCGGGTTACGGCTTGCCACAAACTTTCTGCTTTGTGCGCGCCTTCTCCAGTTGGTCACACCAAGACATGATAGGGCGTGCTTCCACCGGAGACACGGTCTCCCTCTTCGCAGTCGACCTCCAACTACCGCGTAGAATACCTTTTACGTCGGAACTTCAAGTCCATACGGGAGACATGACCCAGCCAGCGTAGCCGCTAGATGATTGATTCGTGATTCGCTGTGCTACGTCCATGTCTTTAAATAGCTCATACAGTTCATTGATTGGTTGGTTGGTATTCGATAGTCGTTGCCCATACAAACAGGGCCAACAATTTTGCGACCTTCCTCTCGAAAACCCCAACGGTCGCTTTGTCGTTACGCGACACTGTCCATGCTTCTGTGCGATAGAGGAGCACGGGCAGAAAAAGCATCCTATAGAATACAAGACTTGTCGGTCGAAAGAGGTCTTATTGGACTATGTCCACTATACTTTAGTACAGTTTCTATGACATGAGGAAAGAATCAGTAATTCTGACTACGGCACCCGAAAGTCTTCTTTGTTTTAATTTGAAATGACGTTCGTTTTGATTAAGTCTGAACACAAATCTACAACGATAAATCACCAGTCTCCTGACTGGGTATTCCCGACCGAGGAAACATCTTTATCTTAGCATGGACTAGAACAGCTAAGTGCCTGTAGGAGTTGCTGCGAGGACGAGGACTATGCGGTTCATTATATCCTCTATTGTGTGAAGGTCATAACGTACCTAAACCTATCAGAGGTTATAAGTTTCATTAGAGCCATATGAAGAAAACAAAGTTTGAAATGTAAACAAGCTGATAAGAAATTTATGTACAAAAAATATTCCAGAAAAAACCCACTTTCTGCAATTCATTAGCTGAACAGCAATGCCCTTGACATACATACATTCAAACACACTCCATACGTGCTCGCGTTTACTGAAATGATCGAAAACAACTGCAGCTGCTGCTGCTTTCTTTACTTTCAAGTATTGTAAATTGACTTAAGAATCATGAGAAATGCGTCAGTAATGCGCAATGCATTTTCATTTATTTCCATTATATGTAAAGCAGGCAATTTGGTTAGTCAGCTTTTCAATAAATTAGGCGACTTATATCGTAGTACTTAAACAGTTATTATATATGTAAGCCGGTGCTTGTATTGCGGCTGAGTCGCTAGTAGCGCAGTTATCATCGCGTCGCATTAAGTGCCGCTTTGCTAATTGTTTACGTAAAACGCAGACCGAACGGGGAGTAGGTGCACAGACATGGGCGGCCGCCATATGCCGCTAAGTAGACGGACCGGCATTATTGTCGTTAATTGGCAGTTGTGCACTCGGGTCTTGTGTACGGTCGCGTGAGGCAGCTATTTGCGTGTCGGACGCTCGCCCAACCCTATGCAAAAACGTGTGTAAATTTCCACTGCCAGTTGGTACCAAATATCCAGCGATGACATTTGTTTGTTTGCCAGAACGCCACGTTGTGGTGATGGTGGAGGCTTCTCGCTGTCGCAATGGCGAAAAACAACAGAAATCGTTACGTGATTACGGGCACAGCGTGGCCGACATTTTCACTTGTTGCACAGAAGAGTTGAGCGCAGGAGAGAGTGAGAAAACGAGAGCGAGTGGAAGGAAATCACCCCCACTGGCGCCGGCTGCGGTGTGGCGTCGAAATGGAGGCACTCAATTTGAGGAAAACACGTTCGCAGTCGACCTAGTTGGTAGTTTATGCCAAAGGAATGCGTCTCATTTGGGTAGACACACAGCTGATAGCATTTCTAAATGGCTACGTGGCTGACGACACGAACACGTATGAAGCGTTCATGTTAAAGGCGCCCATCAGCTGTCTGGGTCGAGATTAAAGAGTTGAAATGTAATTTATTGACCTTAAATTAATAATGTCATTAAAATTACTTTAACTTATAGACTGTAATGTCTGCACACTCTGCCAGGAAATATTATAAACCTACACACACAAATCTATTATCAAAAAATATATAGCAAAATCCAGTACACACAAGAACCGAGGCAAGTATTGTGGCCTTGCACATGTACCATAAATTGCGAGTAAATGTAATTAAGGTTATCATTGCGGCTTTGGAAGCTGCGTCGTTGCTGTTGCATTGAACTGAGTCAATGTGCTAGAAAAAGTTAGTGACCGCCTTTGAACTCCTTCCTCGAGCAACGAGAACAACACGCTCCGCCAGAAAAAACAAACAAAAAGATCAAACGAAAGAAAACGCAAACTAGACAGCGACGTTCGCTACCAATACGCCAACCTTAGGCGCATGGAATGCACTTTTCCGCCGTCTCCCAGCTCTCTACTCATCGCCTGACATTGCGTGCAATGACACAAACAGGGTCGAGCCAACGCACAAAGGCGCTGCAGTAGAAACACGGATATGCGCACATAGTGCCACAATTTCTAGTCAAGTGAAATGTATGCAAAATACACGGTTTAATTTATTTTTTCAAGGTACAACTTTTGCTTATTATATTCTTGCGCTGTTGCCAACAGCAGCCAGCGGCAACAAATATTCGCGCGAATTTACGTTCTTACTTGCAATAGTAAGCAAAACAAACAAGTCGCCACAAGTGAGGATTGTGAGTTGTTGACTTGTTGGTGTAGTGTTCCCGGCCGGCATTTTGCCAGCCAATCGCCGCAACACGCTACGATAAAACGTTTCCAAGCGGCTGCAGCATTTGGTGGCTTCTCCGGCTTCACAACTGCTCACTGATAGCGCCCCCATGCACTACGAAGGTCCACTTCAGCCTCAGCGTGTGTGTTTTTGTCTAAGGTTAACGTTGGAAAAATGCTGCACAGTCACAAGGCAGCACAACAAGGGAGGGGAAAGCAACCCTGCAGAGAAAGCATTGCGCCGTTGATGAATGAAGCACGTGTTTTAACCCCACCCGCTGAAAAAACCGAACATTGGGTTAGTTCAAGAAGGGAAGCGAGCTAAAAACCAAAAGCGAGTAGTTAAAGATCGAAAAGGAGAATAGAAAAGATTGAAGACAAAACTTGTGGGTCTTTGCTTTAATTTTGACAAGTGGGAGGAAAGTGTGCTATGAGAAAGAATAACAAAACAATTTGCTTCTATGATCACATCAGCATCAATTTTAGACTCACGGCGAAGCTGTTTGTGCATTGAAGCGGTTAGAAAGTTGTGTGTTTGAAAACCAAATTTAAATTTATTTAGAAATAAGTATTAGTGCACTAAGACTTTAGTCTTGATTTAGTACAACAATCAAATGAATTCAAAAATTAAAGAACAACATTTGTTTGCCGTCATCAGGCAAGCCAAGTCCTTGGTAGTAAAAACATTGCTATTACAAAGTAGCATAAATCACATGGACCTTTCTTCATAGGCCCGTGTCTACAAATATACAAATATTGCGAAATATTTTGTATTCCACATATCGCCAATAAAAGCTGTTATTTAGAGACCCGAAGTTGTATACAAACATACTCAATTTTTCCAACTGATTACGTTTTCAAGTATGTATCATTAATATAAATATCTGATCAAATTTCAAAATAACAACGCATTGTAGTCAACGTTTTCTGCATTTGCCAATACTTATAACAAACGTGTTTTTGTTGACGTGTAAAAGGTTGACAGCTTTGCTTCGTAAGGCATTTACAGAGCGAAAACGTATACAGGGAAATCTAGTTGAGCCGACAATTTAACGAACTACAATCTGTTATTATCCATTAATCTAAAAATTGCGGATAAAATCTAAAAAGTAGAACTTTGTCAATATGTATTCGGATTTAATGTAGTGATTTCATTTAATTCTAATTCTAAGTTTATTTGAGATTTAATCGAATCCAATCCAACATTATGAGTGATTGATATGTATAAATTTTAACTACTTTTGGCTTTAGATAGGAAAAACCATATCTTTCTCATGCTCATTTCTCATATTATGGTTCTAATTGCTTCGTTACAGAATGAATACACTACGGCACCACGGTGAAGGGCAAAGAACTGCTCTTTTTATGGATCAATCTACCGCTCTGAGCTCTCAACTTGACATTTATGGTATTTTATTTCAGCCATATCCACACAACTCACTACTACCCCCCACCAAATTTCAAGCAAATACTCGTTTGAAGCTTCTCCACGCAGCGAGCTTCAACATTTGAATACAAAGTTTTCCTACAGGGCCAATATCGTTGTCATTGCGATTATTTAAATATAATTCACATAAACTCGAGGTTGTGTAGCGGTATACAGAGTGGTAGAGCTGATAAGAGCGACTGGGTCTTAAGTCCGCACTGAAGAGGCGCTTTTAGCTTGACGACATAAGCTTTGCCGAACAACAACGACGGTGGGTGTGCTTCGTTTGGAATACTCGCACCACACAACTAGCGGTTTTAGCTTTCTCGATACTTAACTGTCATAGTTAATATATGGGCTTAATTGTTGGAAAATAGCGATAAAGAGTGTTGTCTACATACATACATTTGTTATATATGTATGTCTTAAAGAATACAAAATTATGTCAGTTAATATGCAGCGCGTGAGTAGCGTTGTCTGGCGTCAAACTTAAACTTCCTCAATTATATAGAGCGATTATAAAAACGGAATCTACTCAAGAAAAGAATTGTTAATAATAAGAAAATTCTTCAAACATTTATATAAAATTATTTTAAAAAAATGTTCCTGTAACTAATTTAGCAAAGTAAACTTGGTCTTGAACACCCGGTGTAGGGTGCAAGGCGTTGCATGCGATGTACGTTACATGCCACCGCATACGAAATGAATTTTCAACAGTTCTTTTTGTTGTTGTTTTGCATTTTGTTGTTTTTTTAAGCTAAAAATAGCTCCACACAAACAATTATTACAAACAAAAAGCACAAAAGCAATTCAAGAATGTTGACAACGACAAATAACCGAAATATGTACAACAAAAACAACAATAGCAGCAGCGGCAAAAACAATAACAACATATAGAGACCCGGTAGACGAGCGACACAGCATGATTTTTCTTCTTGGGTACAGCACTTAAGTTTTTTTGTTTTTGTTTTTCTGTTTAACAGCTGCAGTCAATTTATTTGCTTTTTTGTTTTGCTCCCCAAGTCTTTTGGCATTATTGAGTTCCCCTTGGCGGACATGAAAACTGGACTCCACACTTGGATCTAACACTTCTTGCTCGTTTCTCTTTCTCGCTCTCGCGTGATCTTATCAACTTTGATAATGTCTGAACGGCAGCCACATAAATTCAGGTGCGGCGATAAAAGCAACTCCGAGTCTGCAAGAAATTTTAAAATGTTTGCGTAATTCGAAAGAAAGGAAATTTCCCTGCCTGATAACGCACCGCATTTGCAGACAGTCATTACCCACTCTCGCCCCCTGAGATTTCACTGGCGTTGTGCGTTTAAGCAGGGCGCCGGCTATGAAGCAACCACGCAGCGCTGTCAATGTCAATGCGCAAAAAATGCGCATCTAGCAAATTTTCGTCAAATTCGCAGTTCCCCCTCTGATTATTTCTAAAACATTTCCACCGGCTCATACTCAACGATAAATAGATTTGCCGCCTGTTCGTCATTGCGTGTTCGTGTGCTTCAGTGGTTATTTTTATTGGTGCTATAAATTTTTTAATCATTTTGTTTGGATTCTGCTCAATTTTACTTTGCTATTGCCTCGACCCTCACACGAAAGCATAAAGTAAAACAAAATAAAAACAGAGAGCAGATTTTGTTTGTGAAACTTTGTTTTAGATTTGGGTTTGTGCATTTTTTGCTCACATCTATTTCCGAGATAATTTTGCTTTTTATGTTTTATTGTTGCGTCTTTATTGTGTTTTATTTTAGGCATAAATGCATATTCTTAATTTTTGCGATGTTTATTTTTTTTCAAGAAATTGGAAAGAAAGCTGTTTTCTCGCCTGCCAATTGGGAACAGCTGTCAAGCGCTCTAAAAGTTTCTTGCACAATCGAGTTTTAGAAGAGAGTTCCTGAATCCGTGATACAACCATGTCCTAAATTGAAGATTAAAAGAAGAAGATTTCATTAGGTTCCAAAGACATTTCAATTAATTTTTAGTCTATCAATTGACTGAATCAAAAATCTATTATAACAAAGTTTCAGTTAAAAAGTTAACAATAACATTGTAGAGAAAGGGAATCAAAGAGTAAAAGCCGGTGAAATCTAGAGTGAGTGAAGAAGAATAGAAGAGTGAAGAAAATAATAAATTAATAAATAATAAAAAATAATAAATTAATAAATAATAAAAAATAATAAATTAATAAATAAATGTTAATTGTCCAGATTAAAAACTTTGGCCTGGTTGCTTTAGAGAATAAATAATCCCAAAGTTTCATAGGTTATTTGCAGCTGCGACGAGAGGGAATGATCGGAGAGGTTTTTACCCGGCTCCCGATTTATTATTGTAAATATTTTTGTATACTTTATAGGACGAGAACGTTAGGAGAGAGGGTTCGTGCCCTAATTTTCTCTCCCTGAATATTTTTTATATATTGTATCTAGTTTTCCATTTCCAATAGTTGTTTACTAGTTTCAGCAATCATTTTCTCATTCTCCACACTCGTTCTGGAAATTGGAATATTTAAAAGTTTGCAAAACTTTATTTATTATTTATATTTTCACCTCTCTCTCGCCACCGCAAAGTCGCTTTGTTTGATTATCCAAAACAAAGTGTGACTACTGAACTCCAAGCAACTCCCAACTACACAGCAAAAATTAAATTCACACGTTAGTGCAAATTCCTAAATCATATGCCTACGCAATAAAATGGTAGGACCCTTTATAACGAACGATGCCGATAGATGAAAGGCAATTAATAAAAATCACACAATAGAACAAAGCGCCCGTTAAGTGAACGCGATTGAAGGCGTAGCGGCCGCGGAAGGTAAGCCTACAAGTGCAGGGTAACGGCCTCTCGTTAATCGGTCACTTGCATTGCGCAAGAAAATAAAACAATTCTTTTTTGAAAAAAAAACACAAGACTTTATGCCTATAAATAAACTTAAGTATAATCTGGTCAATAAGAACTTGTGCTGGACAACATTATTCCAATTGGATTGTAAAATGCAGTAAGAGATTCAATAGGATTTTCGTAGGGACAGGGTGGTTCAAAGGCTAGAGAAACGCTTTTTGCGCATGAAAATACTTTAACATTCTTTACCGAATAATGTACCCATCAGAACTGTAAAGGTTTTTAAATCCGCTTAAGGTTTGTACTTATTAAACAAAAAACTCCATAATGTTCTGATAATACCGCAGAATGCTGAACGAACAATTACAACTGCCCTGCCCACAACTTAATAATCTGTGATGACCCTGGCGCAAATAATTCGCATAGCAACGTTAAAACGATAGATTAAAAAATAGTATTAAAAAATTATGAAAAGGTCTGCGCACTTACCCGCCAGCGACCAAATGTATTAAGGTGTCACGTTGACCCTGGGACATAATCACAGGAACTCGAACCGGCGAAGATTATGCAAATCGTAAGCGCTTGGCGGCGTGTATGTTGTAGAAACTATTTGTTTTAGATTTATTAAACCTTTGCGTATCACACGGCTGCAGCCCGGCCGCGTAATGAGCGACAAACTGACGAACACAGCCGGCAATTGCTAGGCGCGTTGCAATCTCTAGCAATGGGCGCTTTAACTTGCGAAATATCGCTGGCTTGTGATAAAATCGAATGGATCGCGAAATCTGACGCGCAGCGAATAAGGCAACGAAATAAACTATGGCAATCGAGTTCGCGCACAAAGCGCAGTCGACGATAATCGTTTCGGCGTAAGGAGAACGTTTCGCGTTCCACGGCCACTTGTTCAGGAGGGACCAAAATGACGGGGCCGCTGCCCCAGCCAAGCTGCGCAGCGTCGACGTTGTCACTGTCGCAGCCGCAATGCAGGATCGCACTCTCACTGGTCGGATTTGCTGATAACGCAACACAAAAACTAACGAAATCTTAAATGCGCACAATTTTTACACTTTTACAACTTTCTGCCCACTTAACTTTTTGTTGGGAAGGGGATGCAGAATGACGATTGTGCGGGTCGCCGAATTCAAGGAATTACACAATTGGCATCGCCTCTGTACTGATTTTCGCTTATGTAATTTTCTTTACCCGTCGAATGTAATTGTTCTACGCTACAAATTACAGTTGCCTGTGACTACTCGAAATTTGCTATATTTTTGCTCTAGATCAATCGATTTTTCTGGAAGTCACAAGTGCAATTTTTTGAGCTTTAAATGCACTTTACACGGAAGCGACGCTTTGAATTTTGCTTAATTTCTTGACTTTCATACAATTTAATTGAAACTCGCAATATGTATGTGCGGTTGGATTTGTTTTATTCTGCCTTTTTTGCAACACTGGCGAAAACGCGTTCTGCTCTGCGTCCAATTCGGCACTCGACTCTCGGCGACGGCGAATTTCCCATTGAAATCGGGTTTGAGCTTTTGCGTTGTGAACAACCGCATGGGGTGTAACTGGGTTGCTTGGTGAGCTTATTGGGTGGTAAGATACATGCACAGGGTGGGGCTAAATTAATAATTTTAGTTTTGAAGGTTTTCACGAATTGGTGCTCATGTTAAGCGTTTTGAAGTTAAACGAATTTTTATAATCAGATTAGTATAACAATAAAGCATATTATTATTCTAAAGCAATTTTTATTAGGATTTTTTTCCAAAAATATGTTAGTTTTTCTGATTGAAATATTCGAATACGAATGCCAGTGACCTATAGAACATATTTAACAGTAGTTTATGATGCAAAAAGATGGATTTCGGTAGCTTACCACCAAAAAAAAATTATTGTTAAAGCTGATATGTTACTTTGGATCAAAATTTGTTTTAATTTCTCATATGATAATGAATTAATCTGTTAAAGTGACAAACTAGCATTCTAAATGATTGCAAGTTACACTTTATTGCGTTGTTTAGCATTTAACAATAGAATTTAATGTTAGAATTGAACTGATACGTAAATCCTCGCAAAGTTCCAAACACAATATCCAGAGAAAGCGTGTGAAAGCTTTTCGCTCACAATTTCTAGTGACTCATCAATTCATCGAACATTCTCAAACGTCAACGAAAATAATTTGTCATAATCATTCTGTTTGTTTCAGTACCTCATTTTGCCTTTGTTTTTATTGCTTCTGCTTTTCATGTTTTCTTTATTCTCGCCTTTGTTTTTATTTTCGTTCATAAAATATTGTAGAATGTGACGAAGAAGAAAAGTAAAGATTTTCCACGCGTGCGTAATAGATTGGTAAATGTGGAATGTGTGTCCGATCAAAGGTGCCAGATGCACTCATTTTGAGAAACAATTATCTGTACCCATGATCATTTATTCGTAGACAGCCATTAATAACAAATCATTTCGGATAAAGATCTAGGTACTGTTTATATATAGTATAGTATGCGTACTGATTACATTCAATGCATGTAATTACACTCAAAGGAACTGTTAAGCAGCCAAAAGTCTGGCAGCACTACCAAACGCACATGGTGGAGCACTTTTTCGAAGCGTTCTTGCAGTAAAATTGTTGAATTATTTTGCTGCCGGTCAATTGCCAAAATGAAGGTGATGAAAAAAGTTAAAACAGTCTCTAAGCAAAAACCTTTAGTTACCATAAAAAAGAAGAAATCCCTGGACAATGGCAAGCAGTTGAAAAAGCCGAAAAAGTTGGTTGAAAATGGTACGTCCGCTGGCGCTAAGCCAAAGGTGCTGAAGAAAATAAAATTGAAGGAAAAGGAAGCACACGCTGGTGAAGCCAAGCAAAAAGTCAGAAAGCCAAAGGAAGCTACTACAAAGTCCAGCAAAAAGGCAAAGCCTGCTAAAAAGTCCACAAAATCACACAAAGATCAGCTGGAGGGTTTGAAGGACATTGATCCGGAATTTTACAATTTCCTCAAACAGAATGACAAAAAGCTCTTGGAGTTCAATTTGTTAGACAGCGACGATTCCGACGATGAAGACGCAACTGATGAACAAGCGCAAAATGGCAAGAAATCAGCAAAAGTTGCTGGGGACGACGGTGACAGCGACGACGCCGATGATGAGGAAAAGTTTCACAAGCCCAGCGCGCAGCTGGAGGTAGCTAGCGATGAAAGTGACTTCGAGGACGAGGCCGAAGACACTATAGCCGCCGATGGCACACAAAAGGTCACCTTGAATCTGCTGCGTCAGTGGCAGCTGCAGTTGGCGCAGCCAAACGTGTCGATTGATGTGCTGCGCAAGGTGATACAGGCTTTCAGTTCGGCATTGACCAGCATCTCCGCTGACGAAGTGCAGGCCAAGGCGCCCAGCGCTTACAAAGTGGTGGGCGCGGCTGCTTTTAACGGTGTAGTGCAGCTCTGTGTCCTGCATCTGCAACCGGCTATACTGCGCGTACTCGGCTTGACCACGCGCTCAACGACACCGCTACACAAAACCAAGAAGTGGGTGAAAGTGCGCGGCTGCCTGCGCTACTATCTGACCGATTTGATCCGCTTAGTGGAGCAAGTGTCGAGCGTGAACATTTTGTCGGTGTTGCTCAAGCATCTGCACCAGATGGCCGGCATGCTGGCTTCCTTTTCGGCGCTGGGCAAGACCATACTCAAGCGACTAATTGTGCTGTGGTCCACGGGTGACGAGACGGTGCGCGTGCTGGCGTTTTTGTGCATCTTGAAAATTACACGCACACAACAGGTTTGTAAACACACTGTCGATGTTGCTGCTGCTATCTCAATTATGAATTTCTTTCAGGTTTCCATGTTGCATCACGTGCTCAAGGCCATGTATCTCTCGTACGTGCGCAATTCGAAGTTTGTGTCGCCGAACACTTTGCCTGGCATCAATTTTATGCGCCGCTCGTTGGTGGAGATGTTCGCTCTGGACCTGACTGTCTCCTATCAGCACGCCTTCTTGTACATACGCCAGTTGGCCATTCATTTGCGCAATGCCGTCATATTAAAGAAGAAGGACAGCTTCCAAGCTGTCTACAACTGGCAGTTTGTAAACTCGCTGCGCTTGTGGGCTGACTTACTGGGCGCTACCACCAACAAGCCTCAGCTGCAGCCGCTCGTGTATCCGCTGGTTACCGTCGCCATCGGTGTCATTCGACTCATACCCACTGCTCAGTACTTCCCACTGCGTTTCCACTGCATTCAGGCTCTGATCGCTCTGGCCAAGGAGACTCGTACCTTCGTGCCCGTGCTACCGCTGATTCTGGAGGTGCTGCGCAGCAACTCCTTCAACCGCAAGCACTCGGCCGTGTCCATGCGCCCGCTGCAGTTCGCCTGCATACTGCGCCTGAACAAGGCGCAATTGGCGGAAAATGGTTTTCGCGACGAAGTGGTCGAGCAGGTGTGTGGCCTGACTCTGGAGTACCTGGCGCATGAGTCAGCTTCGCTGGCCTTCAGCGATCTGGTGGTGCCGACTGTGATGGCACTGAAGGCTTACCTAAAGGAGTGTCGAAATGCCAACTATTCGCGTAAGCTGAAGCAGCTGCTGGACAAGATTCAGGAGAACAGTCGGTTTATCGAGCAGCAGCGACGCAAAGTGACATTTGCGCTAAGCGATATGGCGCAAGTGCAGGCGTGGGAGACGCAGGTTCGCAACAAAGGTCCACCGCTTGCCATTTACTACGCCAGCTGGGTGAAAACGCACGAGACGAAGAAGCGGCGACAGGCTGCGCAGACGGACAGTATCAACGCCGACTACGATGTGCCTTCGATTAAACGAAAGGCAAAGGGCGGCGATGTAGCGGTGAGAAATGAAAACGGCGAGCTAGAACTTTTCCCATCGGACTCGGAGGACGAACAGCTACCAGCAATGGATGACGATGATGATGATGATGAGAAGAAGCAAAGAGCTCCAGCTAAGAGCAAGGACAAGAAAAAGAAACAGAAACAACCGATTAAAAAGCCGGCGCCCGAAGTGCCAGTGGCGAACGAAGAGCCCGATGCAGATGAGGAAGTGGACATTGTGAAGGATTTGGATCTAGACGATTGGTAAACAGTTTTATATTGCGTGCTTCTAAGTAGCAGAAAGTTTTATATTTTCACCTAATTTGAAATTTGCATTAAATCTATAATAAAACAACAAACTCCTAGTAAATAATTTCAATTCGCTCAATACTTCTTTTCTGGATCCTTGCCTGGCACAATCTCGTACTCGTCGTATTTGGGAAATGTGCCAATTGTTTCCGGCTTCTTGGGCAGCGCTTTGCCTTGCGCATCTTTCTCAGCGTACTTTGAGTCCAGCTCGGCGGCGTTGCGTTTCTTCATGTCCATTATCTGTAGATTCCGCACCAGCTCCTCACGCGTGGGCGGTTCCTCGCGTCGACCGCGCAGCCACGCCTCCCACTCGGCGGTAAGCTCTTGATCGAAAGCCTCCTTGTCGTGTGGCTCGAACCATCGCGAAGATTTGCGCTTGCCAATCGATGGATTCGCGGGTATTTCGTAGTATTTATTGCCAAAGTAATCCTCGCCTATGTAATTACCCTTTAGCTGGCGTGGACGCAACGATTTCATAAAGTTGTCGAAGATGATGCGAATCAAATCGCGCGATGGCGGTTTTTGGGCCATTTCGTGGAAACACTACCAGAGACAAATGTTCCTGACACCCAAAGCGTTTGGTAATTGAAAATTTGGTGCTTAGCTCAAAATATTGGATAAATATGAATTTCGAGGTTATGTATTGGCCAAGTGGAACAGCTGATTAAAAGGGCTGCCAGGACCGATTCAGATATAGCCAAAACAGTCCACAATTATAATTTCTTTTGGAAATCAGTTTTAAACATATATAACTTCATCTGTGGTTATGCTCATCGATACTTATATCTATGCTTGAAAGCATAAAATCCTTTCGATTTGAAATATACATTCGCTATATATGTAACCGGCGTATCTCAGCAAATCTACTGGCCAAGACTTGGCAGCACTGTTCAGAAAACATCTGACTGAACTGCGTTCAATTTCAAAACAAACAAACAAACTCGAATCATAGTGACGGCATCAGGTGGCGGACAACATTGAAAAACAGGAAACTGCGACTTTTCCACTTTTTGTGATTGCCCAGAATAGACACAGATAGGAGATGTTTTCACGCAAGAAGCCCGAGCCGCCGAAACGCAGAAACCACGACTTGTCTCAGGTAGGTCTAGGCAGACAGAAGAATATTTTTACGATTGGTCGATTGGTTGATTGCATTCCGACAATGAGTCATCCGATGATTTATCAACATCATCTCCTTCTGTACCACTTCTCACTGCGCTGTCGGCTTTAGTTTATGGGCCTGACGGAAATTCCAGATGATTTCGATCCCACTGCTGGCTACGGCCATGATGATGGCGGCGACAGCGACCTGGAGGCAGAGTTGGCCGCCATAGCCGGAGGTGGTGGTGGCCGACCGAAACCACCACCCAAACCCAAGGCACAGCTGGCTGCCGATTTGGATCAAATGATTGCGGATAGCTTGAAGGATGTCGGCAGTGATGACGATGACGACGCCGATCTGGAGAACGACACAGATTTGATGGGCGAACTGCAAATCATTACTGGTGGCGAAGCTGATGTTGAAGAAATGGCTGACGCTACAGCAGCAGATGCCACAGAGCCGATAGCGAGCGCTGAAGGCTCACCGGGAGAAATGCAAACCTTTCTGCCCACTACTACTACTGACACCATGAGTGTCATACAACAGCGTATCGAAATGTACAAGCAAGCAGAGGCGCATGCCAAAGCGACTGGTGAGAGCGCTAAGGCACGTCGGTTTACGCGTGGTCTAAAAACCTTGTTGGACTTACTAAAGCAAGCCAAGGCTGGAAAGACCATCAATGTGGACGACATACCGCCGGAAGTGGCCGTGAAACCGTTGGCACAGCCTACTGATGGTGAAACTACTTCGCCTTCAGCGGAGGAAGCACCAAAAGTGCCAACAAGAGCAGCACCAACACCGCCGACAACGCCGCCACAGACAGAAACGCCATCCTCGCCGCCGCCTGAACCAGTGCAGGCAGCGGATGACGACGCTGACAAGCCAGCAAATCCGCTTGTAGAGCAGATGCATGAACGACAACGCGAGTATAAGGCGGCCGCACTACAGGCGAAGCGAAGTGGTGACACTGCCACAGCGCTACAGTTCCTCAAAGTGGTGAAGCAATTCGATTTGGTAGTGAAGATGTGTGAGAATGGCCAGGAAGTTGACCTTAGCGACATGCCACCACCACCGGAAGAATTCATGGAGTTCATGGCAAAGATGCAAGCAGCTGCCGAGGCACCAGCTGCAGCAGAAGATTCAACGCCTGCGTCGGTTGTACCAGCGCCTGTCGAGCCGCCCGCAGCAGATACAGATGTCAGTACGCCCACTTCAGTGCTGGAGGCGCTGCAGCAGCGCTTGGATAAATATAAATCCGTTGAAGATGCGGCCAAAGCTGAGGACAACACGAGCAAAGCGCGTCGTTTCGGGCGCATTGTAAAACAATACGAGGATGCCATAAAGCAGCATAAAGCCGGGCGGCCTGTGGCCTACGACGAGTTGCCAGTTCCGCCCGGTTTTGGGCCGCTGCCCGCTGAGGGCGGTGCTGCGCCGCCTCCAATAGCGCCTAAACCCACACCTGCGTCGCCGGCCACATCGCCCAGCGATGCGGCAAACTCGTCCAGTGACGCGTCCATTGACACGCCGAGAGTTGCACCAAAAAGACCATCGCCACACAAACAAGAACTGACAACGCGCGTGTCCGGTAATCAGCAGACGAACAATTTGGCCGAGCAGCAG
This sequence comes from Melieria picta, assembly GCA_964056695.1. Taxonomy (NCBI): domain Eukaryota; kingdom Metazoa; phylum Arthropoda; class Insecta; order Diptera; family Ulidiidae; genus Melieria; species Melieria picta. The sequence goes on along the minus strand of OZ057399.1, from coordinate 113,573,214 downwards.
ATGAAAACGCTGCTGGACCGGCAACGAGAGTTCAAAGTAGCAGCAATCGACGCAAAAAAGGCGGGCGAACTCGAGCAGGCAAAGGAGTACTTGAAGATCTATAAGGGATTCGATTCGTTGCTGAATGCGGCCAGCAGCGGACTGCCGGTGGATCTGAGCACAGTAGGCACAATGGTTGTTGGTTTTGGTAAATGATTACAATGCTTGTTTTATGCTTATAGCTGCCGTTGCCGCCATCTCAACGAGAGAATCTCGAAGCCTCGTTCGCCATAGTGGATTCTGAAGAATGTGATCCGGACGATGATATGTCGGACATAGGGGTGCGCATCGAAGAGCAGCTGGCCAAACAGCTGATGATGTGCAAGAACACCAGGTAGAGGCCGACTATAAATTTCCATCAAAATGGATATGTTAAACGATTTTTGATTGTAGAGATCATCATAAGGCTATGGGCGATGTGGCGGGCATGAATCGCTTTGAGAATCTGGCATTGACAGTGCAAAAAGATCTGGACTTGGTGCGCTATTCGAAGCGCAAGAATTTTCCGTTGCCGAAGTTCCACTACGAAAAACGCAGCTTTAACATTGTGCACTGCAACACTGACCTCACAGACAACGAATTGGAGATTGTGGTGGTACGTGGCATCACCTACAGCGTGCCGAATCCAAAGGACGTGGACACATATGTAAAAGTTGAATTTCCGCTTTTGAACGTGAGTTGGAATGTTGTTGAAATGTCTTCAAAATTCAAATTTGGTGTACGTACGCTTTCAGGACGAGGCGTTCCGAACGAAAACCAACTTGATCAGGAATACGGACAGTCCAGATTATGATCAGGGATTCAAGGTGGAGATACAACGCACGCGCCAATTTCAGCGCATTTTCAAAAGACATGGTGTGAAATTTGAGGTTTACTCACGTGGGTAAGTTGGAAATTGTTAATGGTGAGCTGCACAAATCTTGACCATTTCCGCAAACGCTTACATACGCAATAGGGCAGCCGAGCACGCCGTTGTGCACGTTCTTCATTGACTTGTAATCTGTGTAAATGCGACTAACATAAAGTTCGGTTCATACTTTTTTATAACATATTTTTATTAATTATTATAAACTAGATTAAGGATATTGACTAATTTTTTTAATATTAGCTGCGTTTTTTATTGGTTGTAATGTGAAAAAATTAGTTACTAAATTTGAAGGCGCTAAGTAGGACTATTTAAATATTTTATTTAAACATTTTAAAATGTGTTAGATTTTTTTTAATTTTTGTGTTAGGTTTCTGTACTAATTTTTGAGTTTAAATTTATTGTTTGTTTATGTTTGTATGTTTATATTTGTAATTTGTATTAGAAGACCCAAGTCGCGTAGTCGATCTGTCGTGTTAATTATCTATGTATATACATTTTTTTACTATTTTTGTTATTCTATTTATATTTTAATGTAGTGTATACATTCTGTTTTATATTTTTGTTTTGTTTTATGTATAAAGTTGAAATCACATCAACCTTTCAGTGTAAAAAATGCAGCTAATGTTGTAGGATATTTTTTATTTTGGCTTTAATTTGTTTAATTCTTGTTTTTAATGTTTTTGGCTTTCTCCGCACAAAATCTACGTACACACACATACTATACGCATAAACGTAACTGACCCTTGAACTTTCTGTACTATATATACTTGTATATTTATGAACCGGCTTGTACGTGTTCTGCTCGACTAAAAATCGCTCTAAACACAAAATTAAACGATCACGTGCCAAAATACAATAGTTGCAGCTTAGATTGTTGTGGACTAAGTCGAATACTACCCACGTGTTGTTTCAGCGGTTTCCTGCGTTCGGACGTACTCATCGGCACGGTGACTGTAAAGCTTCAGCCACTGGAGACCAAATGCGACATACACGATACATTCAATGTGAGTAACATTACATGAGATCAGTTCAATGAACTCAATTTGTGTTTATTTACAGCTGATGGAGGGGCGCAAAGCAGTGGGCGGCAAGTTGGAGATTAAGCTGCGCGTACGAAATCCAATTCTCACCAAGCAGATGGAGCATATCGACGAGAAATGGCTGGTGGTAGACCACTAAGCGGACCGCTTGTCCTTGTGGCATTTTGTTATAAGCTTAAAATTAGTTATTTAATCATTGCTTAAAGCGCATTTTAGCACTGCTGTGTTTCATATATAACTGAATAGTTTTAGTTATGGAAGCAATGTTTTCGATTTTGTGTTGCATTCTGTGACGGTAAAGTTATCAAAAACTGCGAAACATTTTGTATCATTTTTACTATCAAGGTCAGAGTAATTGAGTGCATACCTCTCGTGTAAGTTTTAATATTTTAATAAATATTCCAGAAATGTATTATACGATGGCCGAAGTGACTTGGTCGCTATGCTTTCATTTACAACTCTATATACTCCATGGTGGCGGAGAATTTGCTTTTCCTGTTGAAAACATCAACGCCGCGCACTTTGTAGAAGCCTGCAAACGATATGGAAAAGATTTTGATTTGAAATAAATGTGTATCTGAAGTACTTAACAGTCAAGTCAAATATCGTATCCTTGTTCTGCATTCACTCACCGCTTACTTGCTCGTCTAGGGGCGCATACTGAAAGGATGGAAACGGCAAATGCCAACCGTCCGATATGGGATACCAGTCCATAGTCTCATTTGCTTGAAACCACACTTCGTAGCTCTTTAGGCACTGTGTAGAGTTTGTCACTTCGCGCCAAGTTAAAAACACTTCGCCACGTGTTACTTCGGTTGCGAGCAGCTGCTGTGGTTGCTTCAGCGCTGGCAGCAAATTGGAGCAGACGCGAAAAAGTATTATCCATGGCTGATGCACTTCCTCTAGGCTCACATACAGTTCAGCTGTAGTCAGCAACCCCGTGGCATGTAAGAGCGGCGTCTGGCTACGCCGCATTGCCACGCGCAAAGTGGCATTCGGATAGCACGCGGCCTGACCAGCATTGCGCCACACAAAGGCCGGATCGGTGCGCTCCTGTTCGAGCATTTCTAAAACATAGGCGAAGGTCTCCTGCTGGCAGAGTGCAAACGGCAGCTGGTAATGCAAGCTGAAATTGCGTTGCAATCCGGTTGCATTGTCCGGTGGCAGCAGCAGCCAACTCAAGTAGAGTGGCGCGTTAGCAGCAACTGTAGTCTTTAGCAATCGTATGGGCTCCTCCGCGCCGGGCGCCACAATCAAGTCGACGTCGGCAGCGTAGGGCGCCAATTTGGACAGCATGCCCAGTGCTGCATAGACCGGTTTCTGTACGAACTGCGAGTGCACCGGCTCGCTGTTGTTCATGCGAAAGTGTGCCAACAGTGTGCGCTGCGAGAACTCGTGTGGATGGTAACTGAGGAAGGCGTTGTCGTGGCTGATGGACTCCAAGGTACTAAACTCATTGCCTTGCAACTTGGCGCTCCAGTGCGCAAGCACAATGGTGATCAGCGTGGCGGCGTAGCGCACATCTTCGTGGTAGGTGTGTGGCGTGGACCAGCCAGCAATGGGATCTGCTTCACTGCATAAATATAAATTAAAAATGTTACTAAATATTTTTCGAGGATTTTGTTTAGTGATTAGAGGACTTACTCATTCGAAATTGGCATTTGTTTTAGTGCTGGATAGTCGGTAAAGATGTGCTTCAGCATGGAGCTGGAATTTGCCAGCAGTGCACTGGCGCCACCGTCACCTTTGCGATGGTATGTCAGGATTTCGAAAGGACACTCCTTTACATTCAAGCTGCACTGCTCGACTATGGCCCAGCAAAGCGGATGTTTGGCTCTGGTTTTAAAGAGGCCTGCGGGTCCGCGCAGCGGAAAGTGCAAACTGTTGACGGGTCTACGGCCTGCTGCAGTCAGTCCTCTACGTATCGCCACCATGTAGGTTATATAGTCTGCCAGAGAAAGCCTTGAATGGGTTGCTAAAAACTATTTTCAAAACTTGCACCTTCCACGGTAAAGTTGAGTCTGTTATAGGTCTGCAAATCCGGCTCATTCCAAGACTCGAAACGCCAACGTAATAATTTTGCTGCGCCTAGTAAATCTGCATTCAAAATAAGTGTTTTACTACGAAGTCACACTAAAGACCCGAAACTGGAGCTCACTCAAATAGTGTTTGGTTACTTGAAAGGCAAAATCCTCCCACAGGAACTCGTTGCGATTCGGATTCGTGGTGAAAACCGCGCCCGGATTGCCCATGAACTCCACCGTCGGATAGAGGCCCCACTCATCCAGATCCATTATGAACGAATCCAGATCGGTAAAGTCGTAAATGGGCACACCCGCCTGTGTGTACTCTACGAACTGTAGCAGTTCGTCCAACAGCCAGTGGATGCGCATATGTGTCAGGGCACCGCTGGGCAGGGCGGCTATATGCCGCAGGTTCATCTGCACTGCATCGGAGAGCAGCGTCGACTTCTTGCTGTGGCCAAGCGCGCCGGCCGGACAAAAGCCAGAGCTGGTCCAGAAACGCGGCAACGGATAGTAGGTGACATTGCCGGTGTAGCTGTGGTCACCGAAGGCGGTCAGCGCACTCAGAAAAACCAGAATGACACCAACCATTATTGTTTGTTTAATTGAATTGGCCGGTTTCGTTGCCGGAAGCTATCAACAATAACTACTGCACTATTTGGGCGAAAATAAAATGATAAGAAACAGCTGTTTGCAGCATTCATAGGAGACGGAGTTCGGTATATGATTTTGAAAAGTAATTTGTTTTGAAATGGATTAAAGATATTCGTGTACAATAACCCGTAGACCTACGGTAAAAAAACTGGTCGAAAACGACCCAGATGAAAATTACACATTAATTAAAAAAAATTTATTAAAATTACAAAAAATGCCACGCCGACTTAGTTTTTGAAATATTAAACGGTTTGATTTCGATAGATAATATCCAAGTAAGAAAGTCATAAAAAACAGCTACAAATAATAACAAATTTAAAAAATATTAGAAGTACAAAAAAAAATTTGGTCGAAAACGACCCCAACGTAGGTCTACGGTTAACACTAGAACGCCTAACAATCTGACCTACCTAAAATGCCCATATGTAGTCATTTTGACTACAATATTGTTTACTGATCTTTTTTAATTTTTTTGGTTTTTAAGTAGTAGTAAATTAAAATAAGTACAGTCGTGTCTGGGTATAGTGAACACCCTATATAGTGAACAACTCGATATAGTGAACACACAAATTTTGACATGGAGCCTCTAAATCATGAACAAGATTTTGAAAGCAATTTCAAGCAAAAAGTGTATTTTGAGCAAATAAAACGAGTTTTTGAACAAAAATGTTAACCTTGATATAGTGAACAACCTCAATACTGTGAACTGGCCTTGCAATAATTAGTTCACTATATCCAGATACGACTGTACTTCATATTTATTTTTTATGGTTTACAAAGTAAATTCAGTTAAATGTAATGGCGTACGTTACACATGGATGGGATAAAATGGAATGAAATTTGGAATTTGTGAATGAATTTTGTGAGTGAATTTTGGATTGAAAAACTTGGGAATTGTGACAGCCTACTATGATATTTTTTTAATGTTTGCAATTACAGTGGACGTCCAGTATAACGAACTTTCCATTTAACGAATTTTCGTTTTAACGTACGGCCAAATTTTTTCAATTGATGGTTCTATATTACGAACGAAAGTGAAATTTGCTATTCGATATAACGAATATTTTTTTAGTTTTTCACCCTCGTTACAAACCTTTGAATTGTTTTTATTTGAGCATTCACATTCTTTACAACAACAATGCATGTTTGGTTTCGTCAAGTAAAGAGGCAATCGCGCATCGAAGACTTTTTCACTGTACACACATAACCATATTTGTATTGTATTGTATTGAAAATGCTGGAATACAACAAGATATTTATTCAAAAACTGAATATGTGAAACTTATTTCATTAAGGGTGGTTTAAAATAAATAAAAATTTCGATCGACTTAACGAATTTTTCGATTTAACAAATTAGGGGTACATTAGAAATTTTTTAGGGGCTGTATTAGAAATTTTCATATTTCGCAATTGATGATGCATATTTGTCGCTAAGAAATTCACTTTTGCTGAAAATTTTATATAGGTAGTCAAAATGACTCCTTTTGGGCATTTAAGGTAAATGTTGCAAAATTGGGGTACAAAATCTTTTTACAATATTTTTAATTTATTTACTCCAGTATTTCCAGTTATTCCAGTTATTTATAAAGTGCCTTAGTTTGCAAGTGTCTTAGATGCTAAAGATCAATTCAATATCAGATTAAATGTCTTTGGCAAAGTATTTATTCATATTTTAACAATGACATGAAGAATTATACTTTCATATCGGCGTTGATACCATCTTATATGTAGTAAAGATAGGAGAGTTATTGAATTTAGGCAGATTTTGACTTTGACTATGGCAACCTGTTACGAAATTTCAGCTTGACCCATAATTTTTCTCCAGGTGTCCTTATTCGGTTCTACATCATCTCACTCAGTCATTATTTTTCATTTCCATTTAATCTAACCTTTTAATTAACTCTTCCCATTTTAGACCTTTTTTTAATAACCGGCTAATTAAAATAATTAATTATTGTATCCAAAACTGCGTAAGCTAATCCGGCTTATAATGCCGCAGACAATGTTAACAGCATGAATCAATTAAAATTATTAATTTCCAATATGCCAGTTCTGTCTAACATTCTACTGCACACTCACCATAGCGCTGCATTGTTCATCAATGTAATGGACGGACACATTTCCACAACCTAATGCTTGCTTTTGCTCAGAACCGGCCCAAGCGAAAGGGGCTGGCTGTCAATGGCTGGTTATCACAGATCTTCGATTAAAGGATAACAGCTTAATTTGTACAAAAGCTCAAGCCAACGCGTATTGACGGACAGAAGCCGATTTGGCTCCACAGTTGAAAGCTACTTTTCGCGTCGATTTACTGCATTTACTTTTGGTAGTAAACTTTGGTACAAATTTTCAACAATATTTTAAATTTTACCGCTGAAAACGTGTATATACAAATATACACAGCCTATAACTTAGATCCGCCAGTGTAAGCGATAATGCGCGCTGGCGATTGGGTTGTGAATATGTCGTTCAACAAGGTCAAACCGTCGCCCATTCAACGTCGCCACATACTACCACCCAACGAATTTCTGCGTCAGCCGCACAAGGAAAATCAGATCTTCAAGGACATACGCGGCATACTATTTGTGCTCAAGGCCGCCGGTTTGCTGCCCATATACGAGGAGATCTCCAGCTATAAGGTGGGACCGGCCACCAAAACGCACGATTTTTATTCGTTCTTTGTGTGCGGCGTCACCGAGGCGCTGTCCATCTTCAATCTCTATAAACTCTTCACGCCCGACATTTCGCAGCTGTTCTACTCGTACAGCGACACGGATAATGTGAACAAGTGGCTGGAGATCCTGCTCTGCATAATAGCGCACACGGCCATGGTTCTGTTCTGCATGAAAAACTCCAAGGCCTATTTGAAGATCATCAACGAGATACTGCAGGTGGACGAGGAGGTGTGGCAGCACTACGGCGCCACACTGCAGAACAACTGCGGCTTTGCGTTGAAGTTCATAATAGGCATTTTCCTTTGCCAGTGGTATCTGATGATATTGAAGGTGTTAAACGCCGACGAGCCGTTCACGCCCACATCGTATGTCTTCCTCGGCTACTATGCAGTGCAGAACGGCATGTCGACCATTTTCATTGTTTTCACGGCGGTGCTGCTGCGCATTGTGCAAGTGCGTTTCGGATTCTTGAACCTGATACTGCAGGGCTACACGTATGTGCAGCAGCGCAAGTTGCGACGCTTTGTGCGGCGGGCTGGCGAAGCGGGCTCCGGCATGGAACCATTTCCCGACGATGCGCTGTTCACGTATCGTTTGCACAACAAACTGCTGCGCATCTACCGCGCGGTCAACGAGTGCTGTAGCCTGATTCTGGTAGGTTATATGGGCTATGCCTTCTACACCATCACCACCACCACGTACAATCTGTTTGTGCTGATAACAACGCAGCGATACATATCGCTGAACGTGCTGCAATGGTGTCTGGTGTGGCTGGCCGTGCACACGTCGGTGCTGGCGCTGCTGTCGCGCTGTTGTGGGCAGGCAACCTATGAGGTAAGCGGTGACTTCTACATACATAGGTGTTGAAAACGAAGATCCGTTTTGTTTGCAGGCCAACAACACATCACAAATACTGGCGCGTATTTATGGCAAGTCGAAGGATCATCAGGGCATTGTAGGTGAACTCAGCTGCTAAAATAGAGCAATCGAGAGAGCTTTAATGTTTTACGCTTTATAGGTGGATAAATACCTGACGAAAAGCGTCAAGCAAGAGGTGCAGTTCACCGCCTATGGCTTCTTTGTGATTGATAATTCAACGCTTTTCAAAGCAAGTCCTTTTCACGCTGTCGCCACCATGTAAATGTTGCAAAGGTATATTTTGTTTATTATAGATTTTCTCTGCCGTCACCACGTACCTGGTCATCTTGATACAATTCAAGCAGCTAGAGGATTCGAAAACGGTAGATGAAACGATTGGGAAGGCAAAAAATGATACGACTTTCAAATAGGTTGCCGCTTTCGTCTGTATAAACTAATTTGTGCACATTTTAGCCACTGTAATGTTTATGGTTTATCGGTTGCAAATATTTTATTCAATCATTCAACACACAATTATAAAATTTTACTTGAAATATTTAAATTGCAAATGCGTTTGTTGTTGTTGTTGTGGTACTACTGCCTGCCTTCCGCTTTTCGGTTCCTCTTTCTTGTATCAAATGAAAACAACTTGAAAATGTTCACACATTAGATAAATTACGTTAATCCAAAAAATAAATACTGCGGCATTGAACGAACAAAATCGATACGAATGTAAATGGTTTCGAGCCAAGTTAAACATTTCGCTATTTTTTATAAATACAATTTTCTATAAACCATTCACAAATGGGAGGGCATTTCGCAGTGTTAAGTTTTTCGTGGAACGTAAAAGTATTCCCGCGCCAAAAATACACGTTCTCTAATAGTTTAGAATCTTTGATTTTCGCCGCGTCTCTCCGAAGAGGAAGGAGCACATTTTGTCCAGCGCAAAGGCGGAAATTGCGTCCGCCAGCAGTACGAATATCAAAATCTTGCGGAACTGAGATGGAAAAAGAAAATATTATTATTAATATTATTAGAAATTAGTGAGGGCTAAGCCGTCAAGTGCAGGACATTAACCTCTTCGGGGAATTCCACAAGCTCAAATGTTGATGTCAGTTCCATGGAAATGCCTAAGGAAAGTGCGACCACCAGGACACTCGACACTACTATCGAGACCATCAAGAGACGATTCTCGCGCAAGCTCTCCATGAACGGATGTCCCTGTTTGTATAATAAAAACAAATTGTTAGTAGATTGCTGAAAATGAGGGAAATTAGAAGAAAGTGGTTTATACTTTGTGATTGACAGCAAAGGTGGACACTTGTAAGGCCAAACAAATTATGTAAACTGTGCTGTTAATAATGTTGGGTTCGAATTTCTGCTTTTCCTCGGCGTCCATATCAATGTAGAGCTTCACCTTGCCCTCTCTGTAAGTGAAAGCAATAAAGAAGGCTAATTGTTATATGATATTGAGTATAAATGTGGTAAGAAGTATTTGTATGCAACACCGAAATAACTTCTGAAATACAAATTTGTTAAAAATGAGTTTACGACGAACCTTGGTGGCGCTCTCGCAGTGGCTTCTGCCGTTAAGTAATAGAGTGCGTAGAAATGTACTGCAAACTGGCACAGTATGGTCGAGACCGTGTACCAATTGAATATATTTGGCAACGGCGCCACTTTTGAAAGCGTCTTCAGTGGCTGTTTAACGAAAAATAGATTATTTAACATATTATAGTAGAAAAAGACTGTACACACCTTAGAGCGCGTTATGCAAAGGAAACAAATGGCTATGAGGAAGCCTTGCAGTGTGGCTTGCATATCGCTAAACTTGATGCCGTCGATATAGAGTACCGACTGACAATATGCTGAAATGAGTGCGTTCAGTGCCAAGATCTTGAACATCTGTAAAGTTGTGACCAACGTGCAGCGTCCCTGCTTAATGATGTGATATACTGAGAACAAGAATGGAAAAAAATTATGTTAAGTTTCAACAGCAGACTAGTTTCAAAGGTTTTTCTCCAACTGACAAACATAACTAGTATAGTCGGATATATCTTATACCCTCACATGTTTTCTTTGAGGCATTAAAAAATATGCCCACACAAAACTAATCTGCGTAATGCATCCCTCATCAACCATGATAATGCCAATTAAAGGGTATAGTGCTTGACCTACCACACGAAATGGATGAGGTTTTGCTGGTGAATGGCGCCGCTATACTGGCATCGCCCAGCTTCACAATTGACACCTGCTCGTCGTACATGTCCTTTAGTTCTGATTGAAGCCGTGCTTGTGTGGCGTTGAGTGTCTCTCGGTGCCGTATAGCACGTTCGCGTGGCGTTAGGTTCTGTCGTTCGGGCGCATTGGCAGCCACTCCTCTGCCACCGCCACCACCACCGCTGACACGCGCTATGCTTCCAGCCGGTGCTGCGAGAGGGTTTTCAGTGCTGCTGCCGCTGCCTGTGCCATTGGTGGCGTCCTTCTTTCTCTTAACCTTCTTCGGTGCATTACTCAGCAGTGATACGCCCACGTGCGCATGCTTTAGCGCGCCCACATCGTTTGTGCCATCGCCGCACATCAACGTGTAGTAGCCGAGGTGCTTAAGCGTTGTGATAACATGTTCCTTTTGTTTTGGCGCAAAGCGTGCGCATACTGTTATGTGCGGCAGCACTTTGAGCATGTAATCGTGCTGCTCATGCTTAAGATACTGCAGCCCCTCGCCGGTGATGCACAAATCAAAATCAGCCAGCATATTCTTCAGCTCATGCTCGAGCTCGTATTTAGTCTCGGCGTCGATAGACACCCATTCCCATTGCGCCTGGGTACTGATTTTAGATTTGCCGTTGTTGTCCGCGTGCTTGGCGGTAAGGATGAGTAACTTTTTGCGTGTGAAACGCAGCTGCTTGGCAACGTGACAGGCGGTTAGCGGGTTATCACCTGTGATCATAATCACCTTGTGAGAGGCGTAAATCAGCTCTTTGATAATGTTCTTCGAGTCCGGCTTAATGGGACAGGAGATAATAACAAATCCGGCAAAAGTTAGATCACTTTCGACATCCTCGCGCTTCAGTTCCCGTACGCGCTGAGCATCCAATTGGCCGAATTCCTTGAAGCCGAGCGCAAGCACGCGTGCACCGCGACGTGAATACTCCAGGAATGTCTGGAATGTGAGGAGTAAATGTTAATTTTCAACCATAATCGTTGCAAATAGCAAAAGGTCACCTTCTCATAGTTCTTGGGCACTTCTTTTAGCATTTTCATCACCACTTCCGGTGCGCCCTTCACCGTGCCAATGTAGCTAATGTCATTGCTGAACGGCAGCAGATAGCCGGCCAGCACCGACATTCGTTTCAGCGCCGACGAGAAGTAATAGCGATGGTATATGCGCAACGGCTTCAGCTTGCCACGTTTGGGTATGACACTGTCCTGCTTGGTTAAAGTCCAATCGACTGCAGTCAGCGTAGCCTTCTCCAGTGGATCGCCAACCAGGCCGTCTTCCAGCATTACCAGCGAGTGACAGGTGGCCAACACCTGCACGGTTTTATCATCTGCCTTCTCCATCGGCACAATGCTGTCGCTATCGCTCATGCCCACCACACCTTCCACCATCAGATTGTCCGAAGTGAGTGTCCCTGTCTTGTCGAAACAGCAAATCTGCACTTTGCCGGCAAACGGAATGCGGAACGGCTCAGTGCAGTAGACGAAAAGCTTGGACAGTTGCATCAGCGAAGTGTTCACTGCCAACGTAAGCTCAATGGGTAGATCGGGCGGTATGATAGAAGTCAGAATGAGCGTGCACTCGAGGAAGAGTTTATAGCGACTGCGTTCCAGGTCCTCGGTGCCCTTTATCCAGACGTATGTGGCCGCTGCCACGGCGAATATCATCAGAAATACAATGAAAGCGAATGTCTCCAGATTGTTTTCGGTGACTCGATTAACGCCGAACAGTATAGTGCGCAACAGTTTGCCCTGCGAGGTGTTGAAACCGTTGCGTAATACGTAGCCAATGCAGCCGCCGTCCGGTGCACGCATTGCGTCTTTGGTGGGTGCCGTGTGCTGGACGACTTTGGTGCCGCCGAACAGAACAAACAGCTTACTATCGCCCTCCATGTCGAGTTCGGTCTCCAAGTTGTCAAGTGTTTCCAGAGATTCCTTCATTTGGGGCACAGATTCACCTGAAAAACGACGACATTATTTATAGAAGCAACAGCTACAGTTGTTCTAGTCTAATTAACTCTGCTATTCGGCTTACTCACCCGTCAACATGCTCTCGTCTACGATGCAATTTCCGCGCAGCAACACCATATCGCACGGCACCAGATTGTCGTTCTGCGAGCGCGTCACCGAAGCCAGGTCGCCCGGGACCAGCTGATCGGACATGATCTGGCGCCACTTGTTGTTGCGCAGCACATTGATCAGGTACGGCTTGTTGCCCATCTTGCGTATTTCGGCCATGTTGTGCAGCTGCTGTCCCACGAGCGTACACTCAAACACAATCAGCATGAAGAGCGTGAACAGCGAGTAGTACCAGTACTCATCCAAACACCACAGCGCCACCGAGAAAATTTGAAAGACGAAAAACGGTGCTGTAGCGCGTTCAATGAATAACTCATAGAACTCCGGCACCACCATTTTCATTTCGTTGAGGCCGTACGTCTGCTCGGCGAGCGTTACGGCTGTCTCGGTTTCGTGGCCGCGGGAGCGCGCATAGTACCTCAACGGCTCGTGCACGGGGAACGCAATGCCGCGGAAGGTTGCCTTATCCTCGTCCCATACATACTTTGTTTTCTGAAAAATGAAATAGAGCTGTTCCTGGCCGTCGGACAGTTTAATGCGCCGTATGGAGACCATTTGCGATGAGCCATTATTGGCGGTGGGCACCACCTTGGCTAGCACGCCCAGCCGTGGCACTTTGACGCGCCGACAATTGAGAAACGTCAACACGTGTACGCTCCAATAGCAGCAGAGCAGCGAGAGGATGTGCACGAACGCTATCACACCAATGGTTATTAGTCCGGCCTCGTAATGCTCTTGTACGCCGTACACGCTAACCCAGAGGTAAAAGGCGCACGTATAGAGCGGCAAAAAGGGCAGCACTACACCGCTAAGCAGGACCGGATTGCGGGCGTGCAATGTCACATACTGCACCAGCTCGTCCAGTGAGTACCCAGATTTGCCAGCCTGACCAGCCGCTTGAAGCACTGCAAGCGATGTTCCCGTCGGCGCGGCCTCATCCGTGTCCATTTCTTCATGGTTCTTCATGCTAATGGCTTGTTTCCTATTTTACTAAAAACTCTAAGTGATATTTTACATTTGTTTTGCTTTTTGACAGATTTTCAGTGTTTTCACAATTTTCAACGCCAGCCGAGCGAACGATGAGAAGCAAAGTGATTGCAGTGTTGAAGTCTTTTACAGCAGAAGGTGGAAGGGAGAGCTGCCAGATTTGCATTTGGCACTTAACTTTTGTGACGTGTCTTTGAAGTTTATTGCCGCCGTCTAGGGTTGCAAGCGTTCGTTGGGAAAATACCCGCTCCTCGATGTCTACTGATTGCGGTTTGTGTATGTAAAAGTAATTGTTGTATTTTATGACATAATATAAGCGAGATACAGCATAAGTAAATGTATACAAAATTATTACCTATTTTAATATTTCAGAGTTCAATATGACGATCTACATTAAACATAACGGGTACAGTTAGCGGGTACTTGCTGTAGTTAGTCGTACCTGTCAAACCATTAATCGTTCCTTATGTTACGGTTGCCATTAGCTGGTTTGAGTGTTTTCTTTAACCTCGGTGAACCACAGAGCACGTGGAATAAGTACATTTCAGCAAAATCAAGACAAAAAATAACTTGAAGTGAATTAATTGCTTGAAACGACAGTACAATGTTCGGAATTGCATCTCTTAGGTCAGAGATGTTTTCCATATATCTCACGAGGCGCGTTGCTAAATGAACAGCAACTAGACGGTTGCTGGGAAGGATCCATTAGACACTTGTGGACTAAATGAAGCAATACTAACATATTGCCAGGCCGCTAAGAAGGTTAGTAGTACCAAGTATGTACAAAAACGAGGTTCAAGTTAAAGCCAAAAGCACGCAACATGTTGACCTTTGGTCGTAGACGCACGGTTGACAATTGTTGACGGGGACATGGGAATGTTGCTTATTCTTCTACCAATTATATAGTTACTGTTTCAAAATATCACTATAACAGAAAATAATTGACTTCCCTTTGCAATAAATATACTTATTGAGTTTGCTTTATTTCTAGGTTATGTGTGTGTGGTCACTAAAGCAAATGGCTGGAATGTGTTGATGTGCTGTGATGTGTTTCACAGCGCTGTGTGCGTTGGTAAGACTGCCAATTTATTAGTTAATTGTTAATGCCTTACTTATTATACTTTGCATCCTCTGTCGTTACTTCCTCTATGAGGTAACGCCACAGACTAATCCTGGCCTGTGAGCTCCCAGAAATGCCATCCTAACCCAACCTTTTGTTCATAATATAAAGGAAATGGTTGATGGGAGCACCTATGTACTATTCCAGGACTTATTGAATTGATTATATTTTGATTTATTATTATTTTAAATAATGTAATTAGCGTAATTTTCTTATTGTATTTGTAGGTAGACAATGCATAGATGTGTAATACATGAGCATCGATTGGCACAGATCTGCTTTCGAATATTTGGTTGCACATTACGTGAGTGGTAAGTAGGTTTTTGTTGTATTTTTGATCCAGAGTATAAGTATGTGTATTCATTTACATATGATGAAAATGATTGATAGGGACATCTGAGTTCCATGAAAGATTTATCAAAGTTGTTTAACTCCTGACTAAGCAAATACACAACACTGTCTTAAGTAATGAAATAGAAGCATTTACTGTTTATGTGCTTGTAAATAATGCAATCTCCGTTTTGTATTTTTAGGCATAGCGCGGATGGCTGTGGGGGCACATTTAAATTGCTTATAGACTGCAAGAATGGTAAGTGATAAGTAATTTCTTTTGTAAACTGAACCGAAAATAGTGTGTGCGTATTGATTTATATGATGAAAATTATTGATAGGGACATCTGAAATCCATGAAAGATTTATCAAGGTTATTAAACACCTGATTATGTCAATACGTAACACTATTTGTGGCAGTAAAACATCAAATATGTTTGTATAAATAACTGAGTTTTCATATTTATATTTGTAGCCAACATCAGCATGATTGTAAGAACAAAATAAAATTCCCGATGGCTCGCAAGAATGGTAAGTTTGTAGCAGTTCTTCAGTTGTAAAAATTTGATTGTGCCTATAGCTTTATATGATGAAAATTATTGATAGGGACATCTGAAAATCCATGAAAGATTTATCAAGTTTATTAAACACCTGATTATTTCTGACAATGCAAAATCACAAAATATAATGCGTTTTTATATTTAAAGGAATAAGTATGTGCATGTGTGCAGAAAATATGGCCACCAGGAACAAGAGTTCATGTGCTCCTCTACAATTGATTGCAGCCTTACAAGTAAGTTAAATCAAAATATTTTGGTGAAAATTTCTGGGCTATTGTTAATTTATATGATGACAAATATTGATAGGGACATCTGAGTATCATGAAAGATTTATCAAGGTTATTTACCATCTGATTTTGCGAACAATCACAAATCTAATAATAAATATGGGTTTTATTGCGCTATTAAATAATAAAACTACAAATGTTTCTTTACAGAGTTTAAACGCTTAAATGGGTTGCTGCACGGAACTGCGTATCGTATAATTACTGATATTTTACTCTTTTTTAATAAACATGAATGAGAAGATTTTATGCTCAGTACCCGAATTTATTCTATTTTTTCCATGTTGCTGAAAAGTAAGATAAGCCATAAGATAAGTAGGATAAGCCTAAATATTCAAGCCACATACAACAACTATTTCAAACTATTCAATAACGTGTGGACGCTGGGGAAGTGCTGGTAAGGAACGTAATTATTTACTCAACCCTCTGCCCCCTTTTCACTCTTATGCAAGCATTTGCCTACCTGTTATTTTTAATAACTTTCCAATAACAAACATCTGCCAGTGTTGTGTTAAAAACTTATATATTTACATATTCTTTAAAAAACGATGCTACGATGCTTTGGGTGTAAATACATATTGCAAATATGCTCGTTACAAATGTTCTACAAAATATAGTTAATCATACAACAACACCAAAACAAGTGTCGGTAACATTTGTACTTGTAGTGTGTTTTGTGAATTATGATTAGCCAGCGGCAACACGGCCGCGCCCCTCAAACATCATCATTGACTCGGGTCCACGTATGACGCGCGCCATCAGCTCCCAGCACATTTTGGCAGGCAAAAGGCTGGAACAAAATCAAAAACATATACATATGCAAATTATAAAAAAATAAAGCGTTGAAGTTTACGACAGTCGCCACCTACCACTTGAGCGGCGTAAACGTGCGTATGGAGTTGGGCAACACGCGCCACACCTCGTTCTTGCGCACCGCGTCCACAATACAATCGGCCACGTACTGCGGCTCGAGCATGGGAAACATGCGCGGCCGCACGCCCGCAAACATGCCCGTATTGATGTAGTACGGACAGATGAGCGTCATCTGTATGTTGTCATAGCCGTGCGCCTTCAGGTCGGTCAGCAGGCTCTCGTGGAAACCTTGGCAGGCATACTTGGTGGCGCTGTAGTCGCTGCAGCCGTAGGTGCCCAGCATGCCGGTCACCGAGCCGACGGTGACTATGTGGCCGCGATTGTGCTGCATCATGTGTGGCAGGAACGCCTTGACGGTCCAATAGTGGGCAATGATGTTGATATTGTAGGTGTTCTGTATGACGCGATCAGGCAGATCCCAGAATGGACGACAGCAAACGATGCCCGCATTATTGCAGAGTATATCGACATGACCCACTTCGGCAACAGTTTGAGCAGCCTTCTCGTAGACGTGCTCGCGATCCGAGATGTCCACAGTGTAGCCTTTGCAGTTGAAGCCATGCTGAGCGAGCAAATCGATGGTGGTCTTAATAGCTGCAAGTGTACAGAGTTTTTAGAAATAAGCGAAAGGTGAAACAATTTGGAGAATGTGGAGTGATAAAGTGTTGTGGTTTTTTAACTGTCCAATTCAGCAGTAATTTGTTTTGGTTTATTTCTGCTCATTATATCGGCTGATTGTAAAGCAGAATACCAAAATGATAAAATTACTGAACAATGCACAGTGATTCGTTCCATAGACAAAATTCAAAAAATTTATAGTCTCAGAATTTAACGATTTTGATGTCATTTGAAAGATAAAACTCCAACTAAGAAAACCCCAAAAAATCTGTGCAAAAAATGTATTAGTTTCTGTGCAAAAGCGGCTCAAAGTTGAAACTTTTTTCACAAAAAAATGTAAACACATATTTTCTGTTTCTTAGTCTATTGAGTAAAAAAAATCGTTGCAATATATCGTTAGCTATAAGTTACTAAAACTTTCAGTATACATTAAGAAATTATGTGGCCATTTTCGCTTTTAATGTTTTCTCAAAATTTGCCAAGCTGAGGCTTTCAGTTTACTTTTAATTTAAAATATTTTTCTAAATTAAAAATCTAAAAATTGGCAAAACTTAGAGGAAAACATCTAAAAAGTATGTCAAAGTATGTTCCTGGATTTTTTTTTATTTTAAGAAGCATTCTTTCTTTGTCGGATAATGTAATCACATCCTCCGATATCTTCCGATCTCAGAAAATAATTCAATTTGAAAAGTAATTTGAATAACTGAATAGCCCCCACAAAACGGTGCAGAATAAGTTTGCGTACAAAACTCCGTCCGTACAAAACTCAAAAAAATTCCGTTGCCAATGTTGCCAATTTGTTGCCATATTGTTGCCAAAGTTGTGTTGCCAAATTGTTGCCAAATTGTTACCAATGGCAACAATTGTGTTGTTTGGTTTGGTGCCATATTGTTAATCTGCTGCCTGAAAGTATGCAGCCAAAGTTGTGTTGCCAAATTGTTGCCATATTGTTACCAATGGCAACAATTGTGTTGTTTGGTTGAATGTGTTTGCCGAAAAAATAATTGTGTTGCCAAATTGTTGCCAAATTGTTGCCATTTTATTTTATTTATCCCTAAAAGTATGCAATCAGCATGAAAAATTGCCGTTGCCAAATTGTTGCCATATTGTTGCCAAAGTTGTGTTGCCAAATTGTTGCCAAATTGTTGCCATATTGTTAATCTGCTGCCTGAAAGTATCAAAAATTGAGAAAACTGCACAAATGCAAAACATACGTCTATTTTTATCATTTTTATTGCAAAAATAAAGGATCCTCGTACAATTTCTGTTACTCTTTGCAATTATCAATGTTGACGTTACCGATTAAATGTAAAATCTGAAAAATCTAGCGAACACACTCGTTGCTACAGCTCACCAAAAATGACGAAATTTGCAAATTTAAGTCTCAGGCATTGCCAAACTACAACAGTTTAGGAAGAACAAAATAGAGATTTCAATTCAGCAGACCATGCTTAACTGGTATACCAAATTTTATGAAGAACAGACCACTCCTTCTAATTTTGTCTCGCGGTTGTATGGAGTCGAATCACTGTGCAATGTGTCAAACAGTAAAACAGTACAAAAACTATTAAACTGCTAAAGTTCTAAGAAATAAAGGATTATGGAATAGCGTGTTTACGTTAAAAATCTATCGATATATCATGAAGTACCTACTTTGAAAAGTGAATTTCAACAGTTCTAAAAATACTTTTAAAAAGTAAAATAAATGAACATAAGATTTTGTGGTATTTGTCATTGATAGAAATTATTTAAATCAACTAAACTGTTGCATGAAGTGATGAATGGAACCATCGCAGCTGTCGTTCGGTTCATGAATATCACAATGAGTCTATCAAAGTTATCAGTTTATTTGGTATTTGGTAACAATTGCCGAGGCCTACTTTTTAATGTCTGTACACACACCTAGTTTGCTTATGTCATTAACATCGAAATTATCGGATAGCTGCGAATGTATACAAATGATTGACAACGTTTTAGGCAGAAATTTCACTTATGCGCCCGCACTGTGCTGTGCTTATTTTCGCCTCTCAACTGAGCCAGTGATTTCTTACCTTCCTGATTGATGTCCCAAATCACCACACGTGCATTCAATTTGGCAAAATTCAACGCCAGTAGTCGTCCCACGCCACCGCCGCCACCAGTAATCAAGACCACTTGACCCGAGATGTCCTGTATTCATTCGAACCATGCAAAGAAAATAAATGAAAACAAATTAGTATTGAAAATGATAAAAAAATACATTTATTTAACAGTGAAAGTAGTTTGCATTCATATGCAACATTTGTCATGTTCGTGCACAGCCAACAGCAAACACCAAATTTCCAACTGATGCGTTGGGTGTTAATTGGTGTTTGATGTCTTCGAAAATTAACAATGCAAACAATTGCAATTTTGCGTGTCCAACCGTTGTCGAAATAAACGCGCGGAGCACACGACGAGTGTTGCGTTGCCGACAAAATTCAAGTTGAAGGCAAATAATTAAAATTCACAATTTATTAATTTGTGCCTGCTGCGCATGCGCAACTAGTGTCGTCTGCTGGTCGCTAGTATTCAGCTTTGCGCATATTTGATTTACGCACCAAATTGAGCATGAAAAATGCTTTATATGGCTTGGCGAAGTATACTGTGGCTGCGTGCGTGCGTAGAAATTCGAGTCGATGACGGCCGCTGAGCCCTTCAAAAGGTTGTTAATAATGTTTAAATATGTTTCTAAGCAGAATAAATTAATTGAAAATTTTCATAATAATTTATGTTTCTAAACGTGTTTGAGTTATTTAAAATACGCTCAATTGAACCAAAGGCAGCTGAATAGTGCTAAGTAAATGCAGCTAATTTGCGTCTCATTGCTTTCGAAAATATATACAAAATAATAAATACATCAGAAAATTATTTTTTTATTAAACTTTTTATGACACTGTAATTTTGTATTAAATTTCAAACATATTTTTTTTAATATTTAAGCAAAGACAAAACAAAACCAATAGGGCACGCAAAGAGTTTGGAGTGTTCAAACTCCCAAAAATCTCTTTTTGTTAAAAACTTGTGGGCGGAAAATGTGCTTTCAAATGGCATTGAACTCAGAAATTATGTACGAAACCCTCAAAATTCAAATCCCAAACCAATCAGTCTTTCGTGTCATAAAATTTATTAATGGCATAATATGCAGGCTCAATTTTCAATCACTTTTCCAAACAATGCGAGCCGTATCTCAACAATGGTTCTCACAATGTCTTCCAAGGTGTCCAAAGTTTCCGGTTTATTCGCATAAAACAATGACTTCATTTAACATCAGAGAAAATAATCTAGAAGGGTTGAATCGCACCATTTCGATAGCCAATCGAATGCCCCATTTCGAGAAATAACATGTTTATCAAATGTTTCAATACATTAGCAGTCGCAACGGTCACTTGTCCGACATTATATTAAAACACTGATAGATTAAAATATTTTTCTAATAGTCAATTTTTCGTTTGAAATAGTGTAATCTCATTATTTTATTTTCAATTTAAAGTTTTACACCTCCAAAACAAAACATCCTATACAAAATAAAGTAACTTTATCAAAGTTTACTTACTTCAGTATAATAAATCTTCAATTTTTTTTAAGGGTTTTGCACATCATTTAGAGTCGTTTAAGCAGAAAGCAGCTTAGTAGCGGTGTATTGCTTTCAAAGCACCAAATCTACAACATGTCTTGATTTTTCATTAAGAATTGTCAATAAACCATTGTTGATTAAGTGCGACTTGGAGTAATATTTGACAAATACAAATAATCACATTAAAATTTACTTTTGAGATTCAGCTTAGACAGAAAAAACTACCAATATTGAACATTAGTTTGATGCCCATCCAAGTGAAGTCATGGTGAACTAAAGTGAAAACGCCTCACTGTCAATAAACGAGTTCAGTGAAGTGTCAATATTTTGAGCTTAGGCTCAACAACTTTGAGGGTTGTGGTTCGAATCGACTTAAGTTAAAATTTTGGGTATGGCTGTTTCTTAGTATGTGAAACTTTAATCGAAATCTTTAGTTATTATTTTTTTACGGGAAAAAAATGGGTTTTATTTCGTAGAGTAAAGTGACTTTGCATTGGAAACTCAGTAAAATTGAATAACAACAAAATTACTTAGATAGCTGCATGTTGCCAAATAAGTTTTTATTACGTCCACGCAATTTGCTTACACCTTCATTTAAACTATTTGCTTTTTTTTTACTATTTAAACTAAAAATTACTGCTGTTGAATTGCGCTAAATATTGCAGCATGAAACTAAAGTCTTTATCATTCATTCATTCTTTTATTCTTTATCATTCATAAATTCATTATATGATTTCTTTTCTTTGGGTATAAACATTTTATGTGGCTTCGACTTTGATGTGCAAAAAACTTATTCATCTTTCTTTCATTTTGTTGCGTTTGTTGTTACTTTATTTGGAAATTCGATGTTATTCGTGATACGATGAAAATTTGTAAGCATTTGCAATTTGCGTTTTTGTTGGCTCTTATGTAATGCCGAAATGTATTGGTATGTTTCTGTATAATGAGCATGGGTCAGCTTTTGGCATTGATAATAAAATTGCAAATGACATACATATTTTATTTGAAATAAATGCCGATTTTTTAATAAAAGCTTTCACAAATCTCAGTAAAACTTGGATAAAAAAAATAAACACAGCTTTGAAGTTTTACCTCATCTGCAGTGCAGAAATATGATTTATTTGTATGCATGATTAGTTATATACGACTATTTTCTAAATTTAAGTACGAAAGCAATATTTCTTTTTAGAACTTGTGATGTACTAATCTGCAGTTCCTTAATTCATTAATTTAATTCTACATTTTCCTTTCAAATGTGCCATTACAACATTCCATCTCTGCACACAATCTTGAAGCAACTTGAAATCAGATTTAATCTAATCAATGTCGATTTTATTGCCACACAATTTCAAGCCGATACACAGTCATCATCATTTTCACTGTCAGTAGGTTGGCCGTTTCTATTTTAAGTTTGTTGCTATTGAAAATGCATTGAAATGGCCAAATTAGTGCAACCTTACCTGCCACACGCATCATAATCCACATAAAATAGAAGAAATTAACATTTTTGTCAGTAATAACAAAAGACTTAAGCGACAAACTGCTGCTTGAATGCATGCCCTCAGAGCTAATATTGAACTACAAAAGAAAAACGTGCTTTTAAGTTGGAATCGTGTTGGCCCTAAACACGTTTCCGTCTTTATGCAAATTGCGGTTTTATTCTATGCGGCTAACACACACAAAATTAAAAATCGTTGGCCCATAAATATTTAAAATTCAATGACACACAGATACAATCAGTTACATGTCTGACGTGTCAACGCGTCTGTGCTGCTGTTGCTTTTGCAGCTACGAACTTTAAGCATGCAGAAGCAACGCTAACAATAACATTTTCTTGGCATTCATTTCAATAATATGGAACGTCGCACATAAAAGTTGTAAATATTTGGAGAACAACCAATGGAGCGGGTCATGGTTCATTCCACATTGGTTACTCATATTTTACGACTGTTAAAACGTACTTTGGAGAGGTAGTGAAATAAAAAAAACGAACGCACAAAAACAATGACTGTTTTACATGGCAGAAAATTTAAAAAAAATTTTAGAGCAACAAATATTTAGTAAAATTATAAACAATGCCGCTTATTGTTATCCACTCATAAAACAGTTCGTTGGTTATAAATTTGTATACTCCACTTTTACGCAATGTTGAATTTTATGGTAAAAACGTAGAAAATAAAATTTTCAAAAGAAAAAAGTTACTTGTTGCTGGCTGAAGCAATATTCAGTGCTGCGGATGGCTGAGTTGGTTTCTCTTTTATTATGCTATTTTATTGCAAACTCAGCCATTAAAAATTTGTGTAGTTTGAAAATATTAATTAAAAATAACTGTGTCACAATCTACATGATATGTGAAAAGAAAAAGATATCGATATATCGAGTTGTAAACTATTTATTAATAATTGCTATAAATTAAAGAAATTACTCTGAATTGTATATGTAAAATAATTTGCTGAAAATTGTGCTCTTGCCAGCCATAAAATATCTTCATTAGGATTATTTAAACGTTTTTGGTTCATTAGTTCAACCCAATGAACAAAAAATATTACGAACATTGGGGTACCGTACTAGAAATAATGAATTAATGAATGTCAGTATGTAATATATATATTTATTTAATATGAATTTATCAGTCATCGATGTGGTTAACTGCTTAGAGCATGAGGCCAAAACGGCCTTAAATTTAATCAACACAACAAATAAAATCCTAACCTTTCAGCCTCGCGCATGTTTCTTTGACAAACAACTCAGTTGTTTCGAATCAGTACTTTGCCAAAGTACTGATACTTCAACAAAAGTGTATATGATACAATCAAGTTGTTGCATTTTCAGTTTGCAATTAAAATTTGCCTTTTGCCAAAAGAAATACAAACAAAATTCGTCACGCTGGCTTAATCGAGTTTTTCCTCGCTTCATAGTTGTGGCTTCGTTCCGACAGGTTTTTCACCGGCCGCAAAAAAACCAAAATACGACATTATTGCAATAACAAAACTGCACAAGAAAAACCAAAATTACAAAGATGTGAATGAACTCGATTTCAATGAAAGTCGACGGATAAAACAGCGCCAGCGTGTTGAATACATATAAATACATACATACTTATATGTGAATAAAAATGTTCAGTGGCCAATGTGGAAAATGTGATTTTATATGCGATTTCAGTTGCTTTATGGTTGATTTCAACATAAACCACAGAACTGGAACAATGAACGGACCTTTTGGTCAAATTCTGCACACAAACTTACACTTCGCTATGGTTATTTTTAGTTTCTTTAGCTGTTGATAGTTGATTTGAATAGATGGAACGAAACCAATTGGCCATGAGAATATTAATGTTGGACAAACAGGTTCTCGAATAATTATTACAATAGTTGTGAGATGAGTAAAAGCAAAGACAAAACTAAACATAAAACATATCCATTGAAATGTTTATTGAAAAGGTTTTGTTATCTATAAAGCTTCCACTAACTTGGGGCAATTTGTTCTGTTTTTCGTTGATACAAAATGGTTTGACCCGCATTGCAAAGTTTTGGCATTGTGCACTCTTTGAGAATGTTAAAGAACAAATTCTAGCTTCGCATAATTAGAAACTTAGGGCTTAGGAACAGCTTTCTAGTTTCATTGTTTTCAATTTGCATGCTTTCCATGGGGTTCCACTCTACTCTCAGGTGTTAGTCATTGCTTTCTCAGAAGTAGGGCTGGGTGGGCCAAAGTCGCACCTACAACTCTTTCATGTTCAAGTTAAACCAAAAATTGAGTACTCATTAGTTAGTGACTAACTCAAAACGAGTCGTATGAGGATGAAACCATTTTCTAAACATTTTTCACACTACACCTAAAATGTAGTTATTTTTTTTTGGAATACTTGACACTTTGTTTTCAAAAATTATTTTAATTCGAAAGTAAAAACGAATGATGTAAAGGAAACAAGGTTTTGGAGCTTGAAACCATTTCCAAAACCATTTTCTGAGCATTTTTCACACTATACTTAAAATTTAGTAATTATTTTTTTTAGAATACTTGACACTAAACATTAAGGTTTTGCGTTTTTAATGTTATTTTTTTTTTTCAAAAATTCGTTTGTTTCGAAAGTAACAACGAGTGATGTAAAAGAGACAAGAGTTTAAAGTTTGAAACCATTTCTAAAACATATTCTTAACTTTTTTAACACTATACTTAAAATTTATTTATTTTTTTTAGAATACTTGACACTAAGCGTTATGGTGTACGTTTTTGATGTTACTTTTTGTTTTCAAAAATTATTTTGTTTCGAAAGTAACAACGAATAATGTAAACGAGACAAGATGCAAAAATGTCGGTCTTTTCTATTCATCCTTAATTTCTTTTTTATTTTTTTGTAATACTTTTTTCCCATCAAATTCCGCACAAAACGACTTTAACCTCACTTAACCTCACTTGCCTCAAAACTTATTATCCAACACCGTCAATGCACTAACCTTTAGTTTTCTGAGTCGATTTGGCAACAGCGTATAATAGACCGACTCCAGTATATAGAAAAGCGACTTGATGGTGAACACCAGCAGGTCCCACACGAATTGCAACATTGCCCACACCGGATGCTCCATGTGCAGCAGTGGTGCCGCAGCATTAGCAGCGGTATTTGGCATTTGGCGTTTGTTGTTGTATTTTTGTTTTGGAACTTTAATTTGCGTGTTGCGATTTAATCGGAAATCTCAAAGCGCTGTCGCTTTCTTGCTTTAATGATATATTTTTTTCGTGTAATTGCGTGCGTGCTGGCTCAGTTGCGCTTTCAGGCTAAACACATAACCTCAATTGAGACAACAAAGCAAAATGCCTAACAAAACAAAATAAAAGCAAAATAAAATGATGAACAACACAACACACTCGGAAAAAATGGAATAATTGCCAAAAAGACGTTCGTATGCGTTGCTTTGCGTCTTCAAATTAAAATTCGACTACTACACACAAACGCGACCGTTGCAAATTGAAAACGTGCGCGCAAAATGTGGCAAGTTATGTTGCACCGTCGCCGACCGTCGCCAATGTGGCAATTTGTATTCAAATTGCAAACTACTCTTTAACGTTGTTTTGTTTTAGCGGCTGCTGACTCGACCCGAAGTTTGTGTTTATTTCGCTTTCAGTTCAATTTTCGCACAATCGATCGACGCGTTGCTGTGCATAATTAAATATTTTCAGTTATATGTGTGTGTGTGTGTGTGCGTGCTCGTCAAAAGTGAATTTCTTTTTTCCTCAGCGTTCACACTTTAATAAATTTCACCGCGTTGTATCGGAGCGTTGTGGGCTTTACGCAGGCGCGACTGAAACTCTATCTGTCTGTCTAACTATTTGCTCGACTGTCTCTTCTTGGCAGCAGCAACCACAGCACCGGCTGTGTACTATCACGTCTGTTGGCTTTGAAGTCGCGGCACCGACTAAAATCGTCAAGTGGGCATTAGCCAGCTTGGCCCACAGTATTTTACCCGCCACCACACCGTCGCCTATGCTCGCCGCCCGGCCAGCCGTACAAACATTTGCCCGTTTATGTGCTGAATTTAACTGTTGGAAACAATTATTTGACTTTCTTAAGCGGCGCCAAAGTTACTCATTCGTTGGCAGCGACTTGAGCATCGTTCAAGAAGCTGACTGACGAATTGTCGCTACCAGCTTGTAGACTGTTGCTTCCAACAATCAAGGCGTCAGCCGCAGTCTGGTTTTTATGTTCCACTTTTAACTGCAACTTCATAACACTTCAAGATTTGCTTCCTCCCCCTCTGAGCGTTTCTTCTTTTTGTGTTGAAGTTTCAACGCTTTTGCAATAATATTTGTCGAATGCAAATATTTAACACTTTCCACACACTTAGCCCTAAATAAAGTTTTTTGTTTGTTAGTTTTTGTTGTTAGTTGCAAGTTTTTTTCCCATGTTTTTCCTGCGTGCTGTTTTTTATTTAATTTAACCTATTTGCATTCAAAAATGCTTACAAAGCTGTGTAAAATATATGATTTTGTAATGTTTTTAGGTTTTTCCTTCTTCTTTACGCTTGTTGTTGGCTGACTTAAATAAACTTTCTGAACTGTATGTGAGGTTAACTTTGTTGCATTGTCGTCTGTCTTATGACAAAAATTAGTGACTTAAACTTAAATTACTGAGACTTTAGATCTTTAACTGCAACTGTACTTGACTTGTTCGGTATTAATTGCAAATTTAACCCCTAAGGGGTCAACTTTTATGAGTTGAATTTTGCGTTGTCAACGTTAAACATAGTTTTCAGCTCAATAATAAGAAAAAATATTACTAAGGTCGAGAAACACATGCTGCAATTTATAAGCAAATTTATGAACCTATATGAAATGATATTAAATTAATTTTTAAGTCTAAAATTAGACGCTTCGCGTTAGTCCTATTAATAGACTATTTTTCTATTTTGTAATCTCTTTGATCTATGTATTAATTTCTTTAAAGTATGTGAAAGTTGAATAAATATACAAAAAACAACCAATTGGTTGCTTTTGTACTGTTGCTTAGTTTTGTTACTTTAGTGGGCGCGGAGAGTAGGCGTAGCCAATTCTATATATCCTATATTTGCCGCAATAGCTCGCTGAATCGTTTGGTACCCATGTCGCCATAAAAAAGTATAAAGTAAAGGCGTATGAAGGAGGCGTGGTCAATGTGGCTTGACTAAAAAAAAGCAATGTCAAACAAATGTTAGGTTTTATATCATAGCATAGATTTATGTATTTGCTTGGATCAGAACAAAGGGATGTCACTATATACACGCGAGCCCAGTTCATTGGTCATCCGGCAAGCTTTTTAAGACTGAAAAGTTCACTGAAAAGTTTCATGTAAAATGAAACATTAATTATATGTTTGCCATTATATGAAAAATAGACTTTCAAAAAGTTCTGCGAGAACCACTTGCTCCAACTGTCCTGATTCACATAAAAATGGCTATTTGTTTATAATAAATATTTCCATAGGGCCATAGAGTATCGTGACACGAGCCCAACGTAATAAATTTAATTCAAATATCATTGAAAAATAAAATATGTATCGAAAATAATGCTTCAACTTAAGTAGCTCTTAGCAAGAAATTTTTCACTATATTACGACTTATGTCGCCTTTCCTTGCAATACAAAACTGAGTTCGTTTTCTGCTAAGTACAAATCTTCGAACCGTTGTTTACACTTTAAACCGCAATATTTGTCCAGTCAATAATTCATATGCTTGTAGTTACCTTAAGCAATTCTGTGCCTTCGAAGTAAATCCAGACAGTAGAAACTCTTTAATTTCCTCGCTTTAAATTTCCGCACTTTATACGTCTGAAGAACACAGTTATACACGCGTCGAATACAAAAATGTTCATATTAGCGAGTTTTTACTGTATGCAATACTTTTTCCTTGGTTTCAATCACAAAGTAAATACGGGAATGTTTACTTTTGCACAGACTTTTATTCCAATGTGTGATATGGTAATTTTTGAAGATATTTTGGGTGTCACATCTTTATATGTGAAAAAGATGAAGAAGCCTGACCTGGCATTTTTCTCTGTTTTGACACATTTCCGTAAAAAGAAATCTCTTTCAATTACTTATTCTTCACGTAAAAGCCTTCATCATCACTATTGTAACTGTTCAGCAATATTTTATTTGGATTTTCTTTCTATTGCTAGGAAACATTAACTATGATTATTGTGATTGCTTTACCAATTCTAATTAAATTGATTTCTTTTTATTTTGAAAAATAATTTTGAAGTGTATATTTTTTTAATGTTTTTTATTTCTCAATTCTTTTCTACAGAATCACATTCTTTAAGTTCATCATCAGTTACCTCCCATATTTCTTTAGAACTCTACTGAAAAAACTATTAAAAAAAATATATGGCAGAGTCAAATGGAAAATATTTTCCTTCTAAGTATCATTCCATCAGTAACCGAAACATGTATAGTTTTGAATAATTTATTGAGTTGTCTTTGTTATTTTGCGCTCACTTGACGGCTGCGATATTTGCATAGATCCCATCAGCAGATCAGCGTGCGCCTTGCATGTGAAATGAGAGAATCCAATAGTTTTTCAATCTCTGTCATTGCTGCTTCAACAATACACCTCACATCCACTAGCAATCACACTAGAACTGGCACAACAACAACTGCTACGCATTTCCCAAGATTTATTTATAAGATAACATTACATTAAAATAATTCAAATCATTAAAAAATAAAACAAAATAAGTATATCACTGCAAATTTAATAAATTTATTCACGTTGCATTCAACAAGTAACTAATTCCATTTAAACTGGCTTCACATTTGTTCAGTTTGTAATATTATCTTAACGCCAGAAATCACCCTGTGCTGTCAGCCATAGCGAATACAGCAACCTTTACTGCTGCTTGGCTGTGTTTCATGTATGACATTTGAATTGAAGTCTGCTGCTTGGCGAGCGAGTTCGTTTCATTTGGTTTGATGTTTTGTTTGGTAGTAATTTTCATTCGTGCTCACAATTCCCAAGTACGTTTTCACCACTGGCGTGTTATAAATACCGGCGCGATGGAATAGTACTTTGGAAGTGTGTGTCTTCTGTTTGTGAACATTGGCACATTGAACATTGAATCGCTAGTTCAATTAGCAGATCTGCTCAGTGGCTGACGTCACACTCTGTCTCCTCCCAGTAATTTGCTGGCGGGCGCGAGGAATTGCGCTGCTGGCCTTCCGTTGCTGCGACAGCGGGTCGCAACGCACGGTCGCTGCGGGGGCCAGAACCGCCCGTCCCCTTCCACCCGGCCTGTCATGGGTCGGGCGGGGGACGGACACGCTTCTGCGCCTGCGTCGAGGCCAGCAGCAAGTTCCCAAGTCTGCCGTTTTCAAAATTTCTTGGTTAAGTAACTTGGTAGCTTAGCTTCGGATTTTCGTAAATTTGCTGTTCAGAACACTTCCATGCCAGCGGCATTGCCGAGCAATTTGCCCATATTTTTGCCATTTGTCCTCTCAATTCTCTCGCGCGCTTCCTCCGCGCCTTTTAGCATTCATAATGCTTTCGCTTTTAAATGCCAGACGGTGAATTTCGCCGCTCTGTTGTCTTCACGTCCTCGCGTTCATGCGCTCAAATAGTGTCAATATCAAAATTTATTTTTCCTTCTGTAAATTTACAAACCGGGTACGGAAACGCAACACAATGTTCGCTATTAAGATTTTTTTTGTGGTTTGTTGCTTTTTGATTTTGTGCTTGTCTACGGATACTCGATTTTTAAGCCGGGCGGAAAAAGGTCCGACTTAATGACAGCCAGGTCCGGCACGGGCATGGCAGGCAACAAGACGTACGCGAAGAACTGCATCCAGTGCCAGGTCTTCTTCTGGTATCTCAGCGCCCTTCGCCAGAACTGGCCCAGACGGCTGCCCATCGTCTTCTGCAGCGCCTTCTGCAGCGCGTTCACGCGATCTTGCAGTTCCCTGATCTCATGCCGCAGGCGGCTATCGTTCAACATGCACGCGTCGACTGCGTTCGCCTTGCTGTAAAAATGCACGAAGCAAAGAGCGGAAGAGGGAGAGGTGATAGATTTTGGTGCTATTTTGGTCAGTGGGTGAATTAGTGAAAGTCGATGGGGAAGGGAATACTCACGCTCTCAGCTCTAACACCTGACTTTCCAGGTCTTTCAACGAAGTTTTGGCTTGACACATATCGGCATCCTTCTTAGCCAGTTCGGTGCGATATTTTTCCTCCACTTCGCGATTTTCATTGCCCAATTGATAGAGCTGCCGAACGATAAATAACAAAGATGGAGATCAGAAAAAAGCAATCTGGTTGAAAAAGAAATAATTGCCTATAAGTTTGGAAAGGTTTAGATAACAGTGGAAGTGGATTATTCTGGACTGCGGCCGCTATGGTACAGGGTTCAAGTTCTCGATAATGAAGCGTATATTGCATATTTCATTTTTTTGTTTGCAAAATTGTATGTCTTTACGGTCAAAACTCATTATTCGACATGAAAAAGCAGTACCTACTTTTAAGACAAAAAAGGCAAAGAAAAATAAAAAGGTTGCTAGAACTGTCTGCCAGCTGTCTACTTTATCCAACCCTACTTCAACGACAGAAAAATTTCCCCCGAATTGGTCCCAAATACGACCTGAAAAGCACCTGAATACAGCTCATCTCATCTAACCTCACCTCATTTCATCTTAGCAGAAAATCAACCTTACAAAGCGTTCGCCCTCTTGCTGCCCTATTTTCAAGTTTGGCTGTGAAGAAATGTTTAGTTCTGAAATGCAAACATATTTGCGGAAAGTAAAAAAGGGAGTTACCAACATTCTTCTCTCTTCACCCACCTCATTGATGAGCTGATTCTTGTGATTCTCCAGCGACTGTACAGCTCGCTGCTCCTTGACCAGTGCCGCACGCAAGTTCCGTTGCTCCATCATTGATTGAAACAAGTCGGACTTGGTCTGGCTGAGTATGTCGTTGATGGCGTCGATTTCTTTGTACTTGTTCTGCAGCTCTTGCTCCAACAGCGCCCGATCAGCCTTCAGGCTGATGACGCTGGTGGTGAGGCCTTCGCACGACGACTTTGCCTGAATGATGCTTTCCAGTGAGCGTTTCAGTTGGCAGGCGAGGTCATCGTTGCGTTTTTGCTCGACGCGAAAGAGCGTATTGTAGACGTGTATCTGATTCTTGGCCTTCATAGACTGCAAAGCACAACAAAGCAAGGCTGTTTATTAGCTGCGATCGGCTGGTCGCAACACTGACTAGCTTACCCCCTTCTTTAGTTCTTCCACTTTGGTAAGCAACCGTTTGACATCGTCGCGACGGCGGCGCCACGCATTTAGCATGATCGTGGCGAATATCTTCATGCCGGCCAGTCGCATTTCGTGCGACGGTTCGTAGTTCATGCAGGCTTCGTTCTCGTCTCTGCTATCGGTGGTCAGCGCCGGCGTTCTGCCCATCAAACTGGCGCTGCTCGCTATGTAAATGGGGCTCTCGCTGGGCATGTACTCGGGACGTAGCGCCAAGCTGCTGTACATGTTGGGAAACGGCTTGGGCAGCGCTATCGGATGATATTTGCTGTGCGGGGCGCGCTGCGGGAAATGGCATTCCCGTACCGGCGGCGTTTCTGGGCGCTGGCTGCGAATGCGATTGAACTTTTCGGCGAGCATCTTGAAATCTGGCGAGCTGACACGTTCCGAACACCGTTGACACTCGATGCGGTCTCGAATCGAAAAATGAATGTTGACGAAGAGTTGCTCGGGGAAATAAGCCGGCGACGTAACGTTGATTCAGCTACTTGGCATACGAGAACCTCCGAATTTTTGTGGTCAATTTAAATTGACTATATAATTTTATGCGAGACTTTGCAAAAAAAAAATATGTAAAATATTTTCAAAAATTAAATTTTGAGTACAAATTTTTATGTTTTTCAGAATTGTTGATTGTTGTTTGATTTGGAAAGCAAAAGTTACTGCCGTTTGCAGGAATTAAATGCAAACTAAAGCGAATATTTTTTTATTTGAGCATGAAGACAGGCACTTTTATACATTTTTTTGACAAAGTCGTTCCGTTGGGTTATTAGATTAGGATGAGTTTGTGCAAAAATTGAAGGGTTATGTTCGCATTTGTTCTATGTGTACTCGTATGTTCTATGAGGCATTGTAAAGTTGCATTGCAATACAAATTTTTTTGGGCACACTGTCGTTTCAATGCTGAGAACTTAAGAACCCCTTGGAACTATGCGAAAAGGCTTTTATTTCTCAGACAATGGTTTATGAGAAAATAACTGTGTGTAAATAAGTGACTTTGAACTGTTTTTGTTGACGCTGCACTCATATCAACATCGAACACACCAGCATTATCGGCCAATTTTCAGATCCAACGGCAAATATTTACATTATTTGATTAATTTTTGTTTGCAGCACTGTGCCCAACTTGCCATAATCACACAATTAATTTACTGTCAAAAATCACAATTGATTATCAACAGCCCCCAGGCAGGGTCCATCTCAGGGTCCGCTCACAATTTCACAAGCAATTCGCAGAATTGGCCAAGGTCGCGCCTTGGCGCAGGGCACGTTTTGCGGCTGACATACATAAATACAAATATACAAACACACACCACCTGCTGCAAAATGCCTTCGTGTGCCTGTGTGTGACCAAGAAGTTTCACTCACAGAGCCGCCGTGTAGGGTGCACACGTTCACTTTCGCCTTCACATTGAACGTGTGCGGCTTTTGTACGCTTCAAGGACGTTGCGCTGCAAGTTCAAGCACAAGTGGCCCATACTGGAGACTAGCGGCGGAGTGGTGCCGAACGGGCAACGGCATGAAAATCAATGAAATCCTAACGTGGCACTGGCACTGCCGGCGCACGTGCTGCACGCTGTTGCGTGTTCAGCGCCCGTTTGCCACCCAATAGTCGAGTGAGCGCTGCACTTGGGCGGTTTTTGCGCTCCCACAGCTGGCAGCGTTTTTTTTAGGGTTGAGAGCCGCTTTGGCCCTTTTGAGGCTACGAATTGTTTTTGCCTCTTTAGTGCTTCTGTTTGATTTCGCCGGAAGTTCGCTGTCGCTTTTGCATGTTTCGGTTGTTTGATCGATCCGGCCTTACGCAGCGCCTGGCCGTCATTAGCCGACCTGTTTCTCCCATTCGCTCCTCCTGCAAAAAAATGTACCTACTCGTACTTGCTGTTTGCTGCTTCGTTCGCTTGAGTTTTAGATTATTCGGAAGTATTAAACTGATACGCGAGCGGCGAGTCGCACTGAAAGAGTGAATGCGAGCATGAATTTGTATTTATTATGAGATAATCTCTATTTATTGAAACTTACCTAACATATTGTTGGGGAAATTCGTTGGCTTTCGTTTTGCTGCCTTTGGGCACCAACTAAAGGGAGCTGAGGTTTGAGTTAAACGAATTCCAGTAAACGGATTTCATTGAAGGAATGGCCTGACATTGATTTGATATCTTAAATTGCATTTAATAGCGAGTTGTATTGGAATTCATTGATGGGGGAAGAATTAATGTTTACAAACAATTTTGAATGAATAAAAAATAAAATAAATAAATAAAAATATAAAAATAATAAATAAAAGAAGCTTTTTGCTTTTAGGACGAGATTGCCACATGTTGCAGTTTATCGACACAAGGCATGGTTTTAACATGTTCCGATCGGGATTCCACGTTGCACGAAATAATAGCCGTATTCACTATCTGCGGTCAGATCATCAGACCATGAACGACCTCGATGTAAATACTTAGTATTTGCAAAAAACAGCTGATCTTGTTTACATTTTATTAGAGATGAACATTTTTGGTACAGATAAAAATTCCGCGCCCCTTTCAATTTGAAAAATTTGCATTAATACGTGCAAGTAAACAATGCCTGGAATAAGCAAAAAATCCGAAAAAAGCATAAATTCGAACGCAATTCAGAATGAAGACTTATATTTAAGTGTCCTTAGAACAAGTCTTGTAAGAATTGACGAAAATGAAATTTAATTAAAATACTTGCCATGAGTGGAAGAATTTATCGATAGTAGAATCCATAAAGTGAGATCACTATCAAGAAAATACAGAATACTACGCAATGTTACAATAGGGTTTTGCGATTGTAAATTTGGTAAATTGGTTGTACTTTCAGTTGCATGTATTTGTTTTTGTAAAGTTACAAAATTCACCACAAAAACCAAAAGAATACAAGATACAAGACCAAAAAACACAGATCGTGAATACGGCTTATCTTTGTTTTGAAACTAATAAGTTTAACAATGTTCGTGCAATTAAATCAATCTTTTGTATTCAATTTATAAAAAGACTGCCATATTTTTTATTTTAGTTTTTGTTAAGGAAAGAGTTTTAAATGGATTTTGTTTTAACGACTTTAATATGTGTAGCTCCTCACCTGTTTAGGCACCTTAACGTGATATGGGACTGGAGTTGCAATGATGTGTGGAGCTATACAGACTTGGATACGGCACCTACCGGTTATGTATTTTTCTCCTATGTTAGGGCTGCCAACAACAATACCTTTTCAACTTGTCAAGTTGTCAATAACAGCAATTGAATTTTTAAAATTTATTCCCGACTTGTTCTTTCTTCCCGACAATTGACAACAAATTAATTTAATGTATTAAAAGTCTTATCACGAATTTGTTTTGAACGTTCTTTTACACTTTTTTTGGATTGTGAAATCGACCGTAAGTTACTTAAAGTAAATTAATTAAAACAAGAAAACCAAATTTTGTTTATATTTATTCACTAATGTTTTCTTCCGTTTTTTTATTTTACAAATTAATTTAAATAAAATAAAACAATAAAAAAATAATAAAAAAATTAAATTTATTCCCCACTTGTTCTTTCTTCCCGAAAATTGACAACACATTAATTTAATGTATTAAAAGTCTTATCACGCTTTTGTTTTGAACGTGGTTTTACACTAGTTTTGGATTGTGAAATCGACCGTAAGTTGCTTAAAGTAAATTGATTAAAACAAGAAAACCATGGTTTGTTTATATTTATAGACAAATGTTTTCTTTATGTATTTATTTTTTCAAATTAATTAGAGGAGTGTTTAAAAAAGGTACTGTTTCATATATTTACCCTTCAGAGAACACACCTAATTTTTCAATCATCGGCAACACTCTGGGTCAATTAGACCCTGTTCTCTTTTGATCGCCTATAATTCTACAACTATTGAATTCTGAGGTGTACTTTGAATATTGTTTTAACAATTTATAAATATTGTAGATACCTCTGATGTTTGTAATGAAATTAAAAATAATCGCAGGAAAAACAGGTTTTGGAACTGGTATTGTCGCTTTAAGTAGGAGTCGTAGCCAGCACTTGGTAATGGAGTGGCGTTTACAATTTTTTATTTAAAACAAATTTAGTATTTTCTACCCTATCTGTGACTAAATGAATTGAAAATGTAAAGTTTTCCCGATTTTCAGTCAAAATTTCATTTCGTTGACTGGAAGTGACGTCAGAAGTGAAAGTATGTTTGTGTCATCTGTGAACATCGAACAAAGAGCCAGTCAGATATGTCGAGCATACTACATGTAGAACACCTATATTTCAGGGCAGTGGTGCATACAGGATTCAATTTTTAGAGAACATCTTATTTTGCACCAGCAATTTTTGTATTTGGGGAGGAGGGTTTGAACCCCCTGTGTGCACCACTGTTTCAGGGTATCGGTCAACAAATTAAAAGCACAGTGAAAAGCACTGTAAAAGCAATAAAAAGCACTGTAGTACAGTGCAGAGTAGTAGTCCACATAGTATGCTCGGCATATCTGATTAAAGTTTTGTTTTAAACTTGGTAACACTCAATTGATGAACCAAGTTTATGGTGATGGTTGTTTATCCCGTGCTGGAGTTCATGAGTTGTATATGCGATTTAAAAACAGTCTTAAGAACATAAATGATGACCAACATGTTGGCCAAATGAAATCCGCGATCAGCGCAGATTCCATCGACACTGCAAGTGAATTCATCAAAGATCACCCAAAGTCTGAATTGAAATTCTTGAAAGTGAATCTATGCACTTTAATATCAATTCATTGCATTTTAACTAAACATTTGGCTGCCGGTTTGCTCTGCACAAGTCGACACTTGTGACTGATTTTTTCGCATTTTAATCATAACCCACATCCTGTTTTCGAAAAAAAGAAAGTTTGCAGATGAAAAGAAAACCTTTTGCGGACGCAGAAGTCATCGCGGGCGACGATCTAAAACACTCATTAGACATGTTTTTAATGTTTTAGATCATATAAATTACTGTATTGAGTCTAAAGGCGACTACTTTAGAAAAAAAATCGGTTTTGCAAAAAAAAAAATGGGATGTTTAAAGGTAAAAAAACCTTTTTGTTAGTGTGGCAACTAGGGATTGCATTCCCGGACCAGTTCTGAAAACCCGGGATTTTCGGATCCCTGGATTTTTTTTGGGATTGAATATATTTTATGGAACTAAATCAGACATATTTTTCGATTAAATTAATTTTATTTTCGTATTAAATTAAATTCTGTGGTCTTACTTTAAACTAAGAACAAAATATTCATGACAAATAACATAAAATGATTAAAATAAAAACACTGTGCGTGAAATTTACCCTCAAAAATTGCAAAAAGCGGGAGACCTACTGAACGACTTTTCTATAGGTATACTGAGTTGAGATCCACCAGGCGTTTGGCTGGATTGGCCAAACTTATTGTACCTTAGTAATGGATTTTTTCGAAAAAAAATCCGTTCAAAAAAATTTTTATAAAAAAATGTTTTTTTCGCTTACAACTTTTTATTAGTACTTACATCTTTCGTATCTAATGTTGCACATCAAAAGAAAGGTATGAAAAATACATTTCGTTTGATACCCATATCGTGTAAATCAGTTGGAGATTAATTAATTTTTTTTGGATAAAATCTTTGAGCTTTGACCCCGAGCCACGCCTTTTATGGGCGTTTCCCAGGCAAAATTTTTAGTTTGTTAGATGCAGGAGCCAACCCTCTATATAAAAGCATACTCATTTTTTTTCACGAGGGTTCGCTATACTGCATTTATGCCTCGACGAAAAAGTGGGGTTTTTGGGACATTTTTGTCGAAAACACAGTTTGAATGTATTGTTTTTGGATTGGTGTCTCAAGCAATTTTGTTGGTCGTTAAAATATCTACAAACTTGCCGAAGACAGTAAAGCGATATTCAGAACGATTTAGGACCAATTAGCATTTACACGTTCGAAGACTTAAGCGACGAACTCGACTGAAATGAGCAAAATTCAAAGTCGGATTTCTCTTAAACTAGAGCCAATCCAGCCAAACGGCTGGTGGATCTCAACTCAGTATACCTATAGAAAAGTCGCTCAGTAGATCCCCCGCTTGTTGCAATTTTCGACTTGCACAGTGAAATTAATTTGATTGCTAAACTACCTGGAAAACCTGCTAATAAAAAGCATCTCTCTGGTTCAATACCAATAAATGAAATCGTATATAAATTTTCATATACTATTTATTTGGAAGTTTTGGCTTCGGTTTCCGCCATTTCAAAAGAAGTCAAATTAATAGACGTTGCTTTCAAAAAATGCAATGGCCAGAATTGCTCCTAAATGGGCGTTATTGGGCCACAGTATAGCGGAACCTTAAAAAAAGCAAACACATTAACAATAATAAAGAACAATTTAAAAACAGCGCAAGGAATCAGCCGTAAAACTTTAGGCAGCAACTGTCCAGAAGATGATGAAAAACGTGAAACTGAATGTTAGTAATTTATTTTGTTTTGTTGTACTTAAAAATTAAATTTATATACTTAAAATGAAAAACTTTGAAGAGATTAAATTTTTTCGTAAACAGTCCTCACATGCAGAACAGGCCTGACAGTCCCGACAGGATCGAATTTTAACTTTTGCTCAGTACTTAGCTTTGTCCATTGCGATCTGAAATTATTGTATCGCAATAAATGTGGCGCACATGCCGCAAGTGTGGCATGAATGACACATAGGCCCACGTCAGTAATGCATATCGACTATGACAGCATTAACATAAACTTATGTATGAGTTGAGCTAATCGTGAATGAATCACTTGTCTTCCGTTGGCCCAACGAGATGTTGACAACAAATGCCAGAGTTCAAATGGGCGGGAAGCATTCGATGGTGACTCTGACTTCAGACACACACACACACACTCGTACACACATTTTTAAGTGTGACAAAAGACGAAAGTGAAAGTATGCTGCACGCACAATGATTCTTGTTCGCACTTTACTGTTGCCCTTTAGTTATCGCCAGTTGTTTTGTTGTTGCTTGTTTGGTGTCAAGTGAAATGTTGGCCGTGTGTGAGTCACGGTCATGCCATACCGATGGCTATGTCAGCCAGCCTTTCGCACAGTTCAGAGTTCAGGGCACAACAAATGCCGCCACTTCGGTGATTTGATCCTTTTCCGAGAATTTGGCGCTGAATCAGTCGGGAGGCAATTTGTAGGTGGGTGGGTGGTATTTGGCTTCGATGGCATAACAAATTGTGCATTGCGTTGCCTGTAAAGAGCGGCAAAGCTGCCGCTTTGCAGACCGCAAACTTTTCATTCATAAAAGCTTTTGCAGCTGTGGTGTGCAGATAAAGTTGGTGTCAACTATGGTCGGTAGGTACAAAGAGAGCGGGGTAGTGAAGGAGATTTAGGGATAAAAATTGCCAATGGCGTGATTCATCGCATACACTAAACAAAATACGCTAAGTACGTTTGGTGTAAATGAATCCAAAAAAAACATTTAAAAGGTTTCTGCAAAATAAAAAAAAATAAATGTTTAAGCATTTTTCCTAAAATTGTTCGAGTAGTAATAACATAGACCGCCACTGTTAAAAAAGGGCCTACAGCTGCGGCGAGTTGGCAAGCTGTATGCGAACACATTCAAGTTCGTCCGATGAGTCAGTTTCGCGCTGATGAACAATTATTACGACAGCAACAACAATAATGCAATAATTTCATAGACATATCAACAACAATGCTTCGACTCACAGCACAGAGGCGACTCTCCCACAATTGTCAAAGCAAAGCACAAAAATTAAATACTAAAAAGAAAGAAAACAAATTTTAACCAACGCAAACTTGGCCATAGCTGTACATGTATGCATATTGATCAATTCACACGCACACACACGCACACATACTAACACATATCGCCATTAGTTGGCGCCTTTGTGTACGATCGCTGTTTGTGTTCCATTCCGCTTCATTTTCAACATTTATTTGGTTAGCGTTTTGCTGTATTTGCCGCATCGGTGTTATGCGCTTTTGCTTTGTCGTTTGCTTTGTTGTTGTAAGGTGAGTTAGCTAAATTGGGTAAAGTGCACTTACCATACTAACCAATATTAGTTGGTTGAGACGACAAAACGCGAATGTGGCCCAACCGAAAGCATATCGGTAGAAGCGATAAATGCGGCATAACAAATTATTTCCACAAACAACAACAATAGATATAGGTATATCTATAATTTTAACCAATACTTTATTGTCTAACTTGTGTACACATTTAAAAAAAGGAGAAATGGTCAGCAACATAAACCGGCATTTAAGTTTACTACAAAAGTACAAAAATATTTATATTAAGATTTTTGTAGACAAATTAAGGAGCTAATATACGTACATATTTAGGAAGTAGTTAACTATTTTTTTATCAAATGAATTTTTTTTTAATTTAGTACAAAAATTTTTTATTTTGCAAGAATATTTTATAACATTTTGTAGTACAATACAAGAAAATATATTAATGGTTTCGTATTGTTTTTGTTTTTAATTAAACGTTTTAGTAAAAAAAACAATTAGCTATTTTGCGAAAATGTTTTAAAATATTTTGTAGTACAATAGAAAACATAACTATAAATAGTTCTTTAATGTAATCGAATGTGTCAGATTACCTCCGATGGTAAGAGTTATTATTATTTTATTTTTTTTAATTTTATTTTATTTTGTTTCATTTTGTTTTATTTTGTTTTATTTTATTTTATTTTATTTTATTTTATTTTATTTTATTTTATTTTATTTTATTTTATTTTATTTTATTTTATTTTATTTTATTTTATTTTTTTGTTTCATTTTAATTTATTTTAGTTTATTTTATCTTATTTTATTTTATTTTATTTTATTTTATTTTATTTTATTTTATTTTATTTTATTTTATTTTATTTTATTTCATTTTATTTTATTTTAATTAAATGTAATTATTTTTTTTGTTTTATTTTATTTTATTTTTTTTTATTTTTTTAGACTACATATTTACTACATATTTAGTGTTCAACTGTGAGTTTTTAATATCAGCACTCAAAAGTTTTTAGTATAAGTTATACGAGTATTTGTATATTTTGGGTACTAATAGTGCTTGCAGCACTGATCTTTAGAATTATGGAGGCCTCGAAATGCCCTACCTATTTTCAGTCTTCGTATTAAATAGGTTTTATTTTTGGGATATAATGGTGTTTCTGGGTTTATTTTTAGAAATATGGGGCAACTCGGAATGCCGGAACTATTTTCAGTCTCCGTATTAAATAGATTTTTGTAAGAATGAGAGTTGTAAAATAATGGATGTGGAGTATGGGGGCGGTATAAAAAATATCAATGTAAATATTGCTGCTGTGAAATTCTCTTCCATCGAATGCGTTCAATTAACTTTTGAATTGAATACTAAACTTCACTTCACTAAACACTCAGACAACTATAGAAAATCTCTTAAAGTATTTAGTTAAAATAATTACTGATTAAATGGTAGCTTTTCCATTGCTCAAATCGGCATAAAACCATGGGTCAGTTCCATAAATGGTTGATAAATATCCTTCTAAGTCTTCTGTACAAAATGTAAATAAAAAACAGCTAAACATAGTTTTTAAATGGCAAATATAAATTTCAATTATTCAAGTATTCATCCACAGCGAAAAATCTGCCTAAATTTCTTAATTATTTATAGATCTCAGTACTTAGTTTTAAATAAAATAGATGCAGTTATGAAAAACGATTTGAACGTGCACCTTTATTGCTAGTAATTCAATGCAATAACAACTGGATCAACACACATTCGACCTATTCAATAGATTCTAATTGTACAAAGTGATATCACTATCACTTTTTACTACCTCAGAATTTCATATCACGCTGCTGGATGGTTTGGGACAGAACAATCACTGTTTTGAGTTACAAGTTTGGGGTACAATCTTAACCCTGGAATACTAATTACAAGACGCTCGCAGTGTTAGTCGAATCAACTAGCATTAGTACTCCAGAGTTAATTATCGTTTGAGTAGAGAACATTACATTACTGTCAGATTGCATACAGTTTTCGTCAATTTAGCTGGTAAAAAAAAAACAAAACGAGGTCGTTAATAGTTTTCTTGCCAATAACTATTCTCAACAATTTTTCTTAAAAACTAGTTTGTCTATAAATTGTCAATATTTTGCAAGACATTCCTACAAAAAATTGTATGTCCATTGCATCATAGTTCGATTCTAATCTTAGATCTAATATTACAATGCATATAATTTTATGAAGTTTGAAAAGTCTCTCTAATGTCAAAAATGTATGATTAGATTAGATTTCAATTTCTTTACAGTTAGTTGATTTAGTTAATATTACACAAGTAAAATTTTAAATTATATAGTTTGAAAAGTCTCTCTAATGTTTTTCTCAAGCAGTTTCACGTCAATGCAGCGCATTGCGCAGTCGTCTAACACCAAAGCTCAGTCAGTCTTTTCAATTTATTTTAAATTCAATAACTATCGTCGCATATATGTCGCATGTTCACATATATTTATTCGTACGTTCGTCAGTTAACGATCGACCGAACGATCGAAGCGACTACTCCACTGTCGTTGAACGAACGCACGAATTCGACAACAACCAATAACAACGACCAGTGTCGTCGTCACACGGTCCCTTGTGGGGGTTGTGGGGCTCAAGATCGACTATAGACTTAACGTATTGTCTTCCTATTCAATGCTTGAACTCAGCTCATCATTAAGTAAGTTTTTGGTTGTGTTGTTGTTGTACGACATATGGCAATTGGGGCTTCAATAAACTCCGGACCCCTTTTGAGCGGTACGTTGCCGATAACAGCTCCACCAACACCAACGACAGCGCCTGAACAGCGTTTCGTGAGGCGGACACGCCGATCGTTGTATGTTTTGTTGCTTTAGTCTGCATTTTGCTTTCACGCCGTGTTGTCGTTGTCAGACGAGTGAAGACCAGACCAGTTTCAACCGGACTCGCAACAGTCGCTACGAAACGCTATAGAAAACAAAATCCAACAACAATAAAAACAGAAAATAAAAGCGAAAAAATAGAATTAAATAACGATAACGTGTTTGGTTTTTGTGGCTCTGGCAACTTCGTTTCGATTTTTTGATATTTGGTTTTTTGGAGCGCAGTTGTTTTTTTAGCATTAATTCGGGCTATTTATCATTTTCAATAAAATTAATTATACTTATTTTAATGGCGGTGTTTTGTTTTAGTGTCGAAGAGTTGAATTGAAGAAAGGCAAATTCAACATTACGCCTCATTTAACGGCGATTTTTGTTGTGCGATTTGTTCATTTTTTTTGTTGGTGTTTGAAACAACATTAGGAAAAAAGGTTGGTTGCTTTGCACACAAATACAAGCGAGCGTGCACGCACACACGCACAGAAACACATACACGCAGTCGACCGCACACAGGCGCAGTTGCACTTTCCTCCTACTGCGCCCCCTCGATTGGCTTAAGTGTGTGTGTGTGCAATAAATTTAAACAAAGTGCTAAAAAATGTGAAATGAAAAAACACTGAAGAAAAAGAAGAAGCAGCAGTAGCAAAGAAATACGTTACTGCATTGATCGCGAATAATCGCGGTGGGAAGTGGTAATCGCGCTGATTAGATGAGCCAAGTGAAAACGTTGTTGCTGCAGCCCAGTGTGTGAGTGTGTTTGCGAAACAGGAAAAATTCCCAAACGAAAAGGAAACTCAATTTAAATACGTGTAAATTGAAAATAATAAAAAAAATGTAAGCAATCTGCATTTAGTTCTGTGAAATTGTCAAAGTTCGGTGACACATTTGCATCGATTGAACATTTCCGCATCGAACAAACAATTCGCAAGGCCGTGCGCAGCGCTTATTCGTTGCGCCACTGCAGCAACAACATTTCGCCAGCACCAATATTCGTTCACTCCGCGGCTCTTCGGCTGTGGCTGCCGACATTTTACGCGCGCCAAGTCCCCACTCTCCAAACTTCCCATGTCAACTGCGTTGATCGCACGATCGTGTTGTTGTTGTTGTCAGCATAAAGTGGCAGCATGGGTTTCCCAGCGACGTCACTGTTAGCTCACAATGAGTTTTAAGCGGTCACTGGCGGGAATTCGCTCTTAGCCCGCAACGTCACCGCGCGCTCCACTGCCGGCCGCACTGGCCGTCACCACAGTTCGAGTGTTCCGAGTAAATTTTGCAGCAGCAAAACGTTGTCGTGTGGTTCTCGCTGGAATCGTTGGAGTCATCCAAAGCCTTTGCGCTTCTGCAAAAACGACAGAAAACCGGTTTCTGTAAAGCAACAACAAGCAAACAAATAAACGAAAACAATTAAAAAATTAATAAAAAAAAGCAATGACCATAAAAAAATTGCGCCACAAAAAAAAGGTGGAATTGAATAAACGTGTAAAGCCAAAGTCAAATGAAAAATTATTAAAAATGCATTGTGTAAACAAAAATTAATATTAAATTAAGGTTTTATGTAATACAATATTTTTTTGTAAATATTTTATTGTTTGCTTAAAAAAGATTTTTCA
Source organism: Melieria picta (assembly GCA_964056695.1). NCBI lineage: Eukaryota > Metazoa > Arthropoda > Insecta > Diptera > Ulidiidae > Melieria > Melieria picta. Next base: position 113,529,155 of record OZ057399.1, on the reverse strand, counting down.
AACATGTGTTGGCATTTTCTCATACAAAATCCAGTGATTTAGCAAATTCTAATTGTGTGTGTAATTTTCTCGACTCCCCTAAAGCGTGATAAGAAATTACTTGCGGCTGAGTGCATTTGCTTCCAAGAAATTCCGCCGTGCCGCGTCAGCTGCACTTTGTGGCTGAAAAAAGGAATTATCTGGTTTTGCTTCAAAACTAAGGTCATGCTTGCGTTATGATTGTGCAGTGATTTGGTGGGCACCCAGCTTTCGAAAAGGTGCATTCTACTTACTGCAAGTGCTGTGACTACGATAAGGTGAGCCGGCGCAAACTAATCCTTATTGGTTTATTTATATTTTATCTACATTTATCTATTGAAGGGATTAAGTTTTTCAGAATAACGTAGCGTAGATAACACTACTCGACAAAAAATGGGGATACAAAATTTAGTTAAAAGGAGACAATTTTCCTCTTTCATTTGATACCCATATCTTCATCATTGCACAACCGCAAATATTTAAAAAAATATTTGGAATGAATATGTCCTTAAAGTCCTTTAAGAAGGTTTTTGCGTCAGAAAATGAAAAACTGACTATGCCAGGATACTATAAATAACCTCTAGTTTCACGTCTATATCAACATTTGGGTGGGTCTCGGAAAAATTTAAAAATTTGTTCGCACGGTGTAATAAATGAAAAGTTGGTGTTTTCACTCCGTGCTTTACAACTTTGTCATTTTTCTTTCGATTCAATTGATGTTAGGCTTAATATTTGCACAAATAATAAATCTTTCATCTAAAATTTTAAAACCTGAGGATATAATTTTTTATCTATAAAAAAAACCATTCGAAGATGTATAATTTTTGAAAATGGTAAAAAAATTCAAATTTTTTCAACTTTCACCGTCAGTAACTTTCCCAAATCTCATCTGATTTGGGCAATCTATATATCGCTAGTTAATTACCTTCTGAACGACGGGTCAGTTGTGTTAGGTGGATGGTTGGTTTACGAGATATATGCTCATAACTGAAATAAGGGGGAAAACACGTGTTTTTCGAAGATTTTTCGAAAACGCTTCTAAAGAAATTGTTTTGATTTTCAGTTTCGTGTTCAGCAGCCGAAGATTAGTCTAAAAAATACTTTTGTTTTTAGGAGCATTTTTCGTGTCGAGTAGTGTAATTGGAATTTTTAATATTTATTTTTTCTAAAATAAGAAAGTCCAGTCAATGAAACTTTTCTTAAAAGCTTGTATTGTAAATTTTTTTGTATTTTTAATAGTTTAGTTTTATTTAATTAAAAAAACAAAACAAAGACGTGGAAGATTTTCTTTCAAAAAGAAATGCAATTAAATACAACAAACCTCATTGAAGTCATTTTGACTCCTTAGGGCATTCTAGTGTTAAAAGACAAGCAGAATAAACAAATTAAAACACATATCTGAGATTGATTACATATGATCTCGGGTTCTGGCCTATTTAAGGGCATTAATTTCAATCAATTTTCTTTGAAAATCTCATATCCTTATACTCAAAATGGCATCGATTGATTCAAATATATTGTCATAAAATTGTCCATTGCGCGATCCGATAAAGTTAAAGTATAGCACTATAAAACTTGAAAATCTAATCGAATATTGCTTAATGAAATTTGTGTTACTTTAAAAATCTTAACAAAAGAACAGTCTGAGCCCCTTTTCAATTTCCTGTCTCTGATTTAAGTATTTTAAAGTTACACAAATTTCCTAACAATTAATTACAAAATTAAAATTTAATAATCATTTGATTAATTCTTCTCATTTCGCTTGAAAATAACAACAAAAATAATAATTCCTTTATAAAATTTAGTAAAAGGATGTTCCATACGTGCGATCAGGTTACGCCAGATGCTGTTAGAAAGATACGATTTCGTACTAAAAAAACTTCTCAGTCAGATTTGTGATTGCTTGATTCCGTTTTGTTTGAGCGTGCGTCAAAGATGGTTACCGGCAAAGAGAAAATACGTCATATAAGTAAAGGGTGACTAGATAAGCATGATAAGAAAAGATATGTAAATAAAAAAACAACGGTGTGAGATATCAAATTCTCTTTCTGATTCTGGGTCTATTTTGAAGCTGCATTCATCTCATTATGGATGACAGAGCACATCTTTCAAATTCTGACAGTTGCTGAGTATCGCTATGACTGCTATCTGGTCACCTTTTATTATAGTTTGTCTTTGCTAAAAATGAAAACTCAAGCCAGGCGACTGAAAATGTGAATAGTGTTTATTATTTCCTATTACTATCACAGCCAATTATGCACAATTTTTGTTTTGTCGATTCGGTTTCGATAATTTTGATGTCAAAGATGCACCATGCCCTGGAAGACCAATTGTTGAAAATGTCTGTAGGTAGGTAGGAGCCCACTTAGGCCATGAAAGTCCAATGCGATGCAAAAAACAGTCGAGCATAAGTCTGCTCCCTCGTTAAACCAGTTTGAACTTCTCACAAAGCCTAGTAGACTGTGAATAATCTTATTGGCTTCATCCCATAGACTATCAAAGAAGAATTTGCCCAGGCAATTCAACCTTCTTCTGGATAAATCAAAACAAGTGTTTAGAAGTTGAAATGTATTTTCTTCCTCTTTCTCGTCCCTAAAACATACCACAGAAGTCTGAAAGTTTGAAGTTTGAAAACAGCCTCAACCTTATAGCGAGGGTGTCAATTAATTAGTGACCCGTGAGAACACCAATCATAGTTTTTATCTGATCCATATTTCGATAAAATCATGAAAATCTTCAAGTCCGACATGTAAGCACTGTTTCGATCGCCCAGAAGCTAAACTTTTCACAAAAAACCGTTTGGAATCACTTGAATAAGGTTGGGTACAACAAGAAGCTCAATGTAGGGGTGCCACATGAGTTAATGCAAAAAAACCTCACAGACCGCGTTTCCATCCACGAATTGCTGCTGAATTGCAACAAAATCGACACATTTCTGAAGCGGATGGTGACATGTGATGAAAAGTGAATCACTTACGACAACGTCAAGCAAGTCAAGTTTCACTCTGTGTTTAGTGGGATTGGCAGGAAATTATCTACTATGAGCTGCTTCTCTAAAACCAACCCCTTAATTCGTACCTACACTGTCAACAATGGAACTAAAGAAAGCAATTACCTACAAGCGGACAGATTTTTCCAATAGAAGAGGAATTGCGTTCCATCAGGACAATGCCAGAAGCTCCTGAAGATTGGTTCAGACGTTCTTATGCATTAAACTTATAGTGCGGATTTGGCACTAAGTACATAAATATCTATTTTTCCTGTCTGTGGCGAATGATTTTGCTGATAAAAAAATTGCCCAAGAGAAGCCTGTGAAAATCGACTTTTTCATTTTTTTGCCCATAGAGACGATAGTTTCTATGAGAGAAGCATAATGAAATAAACTTCAAAATGGGAACAAGTTATCGAACACAATGGTGCATATTTGACTAAAATCGGATCATTCAAACTATGCTAAAAAAAGCCTTCAATCTCATTGAAAAATAAAATAATTTCTTTTTACTACACCATATAATTTTTTTTTAATTTTAATTTTTTTAAGTGTTCTCACAGCACTAGAAAATTATCTAATAACATATTTTTTTACCTCGATGAAAGTAAGGAAACTTTAAACCATAGTAACTGCGGTTGGTTTCGATAATTAGTTTACTGTCTAGTTTACTGTCGTAAAGTTCGAAGGGGCAAGAATGGATGGAAAAAGTCCAGAATTAAGTGCTGGAGGTTTAGTCCCGGAGAGAGTAAATTCGTTTATTCAGGAATAAATAATTTTGAAATATAAATTATCCAATTGAAGAACAAAACACAAGAATCTCAATTTCAACTCAAGAATATCAAATGTTTAAGACATGAGCAACAAGTTTGTTTTCTCTCATCTCTCGGAATCAACTATTAGAGCTGTCAGTGCTATTCATTACTTAGAATTTCGAGTCACGTTTTTGCCGTTTTTCTGTAGAGTTTATACTTATACAATTTATTTCAATTAGAGATCATTTAACCATAGAGAAATACTAACAACTCCAAGCCAATTTAAACGAAATTATGTGCTAATCATTTTGTTAGCCACTCGTAACATTTACTTTGTTGCGATTCCTATACACACACCCGTCTATACTCCTTGTAGTGACTATCGTTGTTGTATATAAAACCGCACTCACATGAACTCTTTGCTGTATATTTAATAGCTTTTTATAAGCAGCTGCAATTTAAAATTCTAATGCAACAACATTCTAAAGACTATCAGATATGTGAAGATTAGGTTTTCTGTCGCACAGTCGCCTCTGCCTTATAATACTCGTAAGACAATTAAATACTAGGAATTTTACTGCGTCTTCCTCATGCCCTGCGCTCATTACAAACAATAATTTTCTTTTTAATCTGCCAACTGTTTCACCTGAACTCTGTTTGCAATTTTTCTCGCATCATACAACCCGGTTTGCCATAATTGAAACCCTATAAAATCGTGCCCACAGCACATCGATACACGTTATTATTTTGCGCCCAACAACTACGCCGAAGTTCAATGCATCGCCACCGATCAGATTGTGGACGATGGGAGAGTGTAGCGAAAATATTGTACAATAAAATAGAAAACAAAACCAGGTAGCGCGCTGATTTATGAACAGTTATTGTTGCGCTTTAGCTGGAAATACCGCAGGCCATATCACGTTTATGGCTCACTCGGGCCGCATAGTTGTTTGTAGGCTTAATGCACACATAACTACTTAGCAACTACAACAACTCAGTTAGACTCCATTTATTTGATGGCTAATTAAATTAGTTGGCATCAATAAATTAATAATAAATTTGACCAAAAAAAAAACAAAAGCAAAAAAACAATCCACTGCATATTGCGGAAGAATGTTTGGCGTCGTGCAACACTGCAACCCGCTGAGATTGTCAGCGGCGCAGCAGTCTGCAGTCAGCTGTGATAAGTGTTATCAAATAAGTTCATGGCTAGTTTGGGGATTAAGCCAAAGCATGTGCACACACTACGTTGATGATCATTTAAAGTCGTTAACTGTGCGCTGCACATGTGTTCGCTTTAGTCAACCGGCTGCAATCAGCCACCGCGACCAGCCAGACGGGCGTTCATGTGACAGACAGGGTGTTGTAAAAAACGAAAGTGTAAATATCATAAATTAGCAAACGCCTTTTATGATTGCAGATAAGAGTTAATCCATGAAGCAGTAATTGATTGGTCATCAGTGCAATCGGGGGTTGCGTTGCTACAGCCTATAAAATGTATTGGAAAGACCCAGATTGAGTCGAGTGTGGGTTGAAGATTTGGTTAAACAACTATAAATTTGTTCATAAAATTAGTGATTAAAGTGCTGAGAACTAGTTAGAAATTGTATTTAACCTTCGGAGAACACATCTATTTTTCCAATCATCGGGGACAATTAGACCCCGTTTACTTTTGATCACTTACGATTTCACGACTATTGATTTGAAAAAATCCTGAGATTTACTTTGCGCATTGTTGTAATAAATATATTAAATATAAAATATATAAATATTGTAGATATCTCTTAAGTTGGTTACTTAAAAAATTTGTGGGACGAAAAGGTTTGGAACAGGTATTGGAGTCTAGGTCTACACGAATATGTCGCGCCTTCGCTGCAACGAGATTACGCACTTTGGGTTCAGATCTTACCCTGTGCGATTTTCCAAGATTTATAAAAGAGTCCTGGAAATATGTGCAGGAAGACGTGTAGTGTCCCCTGCGCTGCCCTACTTATCTAGTATATTTTTTCAGCTTCCATCACATCTATCTATCGATAGGTCTGACCTAGTGTGTTCTCCGAAGGTAAAAGTTGAAAAAGTTCAGTGAGAGTAGGTTTTCGATCAATTTAGTTGCTTTTTAGCATAGACAAGATTTTAATACAACTAATAAATTGGAAACAATTTTTGCTGGAAGACGAACACTACTAACATTACTGCCGGTTTTTATTTGTGTTATGCAAAAGTCATAAGAATAGTTATTTTCATATTAAGTATTTGCAAAAATTTGTTAATAGTTAATTTTTAAGCATTGCTTTTAACAAAACAGACTCTTCGGAATTTATTCCTATACATTTTATGCTTTTTTTCTTCCTCATCAACAATATTATTTTTATTGCTTGAGGTTTTTAAGCACCGCGATTATTACACTGTACAACACAAAAAAAAATAACAAGGTTCTGACAACGGATTCTGGTAGAGGGGGCCAAAAAAAATAAACGTGTATCGGCGTTTTGAAAGTTTACGTCTGAATTTTTTTTGGGGGGGTCAAAGTTTTCCCTTCTTTGCACATTCTTATGGTGAATCGGCATACGAAAACCATGTAACCTCACATTTTAGGCATATGATGTTTTCAGCAATTTGATGTAAAATACTACGAAGAACATTTTTGTGGAGCATTTTAACCCTGTAGCTCCTATTTGTATGGGTCAATTTGACCTTTGTTTCTAAAATGCCAAAAATGTCCTATAAAACAGGACTTTTTAAAGACAAAATGTACCACGAAAATATTCGCCATACAATTCTACTATAGGTCTCTGAATACATCAAAGCTCAAAAATAACTTGAACTCCAGATCTTTTCCGGGGCTAAAGCTGCCGCCCTAGCTGGGGAAATATTTTTCTGCTGATTACCAGGCAATTACAATCAACAATAATAGGGGTTCTTAATTTTTTATTTTATCGTTCTAGAGAGCTTCTCTCACTAAATAGAGACCAGGTCAGAACAATGATTGGTGTTTTGACCGATCACTATTTAATTGGTACCCACGATAAAAGGTTGGGGCTGTTTGAAACGATTTCTGTCGCAGTTGTATTGACGAGGAAAAGGAAGAAAATGCATTTTGCTTTGTCCTGCTTTATCTGGAAGTAGGAAGAAAAAACTTGGCAATTTATTCTTCGACAGTCTAGGAGATCTTACCGATAAGACTATTCACAGTCCACTAGGCTTTCTAATAAGCTCAATCTGGTTCAATGAGTGAGTAGTCCTGGGCTTGTCTGCTTGTGGTGTTTCAATGGGCCTTCATGGCCTAAGGTAGGTACTTGTACTAATGTACAAGTACCTACCTAAAACTTTTTTTTTAGGTTTAGTTAGTCTTAAATGATTCTTGACTTTTGATTCGATGGTCTAAAATAAAATAACTTATATTTTGACTGCTCTTTTTTCAGCTGTAAATAGAAAATCTCTGAGAGTAAAATGGTCTATGAAATATCAGAATCAGAAAATTCAGAATCGGCATCGACTTCAATATCCATTTAACTGTACATAGCCGTAAAATGTAGGCTTTACTGCCTGAACAAAATGTTGTAACTGTGGTTGTGGTAGAACCTCTCAAAAGTTGAAATGTTTGAATTTGAATGAGAATGCCCACAACGCGTAGCTGTGAAAATATTAAAAATAATGAAATTCTTTACAACATTTGAGTGTGGCGACACACATCGCTAGTTGCTGTGGCATTCTGTTCAAGCAGTTAAATGCAGTGTACATGTTCATTCAAGTCTACTGCAGTCGACGCAATTCAATTCAATTACTATTAATTTTTTCACTGTGTACCAAGAAAAGCTCTCCTTGGTGAGCTCTCGCTCTCTTTTTCATTCATCATGGTAAGGCAACATTTGTTGCTTAAGTATTTGCCTTCGATTTGGTATTTGTTGATTTAGCATTCGGCATCTCTGGCGTCGAAAAGAAACTAGAAAAGTCAACAAACATTAAAATGAAACACCTGCCCAAACAAAACCGTCAGCTGCTGTCTGCACAACTTCAACTCGCATTGCATGACAACAGTTGTAGGCGCTCTCGCAGCCAAGTGCCAACTCTGAGAGAGCGAGAGCGCTGATAATCACTTTGCAGTGGGCAACAACACACTGTGAGAATCTGCACGCCAACTAGCTTTGGATACTATGGAAAAAGCTTCGCGCGATTGCATCTGCAATTGTTGTGATAGCGAGTCGTCTAAACGCTATATTTTGTTGTTTTTTCTGTTGTCGCCATAATACAACTGCCGCAGGGTTGACTGGCCGCCTGCCGCCACAACCAACACCACCAGCGCTGCCACTCATCTAACCGCCAGCACTTAACCACTAACAGTAAATACTACACGTAACTTGGCCCGACACACGGCCGCACGGCGTTCTGGCCAAAAGAATTTCCAACACGATTCATTGTTAATTCGACTTCAATGGCAGCCGGTTGGTGTTCGCGGCGTATGAGCAACGCACAATTGAACTGTTCTAAATACGCGTCGTTGTTGTTGTGAAAAGTAAAAGTGCAAGCGACCATCACACACAAACACACACTTGTGTAAATAAAAATACATTCGTACGCGAGCAACGAAAACGTAGATGAAAAACGCGCAAAGTATTTGGCAAAGTGTTGTTGTAGTGCTGCTGCCAGCCGGTGTGGCGGTGTGAACAGTTGTGACTAGTGCAGCGCGCCAAAAATTATTTCAAATCGAACATTGTTTTTGCTGTTTGTTATCGCGAAAATTTGTGCTACTGCCAGTGATTGGCATTTCGTGATTTGCAGCTGACTGACTGGCTGTTGGCGTTGTTGTTGTAGTGTAAGTTAAAAATATTTACTATAATATTTTGCAAATAACACGAGGCACTCACTGGCCACTTGTTTGCGCAGCGAAACATAATTTTGTGGTTAGCCAGTTGCGCGTTTTAATTTGATTTTGATTTTTAATTCGAATGGGTTGTTGTTCGACTCAGCTGAACAAAAAACCCCAACGAATAAAAAATGCAAATCCGTTCGCTGAGTGATTTTGAAAATCATGGTGGCGTGCAAATTAATGAACGTACGCACGCTGCTTACAAGCCAATCTAGTTTTACGTCAGAAGAACGCTTCGAAAAGTCGTTTGGGAAATTACTGACAACTCGTGCTGTTTGTACGGTGTGTGTGTGTTTGTTTATATGTGTTTGTGTTTAGTTTATGTGCAGTGTTAGCGATAGAGTGCAGTCTGCAAATAAATCGTAATTTATTTTATTACATAATTAAACGGTATGTGCAATGCGTACAGAATAAATTGACTGACAATCAGTTGACTTTTAATGCTGCTGGGAGTAGCGTTTGGCTTGGAGATGAGAGTGTAGAGACCACTTTAGGTTCTCTAGGTATGTGTCTTAGATCCATTTTTAATGTATAAATGTAAAAATGTATACGGGACACATGGGTCCCGTGAAAGTGAAAGGGTTAAGGCTGTTTTATAATGGTTTAAGAAATTATTTATTATAATATATATATTTATTATTATATATAAATTATTAATTATTAATACCTACTAAATTGACGCGTAATAACAAATTATTATGAATTCCTGATTTGCAAGAAAATACTGTGTAAAGTTTTCTATATTATTACACAAAAATATTTATTTTCCAAAGAAGTGCGAACCAGTGACTCAGAGTAATTGCAATTTTCTATGTTGTTTCTATGTTCAGATCACCATTGAGATGAGTGTGTAGAGACCACTTTATGTTCTCTAGGTATGTGTCCCATATAAACTTTCCCCGTAAGAACTGTCTAAACTGGGACACATGGGCCCCATGAAAGTGAAAGGGTTAAGGCTGTTTTATAAGGGTTAAACAAATTATTAACTGTTGTGTTGCATTATTATTAATACCTACTAAATTGGCGCGTAATAACAAATTATTATGAATTCCTGATTTGCTAGAATTATGAATTCCTGATTTGCTAGAAAACACTGTCTAAAGTTTTCTATATTATTACACAAAAATATTTATTTTCCAAAGAAGTGCGAACCAATGACTCAGAGTAATTGCAATTTTCTATCCCTTAGTTCTATAAATATTTACTTCTTATACTTTTTATTTGAGTTTTTCAGTATTTTCTGAATGTACATAAATTCCCTGTAGCTGATCTCAGTAGAGCATTTATTTATTTTCTCCATACTTAAATGTTTTCATACCGTTTCTAGTACATTAAAAAAATATTTCTTTGAACATTTTGTTGATCTTTGCAGAGGTTTCGAATGTTGTTAGCGTTTTGTTTAGATTTTGTCAATCACTTCGAGTTTATGATGTTTGACTTTTTCTATTACAATTTCAATGTTCCTGCATTGAGCGCAGAATTGCATAATTGATTACAATTTAAAGTACTTGACTGAGAACTTATATTGTGCGATTTTGATAAGGACTATTGATAATTTCTGGGAATTTCTGAAAAATATTTCTATGCGAAAACCCATTGGAATTTCAATATGAAAACTATTACAATTTGTTTATATTTGTAATTTGAAATCATACAGTTTAGCAAAAGTTAAGCGTCGGCCACTTAACTGTTGTGTTATTATAATTATGTGTGCAACTCTATATAAATATACATATTTGTATATAAGTATGTGTACTGATATTGTAGTCAAGTAGATTGATTACTGATGAGCGCAGATCCGCTGATTCTAAAACCTGAGATCTAGAATTTTATTTATTTGCTTTTATTTTATATGGAAAAATATTAGTCACTTCTTTACATTGACAATTAAAATTGTGTTTTGTTTTTTAATCAATAACTAATGCTTTAAAATACTTAACTTTGACGGAAAAAACTCGAATATTCTTAAATTATAATTTGTTATCGAAAATACTAGCAAATTTGGATAGAAAGGTGTCACGCCCCTTGTCTAATATCCATGAAATTCCCCAAGCGGATCGACACACGTCTGTATGAGGACGTTATATCAAATTTCAATGTTGTTCGACTTATAATTTTGGCGTTATTAAAAATGGTAGATTTGAGTTGTATGGGCGGTGCCGCGCCCTCTAGAAAATAAACAGCAAAAGCTATCCAGAAACTATTTCCTGAACATACAACGCATTGTCAAGTAGTTTCTGAGTCTATAAAGAACAAACATTCAAACACACATTTATTCATTTCGACCGAAGATACATTTTTATAAAGAAAAAACGTAATTTCAATATATTTGTTATAGAAGTATAATTGTGGCACACACATAATTTCATTTTGGTGGATTCCGAATACAACTTTCAAACCCAATACCATTTAGGTAGGTAGAATAAGTGATCACTTCTAGGACATCACTTAGACTATGTGACCCATCGTGTTACCCTGTTGGGAGGGAGGGGATACCAATGAGAGCCACCTGGTAGCTCTAATAAATTTATCGATACGGCTTGGGGCACCTTTTCTTGGTTGAAGAAGTGCTGTCCCCAAAATCGAAAGCACTTCTTGAATGCGCCGGACATTCGCTGTCTTGCAGCAAACCCAGTCTTTTGGGGTCTTGACCGACGGGGCAGTGTCCAGTTGTAATTCTCACGATCCCTATGGCAGGTTTGTTTAGTACCATCAATGTGAATGAATCTCCTCTAGTCGCTCGAAAGCCAGATCTATCTTGCCGTATTGCACTTTTGTTCGGGGGGTGGGCGGGGCTTCAGGGAAGAATAGCATTGAGCTACGCGCAAAAATAGTAGTACCACTTGAAACCATATTTGCCACCCACTGTTTTTGTAGATAACACATATTTGGGGAAGTCGAACCCTATAAACCCCTTGTGTGCGCCACTGATTGTATATAATTAATTTCTAGTTTTGATTAATCAGTATCTACAAGTAATTGAGTTTTCTAATTCAAGTATCTACAAATTATCAATGACACTTAAACTCTTAAATTAATCTATAAATGTAATCTTTTGAATTGAATTTAATGTCGCTTTTAATTTTTACAAATATTTATTATTTGTATTCTAACCTCAAACTATTCCGACGTGTTCATTCAGTTGAACAAAATTTCAAATTGCAGTTCCAGCGTGTTTTTCGCATCAACCAACCAAAACACTTTTTACTCTCCATAACTTGTCTTTGGAGCTGCGCAATAACAATAATAATAACCCTATTACATTTATTAAAACCATGTACATTTTATTAAAAGCAGTCAAGAATGCATTAACTTCTATTTTTAGCGGTAACATGACTAATTTCGCCAAAACTCGACCATTATTTTGCCCATTAAAAATTCCCAACGAGTGCGAGCCCCCACCTGTCCATCGACTTTGACTTGAAACCAGTTTTACTGCTGCAAGTAATCTCAATGAAATGTTAATTTTCGTACAATTTCGTTTCCATTTAAACAGTTTACATTTGTGCAATCAACGCGTTTGTTTGGTGTATTTCGGCGGCGCTGACTCACGCGTTGCGGGGAATTCAATTCGGTTCGGCGGTGCGCTGCCGCTCGTTCCGTCATTTGACCGGACTGCGAGTCGAGTGTTTGGACCGGTCTCAATTGAGCTGATTTCTGTGCGCACTCGCAGTTTGTTGTTGCTGTCGTTTTGCTAACGGCCCGCGCACTCGTCGAAACTTCAGCGCCCGATGATCGATGCGAATCGTGTCGTTTGCCTTTTTTCACTTTACGCGAATTTGATTTGTCTTATTTATTTTATCGTTCCTGCAGAATTAATGTTATTTTAATGCCGTAATTAAATAAATTTATTATCGTTCCGATGTCGCGTGTTGGCGTTGACATTGCACAGCGATAAGCATTCGGCGCGCATATTCTTCGTCGACGGTGCTTCTTCGTGCTTCCCCTTTTCGGTTGTGGGAATGGAAAATTTTCGGCCTCTACTGCCACATGTGACAAGTTTTTACTTGGTGTTATGTTAGGTTTGAATTTACAATAACATTTGACCACAAAAACAAATCATCCAGTTCGTGCACTGTCTGTCTGTCTAACCACTGACCGACGAATCTCCGGCTATGCATTTCGCTCTGTGAACGCCTCTACGTCATCTGTTTCGCATTTGTGAGCTTTGCTGTTGCTGTGTTCACTGGCTGCACAATTAATGTTGCCATTTCCTCTTTCTGTCACATTTACTAGTCATTGGCATTATTTATCGTCAGCTGCAATGCTGGCGCCACGCTCGGTCCGCTGGCCCATGGAATATATTGGCGCGTCGGCGCGTTGGAGCAGCGACTGACTGATTAAATTCGATAAGCCTTGTGCGGCATGCGGTGGCATCGAATTGAAGGCGAAACATTCAATTGCGTCGGTCACAGGCGCAATCGCTGCCCAATTGGCCATAATAAATGACTTCAGTCGGGCGACTAAGCTGTGCGCGCGTCATGCGACATGCGTCAGTATGCGCACTCGGCTGTGCCACCGCTCAATGCAGCGCACCAGCCGCGGCGCGTAATCTGCTAACTGCTGCGCGGGTCTGTTCTGTTTGCAGATTGCGTTGCAGTGTCGTGAATTTTGCCGCTTTCGTCTGCTTTTTATTCATTTATAGTGTTTGTTGTTGTTCTCTTTTGATTTATTTTCGCCGTGCGCCGGTAGCTTATCGGCGCTGTACTAAAGATAGGCGTAATATTGGCATTTAATCGAAAGCTTCGATCGCCGCACGCTGGCTGTCCAACTGACTGACTACTGACTATTGAGGAAATTAATTAATTGATTTGCTTTTGTTAATTTTGTAAGCGTTTCAATTGGCACAGGCAGATAAAATCAACTGAAATCTATTGTAGAGCCGATTTGAAGTGGTACAACCGAATTTGTTTGGACGCTACTTTGAACTAAAGTATTTCAAATATCAGATTAATATAACTAAAGCTCGACCGAAGGTGACATTTTGGTCAAAGCCGAAGCCGATTAATCGGCTAAAACCAAAGCCAAAGGTAAACAAATTAAAAAAATATGAAACGCAATTTTTTTTTTAATTTTGTGAAAAATAACCGAAAATAGCCAGTATGCCGAATGTGACCGAAGCCAATTATTCGGTCGTTCTCTAATTACAACCCTTCCACACGCCAGATATAACGATTTATTATTGTTGAAATAACTATATGGTTATTCTCATATCCTTCTAGAATTCAAGTACCAGAACATTTGATGCACTCGTTAAAAGTTATGATGAAAACACATTTTTATTGCTCTCAGTAACCTCAGTTTGTTTGAAATTTATTTTATTTTTTTTAGTCAAAATATATTCTTTTCACTAGGTTGGCACTATTTATACTTTCATAGTTAAAACACAACGTTTTTTGCAGTTCATCTATAAAAACCATTGACCATTTATCATATGGTCAGTGTGTTACTTTTAAGTGCACAAATGGTTCTATAAATAGGATTTCAGCATCCTTAATGATATTGAAATTATCCATATCCTATAGAGAAAGGTATTAAATTTTTTATATCCTAAACTAATTAAGTTAGAAGGACGAAATTCAAAGATGTGGTAGTATACATATTAGTCCTTAAGATATATTTTTTTCCAAAAAAAATATTGGAAATTTCTAAGGATATTCAAGGATAAAGTTTTAAAAGGACATTTTCAATACCTCGTCGTTCTTCTGCACCAAAACATTAAATTTTCTAAGATTCTAAGGATTTTTCTCTTTCATTTGATACCCATATTGTTATACTACAATGTGCTCAATTTTTAAAATAAACAAGTTTCAAAGCCCTTTAAAAAAAATCCTGACGTCACAGAGAAAAACTAAAAACGCAATTTTACTACATTTGGCCCCTACTTTCGCGAGTATATAGATTTTTTGTGTGTAAAATTTTTTGTCGCACGGTGTAATCGGGAAGTAAAAATCAAGATTGATCTTCTGGGTTTGAAAGGGTTCTGGTTGAAAGTGTGTGATATGTTGATGAATTGGGAAACATTTGATTTCTGATTTGTATTGGGTTAACAGTTGAATTAACACTGAAGTGATTAGAGATTGGAGTGAATAAGCAAATACAGTGCAAATAAAGTTTAGGTTAAATTATACTCAAATATTTGTATAAAGTCATGAGATGTTATTATGTCAGGTGAGGTTATGTTTAAGTGAGGTAAAGTATGGATAGACTAAGATTTATTTGATATGGATTAAGTTGAAGTAGGATAAAATTTGATTATTGCTTAGTGTATATTTAGTTGCTGAGAATTCTTGAAAGTGAGAAAACCCCTAGAAACATAGTTGCTCCCTGGCACTTCTAGTACCGCCTAGAAGCATCTTATATTCTGAATTTGTATAGGTGGGGAAACCGGAAAGCCCTATGAAAGATACGTATCCCATACCCTTTGACAGATGTCCTCATGGATCATTTGATTAGGATGGTAGCTCATAAGAGAGCTTAGCTCATTGCTTCAATAATTCATTAATGGAGCTTCCACTGTTAAGGATCTAATAGAGTTTATGCGTGATCCATGACATTTCGCACACTAAATACGAAAGAGTTATATATGATACAACCCAAAAAACTCAAATTTTCAGGGGAGATAAAAAACTGTTGATTCTGAAGAAGCAACGCAAGTAACCTAAAAACAGATATATTGGAATTTTTTATGTTAAAGAAAATAGTGATAAATAATAATTAAATTTTTGAAGTATTTAAAGTTGAGTATTGTGAATTAATTTATGGAGAAAAGTCGATATTTGTAATTTTTAAGCTGTGACTCTTTTGTATTTAGTGTGCGAATTGTTCAGCCAATCTGCAATCCAATTAGTTTGTGAAGCATTGAGAAATGTATACAATTGTGATGAAGCCAAGTTTAATGAAGTGAAGTGAAGTGAGGTTAGGTTAGGTTAGATTAGATAAGGTCTCAGCAAGTTATGTCAAGTTTTGTTTTGTGAGATTTTTTCTTCAAATTCACTCAAATTCCAGTTAATTGACTAATGCGTAAATTGAGGCTCAAATTGTCATC
The DNA here is from genome assembly GCA_964056695.1 of Melieria picta. Taxonomy (NCBI): domain Eukaryota; kingdom Metazoa; phylum Arthropoda; class Insecta; order Diptera; family Ulidiidae; genus Melieria; species Melieria picta. The sequence goes on along the minus strand of OZ057399.1, from coordinate 113,513,478 downwards.
GGGTTGGCACTAAAATGATGTTAATTCACATTTGGGTTTATAGGTTAATAAGTTGATACTACATTAGTGAATACTCAGGTTTCGGACATTCCAGGCACATGTGCTTTAGTAAGAGATCTTTAATGAAGAATGAGCTACTGGAACTCGTGTTGTCGGATATACTTCGCTTTACAAAAGTGACGGACCGGCTAAATAAGTTCCAGAGTTTCTTCAAGTAGCTGCGAGTCCGGGCACTTGTTAGTCAAGGGAAGAGGCAATAGCTGCCTGTGTCCATGGACACTCCCAACAATATATAATAATATTATAAAATAGTAATGTTATGTAGATTATGTATTTAGATTCGAGTACAAATTTTATTTGAAATTATTATTTCAATTGGGTTTTGGTTTTAATAAGATTAAATCATACAGATTGTTTGCATTTAAGTTGAATTTCAATCGTTATTTGGGCTCAGAAAAGCTTCAATTGTATTTCTTTTCAGAAATACATTAATTACGAAATTCCAGCTACGTTGAGACTCAGGTCATGTCACGATTCGTATTCTATTTATTTTATAATTTGAATGCATTCTTTACAGCACAAGACCAGAATATACAGACTAATTGACTTTTATTGCTAATTGATTGTATTCCATACACATTTCACAAGATTCGTATTCTATAAAACTATAGAATTGAATGCAAAGTGCATTTCTTACAGCACCAGACACGACATACTTATTGACATTTCTCATGAGCTGAGTGTAGGGTGCACCGCATAAATAATTTAAAGCTAATCGAACTTTGTACTCTCGCCGCTCGGCTGGTATCATGTGCGATCGCGCTTTGATGACTTGCGGAGTAGAGGCGCAAATAAAACGCTTAGAGTTGGTACCAACTGAAATAAATGTATATATTTTTTGGCACACACCAACAGAAGTTTCAACGAGACAAAAGGAAATGTCGAAGTGATATGGCAACAGAAAAAAACATTAAACCAAAGAAATGTTCAAATTCTCAGCATGGGAGCTAAAACACGAAATTGCAATTAAAGAAATCAACTAACCAACAGAAGTAGCAATTTTACATGAGCAAAGAAATAAAAATCAGTTTCATATTGCCGAAATTGTAGATAGTGGCTGAAGTGACAAGCCAAACGGTGGCAACGCGTTGATTTATTTGTTTGCAACAAAAAACAAAAAATATTTAAAAAGTAGCAAACCTGCGAAAAGAAAAAACCGTGTTTTTTTCAACCTAAAACGACAACGACTAAACGGCCTGACAGGCATCAGCTGCTCGGTGTGGTCGTAGACGTAATTTGCTTATTTTACGTGATGTTCGCTACTTATACCCTCTGTACACTTAATGGCCCAAACACATTCAAGACGACAGCGACACGGCCACACAACTGCAAGCTGACGCCGGCTTCGACCATTGCCGTGTAGTCAACTACGCGATTTCAATAAAAGCGGCAGCAACGTTTTAACAATCATATTTTTGAGTTCCTAAACCCAAATTTTAAAGTGCTTCGGCACTATAGCAATCGTCTATATCTATTTTACCGTTGTACAATCTACTTAAAAGAAATGCTAAGGTGTAATAAATTTTAGAAATATTAAAATTTTAACTAAAATACTAACAAATTTGTAATTGTTCTTGTAGTTGTTGTTGTCTATTAAAAATATCTGTTTTAAAGCAGTGATGCCAATTGTTTGGTTTTGTCGCCCAAGAAATAGGGAATACTTTGTGCTACGAGTATCCATGGCACAATAATAAGGTAATAGCATGCCCGCAACACCAAAAACCACATGTATTTTGTTGGTAGGATTGTTTATCGTTACTGTCAAAATCAGCTGATATTTTCCGACGAAAGAGGGAGAAACTGAAAACATACAAAAGTGATTGTTGCCAGACGGTGCTGTATTTGAGTGAAAAAACGGGAAAAGTGCTCAGGTCAGTTGTTTTCAGTCAGGTATTTTCATTTCAACCGATGCGGCAACACAGCACACCGACGATTTTGACAGAAACCATAAACGATCAGCCGGTGGCTTGCTACAACCTTATAGTTGAACCATGCGAGTATCTATGTTTGGCAACAGCGACAACTTTGCTCAGTGTTCGTTTAGTCGTGCTTTCGTTAAAATAATCGTTTTAATACGAATCGTTTTAATTTTGACAAATGGAGTCGTGTCGCTGTCGTCGTCCATGTGTTCGGGGCATAATGTCGTGCCTGTGTGTGTTATATATAAATAAAATGTACATTCACTTATACGGCACACACCTACTCACATATTCGTAGCTGAGCAGTTCTGAGAATTTTTAATTTATTTTACGTTATAATTGGTAGAGAAAATTATTGAAAAAGCGTGCCAAGTATTTCAACCTGCAGTGTGTGAATGGCGTCTTTTTTAAATGTAGATGAGTATACGTAATTGTCGCTGTAGTTGTTGTCAGTTGTGAGCGTTTCCAGGCAGGTCAACTTGCAACCAAATGGATTCCATTGAAATTTGGTTTTTACTACATTTCCTAAATTTAATTCGACTAGTTGCACTGTTTGTTTGTGGTGTTCAACGCGTCAGCAGCCTTGTTGAAGGTCGTTGGTTTCAATTTGAATACTAAATAAAATTATACTACATATGCAAATATTGTATATAATTTAATATTGTGTGAATTGTATACTATAAACTCATATTTTTCACTCGAGCGCAGCGCATTCCTAGCATATTCAGGATGTGCCGTGCCGGTTAGTCATTCACTTCTTGGAATTTACCACCACTTTGTTGTGCAATATAAACGCTTTGCATCAGGGGGCGTAGTAGGTATTTCGTTAAGGGGTCAAGCTGCCTTAAGCTTATGAAAGGTTTTGTTTTATGTAAATGTGAACAATTAATGGTAAACAAAGGCAATAGCGAAACTTGAAAACTTATTGAGTTAACCATCGGGAGAACAAACTGGGTCATGTAGGTCCATACTCCCACTTAAAGCGATAATACCTGTTTCAAAACCTGATTTCCGGCGTTTTTTTTTTAGTATGTTACACACTTCACAGGGATCTATAATGCCTATAAATTTTTAAAACATTTATATAAACAATTATAGATAGTTAAAGTACATCAAGGATTTTTTTTCAAGTCAAAAGGTTCAATAGTTTTCAACTGGTTTTTTGATTGTTAAAGATTACTTTTGCACCAACGAAGTTATTTTCAGTTTAATTTAAAATTTCCTACAAATGTTTTTAGTTTTTTTTATAAAGTAATGCAATATTCATGTCATATTTCTTAACCCAAAGACAGACAATTTGTTATGAAATTGCTTAGAAAACTTAGTAATAATTCTCTAAAAGCAAATACTCGATACTATTTGCCATCACAAGTTCTTTTTTACTCGAAACTTTTTGTAAGTATTCAACTTGATATCAATATTTTTTATCGATATTTGCTACATGATTTTAGGGAGCAGCACAGAGAATTATATAGTATTAAGTAACACAAAAAGATATGATTATGAAGGTACAAGATTTATGAAGTGAACATGTGATTTGAAACCAAATTCTTTGGAAGAGTGAAATAGGTCCAAATATATATTATCTTCACTACTTGAAAGCTCACACACATTTTGGGTAGTAGTACAGTTTTCAGTTCTTTTTGGGAAACTTTTCTTAAAAGCAGAGAATGTTTGAATTCAAAAACCAAGCCTTTTATAAGCAAAGTATATTAACCCAGATATACCAAAGTTCCTATATGTAACTGTTCCAACATTTCAGGGCATCGCACAGTGATTCGACTCCATACAACCGCGGGACAAAATTAGAAGGAGTGGTCCGTTCTTCATAAAATTTGGTACACTAGTTAATCATGTCTACTGAATTGAAATCTCTATTTTGTTTTTCTAAACTTTTGTAGTTTGGCAATGTCTGAGACTTAAATTTGCAAATTTCGTCATTTTTGGTGAACTATAGCAACGAGTGTGTTGGCTAGATTTTTCAGATTTTACATTTAATCGGTAACGTCAACATTGATAATTGCAAAGAGTAACAGAAATTGTTTTAGGACCCTTTAGTTTTGCAATAAAAATGATAACACCGTGCGACAGCATTTTTCACACCGGGAAAAATCCATATGTGCGTGAAACTAGAGACCAAATATAGTAATACCGCGTACTCAGTTTTTCATTTATACATCCTTTGTCCTTTTAAAAGGACTACAAAATTTTGAAGGGGATACAAAATAAAAAAAATACTTAACCTAGTTAGAATATGGCGATATGTATATCAAATGAAAGAGGAAAGACTCAAGAATTTAAATAAAATTAATTTTTTATCTATTTGTAAAAAAAAAAGATATGAAAAAGGTCCTTTGAAAATTTTAATCCTTTATATCCTTGAAAATTTAGATCGAATTTTCTTGAAAAGTAAGTAAGTTAAAACCGAAAATCTCCAAAAACTGAGTACGCAGTATTACTATGTTTGGTCTCTAGTTTCACGCCCATATGGATTTTTTCCGGTGTGAAAATTTTTTTTAATTTTTGTCGCACGGTGTAATAATAGATGTATGTTTTGTATTTATGCAGATTTTTCCATTTTTCATGCCACTTGCATACTTTTAGGGATGAAAAAAATAAATTTTGTAGAAAAATAGGTGTTTAGACCACTTTTAAAATTGAATTATTTTCTGAGATCGGAAGATATCGGAGGATGTAATTACATTATCCGACAAAGAAAGAATGCTTCTTAAAATAAAAAAAATCCAGGAACATACTTTCACATACTTTTTAGATATTTTCTTCTAAGTTTGCCAATTTTGAGATTTTTAATTTAGAAAAATATTTTAAATTAAAAGTGAAGTAAAAGCTTCAGGTTTGCAAATTTTGAGAAAACATTAAAAGCGAAAATGGACACATCAGTTCTTAATCTATCGTGAAAGTTGTAGCAACTTCTTGGTAACCATGTATTTTTAGAATTTTTTTTACTCAATAGACTAAAAAACAGAAAATATGTGTTTAACATTTTTTGTGAAAAAAGTTCCGACTTTGAGCAGCTCTTGCACTTGCACTAATTATTGTTTCGCACAGATTTTTTGGGGTTTTCTTAGTTGGAGTTTTACCTTTCAAATGACATCAGAATCGTTAAATTCTGAGACTATACATTTTTTGAATTTTGTCTATGGAACGACATCGGTTAGCAAATTTAAACCTTCAAACAGGTGTACTACATGTAGTGTGGTCGGCATATTTTGGTTTTTAAACTGTTTTTTGTGTGTCTGTCGAAGAGGAAAACTTTTTTCATATATATTTTGACAATCGATTTATTTAAAATTAGATTTTAAGTCATCGTATGTACGTCGATATGAATCTAGAATTAACAAAATATACAAAACAAGAACTCCTCGATACTCATAAATATTAGTCAACACCTACTTGGTATTCGATGTTTCTTTTTGATACCAGATGTGAGCAGAAGTATCGATATCAAAAAGGTATCGAATCATTACTAAGAATGTTTAGTAATATTTTGTATTATTTGATAAATTTATAATATTCATTAGTAGTAGTAAATACAGTCTTTTCTTACCGGAGGCCCTAAGTTCGATTCCCAGTTCAGACTAGTTAAACACTCGTCTACTTCTATCGCTATTCACAAGAAGTAGTTGAGAATTATAGGCAAAGGACAAGTGTGCTTTTGACAACAAATGGCAAAAAATTTCAAGTGCGAAAAACCCCCCTTGTCCTTTGTGAACACAAGTTGAAAAAACAGTGTTTGCATACATATTTCAAATAGGTGGCATTGTGGCATCACAACGACAGCCAGCCTAACCTGAACCTCTTTACAACATGGGGGTCCTAAACCCCTCCTTGGCTATGCCTCTGTTTCACACGCATACACACACATGTAAACATTGTAAGCATGTTTGTTGTGGCCTGCTGTTTTTGCTTCACGTATAATTATTTGTTTTGAATTGTCAGCCTTAAGGCGGTTGAGGCTGTTAATGGATTTGTTGGCTTCTTACTTCATACAATCAAATATGAAAAACAGATACTTTGTATTAAAAAAAAGTCGCCTTAAATGTTGCTCAAGTCCACTGTAATGCACACTGTTCCGATTTTCCAGCGAATTTCAACTCGATTGCTAATTTGATGGCCGCATTTAATTGATGACAATTCTTGGCCCGATTCCAAAGCATTCCTGCGCGCTGTTTAATTTAGTTGCTATTTGTTGTGGATTTTATTTATTACCCGCAGTGGCATAAGGCGTATGTAAATTTCTGTACAAATATATAAACCAAATGTATGGATATATGTTTATTTATTTGGGCCTGTTTGTTTAGTTGAATTTGCATTATTTGGTGGCTAAAATTTCAACGCCACCGGCAACTCATCTCTAAAGAATCTGTTGTGGTTTGTTGCAGCACTTTCTATGCGTTATTTTTCTGAATGAAAATTGCTTTCGCTGATTCAGTGAGGAAAAAATTCGTTTTGGAATTTTCATATTCCCGTTCGGGTTCGACTCTGCGGCGCGTGTTCACTGCCCGGGTGCGTGCACGTTTGGCTTGTGGCCCGCAGAAACGCCCACCGCGCTGTCAAATTACGATTTTTCAAAATTCAAATTTGCATATAATATAGAATATATAATATAGAAGTACATATGTGTGAACATTGTTGAACTGTTTCTGATGGATGTTTTCCTGTTTTCCGTTGAACGGCAATAAAATCGAAAGCTCGGCGCATGCCGCTTTTTCGCCCAAAGGCCAATTTTATTTGTTTGCCCGAAGACGTGATCACAAATTGGCGAATCGCAAAAATTTAAATACAAACTTTGGAATTCCCCAAAAATTTAATTGCCAAATAAGTACAACGAATACCGGAGGAATTTTTGTTTGGCTGCACTGGGCCGGCTGCGGATTGTACTTTGCCACATGTGACAACGTAGACTAATAACCGCTAGAAGAAAAAACAACAACTCATATGTTTTGTATTTATTCAAATATTTGTTTCTCAAGTTTATGTAAAAATTTTGTGAAACGTGTTCAATGCAATTTGAAGTGAAAGAACGAGAAGAATGAATTGCCTAAACGTAGCGTTGGACTGGTCTCACTTTTTGTGTCCTGTACAGGGCTGTGAAGCTTTAGTCACGTTTTCGGTATCTAAACTTTGCTTTAACCAGAATATTGAAGGATCGTTTTGGGTATTCATAGATAAACTTTAATTAAAACTACAGACCATTCTACTCCCTTAAACTATTGGATTGGTGGGAAGGGTTCTCCGTGTAGAGTTGTCTGTGCCATAATTCCCCAAGTTTTTTAAATAATATTTCCTCAATAGTTATTCTCTCCACTTATTCTCTGTAAAAAAACCTACAAAACAACCCAAAAGTTCTCACTAATTTCCGAAACGTATTTTAGTTATTCAAATACAAAATTCGTGGCAAAAATTAATCATCACTTAAAAATAAAAATGTCATAGCCGTTTAACAGCAGGCGCCAAATAAAATACGGCCCACTACACACGTTGCCATAATATTTTACAATTATTTTTCAGCACAACCAATGCAATGCCGGGATCGAGAAAGTTTAGTTAGTACAAATCACAGTCGAGCACTTCAATGCGGTTGTGGTGTACGAGTACAATTGCCATATACTCAAACAATATATATGAGATTTGTGATGGCTTGCAATTGAATTTTAAATTCATTTCATGCCACATTTACCGTATCCATGATTCTTACCAGATAGTGTGGCCGAAAACACATCTGTTTTTGTGCTAAAGTTTATTGACATATTTCGAAAATCTCGACTATATGTGATTTTCGAAAACACTTTTTTCAATATGTGATCGGATGCAATGGTGGGTGTGTGGTTTTTTGCTGTGCCAGTTTTCGAAATATAAATTGCGACTGCGTGAAAAATTTGAAAAAAAAACAAAAATAGAAAAAAATTTATTTTCACTTGGTCAGTGCTGAGCTAAAAATGCGCTACAATGTTAAAAAAAAATAAATTGAATAGATTTTATTTTACAGAAAATTTGTAGATAGTTTAGAGTAACAACAACTATTGCTTAGAATGTTTTCGTAAGAGACACATTTTTTCAGTTCTGAGGAAACATGATAGAGGCTGAAAAAGTCAACGAGATTGAGAACTGAGGATTCAACGTATTACGGAAAGTTATCTTAAAAATTAGAAGAAACAATTTAAAGAATTCTGAAAAGTTTGAATGTCTAGAGGCATTCATAGACACTGGAGGGTGAATTTTTTATAAAAATCATTCAATATTTGCAAAACTTTAAAGCCTTGAACTTGATTCGCGTGAAAGCGGAGTAGACATACAAGGATTGCTTCATAGATCGATCGTTTTCTTTAGAGACTAAAGGTTATCTAAGTACTCAAAAGAAAACAATTTAGGTCAACTAGGATACAATTTATTTAAATTTTAGCCAATTTTTGCAAAAATTTGGTTGCTTTATTATTTCTTTAAATTTAAATAGATTAAATAAATTTAAATTATTTGCTGTAATACAGAATTACTTCTTACCATGGCAAAGCCCTGAACACGATTCGACGGAAAGCGGAGTAAACATTAAATTGCTTCATAGATGTATGCAGAAAATGCAATCAGAAACCAGGAACTTGTTCTCGGGAGGCGGTAAATTTGGCCCTGAAGACAGAAACCCAAAGCGTGTTAAAACTAATAAAAAACCATTGGGTTCATTTGGTCAGTGCTTAAACAATAATAATGATAATTGCTACATAGGTTAATTATCTTCCTTGGAGACTGAAGTGTATCTAAGAACACTAAAGAGAAGAATTTAATCTAACTAGGGTAAACATTTTTTAAATTTTAGCAAACATTTGGGTAGATACTGCAATGCCACAGAATCACTTTTTACCATCGAAAACCCTTGAACCTGATTTGAGGGAAAGCAGACTAGACATATTCGTATTGCTTTATAGATCAATCATTCATTTTAGAGACTGAAGTTGACCTTTCAAATACACTTAGGAGAATGGTTGAATGAAATCTTAACCTTGTTTATGACGAGTATTTTTGTCATGTCCTAATTATAACCCAAGGGCAAATAAACAGCTTTTTCAATAAAGACACATTTTCACTTTTGCAATTTAAATGTCTTGAAATTCAATTGAACTTGTATAATTTTTGTTTTTGATATCTAAAATTCCATAAAATTGCATTTTTACTATCAATTTGTTGTCAATTAAAACAATTTATTGTTACGAAAATTAGTTCTGCCACTTCAAATCGTTTTACTGAATTGTGCTCAAAAATAAAACACACTAAAATTCTTCGCAGTTCGAAACTAGTAGGCAATTTATTAAAAATTTTTCACTCTACTGTTTTACTAGTCACTTTATACTCCGTGTTGCACCTTTGCTTGTCAAAACCGAAAAGTTCCCTCTGAGCTGCACCCGGCTGCGTTTTATACTTGTTTGCGAGGCTCGCATTTAAACATCCCAGTACCGCCTTGAGTTGCTCTCGAACATCCAAGTATCGTTGCGAGTCGTCTCTGAGATTGTTCCATCAAAAATACCAGGCCCCTAAAAGTATGCCATGCTCGGAGTGCAACTTGTTCTCAAATATCCCAGTATTACTTCGCAACTGCATAGTGAGTTCTCCTTAATGAAAATTAAATTTTTCCCTTCGGCAGCACAGTACGAAGAGCTTTGAACTCCCATCCCAGTCGTCTTTTCTAAGTCCAACTTTTCCTTCTAATTGTTTCCCATTCCTTAAGAATTATCTAGTCAAACTCTTTACCTTCGTAGAAGTTTCTATCCTTTCCACTCCAATCAGTTGTGATGAGCAGCTCGAGCAGATTTTCATGTCGAAAATATATTGCAGCGCATACATCATCCAAAATAAGCTTATCACAGACACGAACCTCAGCGTTTTCCAAAACCACCTCCTACTTAACAGCAACGAATGCACAGAGGGCGCGTTCTACACAACCCAGTAATAAACTTTCACATGCGGAGGTGCCTCTTCAACGACAGATGACAGATGAGACTACCCATAGGTTAGACACCCACCCTGGCTAAAGCTTAATTTGATTAACGTAACCAAAACACGACATAAGCCTGGTTGAGGCTCTCTATGCTTTCAAACGATTGTTGTTGTATGTACTTAGTTAATTTATTAGCGCAAAATTTATAATCTGTTTGCATCAACTACGAGTGTACTTGTAACAACAACGACAACAACCACAACAAGTAGTTACTTGAGGTTATCGAAAACAAATTAACCCTTTTTCTATTTTGTTGCCATATGGTAACATGCTACTTTTAGGACCCTCTATGGTTTCAAGAATAGTTTTTTTGTTGATGCTTAGAATAGTTTGAAGTTTTAGGAATAATACAAAATTAATAAAGTGAATATTTAAATTTAAAAAGATAAGTATACACGTTGTTTGAATGTTATATCATTGCATAGTAATGAAAGTAGAAGCAGAAAAAATAAGACATTTTTAATTTGACTTTGCGAAAACATATTTTGATTGGTTTAATATGAAACATGATTGAAAAATACACTTTTTGAGTGCATGTTTAGTGTGACCATATGGCCATACTAGACGCTACTGGGTTAAGGAAGCTCTGAATCTAAAATCCTTTTGCCAAACCTCATGTTAACCCATTAGGGTAAAAATTTACCCATGAAAATTGACTTTTTAAAAAAATCACATAAAAGTTCGTTCAAAATCATTGATAGGGATGGTTGGGGTAAAGATGGAACTACCTTAGTCTAGTGGAGGTCTCCCTAAAATTCCGCCATCTAGCTAGAGTTACCAGACTCCAAAAATTGTTAATTTTCCGCAGGTGGAAATTGTGGCGAAACGTAGTGGCCGTAGAACTTCACAAAAATCTGCCTCCTAACTCACCTGTAAACAATATAACTTTTGTTCACGTGTTTAGCTGATCACTTTAAAAAGTATGGAAAAAAGCTACCATTGCTGCGTAATGGGTACAAAATACCTAATAAATATCTCAGCAACGTGCAGAGATAGAAAGCTGAAATTTTGTTTCTGATCATTTTGGGTCAATTCCAGGTCGTGTATGATTTTTTGATTTTATCAAAATCGTATGGGCGGAACTGGTACCCGGCTTTAATGGGTTAAGAATGAATCAGTTGATTTTTAAAACTCTGTTTTGTTCTAGAAGAACATTTTTGTAAGTAAAATTGTAAATAATTTTTAAAAATATTGCTGAATATGGTTTTGTTTACAATTTTATGAAATCTGACTTCATGCAACCAGAACGCTAAAATGTTAATGCAACCATTCCAGCTTTTTTTTCATTTTCCAATCGTTTGTTTTCCCAAAGTTCCCATTCATGCACTCACTGCGGATCGCGAATACCTGCAATTCGCACAATGTGAGGCGCAGAACGAAAGCCAAATATTTACATATAATTTGCCCAAAAACAATTCTCAAGCATTTAAAATGCGAATTTCAAGTGAAAGGTGGAACTGCAAAAAGCCAAACAAAAGTCAGCGCCGCAACATTCGACTTATGTGTGCACGTATGTATGTATAAATGTGCACACGCACACACACACGCACACACTCGCCACAAGTCCGAAACTTTTCACAAAAACACAATCGGCGAAAAATCATGTCTTCAGTTTTCAGCAAAAAGACAACACGGCCGCACATCGAAAGCATCCGAAATCGGAGCAAACGCAAACGCACCGCAGATATCGCAAACAACACACAAAAGTGATTTGCACCAAATCCAAAAAAGAGTTTTCTACACGAAAACTACATTCAAGTCGCTGCCAGTTTTCGGTACTAAATATATTTTCTATTATTGCTCGTGTTTGTTGTTACAAATTACACTGGAACGTAATCCAGCGCACAGATTGGTGCGGATATGTGGCGATTGTGAGCCTTAGTGCGGTCATAAATTAATAAAGATCTTTAGAACAGCAACAACAATAGCAAAAAATCGAATTATTACAAAGTGAAAATAAATAAAAAACAGTAAAGCCAAAGCTAAGCGGCCAGTTTCGTGCAAATATACTTGCGACGGTATCGGAAACAGTTAAGAACTCAAGAGGCGACAGCGACCACGAAGACGTCAACAACCAGCGGCCAGTGATAGGTGATAAGGCGCGCAGGTGATTTTCAGCACTTTATTGTGCCAATTATGGGATTTATTGTGCAATCGCATTCGGCTGACTTTGGCTCGCTTGCGGCCGGCAAGTCCGCGCGTGCTTAGAGTGAATTAATAAAATAATTGAATGAAAATCATTTACCATAACTTGTGAAGTGATTTCCTTATCGCAAATTTTACAGAGTGTCCGTTCAATCGATTGATTTGAGGATAAAATTGAACTGTGGAGGGGTATTGCGAGTGACGATTTTAGTGCGAAATCTCTGGGGTCAGTGATGGGCGAATATTTGGTTGGCTTAGAAAAAAAGGTATTTGGAAAAGTTCGGCATAGAAAACAGTGCTCGCTTTCAGTCCTGGGGGCATAATTGCGAGACGTGAACGTCTTTTTATGTGTGCGCTGCACACAGGTTCCAGATTTTTGTTATTACAAACACTACAACAAAAAAAAAACAAAAAATTCTAACAAATTCTGGTAGAAGAAGCAAAAAAAATGTATGTACGTGTATCGACACTTTGAAAGTTTACTTCATGATACAAAAAATAAAGATAGAGCCAATGCTTCTTCTCAGCCGCCATGTTTCACATCTGACATTAAACGATTTTTTGGCGTTCTCCTTTGAAAATGTGCTATCGCACTGTTGTTAGAAAATCTCTTGAACATTTTTTTGTTAATACTGATATGTATTATCTGTTTATTTAAGAAAAAATCTTTAAATTCTTAACACTAATTTACTATTTTATCGAAGTGGCATCACGACTCAAGCTTTTTACGAATACGAAAAACGACAATAAACACGTTTAGTGTCAAAAAATTTGACAGCGGTTCTACTTTTATTTTTTGTATCATGGTTTACTTCTAAACCTGTTTTTTAGGGGACGTTAAAGTTTCTCCCCTTTTGCACATTCTTATGCTGAATCGGCATACGAAAACCATCTAATTTTACAGTTTGGGTAAATGATATGTTCAGCAATTTGAAAAACTGTAAGGAACATTTTGGAACATTTTATCCCTTTACCTCTTATTTTGGGCCAGTTTGAGCCTTCTTTTCCTACAATGCCAAAAATGTCCTTGGAACTTGGTTTTAAAGTAAGAAATGCACCACAAATCTAGTCTTTTAGTAAACCAAAGCTCAAAAATTAACTTGAACGCCAGAAATAAGTCAAGACATAAAAAGAGTTTAAGGACTCTCAGAATTAGCTATTCCCTACTTCGCTCACGTCGATTTGGTGGTGACAGGAGGTTGCCTACATTTTTTTTGGGCCTCACAATGGGCCATTTGAGGCCTCCGAATGTATTTACTGTGAAACCAGCAAAATACCTGTGTTACCTAACCCATCCTAAACTTTGGCTCCTTAGAAATTCAAGCTCTACATAGATTTTGACGCTGAACGTACAGATTCAAGGAACAGTAAAGTGGAACAACCATATAGTTCAATGGATGTCCTGTACTTTGACTTCTAAAATCGACTTATTGATTTCGAAAAAATTGCATTTTGAGATTAAGGAGTCTGTCAATAAAACTTGTCCACTACAAAAAATAAACAATTTGCTTAACCAGTGGTTAGATTTTTATAAAAGAGTCCATTTTGTAATCGAATTCTTATTCAGATTTAAATTGTATATTTTGTTTAGAAACTTGTTTCTACTTTGTTTCACTAGAAACTTTTTAATTTATTAATTTTATTTCTTAATTATAATTTAATATTTTATTGGAGAATAACGTTTTTGTGAGTGCAACAACGGCTTTAATATTTAAGTGAGAGACACTCTTTGATATTTAATGTATTTAAAGTTTAATTAAATTTTGTTCATAATTTTCGAAAAAGATCAATTTTTAACACTATGTAGAAAGACCATTGCGGTCAATTTGAAGGTCTTTCATTTTTAAATATCTACATTTTCTTTAGTATTTCTATCAGCTTTTACTTTGGTGAATTTTATTTTTTTATTGTGGACAATTCCATATTTTTTAAAATTAATTTTGTGAAAAATTAGCAAAATACTTTGTGTACTTTTCGAGATATCAGTGGATACGAGTATGATATGTAGTCTTAGTAGGTATGGACAACTTACGGTTTTTCTAGTGTTAATGTTTTCTTACAATGAGTTAAAGAATTTGTTAAAAAAAAAAACATTTGAACAAAACAATTCAAGAATAACCATAATGAATCACGCAGCTAAATTATGGTTAAAGGTTAAAGATTGACTTAAAGTATAGTGTTCCACGAATCTGTAATGTTATGACTTGTAGTCATTGTTCGTTTTTTGTGGTGAATGAAATGTTCTGGGTAAGGCTTTTCGATAAAATTTGTCAGTTATGGGGCAAATATCTTCGCCTATCCTTTATTGGGCTATTGTGTTGCCCACCAAATATTCCATTTATAACTTTGTGTCTTCAGTGATGTCTGTGAAAAATTATTTCAATGTTCCAGTATAACTTTCAGATATCAACAGTTTACTAATTTAACGTTCAATACGATTTTAGGTTAGATTACGGTAGCTGCTTCTATATGAAACACTCTTAGTTTGTCTTGTCTCGTTTGAAATGTGTATGCAACACTGTTGTTTCAACATGTCATGAAACACATTTCAAACGGATCTGGGAAAGACGAAGGGCGTTGATCTTTTTTGTTCACTCCTCTCGGGAGCATGGGGCCTCCACAAGACTCTTTGCATTGTGTTGGTTACGTCAATCGGTTGTGTTCTTTTGCCAGGGTAGGTGATTGACCTGCCGCGTTGATTTTAACTCTCATCTATTTCTTGTGGATAGCGATAGAATTAGAAGAGTATTTAACCAGCTCGAAATGGGAATTGAACCTTGAGCCTCTGGTATAACAATATAGCACGCTATATGATGGACTATCGAGCATCGGGGCATTTTAACAAACATTAAAAAATTGAATACAAATGTGAATCTAATTTATAAAACTACAGAGCAAAAGCTCTCCAACTGATAAAAATATTAAGTATAAAAAATTGCAATTTTAATTCAAATCGATGAGCGAAAAATTGCATTTTTAAATAAAATTTGTCAACTTTCAATCGAGTAATGGAACAGTTCACTGGTTCAAATCTAACAATTAAGTAGCATAATCGGCTCAGCTGCCATAAAATCTCACTTCCTCGCTTTCAATCTGCAATCCCTCGTATTAGAGTCTTTTATATGATCATTGATTTCGTAAATAATGCAGATGGGCGTTCATAATTCTGAAAAGGTGTTAAAGTGATGCGCAAATTTTGCGTCTTTGCCCAGACACGCGCACCGTCTGCAGACTGGCGAAGCTGCAGTGACGACAATTTGCGAGTTAATGTGCAGGTCGAGGCCCCGCAGTGTGATGTTCAAAATCCTCGTTTTCCGCCTGTCTCAACGCTACAAAATCATTGGCCTTATTCCAATGCGACTACAATATTTTAAACGTAATGACGCAATTGTTCGGCGGCAAGCTGTTCGGCTTTGTCTGTGTGTGTCTGTTGTACTGATTTTGGTGGCGAGAGCATTTTGAAAACATTGAAACCAAATTCACGAAAACGAATTGAAAAAATGTAAATACTTGGTAGAAAGTTTATTGCAAGGTATAAGACAAACTGAATGAGCCCAATTGTGTTGCATTGCGACTGTGTTGTCGAACTGCGACGACTGTCTGACGGCTCTTTATGGACCAAGCGATGAGCGAAAAGAGAAAAATTCCTTTGAAATATTGTCATTTCCGCTTTGGTCGACGCCGCTTTATGCGTAAGTAACTACAAGTACGAAAAGAGGGGCCGAAGAGGGGGGGTTGTCAGTCGTGTCCCTTGGGTATATAGTAAAAATATGTACATAAATATATATACATATATATTCGTATACAAGCGCACGTAAGAGCAGATTTTGAGGGTTCAAAACTCCTCAAATATTTGGTTGTTAAAAAAATGTTGGGTCATAAATATGATTCCAAAAAACAAACCCCTCCCAAAATGAAATCTTGTGTGCGCCACTGTAAATTTATGTATATATATAATTTGGGTATACAATTCGTTTCTCACGCGAAATGTGTTTAAAAAAATATGCCTTCAATTTACTTTCTACACATTCACACCTTCCCTGCTGTGAAATGCTTGAAACGATTTTTTTTCAGCTACAGGTTCAATATATATTTTAATATTCAATATTAAATTCAGTTTAAGTATAACAATTTCACTCACATGGTTTGCTGAACTTTTTGCAAAGGTTACGTTCTCTTTTAAAAATTTTTACGACTTAGTAGAGGCAAAAATGACAACATGAGGTGTGTGTATATTTTTATATTTAGTAGCTTTTTTAAAATATTGTAAAATATAGTGCACATATTTGTTTTAAGAAATATCTCCTCGACTTGAGTTATAAAAATGTTCACCTTTTTTCTAAATATTAATCTATGGTCTGACGATTACAGTTACCTGATTATGGCATCAGAATACTTTCAGCTCAAACACTCGCAAAATCTTTAAACATTGTAGAAAGCATAGAAAATTATGAAAGCTATTTCCTTTCATTTTAAGCAAGAGTTATTAAATTTTTGTTTTTAATTTTTTATCGTTCTTTGCGTTGGTTTTTTGTGCGCAAGAGTTTCTAAATTTTTTATTGTTCTTCGAGATGGTTTTTTGTGTACAATAAATCACCTCAAAGTGTGTGTTGTTGCTTTGTATAAATGCGTAGCTGTCCAGCCGTCAAATCAAAACTTTTGTCTTGGATTTTTAGCATTGACCCTCTCGACCACCCAGGTGGATTGATGGGAGACGAATTTACAAATCGTTTTATGCGGTCTTAATATTTATGACGTTCTGTCTGCCTAAACGATAACAATTGGCGGCCGCGAGCAATTGACGTAGGGAAGATATAAACGAAATGAAATAAGCATTATATGTATATATATATAGTATATATAATATCGCATCTTGTACAAGTGTCTGAAGAAAGTAAACGGAAATGCTGGCATTAGTCTGAGACGAAAACGATTTGACGTCATTGCACAACGAGTTACTGCAAAATGTATGTAAAATAAAAATGTCGCTATTTGTTAAAAATAGCTATATAGATATATGTGTATGAAAAAAATACCATTTGAATTGAATTTGTGTTTGCATACTAAGTTTTGAATATACTTGCAGACAAGTGACTAAGCTATAGTAGAGCATGTGCAGTCAGCAAAGATCTTTGCAATTACTTTTAGTTCAATGATGATCAATATTTCGGTTTTGAAGTCAGTTTTACAGTTGGTACGGATAGTACAGATTGTTGTATATGATTTGTTTATGTATTTGGTGGGACCAGTTCCATCCATCCATCACCATCACTTGGAACGGTTTCGAACTCAATTGATGCGATTGAACCGAGCACTGTGCGAAAAACGGTCACGAAAAAGCGATTCTATCTATCCATTAAAACCTACTTGGAAACGCTCAAATGGGAAGTCCTACCCCGCCCGCCATATTCCCCAGATAGTGGACCGTCTAATTATTACTTGTTCCGTTCGATGAAACATTGGCTGATCAGCAGTTCCGCTCATATGAAGACATCACAAAATGGCTTCGTTCGTAGATAGCCTCAAAAGACGAACACTTCTATCCTCAAAGATAGTCGAGCTCTGCCAGAAAGATGGGAAAAAGTAGTAGCTAGCGATGGGCAAACTTTGAATGGTTCATTGGTAACCATTTTTTCACAGAAAAGTTGAATTTTTATAAAAAAAATTCGAACCCATATAGAAATATATTAGTGGAGTTCACTCTTCATATTATTTTAAATGTGAAAACTATCGTAGCAATTCTAGAATTTTCGCACTGTTTTCGAAAGCAGTTGTAGCGACAGATTGCTACGATAACAACTTTACACCTAAAATGCTATGAAGAGTGACCTCCACTATTGTATTTGAAAAGAGGAATAGCATTTCTTTTTAGCATTTTCAGATTTTGTAACTAATTTGGACTTTAAAATAGTAAAATTCACAAAAGATTTTCTTTTAGAAAGCCATGCAATAAAATAGTGAAGGACCCCAAGGGAGTCATTATGACTCCTTTGAAAATTTTAGTCTTTAAAGTGAAGTAGCTACATTCATGGCCTAAGATAGTTATTACCGAAAAAATATATTCATGGATTTTAATATAGTGATCACTGGTCATTCAAACCACTCAGTTATTAAAATGGATCAAAAGCTCTTATTAACCCTTTTGGTTTTTAACCCTTTCGACTCCAAAGTTGCCTGAGAGCAACTTCACCTATTTGCCATCTTATAGCAAAAGCTACGATTGATTTATGGGTTTAATTTAAGTAGGCACCAACAAATTAATATTTTTCAAAGTGAATTCAAAGCAAATTTCAAAAATTTTACTGTTATCCCCAAAATAATTTCCAATAGTTTGCAGAGATATCAGGGAAAGTTTGTGTTCTAATTGAAGTCTACGAATTGGGCGCGTTTGATCAAAACCCTGTTTCTTTAATAATGGTTAAATAAAATCAAAAAGTGATAATTTTGTATTTTTCCATAAATATTAAATAATTTTTCTGTAATTAAAAATATTGAAACAAAATCTATTTACCCCGTTTTAAGCTTAAATTGTTCAAAAGTAAACTAGCTTTAGAACTCTAACAAAGAGGCGTGGCGACTTAAATACCAAAAAGTAATATCGAGAGACAGGGTAAAATTCGCGGTCGAAAGGGTTAAATAAAATCAGCCCGAATTCTATATTCGAGCACTAAAACATAACTCACTATTGAAGCTATTCGCTATTTCCAAAATGGTACATTGGATCTTCATATATTACATACTTTTTTCAAGCAGCAAGCATTGTTATTGATGATAATAAATAATTATTTACTCTTTTGGTATATGGCAGCATTACATTTTGTATTTTGCTGGAGGATTTCCATGTTCCATAAATTAAACTTTCTTCTTTCTCCTAACATTTTTGAAGTCTTCAAAGTACTTTAATATATTCGCTGCCATGTGATCTTCCCAGTGGGTCACCAAAATGTTGTCATTGGATTCGGTGTGGGCATACAAATGAAACTCACAAAAAAAAAACAAAAACCTGTTGGCACCTGGGTCATTCTTTTTGGATATTATCAGCAAACTTGTTCAAATGAATTAAGTTATTTTGGAATGTGCTAAAAATCACATAATTTGTATTCCGGAATTTGAAAACGAACGAATTGATGACTTTATAACAAAACACTCTGTTGACACTTGGGTCATTCTTTATGGATGGTAGTAGCGAATGTGTTAAAAACAAGAAGTTATTCATTAATTAATTTCGGAATTTAAAATCGAACGAATTGGCTGCAAAACTTTCAAATGATATCAAATTCAAAGAATGCGAAACAGAATCTACATAAACGAAATTTATGAAGATTTTATGAATAAATCAGATATACAGCTTTTTTTTGTAATCCAAACGAGGCAATGGTTTTTTAAAAAGTGTTTTCAATATTTCATTTCAGTGTTATAACGCATAATACAGTTCTATAATATTTTGAAATTTTTTTAACCAATTAACTTAACTTAACTTGATTGAAGTAAGATAAAGTTAGATAAAACAAGGGCAACAAACAATAACAAACAATAAAAGCTTTTAAAAAGGGTTTGACAATATATCAGTTCGTTTGTGTAATATATAGTATCGTTGTATAATATTTTGGAATATTTTTCTGAGCGAAATAAATCAAAATATATTTTGTATTGATTGGTAAAGCTCTAAATATCTCAGCATTCAGATTCTAAAGTACAATTTTGCTAAAAAGAATTTGAAAAAGAATTATTGCTTCTTTGTTTTGGTAGAAAAAATAGGTGAAACTTAATTTAAAAAAATTCAAGTAGCGGTAGCAGGTTGAATCCTTAGATTGGGCAGGTGGATAGGTAGCCAAAAGGCCACGAAGGCCCATTGCACAAGCGAACTGAAGTCCGCTCAATAATTGAACTAGTTTGAGCTTCTCATGAAGCTTAGTAGATTCAGAATAGTCTTATCGACTGGATCTTCAGACATTAACAAATATTATGTTCAGATAGAACATAATTCGACTCCGAATTTTACCCTGTGTCTCGATATTACGTTTTGGTATTTAAATCATGAAAGATTTGCCTAAGAAGTGTGCGCACGACATTTTAAGTCGCCACGCCTCTTTGTTAGAGTTCTAGAGCTAGTTTACTTTTGAACAATTTTAGCTTAAAACGGGTGAAATAAATTTTTTATCAATATTTTTTAATTACAGAAAAATTATATAATATTTATGGAAAAATACAAAATTTTAACTATTTGATTTTATTTAACCATTATTAAAGAAACAGGGTTTTGATCAGACGCGCCCAATTCGTAGACTTCAATTAGAACACAAACTTTTCCTGATATCGTTGCAAATGATTGGAAATTATTTTGGGGATAACGGTAAAATTTTTGTAATTTGCTTTGAATTCACTTCACTTCTAAAAATATGAATTTGTTGTTGCCTACTTAAATTAAACCCATAAATCAATCGTAGCTTTTGCTATAAAATGACAAATAGGCGAAGTTGCTCTCAGGCAACTTTGGGGTCGAAAGGGTGAAGCACAGTAAAGAGAAGCTTGGAGTGCACGGAATGCTTTGAACCATACAATAAATTAATCCTGGAACAATGGTGACTTTTTAAACTAAAAAAAAAAATCCTTTTTGAATGAAATGAAATTATTTGAGTTTTTGCAGAAATTAAGTCATTTCATGATAGTTATGTGGGACAAATTTTTATGTTTTATAATTCGTTTTTATGGTAAGTACTGTTACTTACAAAGACACATATGTAGTATGTAGAGTACGTATGCTCGCCTATGTGAATGTTTGTTTGCATCCATTAGTGCAGAGACAGTTTTTCGTCTTTTTGTATGGCCAGCAGAGCCAAGGCGACTCCATTGTCTGCGCTCGCTGACATGCGTTGCGTTGCGATGAGGTGGAAAGAGCGGAGCGGAGCGGTGGGCCTCAGCATGGCATGGCATGGCTTGCTTGTCGCTTTGTAGCGAGTTACGCAAAATGTTATTTTTAAATAATTTTCCGGAGCTGCCAACACTGCACGATTGCGATGAAACAACTAAATACTATCTACATAATATATATAAAAATATACACATGAAACGGATGAAAATCGCCATGCGGCACTCGCCAGAGAGAGTTCACAGACAACGCGCCCATGCCAGCCAGTCAGTTAGTCAGCCAGCTGATATGCCGCATTCTAGCGACCAAACTTGCTCCACATCAACTAGGAAGCTAGTCGCTGCAGAATAGCAACAAACAGCAATAAAACAGACACACGAATTGAATTGAACATTTTTCGCAAACCAAATCGAGCGAGCGTGTTTGGTGGAAGATTCAGCGTGTACGGGCTGCAGTTGGCTGAGATTTGAATTTTGGTGCTGTTGTACTTGTAAAATTTTGTTCAAGTAGCGCACAATTTGTCGAACTGAAAGCGTCGGCCGCACCGCGCCGCACTTCAGCGCACCGCATACGTTGCGACGTTGCGAGCATGTGGACTGGTTAGCGCTGGCCGCTGATTTTCCCCAAATTTAAATTTTTATATTTTAGTATCTGTCGACAATTTCCACTGTGATCATCACAGAGATTTTCTTGAAAGGCAAACGGCAGGCTGGCTGGCGAACCAGAGAGTTTATTAGCGCTATTCTTTTTCCATTGTTGTTGTTGTTTCTTTTAATTTGGAGGAAAAGGCTGACTATACGCAGCGGGAATTTATTTTCGGTGCACAGTCATCGTTGGCAGAAAACTGTGCTACAACGAAAACGGCAGAAAGTGGCCGAGAAATAGTGCTGAAAATTTGCCTTAGACGGCCAAAATATTGAGAAACTTAAATCCGAAAAGGTTAAAAAAACGTTTAAAATTTTAATTAATTATAGTTGAAAAATTTCATCATTGACATTCTAATTGACTCATTTAGTGACCTTTGTTATCTCATCTTTCGTTGCAGTTGATATTTATTTGGCCTTGAGATGTTTCAAAATCAAAATAATGGCTTAATAGGCGGCGGCGGCGGTGGTGGTGGCGGTGGCACAGCGACGCCCAATCCCACTGGCACGCCCATGGAACCCACGCCACACCCGCAACAAGCGCAGACGCCACAGCAGCAGCAACAAAATATGAACTACAACGGCATGCCGCAGCAACAGCCGCAGCCGCAGCCGCAGCAGCAGCAGCCCATCCACATTAGCAAGAATGTGCGCAAGAAACCCTACGTCAGGATAACCGAGCAGCCGGCCAGCAAGGCGCTGCGGTTTCGCTACGAGTGTGAAGGTCGTTCGGCTGGTTCGATACCCGGCGTCAACTCGACACCGGAAAACAAGACCTATCCCACCATCGAAATTGTCGGCTACAAGGGACGCGCCGTTGTCGTCGTGTCTTGCGTGACCAAGGACATGCCCTATCGGTAAGCGATACTCGCGTAAATTTGCATTTCACCACTCTAATTATTTCTGTTATCTCGCTCGACAAATGGCAGGCCACATCCGCACAACCTGGTGGGCAAGGAAGGCTGCAAGAAGGGCGTTTGCACGCTGGAAATCAACAGCGAAACCATGCGCGCCGTATTCAGCAATTTGGGCATACAGTGTGTCAAGAAGAAGGACATCGAGGCGGCGCTCAAGGCACGCGAGGACATACGCGTGGATCCGTTCAAAAGTAGGCGACTTGGCCTCGTTCTGTGCCACATTGTTTTTATTGAGTTGTTTGCATTATTTGCATTGTTTGCTTGCAGCTGGCTTCTCGCATCGCTTCCAGCCCACCAGCATCGACCTGAACTCGGTGCGTTTGTGCTTTCAAGTATTCATGGAGGGCGAGAAGGGCCGCTTCACGCAACCGCTGGCGCCCGTCGTCTCCGAGCCGATCTTCGACAAGAAGGCCATGTCCGATCTGGTGATCTGTCGGCTGTGCACCTGCTCGGCCAGCGTCCTGGGCAATACTCAGATAATTTTGCTGTGCGAGAAAGTAGCCAAAGAGGATATTGCTGTGAAGTTCTTCGAGGAGAAGAATGGACAGGTGGTGTGGGAGGCGTACGGCGACTTTCAGCACACCGATGTCCACAAGCAGACTGCCATTACATTTAAGACGCCCAAATATCACACAACCGACATCACTGAGCCGGCAAAGGTGCGTTGGTCCGAGTACTCTTCCCGCTTTCTGATTGTAATGCGCAAAGTGTTTATTGGCTCTTGCAGGTTTTCATTCAGTTGAAACGTCCATCGGATGGTATCACCAGCGAACCACTGGAATTTGAATATGTGCCGCTCGAATCTGGTAGGTATTCGTTTTGGAATCTGCGTCGGACCCTCAAGCGAAAGCCCGATGACGATATATTTCAAGAGATCCTGGCGGCGGCTGGCGAGAAGAAGCCAGCTGTTACCGAGGTTATCGACTTGGATACTCCGACAGCGGAGCAGCAAGTTTGTCAGGTTTTCAGCAATGTTTTGATCGACGAGGAGACGGAGGCGGCCAAGCGTCGCAAGGAGCACGAGATTGATGCGATTATTGACGAGAAAGTGCGCGAGCTGGAGCAGCAGGAACAGAAGCACAAGCAGCAGGAGCAGTTACAATTGCAGCAGCAACAGGAGCAGCTACAATTGCAGCAGCAACAGGAACAGTTGCAGCAGCAACAACAACAGCAAGAACAGTTGCAACAGGAGCAGTTGCAACAACAACAGCAATTACAGCAGCAACAGTTACTTCAGCAACAGCAGCAACAACAGCAAGAACAGTTGCAACACGAGCAGTTGCAACAACAACAGCAATTACAGCAGCAACAGTTACTTCAGCAACAGCAGCAACAGCAATTACTTCAGCAACAATCACACGTGGCACCTCAAGTCGCAGTTACTGCGGAGCAGCAACCCGAACTATCCACAGCACCAGCGCCAACAGAACTTTCCGTCAACGAAAAGATCAACGAATGGATGAAATCCAACGAGCTGCAGCAAACTGAGCCGTCTGATGCTGCAGCCACTGTCGCTCCTGCAGCGGCCATCGAAGATAAGGCGCTGAACGATTTGCTCGAGCAGGCAGCCGAACTGGACGAAATCTATTCGCGCCACGTGTGCCAACGCGACACCTATAACAGCGCCATACTCAACGAGCTGAATGAGATGGAAACATGCGTGCCGGATCCCACAGCGACCATAGACGATGGCCAGACCAATGCTATGGACGTTGAGGACTCGTTTGATGATGCCGCCACTTATAGCAGCTTGCAGAAGGCCTTCAAGAATCCCATTGACATGCCCATGGAAGATTTAATGCCGCCCACGCCGCCCGCCTCCCAACTGGCGCCGGAGGATGCGCAACACTACGATCACGTCGAAGTGTTGTCCGAGCCCACGACCAATGGCCAAGCCATTGCCTCGCCGGTCAGCGCCCCGTCGCCTCAGCTGCAATCGCCGCCCCGGCCAGCACCACCTAAATTTAGCTCACCCCACATGCACGTGACCGCCGCCGAGGAGGAGAAGCTGCCGCCGTTGCCGCCGAAACGCTTACGCAAGCAGGACAGCAACGCGGAGAATCGTTCCATTGAAGCGAACTCTGGCGATCACAGCGAACGACGCTCGCGCACGCCCACGCCCATTATAATCATGAAGACGCCCGATCATTCACCGCCCACGAAGCGGCTACCACCCAAGCCGGGCGGCGGCAGCCTGAACACGCTGCCCAAGCAGAAGAAGCCCGGCTTCTTCTCGAAACTCTTCTCGCGTCGCAAGAGCAAGTCCGATCTGGAGTCCAGCTCGAGAACGGGCTCGAAAATCGGCACGCCGAACGACAGTCGCGAGCCGAGCATTGGCCACTTCAACATGCACGATTCGAATCGCGCTTCGATCAAGTCGCTGCAGCCGACCTCGAGGAATGGGTCCGGCAAAGCGCCCAAGCCCAGCCGTCCGGTGGGCCGCAGCGTGAGCAGCGTCTCGGGCAAGCGGCCCGCGCACCTCGACGCCGCCGTCATACACATACCGCTCAAGGGCGACAGCGTCAGCAGCCTGCCGCATCAAGAGGCCTACTCGCACGCCAGCACCCTAACGCTGAGCAACATGCTCGACCGCAAGACCGTGTCCGCGCTGCAGCTGGCCGACATACCGATCTGCGACGGCAACATGGAGCTGGTGGCGATAGCCGATCGACAAAGTCTGCGCAACCTGTGCGAGGGCGAGTTCAATGTGCAGCTCGACCCGAATGTCGACCTGACCGAGGCCGAGCACTTTGCGCTCTACACGAGCATACCGCCGCAGGCGACCGCCAGCGAATTCGACGATCAGTCGGCCTACTATGCGTCCGTGGACGCGGGCGAGATACTGACACCGGACGAGATCGCCAAACGCCTGGCGGCGGCGAATAGCTATAACTGAGAGCAGCGCCGGGGGCTGGCTGGACCGACTACACAGGCATTCGTGCGCATTGCTGGGCGCACATTTTGGTGGCGTTGGCTGTGGCGGGCCAACGACGATGCGGTGGTCGAACCGCTGAATATGTTTTTCAAGAATACGAAACCTAAACCAAATCGATCAGTTGTGTGCATTCGCCACTGAACGCAAAACTGAAATTCGATGCAATATTTTTGTTATACTTGCATTACCTAATTGAACTTGTATTGAAATTGTGAGCAGTCGCTCTCAAGCAATTTGCACAACCCCCTTACATACCTATATCCAAGTATGAGAGGTCCGACTGTACTTTAGCCAATTGATTTGTCGCGAAAGCACAGAGACAGCAGGAAATCTACTTTGTTAAGGAGCCAACGCAAGTGTGCGTTATTTTTAAAATGAAATGGAACCATTTTACTCCCCATCGGTATCTATAGAAAAGAAAGATATACTTATTATTACTATTGCATATTGATAACATTTGTATGAGAACGTCTAACTGAGGTTCGTTTGAAAAGCTCAATGCAATCCATTTTGACTTTACACTCGGTACGATTACGTACAATTTACACTTTGTTAAGCGTTTAGTGAACGTTGAAAAAACACCAAATTGGTACTATTGAAAATTGTGACAATGCTTTCTGATTGCAAAAGGCGGTTGTGCTGAAATTTTATATTTGTATTTTTGAACTTTGAAACCAACGAATATGTATGAACAAAATACTGTACCGTAAGCATAAGTTAGGCTTAAGTTATTCAAGAAATATTTGAACTATGGATTTTCCGACCAGATATTTGCAACATTTAATGAGAACAAGAATCGCATAAATGATTAGAGTAAAATTGAAAATTTGCAATAAACACAGATTAACTCTTTTGCTTTTAGATCCAGCTCAACTAAGGCGCAAACGTCAAAAGACTGGCGGCGATCCCATGCATTTGTTGCTGCAACAACAGCAAAAGCAACTACAAAATGATCATCAGAATGGTCGTAAGTTTTCGACTTTTCTATTCGCTACTCCCTAAACGTAATTGACTGAACTATATTGTTGGTGGTTGGTGGTGTGGGTGTTGGTTGTATTTGTCTCATTTACCATTTTGTATCGACTATATATATTCGTATGTACATAATAGTATGTACTGGGTTTTGGTCGTATCTATTTGTCTCAGTTGCCATCTTGTATTGACTATCAACATAACAAAACATCATGTACTCGGTTTTGGTTGTATGCATTGGTCCCATCTGTCATTTTGTATGTTCTTATTTGTGTATACATACATACATATGTGTATGTGAATATCTTCATCTCTTTAAGGCTTCGAGTGAATCATACATATTTTAATTTATCAGTCCATACAATTTTAAATCAAATATCCAATTTGATATAACTTTATTCCACTGAAAATTTTCGTTTTTTTGACCTACTCTATTTTAGTAGATTTCCGTAGAAAGGAAAAAACATAAAACTGATGTAACAAACAAAAATAAAAAAAGTAACATTCATTCATAGGTCAATGATCGCAAGGCTAGTAAAGGTTTACACAAAATATGACATCAATCATGAGATTTACTCCACTGAAAACCGAAGCATTGTACATATTGAACTTTTTAAAGCTCAGAAATTAGATTAATTCGAGTTTAGTTCAGTAAAATCGAAAAAATACAGAAGTCATCGCACAAGTTTGTAAAGATGACAGTTTATACACAAATCCTTAAAGTTGTATCTCGAGTTAGAATATGTATGAACTGTTTAAGGCAGAATGGTGTTGCTTTTTGAGTTATAGCTCAGGTTTTTTCCTCTTTCGTAATAGTCTGCTTCATGTTTGTCATAATCCTCTTACATTAATTCATATCTAGTCATGGTTTTAGTCAATTTGTGCATTTTTTAGGCCCTCATATGTAGTAAATAATTTGTATTATTTTAAATAAATCTTCTGCAACTACGCAATATGATTTATTAAAATAAATAAATAAAAATATTTTTATATTTTGAGAATGTATTAAATATCATTTTTAATTTTTTGGTCTGTTAAATGACCAGATTTGCATTGAAATCAACAGGTGGTGATCTCAAATTTACGTAAATCTCGTCATTGAATTTGTTTAAAATACAAAACAGTTAATGGTTGTATGGGACTTGTAAGCAAATGGAACATTTTGATAAACTTGAACTTCATTTATATACTACAGAATGTGTGTTATGCAATTTTGATAGAATAAACTGAACGACAAATCAACCCAATTGCCTTCCACAACGTTATTGCTGTTGATTATAAAATTTGACCTGATAATTTGAATGCGTTCTGAGGTACTAAATAGTGGCATAAGTTCCTCAGATACCCCAAGTTGAAGCCCCTTAAACGTATGCAATGAATCACTACGAAATGTGATGAAATTGAAATTGGTGCTGCTGTCAAAATGGGAAATTGTGAAGTGACATAGTTGTCACAGATGCTTGACGAATTGTCTACAACACTAGTGGACTTTGTCATAGTCTGTTTCCTTCATTCAAAGCAAAGTTTTGCCTCCAACACGTCAGCTAGCACACAATGCAACCTAATTGTGACTACCAAAAAAAAATATGAAAATAATTTTAAACAAAGACACAAATTACTCAAAATTTGTTGTACTTTGTAAATAAAAAACTTTGACAACTTAAGCAAATGAAATACTAAACATTATGATGCACCGTTTTCAACATTTCAATGAATGGTGCACATTTTGTGTAGAGTTCGAAAACTCTACACACACACACAACTAATTGTCTATTTTTGTAATAGCTAAAAGCTACTTTTGAAATAAAATACTCAAACCATTTCAAGTGTGTTGAGAAAGCTTAAACCAGTGGCAACAAAGCGCTGGTGAAGCTTTTTTCAAACTTTTAGAGAATGTGTAGATTTTTGGAAAAAGTTTATGAAAAGGTGTTTGATCAATTGAATAAAATGGATGTGGTGAAATTTGTGGATTGAATAGAAACTACAAAGTGGATAGTAAAGAAACTGAAAATAAAAGTGCAATTGGAAGTGAATTTGAAACCGAGTGAAAATGTGTGGAAAAGTTGGTGTTCTAGAAACCGATTGGTTTCAATTCCACATGTTCATTTTTTACTCGATAGTTTCAGATTTTTGTAAAAATATGAAGAAGACAAAGTTTGATTGAAAGAATTTTAACAACAAAACTTTAGATTTTTTTATTAAAACGGGGAAAAAGGGGCAGCTAAAATCTGTATAAGTTAGAGTTACTGATAGAATAGTAAAGAAATCACATTTCATTGCTTGGAACGAGAACATTTTCAAAAACTGCATGAATGGACATGTAATGGGAATTCTTAAGGTTTTTGTAGAAAGTAAAAAAAAATCTCGATTACTTGCAAAGGTTGCAAGAGACAGAGAGGAGACTTTGAGAATAGTGAAAGTGTTGCTGAGAGCCAAAATCCGCTAATGAATTACTAAAGTCAGTTAACTATTGAGACATTTTTGTATTGAACTTAGTTAGATTATGTTAAGCAGCAGGTCTGCAAATTATTGAAGGAGTGAGGACTTATTGAATTGGTTGATTGCCGAAGTAAAGAAAAAATTTTTTGTTGAGCAAAAATTAAAAAAAAAAATCGGCAATTTCCATCTTAACGAAAAGTATAAATTGATATTATTAAAACAGAAAAGTTAATTTTATAAAGAAATGAAATAACGAAATGATTTCTAAGCGCAAAACTAACGACGATTTGAAGCTGAGTTATAAAAAATGTTAATACAAAAAAGTAAAAAAAACTTAAACACATACACAATTTAAATGAAGAGATCAGTTTTTTCAACTTGAGATATTTTAGAAATATAAATAAAATAAAATAAAATAAAATAAAATAAAATAAAATAAAATAAAATAAAATAAAATAAAGTAAAACAAAATAAAATAAAACAAATAAATATAAAACAAATATTTCATCAAATAAATACAAAATATATTATTAAATTAAAAAAACGATTTTCTGCAATATATTAAAAACACAGTGAACTTGAGGTTTGGAAAAAATCTTAAAAAGAGAAAGGAATGCGCTTTTTCGATATTAAAAAAATAATAACAAATATTTCAAAAAATAAATAAAAAATATTTTATTAAATTAACAGCAATTTTTTTGTTTAAATATTGTATTGGAAATACAGTGAACTTGAGGTTTGCAAAAATCTTAAAAAGAGAGAGATGCGCTTTTCCAGCTTGAGTAATTAAAAAAACAAATTTTATTTAAACAAATATTTCATCAAATTAATAGAAATGTTTCATAAAATTAAAAATAAAAATATATTTTATGGATATGAAATGAAATATAAAATTTTTTTTTGGAAAATATAGAAATTGCACTGAACTCGAAATGGTGTGAACATGACATAAACACACTGCTCGTGTGAATGGTATTTTTTTATATTGAAAACTGTGTATTTTGAACATTTGAACTTGCAAACAGAACCTTTAAGACTTTGAGAACCGTCTAAAGCGATTGCGCAATTTATTTTTCTAAAATAAAATTAACAGATAATTAAAAAAATCATAACTACTAAACAGAACAATAGATAGTTGTAATTTTTAAACATAACCATGACGTATTAATTGGAATAAATAAAGTATAAAAAATAATAATCTTTTGTTTAAATAAAAACGTAATTTGTTGTTGGTTCTCAAAGGGTTAAATTAATAAAAACATGAAAAAGCAAATCTAAAACTACTTAAATATTCTGGTACTGCAGAGCCTTTGTGATATATCAGTACAAAAATTTGTACAAAATGTCGAAAGCAAACAAAGATTCAAGATCTTCTGTTCAACATTTAAAAGAGTGAAATGTGTACAAGTTTCTCATAAAAATTCGATTATTCGATTATTATTCGATTCGAAAATTAGTTTACGTTCTCTACAAGTTCACTGTATTTTTTTAACATTAAAAAATGTTTAACTAGTCGAACAATGACCTAAAAAAAGTTGTTTTTATGAGAGAAAACTCCAATTTTTTTCATATAATGTGGGGCGAGTAAAAGTTAAATGTTCATGAAAAACTGCAAATGGACGATAGCTCTACACAAACATACTTAAGACTTTGCATGCAATTGTATTGATACGAATAGACTGTAAACGAATATATTACAGTATGAAACATTTAAGCAAAAGTTCAGTGCAGTTGCGAGAACACACAATGCCAGCAAATCTACAGCAATTGCAGTGTTTTGGGGTGTTGAGGGCAAAAAAGCAGCACATTTTTTATATAAACCTTTTTGCAGTTTTATACTGACAACCTACGAGTATTTAGTCGAATTAACACAGTTGTAGTAGTAAACATGAAACGAGTACTAGAAATATTTTTTTTATACATATATACAATATATGATATGTTCCTTATTGAATATAAATGAATATTTAGTGTAAAATACATCCATGTGGAAAACGTTTCGCGGCAGACATTGTTGAGAAAAATGTAAAAGCAAAATGCGCCATAAAACTTGTTTCAAGTACTAATTATAGCTAATGAAATGTAGCCGAACCATAAATGTACCTATTTACGATAATAAATTATTACAACACAAAACAAAAATAACAAACAAATGAAAAGGTAAACAAAACAAAATAATGCAAATGAAAATAAGAAAAGATTAACAAATTGTGAAAACATACAAAAAAATTTAAAATTGAAAATAAAGCAACTACTAGAAATTTCTCAGTGCGCTTTCTTGGTATTCTTGGTTAGAGTTTTCCATAAATTACAGGAATACTTTTTTCACTGTCGGCCTTATGTAAGTCAATTGTCAAGTTTTCTAAGTGTGTTTTTGTTTGAAAATTTTTTAATTGCTTACTGTTGCTTTATTGAATAATAATGAGTTAATTTAATGTTATTGTTGTTTTGCATTTTGCAATATTTAAGTTTTGCTATCCTGCTTGAAAAATAATTTTAAATTGTTTCTGCGATGTTTTGCTGTACGGCGCAAACTTTAATTTAAATTATACACTTATGCATGCTGCGAAGAAGGCAATGCTTAAGGTTAACCCTTTCATGGCCAATTCATTGCAGTGAACACAGGATTTTATTTTTGGGGGAGTTTCGTAAACAACTTTTGAGCGCAATACCATTTGAAACCTCAGAGTGTGTCTCTTACAGAGGCAGTCACCATGTCCTAACCGAACCTAACCAGACCTAACCTTTGAAACCCTATTTGCCACCAAAAATATTTGTAAAGAACAGATAAATGTTTGAACTCCAAAACCTCTGTTGCGTACACCACTGAGAACCCTCCCTGAGATTTGTCAAAATTACAACTTTTATGTCTCTAAGAATATTTTTCGTTCTGAAAATGTGGTCAAGACTGTAAATAGTTTAGATGACAGAAAATTTATATAGTCAATGTCGCATTTTGAAAGCTATTTTGAAACCTTATTGAATGGATCTGAGCCAAAATGAAGAACATTACTATTTAGTTCCGATGTTTCCGATCACTCAAGCAAATCTCTGCTAAAACGATCGCTGCCTAAAGCGAATCTTTGCTTCGAGTTGTCGACTTGAGTTGAAATTTTTAGACTCATACTCGTCGGCATATTGCCAATACTAAATCTTCTCTTCTTAAAAACTGAACAGGATTATACTGAATCTTTTTGATTCTACTGAAATCTGTTCTACTGAGTCCTTGTTTATGAAAACTTTACTCAACTTTACTCATCATTATCATCAGCCAAATACTGATATAAAGCATTTGTCATTTACTTTTCAAACTACTCTTTAAGCTTTTAATTTTTGGAAGCTCCCCACTCTTTGCGGCAAATTTTTCACTGCCCGTCAAACCTATCTAAGTTTGAACGGCGACAGCGCTTCTCAATTTCTTTAAATTAGAAATTAGACCAAAATAGTTTAACTGCCAAAATAGTTTAAACTTGTTATAAACGAGCAAATTTGGGCGTTTAAGCCAAGTTTTAACTTTAAGTATGACTGAAAACTGCACTAAACTCGCACTGAAAAACTATCCCTTAGCGATCATTGCAGAAGCTATAAGTCACCTTCTCTGCCATTGCCGGCTCTCCGTAGACGAAGATGGAATTCAGAAGGATCTCCATTCTTCGACAACTTGAATAACCAGAGTTCAGTCAACATCAGAGACTTGTGTTAGGATTTATCCACAAAACAAATTGGCTTGTGTAGACTCTCCGACTTGCAGCAAGGCAGATCATTATCTGCATTTTGAGGCCTTAGTGTGTCTTTCAGCAAGTCCCATTCACAGACAGCCACCTTACCTAACCTAACCTAAAATAAAACACTATGTTATGTAATCAATGAAAATTGAAATAATTCCTCACTCAAAGCGCAGGTAGCATGGAGAGACCAGAGGAAGAAAAATTTAACCTAACCTAACCCAACCTAACCTAATCATTGCTGCAATAATAATATCTTTCTAATCACATTTTCCTTTTCAAATAAACTTTTTTTGTATTGAGTACTTTAGTTATTTGTTATATGTTCCATAATTTGAGTTTTAAGGTATCATGGCACGTTAGAAAGGGGAATTTTTAATTATTTACATTTAAATTTTATATTTGATTTAAATTGAATTTCTCTTACACACACATTTTATGTTTTTAGCACCAAATGTCGTATGTTGGAACACACCAAATATCCCAGCCATAAAGACCGAGCCCAGAGGTGAGTCATTCATTCTCTATCCTCGAAAATTCCTTAACTTTGAACATCATTGTGAAATTGTTTGCAAATCTTCATGTGCAGATTCTTCGCCGCAACCGTTCGGCTTGTATGGCGGACCGCCGGAGCTCACGCCATCGCCGCAACCGCTGTCCCCGGCGAATACCTACAACCACAACGCGCCTTCGCCGTACAGCATAGCGCCCGCTGGAACGCCTGTCAGCAACACGCACCTCATGTCGCCCAATCATCATCATTTCCGTGGCGGTGGCACTGGCGGCGGCGGTCATCCGAATACGACGCCTACGCCAATGGACATGCAGGACTACAATTCGTATGTACCGCAGCAGCCGCAACATCAACACACCTCCCCGCACCCGCATGCGCTGCAACAACAGCACCAGCAGCAGCAGCACCATCACCAGCAGCAACAGCAGCAGCAGCAGCAGCAGCACC
This sequence comes from Melieria picta, assembly GCA_964056695.1. Taxonomy (NCBI): domain Eukaryota; kingdom Metazoa; phylum Arthropoda; class Insecta; order Diptera; family Ulidiidae; genus Melieria; species Melieria picta. The sequence continues at coordinate 113,479,884 of OZ057399.1, read as the reverse complement.
AACAACATCAGCAGTTCCACGGAAATCTCTATGGCAACGGCGGCGACTCGCCCTGGGAGGAGAAATTCGCCGTTGCCGTTGCCAATGCCAGCAACAACGCCAACAGCAACATCGGCCACAACATGAGCAATCTCAACACAAGTCAATTCCACATGCAGGCTCTGTTGGCAGCGAGCACTGCCGGTGTTGGCGGCGGCAGCGGCCTTGGGCAGCACGAGCAATGGAATTTGCCGCCGCAACATTTGGTAAGCAACGTCGGCGTCATTTCAGTTGATGGTTGGTTGAAAATACAAAATGCTTCTTTCACTGTAGCACAATCTGCATATGCAGCAGCAACATCACATGCAACAGCAACAACATCAGCAACAGCAACAGCAGCAGCAACAACAGCAGCAGCAGCAGCAACAACATCAGCCGTATCAACAACAGCAAACGAACGATATGAACATCGCAGAGGCAGCGCCCGTGCGAGACGAAGCCGACGGCAACGAAAACAACAACATTAGTACTACAGGCGGCAACGAGCAGGGCCCCACGATCAGCAACCTGCTGAACTTTGACAGCGAGCAACTGGTGCGCATCAACTCCGAGGATCAGCAAATGCTGCGACTCAACTCGGACGAGCTGCAGCTATCCAATTTGTCCATATCCACGTAATCGCTGGCCAGCGTCGAACTCAGCATCGACACACACACACACACACTCACACGAAGCCCATACAAACAGTGGTGGAACGGTGCACAAGTGATGTGGTCGCAGCGACTGTCAGCAGGAGGCCTAAAATCTTAATCTTAAGTTAAAGATTTCAGTTGATAACTTCAATACATATTTGTTTTTGTAAAAATCGTTGTAATCTACATTTGTCGTTAGAATTTTTAATTATTACTCTAGAAATTAAAGTTGTTTTTTAAAATGAAATTTATGTACACCGAACTCTGCGAGTACGTTATGCATTGATTTTCTCGTCCACATGTTGTGCTTTATAAACTCAATTGAAATTGTTTAAACATTAAAAAAAAGAAATTATAATATGAACAATGAACTGTGGTTTCGAATGCAAAGTTCTTTGGTAGTTAATAATTTTGTTATTTGTTTTACACTTTTTAGGAACAAGGGAAATTATTTAGCTTTAAAGGAAATAACAATTTCTTCAGTTAATTTTATTTTCATTCCTAGAACTAAACTTGAAACCAAATTCAAATGAATAGTTTAACCCTTTCAGTCACAATGTCCAATATATTGGACTACAGCCCATACAATTCATACAGAACGGGTTTATTTTCATGTCGGAAAGGGTTAAGCAGGGTATAGACGGTACAACATGTGCGCACACTTGGTGTGCAAACTTGAAATTCGTTTTGCTATACACTTCACAACAAGTGTGCACGCATCAGTTCAAGCTGAATTTTCATAGAGTGCAGATCGCAATACGGATATACTTTCCTTATTAATTATATCTGAAAAGTATTTCAAATTTATGTTTGTAGAGTTAAAAAAGAGAAACCATTTGGAAAGTCTTTCAAGTATGTGTAGAAACTGGAGAGCTCATTCGCCCATTCAGGCCAAGTAATATTTTTCTATTATGGAAATTAATGTCACGTATGTAATTCTCATTTTTATATACATTGTTACTATATTTGTTATAATAACATCTCCACAATCAAGTCTTTACACAATCTTTGAAGAATGTGTTGACTCAGCCTCCAAAGCCTCAAAGTAATTATTTAGATCACAGTCAAAGTACGAAGCCTGGAATTCGATAGAAAAACTTGATGATGAAAACTGAGCATGTTTACGCAACGCTTTTACATCAATCTTGCATGTAATGGCAACATGTGAGTGTTTAGTTAATTCTTAAAACAAATTTAAATATATAAAAACGGGTTTGAAAAGTGCATCAAGTAAGCTGCGGTCTTTAGAAAAGACCTCTTGCGACAGTTGGAAAAATTAATCGGAACTACAAAGTCCGGTTTGGATGGATTCCCCTTTGCGTGCATCGATTGTTATTAAATTTATGAATCAATATTAGTCAATACAAATCAAATAGAAGTCACATGTTGGTTTAAAATACCACCCGAGTTTTGTATATGTAAGTCAATGGCACAATTTTTTTGCATTTGTTACAATCAATCTAACTTCTAATTTGTGAGGAAAGCATTGCGGGACTTCCACCCCACTAAAACCTCCCCACCATCGGTAGGGGCTGTAGGTATACAAATGCTTCCCTTCACTCTTTGTCCTTTTCTAACATTTATTTCGTTCAGAAAACCAAACAATGTAAACCCATTTATAAAGATATTCGTGAGGAATGGTCAGTGGAAGAAGGTTCAAAATAAAATAAACATCAAATGCTTTAAGATTCGCTAAGTGTGAGTAGAGTTCACTACGATTATCTACTTGAAGACATTCGGCCTTTTAGAGTACCTTTAGGTACCGCTTTGATCTCAAGAGTTGAGATCGATGTCCAGATGAAGATTGTAGATTCGCTAAACGTAAGTTTGTTGCATGAGCCTAGACTAGTAAGATCCTTTATATGTAGTCGTCGTTCGTGGATGCTCAGAAAGTGTCATAAAAGGTTTTCCATCGAGTCTATTCTGCAGCTCCAGTCTATATCACTGTATGGGAGGACCCATTCAATAAATATGCAACTTTTATGAGATGCTTGTACTATGATTGTACTATTTATATGTAACTTATTATCAGGTATAATACATTGTTGGGAGCGGTGGTGTATACAACACTTCGGTGTACACAACTCTTAAACCAAATAACATTTGAAACCATATCTGCCACCCAAAATATTTGCAACAATCAGACAGATCATTTGAGTGATGTTTGAACCCTCCAAAAATATCCTTAAATTCGCCAATGGTTGGGAGTGTCCCAGGACAAAGGCACGTAGACATTGCTGACCATGATGCATTATAAAGGTGAGATCTTCCTTGACAGCTCGTTTTTGACACTGTCTTACAGAACGAGAGCCAATGTTTTCTAGTTCGCATTCAAAAGAAGGAGGAAAAACGACGAAGCAAATTAAAAGCTTTAAATACAAATTAATAAATAAAGATTTCATCAAAAGGTTAAGATTAGTTTATTATTTTGTGCATTGTATTTGATATTTTTTATTGATTATTTTTTATCATGTTATTAAAAAAATTGTACCCCTAAAGCGACATTTAAAAAATGATGATTTAATTTCGCGGGGCAATGCGACAGTGGAAGTTTCGTGAAGAAGTTTGTCGCTTATTTTTTCAAATAACGCTGTTTTACAACTATTAATTATGTCATTAGAATACGCCTAATTGTACTATTTTACTGAGAAAGTCTTGTGAGGGCTTCCTCAGGCCACCATGCGAAATCTGGACAACCCATGTGAACGTTGCTTCAGTTGTGTTGTATTGACTGAGATTTAACTTCTTTAAAATGTAGTTATTTGTTTCACCTTTTTTTTAGAAGCACAAAAACAACATTGTTTTCATCGACGTTGCTATAAGACAGAATGTCAACCAATTTTTCCAGTTTTCTGTCATTGAAGAACTCACCTTTATAATTTCATCATGTACCCTAACTACATATTTCATCCATAAGTTTTGTCGAAATCATCGTGAAGGCAAGAATGTTACATTTCCTTGCAGCTATCCAGCTGTAATATGTAAAAGACTAAGGAATATCTAAAGTATGATATATTAAAGATTCAGTTGACTACGTCATCGGGTTAACGATTTTATTTTAAAAATTGTCAGAAATACATCAGAAATTGATCCCAATTTGTTTAATACACGTTGGGTGCAGCAACCTCCAACGACATGTAAAAACTCAAAGTTTAAAGGGCAAATGGATAAAGGTTTCCGGATATCTGTTGACTAGGTGATCGAGTTAATGTAAATAAATATAACGATGGTGTATTCTAAAATTGTCAAATAAGCATACGTCAGAAATTGACTCCGATCTGGATGAACCAACCGCCGTCATGTAAAAACTCAAATTTTGCAGTTTGAATATAAAAAATTGGGTACATGGCACATGTAATTAAAGGATCGCAAATCTATTTAGACAAAATCTAACCCAATGTTTTTCCCGAGAGGGTACTTATCTATAAAAAACACGCGCTTTACAACAGATTTTTCAGGTTGCAATGTATTTAACTATAATCGATTCATTCATTCATCACACATTTCTTCAAATTACTCAATCGCCCCGCTACCTTAAATATATGCAGGCTCCAGGCCCGGATTTAGAAATTTGCCGCCCCTAGGCAGTTGCTAAACTTACCGCCCCCGCCCCCCCCCTATTAAAATTTCTTGAATGGTGGAATTAGTTTGGTACGAATTGTTTTTTTTTTTTGCTTGCGCATTCTGTATGTTTATTTTCTGTGCTTGTATAAATCGATTTTCTCGATTCAGGCATTTTACACTTACAATGTTGGTGCGCGTGCCAAGAAACCAGGCGGGAAATTCAATTCCCACGAATTGAACAAGTTTTCAAAGTTTCCGCTAAAATTTGCCGCCCCTCAATTCTTGCCGCTCTAGGCGACTGCCTACAATGCCTGTATGGTAAATCCAGGCCTGCCAGGCTCGTCAATCTATTCTACGTCTTTAAATATATTGAGAGAAGAGTTCAGAATGCCCCGCTTTGCTTAATCCAATGCCTTCGCCAATATTCCCAAACCTATCATTCATAGTCCTTACACCATTTTGTGGGTTCGGTGGCGTACGCTACCACTATGCCGAACCGCACACAAATCTAAAAAGGTATTCAAGTTCAAGGTCACAGCCAGCTACTCGTATTGTGCACACGTTGACTGATAATCTACAGCACGTAGTACGCTCCGTTCAAGCCAACGCCGAATGCTGGCAAGTTCGTAGACGGATGTAAGCAAGTTCTATTCTTTAAAATTACGAACTTTTGTGGAAAAACCCACGAATGGGAAACGAATAAATCCCCGACTTGTGGGGAAACACAAAAACCCCGGGAATTTCCAAGCTGCGCGATGAGCAATGCGGTTCGCCGAAACCGCAAACCGGTTTTCAGAGCGCGCACAAAAAGTTATTGAATGAAATTTTAATAATTTATTGTGCCGTAAAGAGTTTGGGGAGTGTGCGTTTCTTTCGTTTTGCAAAAACTTGCCATGCATTGCAAAATAAGAGATATATAATATTGAAATAAATTAAATAATTAAATGTTAAACAACAGTTGGTTGGCTTGCTGCTAAACCAGCGGCGCGGAGCGATACGATGCAATGTGACGTGACGTGACGTGGTGTGGTAAGCCTTAACGTCTCACAATGCTAAGCGCCTTCTCCAGCGTTAGACCGAAGGGGAATGACGAGAGCTTGGGTGGCGGTGTGGCGGGCAGTGCGTAGAATGCAAACCAGTGTACCAGCTGCAACGTGGCCTTCTGGTAGGTAATCGAGTTGTTCCAGCAAGTCTTCAGACGATTGCCCAGCGTAGCCGACAGATACTGTTGCAGTGTGTTGACCTCGGCTGTCAGAAGCTCCAATTCCTTTTTGAGTCGTGCCTCGTTTTCCATACTTTCGCCCAATATTGACGTTTTCCTGTGAGAGGAAAACAAACAAGTGTCATTAGATTATAAGTTCTAGAAACATGCGTAAGTTGCACTGACTTCTTCAGCACTGCAATCTCTTCCTCCAGCTGATTTATCTGGTAGAGCGCAGCTTCCAATGCTTGATCCTTCTCGTTCATTTCAGCACGCAACTTTTCTTCCTTTTGCAATGATTCATTGTTTACTTCACATATCTGCAAACAATCGAATTATTAATTACTAATTATGGGCGGCTCATTCAATAACACAGGGCAACAAATTCGAGTTTTGGTCGGCTTTTCTGGGTTTGACATCAGTTCTAGGGTAATTAGGGAGCGCATATTTTCCGACTTTGAGGTCCAATTACCGCGGAATTGTAAAACTTAAAAAAATTAGTTACATTAGAAAAGAAGCCGTGAGGTGTTGATAATGCAACGAGGTGAAATTGATGTCAACCGGTTTATTGGTTTAGAAGTTACAATCCCAAACGTGAAAAAAGTCAGGGAAAATCCGAAAAAGTGACACGCCCATTTTTTGCGAAAACGGAAACTAAGTTTTTAAAAATGGTTTGCGGATTCGAAATCAGCGCTCCCTAATTACCCTAGAACTGATGTCAAACCCAGAAAAGCCATTTTGCTGTTGATCAGTGTAATTGATTGCAGTTGGACTTTGCTAAAGAAGAAGCAACATTGCGTAATTGGAGTGTGGAATGTTTCAATGAACGTGAGAATGTTTCCATATTCGCGGAAGAGTTGGATGTAAAGTATTTGTGTGCTAATATAAACGTAAGATTTGCAGGATTGTAAATTATACCCATATCTCATCAGTAATGAGTTGGTGTCAGAGAGAGTTTTTCGGTTAATGGGGTTAGATCATTTCACTTCCTTTTTCTCAAGTATCTGGCTTTGGATAGGATCTGTAGATTCTGTGCAGAGAGTAAAGAGCACCGACTGTGCAACTTTAATACATAAAAGAATCAAATGTCTCGGAGACATATCTTGGAAAAGAGACCCTAATTTGTTATCTTTGGGCTCTTGGTCCTTATTTCTAATACTTATCTTATGAGATCAATAAATCCAACGGGTCGCATGGGTTTATAAATTTAATCTAATAACTCATTCTTTAACGTGTTACCAACTCCATCATATAGAAAGTAGAAAAATTTGTAGTAGTAAAATTTGTATTAAATGCTATTCCCATATTTAAAGTCAGTTGACAGCTATTGGATGACTATTTGGTTGACAAATGGACGGAAATGATTCGATTGTTCTTACTGATTACAAATATTTGCCACACCCTTTGGGCATTACATATATTCAATGTATTTTTGATAGCAAAGGAGGACTCTTCTGGTACACTGGTTTGGTTCTCTCTTGGTATACCATTTGGAAATATTTCTCAATCTGCTTCGTCAATGAAAAATCCAATTAATTTGTCTCAGATAAGCCTGAGATTTGTTTCATTTTTTGGTGTGACCAACTGGAGAAGGTGCGCGCAAAGCAGAGACGACTGGAAAGAACTTAAGTGGTAGACCGTAACACAGTAACGGGTTGTTATGGCCCGTAAAGAAAGAATTTTGCTTGTTTACACTACACTATAGCTGGAATCAAGAAGATGCATGTGGCGGCAAAACCGAGAGCGACGACACGGATTCACTTAAATTGGCTACTAACTACATAAATTTGTAAACAGATCGACTATTTAGTTTATTTACCACATTTAATTACTCATTGTGGTTTTGATAAACTTAATTTTCAATATTCCATCCATTTTTGAAAACTGGGCATAGCAACACTCTTCATTTTTCGACAAAACATTGTCATAACCGGCTATCATGGAAGATTTCAACTTTATAATTTCATCATAAATTGGACCCATGATTCATTTCATCACGTGCATTTAAATGGGGAAAGAATCTCGTCAATCGAATTTGAAAAATCGCATATCTTTGGTGTTACCGCAACCACCAATCCAACCACTGACAAATTTGGTTGAATAACAAAGCCACAAATGTGGTGGTTTTGATATTCGATGCGATTGGATTCAAGTTGAATCAGAGTATATAAATCATATAAATTATTGTATAATACTCATCGGTTGAAACATGTATGACGTGGTTGAGTTATAAAGATTGGCAAATGTTATAAAGATTGGCAAAAAGTTAAGAATTGAGAGAAATTTAGTGAAGAATTTACATGCTAATAGAAAATGATGATATACATTAAAATAATGTGTTGCATTTCCAACGATTGGCTATTGTCTGACGATCGATGATGTCAGTGGAAGCTGATGTAATAATCGAGCTAAAAAGAGAACATAGCCTTATTGGGGCTTTCTGGGTACTCGTAGTTCAGGCAACTCTTGCTTTAATTTTCTTCAAAGCGGCTTTGTGAGAAATTCGTGGAATTATTAGGAATCTAAACTCGCAGCAGTTTATAGTATAAAAGTGACATGTTTTACTTTTGGAGGCATGGAGTCCTTTCAATCTTTCTGAAGTGGTTGAGTGGGAGAACATTTTTAGGTAAACTGATATTTCAATAAAGCCACTGGTGCATACAGGATTTAATTTTGGGGAGAAGGGAAGTCTGAACACTTGATCCCAATACCATTTAAAATCATATTTGGCGTCTACAATTTTTTTAACAAAAAGATATTTGAGGGGGGTTTGGTCCTTGTAACAAATAAGACTATTCTAGAATACAGTGATTTCTATAAAAAATTATTACATTCTCTAAATGGTTTATTCATTGTATCTAGCTTGAAGAACACCAGTAAGAACTTTGTTCTTTGTCCTAATTTATTTTTCCAAAGTTCCCTCGTGATTTAAACTGTAAATTTCAGTTTCAGATAAGTTTGCGTTTCAGATTCAGGTATGGTATGAAAAAACATATCAACTGATTTCTGACTAACCAAATGTAAAAGCGTTCCTTTGGCTGATATTTCTAATCCGTTAATGCACCACTAATTTATAAGGTTGCTTTGTTCTCCATGTGTCTGCATCGCGGACTGACATTTCAAAGAGACAATCCTACAACACTAATTTCAATTTGTTTTATATTCGGTGAATGGTTCATGGAGAGGTTGGCCTCAGACGTATATGACAAAGGTTCGCATGGTTAGAGTTGGTAACCCATTTGAAGTAGTTTGGGACTCGAATTTTATAACAGCACAATGGTTACGCTTTACATTACCGGATAGTTTCCTTGAAACTATGTAAGCCTCATGTACGTAATCACCACCTTGGCTACCTTAGTTCGGCCAACCCCAAAGAGTAAAATACAATTTCGTAACTATATTTTGACCTACCTCGTTAATTAGTTCGTTCTTTTGGGATTCCAGGGTTTGCACTTTGCGCTGCTCACTGGACAGGCTGGCCTGCAGTTCGCGTTGCTGTGACATCGCTTTAAAAAGATCGGATTTGGTTTGTGTTAGGATCGTGTTGAGGCCATCGAATTCCTGCTCCTTGATTTGTATTTGCTGTTCGAGCAGTGCTTTGTCCGCCTTCAGGCTAATGAGTGAGGTGGTGAGACTCTCGCACGAGGATTTAGTATTACTTATATCCTCCAACGAGCGTTTCAGCTGGCAACTCAGCTCATCGTTACGCTTCTGCTCGACACGAAATAGCGTATTGAAGACGTGTAGTTGGTTCTTAGCTTTGATGGACTGCAAGTGTAAAGATCGCAATTCAGATCTAGAGATAAGTTTGTTTGTGCTGTCACTTACACCACGTTTCAAGTCGGTAACCTCCTCCATGAGACGCTTGACCTCGTCACGTCGCTTGCGCCACGCATTCAGCATGATGGTGGCGAAGATGCGCATTCCCGCCACCTTCGGGTCGCGATCCTTGATCACGTAGAAGTAGTTGTCCTGATCGAAGATCTTGTTGACCAGCGACGACTGGCTGGAGTTGCCCATGATGGCGGCTATCTCGGAGGCACTGTTCGGCACCAGCGCTTGCGACTCATGCGGCAGCTGCCCGATGTCGACCGACTTTTGGCTGATGATCGGCGGCGGGAAGTTGGCGCCACGACGGGTGCGCTTGAACTCCATTTGCGATACGGACTTGCGAATGCGGAAATTCAAAATGGCAGCGGTATGTTGGCGTTGCAGTTGCAGGTGGGGTGTGGCCGGCCGCGATGCTAGAGTTCCTATGGCGGTGGGCTTGGGTGGTGTGGGTGGAGCGGGTACATCTGCTGTGGGTTGTGGGCTGGCTGCCACCAGTTCGGGTTCCACTTTGGGTTTGAGTTCGGCTTCGGTTTCGGGCTCGATTTCGGCTCCGGCAGATGCTGAGCGGTGTGTTCCCAGCGATGCGGACGATGAGGACGGAGTCAGAAGCAGTGCACGCGGAATTTGTGATTTCGAAGTGACAGCAGCGACTTTCTGTTGCGGTGATCTGCGACGTTGGGACGGTGTTTTTATTTTTTTGTTTCAGTAGGTCTTCGTAAATTTTTCGTTTTATTGAAATTTGTGCGCTAACTTGGGGGAGGTTGGCGTACTCTGTACTAAATTTGAATGCAACCGGATTGCATAAAGAAAAACCTAGAATTTTTAAATTTGCTTCTTTTGAAATTTTCAGTATTCGAAAAATTTTACGTTATAATTAAAACTGAACAAAATTTCCAGATGTTGCTGTGAAAGTTTTCTCCCCCTTGCTAGCCGGTGGTTTGTGTTTGTGTGCGGGCTGGCGGAGTGCGAGCGGCACAAACACCGTGCGAAAGCTGTCAAACGGCCGACTGACAGACTTACCCGATTTTGGGCGGCACCGGCGGCTTCTTCGAGCCGCGACGTGCCAGGGAGCGACGCGGCTTCTTGTTGTGTCCGGGGACGGGCACATATTGCTTCCTTCGGCCGGCATTCGGGCCGCTTTCGATGACGCTCGACCCGACGCCGGTCGAGGTGGTGGATCGATCAGTGACGGCGCTTTCCGTCTCGCTGGAGAGTCCGGTGGGCAGCTGCAGCGCTGTGACGGCTGCAAGCACTTCTGGCATGTTGACGAATTGGCGCTCTGCGTGCTCGCGTGGGAGTCAGCTAAGGATAAGAGTAAATTCAATAAATAAATTGAAGCAATTCGACTGTGAATTAAATTAAAATACTTTTTTTCCAGTTTTATATTCCTGAAAATGAGTTTTGTTAGCTACGGCGACAGGCGTTTGATGATTTCGATAGTTGAGGCGCAAAGTGCACGACGGCCAAAGTGTTTGCCAACGGCGCCAACGATCGGCTCTATGATGGGCTCGGGAGCTAATGGCAAATTGCTTTGAATAGCAGTGAATGCGTTGTATGCGGTGTGCGAATTATTTATTTGTTTATTTGTTTATTGTGGCGGAAATCTGATGCAATGCATCCAGATAACGCAATGCTTGAAATGAACATCAAAGATAGAAGCCCTTTCGAGCATTTCAATTTGCCCGATTAGCTTCGTTTGATTTGTGGAAATGAGTAAAGTGCATTCATGCAAACAAATATCTGGCATGAAGTGCGCGCCCGTAGAGCGTAAAGCTCAACGCTGTTGATGTATTAGTGCGCAAAGCTGCGAAGCAAGCAGAAAGCTTCATGGCCGGTGGCCACGCGTGGGCGAGTGAGTATTCAACACGTGCGAATTATTGTCATTTGGATATTTAATAGGCCACTGAATTCTTTGTTACTTGCCAGCAAATCCTTGTGGCAGTTTAATGGAATAGAATGGGTTTTATGGCGAATAAACTTATGCTTGAGAGTCATTATTTGCGCCAAGAATAATATTAGTTGGTTCAGAACAGAGCGTTCGTTCATTTGGGGTCGTTTGAACTCGTCGTGATATTTTATTCAATGATGTAGGCAAATATGAAGGAATTTCTGAAACCATAGAAAGGGTTGACATACTTATCAGACAATGCACTCTGTTCAATCTAGGGCAAGAATAACGACTTGTCAAACCAGTTTTTGTGCGTCTGTTAAACTTTTGTTTGAGATTTAATATGCACTAAGGATCTATTTAAATTTTCGCCAAAATAGGATTGATTTCAAATATATCAAAATTAAAAATGTGCAATATTGCTGTTTATTTCACAAATAAAACCCAGAAGAGGTCAGCGAAGTGGTCACGTTTCGTCGGGAAGTATTGAAATTTTACTAATGAACACTGACCTTATAGCCCATTAACCCTTTCCCTGCGATTTTTGCATGGCTTTTGTCCTGCAAACTTGATTTTCAAATGTGTGGAGACCTTTTTTGGTTGAGTTTATGAGACTAATTACCAGTTTCAGGGTCAACTGAACATGTCGTGGGTCTCCAGTGTTTTGGAGACCCTTTCAGGTTGTGTTTTTAAGACTAATTACGAGTTTCAGGGCCAACTGAACATGTCGTGGGACCCCTTGGAGACCCCTTTTGCTTGAGCTTATAATACAAATTACGAGTCAGAGACAACTGAACATGTTGTGGGTCTCCAATGTTTTGAAGACATTTTTTGATTGAGTGTATAATACAAGTTACGACTCAGAGCCAACTGAACATGTTGTGGGACACCAGTGTCCCTGCAGTAGCGAAAGGATTAATCTATCAGTCGAAGCAGGATACAGGTCATTTCAGCAAATATAAAATGAAACAATTTGACATACATTCATCGGATGTGAATGAGTGGCTGAGTGAAAGATTTGCCTAACGAACATTTAAATTTCTCCACATCGAACTTCTAGAGAAGTCTATTACGATTTGATTTGAACATACATATGTGTTTTTTTTATTCAATTTATTTTATTATGTTTTGATCTCCGAGTTTCCATATATAGCGAATTTTCCTCAACAATAAAACAATTTAGCAGCTAATGTGTTTGTGATCTCCATATAACGAAGTTTTTCAAATAACTTATTGCTTATCAATCGAACTTCGTACCGAGAAAAAAAAACATGCACACCTATATATAACAACAAAAACTGAAAGAAAAGAAAATATAAATTCTCATTACTAAAAAATTTAACACTTTCTGGATATGAAGAACTCTTTACCGACTTTTGTGCTTGTCTACCTGTATTAGAAGATTTTGTTGAGAAAACACTGGAAGAATGTAATTCAAACTAAAACTACCGATTATTAAAAAAAATAAAAAACATACTTGCATAACAATATTTTTATTCAAAACAGTGATTTTCGCTATAGGAAAGTTTCACTATAGTTATTGAAAATGATTAATTTAGCAAATACTCGTAACTAACTAACTTTTAAATAACTAATTCCTATTTTTTGTAATCTATTGTTTTTTTCAACCCTCGGGGAACACACCAATTTTTTCAATCATTGGGTTCCCGATCAAATAGACCTCATTTTTATCGCTTTAAATTGTACAACTGTTGAACCTTTTGACTTTAAAAAAATGCTTGGGTGTGTTTTGAATTTTGTTTTAACAAATTATAAATATTATAGGGATCTCTGAAGTTTGTAACATACTTTAAAAAATTGCGGGAAAACAGGTTTGGAACAGATATTGCCGCTTTTAGTCGGATTATGGGTCTAAATACGAAGGTTTAATATCTTCTAAACTTGTTGTTGTTGCTGATACTTTCCAAATCTTTGGTTTTGTACATATCAAAATTTTGAAGTTGATTTGATATTTTCTTAACCCTTTCGCTACAGGTTTTTACAGGGGAAAGTTAAAATTTTAAATTTTACGTCTTAGGCTTCTATGTGGTTATATTATATGCACCAAAATATGCACCAAAATTTCATTTTCATTTATTTCAAGTCTACAGTAAATGAACTTACAGACTAAACAGACAACAATATAAGAACTTAAAAATAGAATAACAATAGGAATATAACTTAAGAGTAGAATAACAATAAGAATAACGTCATTTATAAAAGCCGTTCAGAAGTGATTTTAATTCTTGTTTGGAGATCGAAAGATCGAGGTTAAGAGAACCACAGATCTTGTTAAATTCTATTCTATGTTATTAGAAACATTCCATAGAAATTTTTTAATTTTTATACTCGGACCCTGTATTTTAGAGTGTTTTTCTATGAGAGCAACCACATCGTTGTGGATGTAATAATTACTTAAACATAAAACTGTTTACGCATAGATAACGAAAATTTGAATATTTCTTCATTTACTTCAGCCAAAATTAAAAAAAAAAGTATCTAAATTGAAAGAAAACGTCAAATTAAAAAGTTATCTAATGTTTATGCTTCTTCTTCCTTTACTTTCCATACTTCTCTTCTTTAAACTTAAATATTCAGTTTATTAATTTCGTATTTTTCCTAAAACTTCAAACTATTCTAAGGACCAACAAATAATGTATTCTTGAAACCACAGAGAGTTCAGACGTCCACAAAGTAGCATGTTGCCATATGGCAACAAAATAGCGAAAGGGTTAAGCGGTTTTGTCAGGTTGAATGGTAGATACAATAACTATTTTACTTCATTAGAAAAAATCAAAATGGTAAATGGATTTTCTCTTAAAATAAACAGATTTGGAAAATGTATCTTATATTGGGGATCAAGTGGATCAATCACGGCTATTCCAGATGTTAAACATTTAGGTTATGTATTTTTCTATTTAAGTGTCCATTACAACTAAAAGTAACACACAAAGTTCGGACTTAAATTCAGTGCTTGGAATAATCTTAAAACATAAATTCTTAATTTTCGCGTTTTACTTTTTTAATATCTTTTCGAAACTTTAGGCCAACGTATTTTTTTAGTAAAAAAGTACATTTCAGAGATTTCTGATAACGTGTGGGGGCAATTTGGAATTTGGACTTCTTCAGATTGATTATGAAAATATCCGTAGCAGGTGTACAAGAGTCCCCTAGTTTGTTCCTTATAAGTTATAACCCACCAAGCGAAATGTGTCAAAGAGACTTTGTAGCTATCAAAAGAAAGTTTGTCATGGCAAATTTAATGGTAAAGAAGGGCAAGGATAAGTTATATACTGGCACCATGTACAAACGAGAGGAGTCCAGATTAGAAAAAGTGATTAAAAGACTTGTGTACATCGTTAAGAAAATGGGAAATGGGTCAGACGGTAGTTGATAGATAAATAGTAGTAGATATTTAGTACATTTCAGTACTGCGTAGGAAGGAGAAAAATCTAGATTTCCAAAAATGAAAGACTTATAGAGATCGTCAAGATTTTATATAAAGAAAAACACTGTGAAAGACATATACAAAAGTATATGTACCTCATTTGCCATTTATTACCAATAAAAGCGACCACCAAAGCACCAAACTTTATAAAGTCTTTGGTGCTCAATAGGCAAATGTTTGAACTGAAGTGTCCTTTTTCGACTAAACCAAACTAACGTCCATTCGACTGAAAGTGCAACTTTGACAATATTAACGAGGAATGTAGGTATTTCAATCTTCCGTCTTATTCTTATTCTTATTCCTCCTTATTTATTTGAATTTTTCTTATACGCATTTATGTTTAATCAGAATATTCTTTTTCTTTTGAATTTTTAGAAATTTTTTGAGCGATTTAACATGAAACATCACTTAAAAATTACATTCTTTGTTTAGTGCTTTCTCTATAAATGTTTAGTGTGACCATATTAGAGACTACCGAGTAAATTTACCAAGTGAAGAATTAAATTTAACGAGTCAAAAGGACTAACGCAGTGGCAATGATTACTGTCAGTGGATGAATCTATGATGCTATCGTTGTACAGCGATATGGTCACAGCTTAATGAATTATCAGTCAGATTTTTCACTGACTAGAACACATTGTTAAGATGGCCTATGAAAATCGAACACAAAAGGAATCTTAGGATAACGACTAAGCACAGAGTTCGAGACATTATTGGCAGAATTAAGTCAAGGAACTGGTTCTGCACTGTAAAAGCTAGTCGAGACCTCAACCATTTGACTATATGACTGGCCAAAAGCTGGTAACGGTTTATTATGGCCAACTGATGGTTAAATGAACAGATTGGTGCCAATTATTTTGAGGTCAAAAGCAATAATCGCTCAAGAACTGTTTTGTGCAGCACGTTTTAATGGAACATTCCAGCACTCAATGATGTCTTAGGTCGACTTAGGCGTTTATCGGTTTTGACCACTGAATTGTAAACATCAGACTGTGATTTGAATTCAACTGCTGGCCACTTACCTCTTTGATATAATCCCTTTTAAGGTTCTTGCTCGTTCATATGTAGGAGTAATTGGCGGTCCAATAACTAAGAAACTGGTCTCAAATCGCTCGCAGTACCTTCGCTCTTGATTGCACTGTAATGTGTGCTGTAAATTTAAAACATTTGATTTTTGTTATGCTAATTTCAAACGACGTTTAACAAAATAAAACTTTTATTGACAAATTTTGAATTTTGAGTATATGTTTTACTATTGGAAAATAAACCAACTCACAAATTAGTTTCGCAAAGGCAAAATAAAAATCAAAGTGGAAAAAGCGTTCACTTTGCGCCAAACATTTCTCGCCACTCTGGCAACAACTGACAGCCAATTTATTAATGCGGCCATAAACAAAAATGTTATTACACTTGAAATTAATTTCACCACAGCTTCTAGCTGGCTTCCAGCTTGCCGCAAAACTGTGACCAATCGCCCGGCGGCGCAGCATGTGCGGCAATCGCTCCATATGCGCCGCATTAACGCAACCTTTTTTACACTTCATTAGCGGCGAATACTTAAACATTGCACAGGCGAAGCCACAGCAGACGGCGCGATTTTCGCACCGAACGCGCGCCCCGAGCGGCAAAGCGGCCCGCGAGCAAGGAACAAAGTCGACGCAAAGGCGAGCAATCGGCGGCCACAACAATGGCAAAAGCTCTCGGTCGGCTGGAGAAGGCACCGACGGCGACGGCGGCATTTTCACCATGTGTGCAGCGCGTTTGCGCGAACATCCCATTTCGCTCAATGCACTCGCACCGGGCGGAGAGTGGGCCACGTGCCGCACACGAATTGTTCAGCTGGCTGGCCGGTGCGGCGGGCCCAAGCGACATAGGCGCAAAGTGTCGGCATTTCATTGCCAGTGTGGCTACGGCGGCAATCGGTCGGCTGGAATAACTCGAGCGGCAAAACCTTGAACGCAAACGTAACGACATAACGGCCAACTTCAGATTTGAAATGGAAGCGATTCGAAACAGCATTCAGAGTTTTTAAGTCGAGTACGCGCGCGCATTTGAAACGTACTGAAGTGGGGCCGTAGCGCAGATTTGAGAAAACGTGGATACGAGTATACGAAATCGACTTTGTGCGATGTGGTAGTGGGCGAACGTTCGCGATATTCCTGTATCAGACGTGCAGCCGGTCACTTTCGATCACTTTCGATCACTTTCGAACCGAACACACTTGAACGCTTCGGCCGGTCGCCCGATAGGCCGCCAAAGGATTACGCAATACGAGCAGAACACAAATGGGTAAGCGAACAGTGGGACGGGCGGCAGCTACATATGCAAGTTGGCGCGTCACGGCTAAGTTGGGCGAAAGCGTTTGCCGCATTATGCAATCGCCGAAAACGTCACTAATCCAATCAGCAGCCCGGCTGTCTCCCTAAAATGTTTGTTCTTGTAAGTCATTGTGAGTATAATTGAACGTGAACAAACGCTCAGCTGTTTCCACTTCACGCTGCGTACGCACTCAGCTGCAATTAGTAGCGTTCGTGCATGAGTGAACTTGGACACTAGGGTCGGCCCCCCCCGTCAACCAGACACTGACTCCAACACTGTAGCGTCAGTGGACGCATCACGCATCACGCTGTATTTTTGGCGCCACAGTCGCCACACGCCGCTAATTCGGCCGAGCAAGAATTTATGGCTATGCTACTCTTTTTTGGCTGTCGGTAGTGGTTTATAGAATTTGATCGATAAACTAAAAATATCGCGCCACAAAAGAAAACTGAAAATGAAAATAATTGAAGGATAATTTCGAAATGTGCGGCAATCAGGCAACTGCGGTGCATTGGCTTGCGGCGCGGCGCGGCTGGCGACGACTCGTTTCAGTTGACTTTTCCCATTTTTCCAATGTCATTTGTCGCTCCTGCCCAGTGCCGCTGTAGTGCTCCACGTGCTGTCAGTCTATGGGGCCTGCCGCCCACTGCAGTGCCGCTGGATTGGTGTGTTCGAGTGAATGAAGTGAACTTGTCAGCAGACATTGCCCCCAATGCGCAAAGGATAAAAGCGACAGTAATAGGCTAAAGTCACAATGGCTGCCAAATGCAAACTGACAGCAATTACGGTTCTCTTAATTTTCAATCTGTCTGTTGTGCAGGGCGCGCGTAGTCAGTGGTGATAGCGCGATGATTAAATGCCGCACGCCACTCGCTCGCCACATTTCGTGAGCGCTCCTCCGCACTGATTGCGGACTGCACACAATCAATCAGGTTCATAATTTGCCAAACAACACGTAAGGCTCGCCCACGCGGTCTATTTATGGCCTCCATATGCACAATTTGCAGTTCATGCGCACAGAGATTTTTATAAATATTCGCCTGGCTGTGGTATTCTTGTCGGCGCATTCCAGGAATGTGAGTGTATTTTCGAGTTGAACATTTAGCTGTGCACTGTCGCACTTGAACTCTGCTGGAGTTGTTGGTAAAGTTGAGTAAACATTTCGAGTTGAGGATGAAGGGGCAGAAAGGTTGAAGTGGCTGTCAAGAAGACAAGTTTGCGGCAGAAAATAGAAAGGCTGTAATTGCAAGACACGGCATCGAATTGGGAAGTAGAGTGGTGATGTAGCGACTATAGAAAGACTAAGAAGTGGCGCGAATTTTACTCGGGAAATTTCTATAAACAGATAAATTTTAGGAAGTGTCGACTGCTAACTTAAATAAATCTTTCAATTCGATAGATGGATGAAGCTCAGCAAGTTTGGACTTTTTAAGTTCAAACCTTTTTTATGGATCTTACTCAAGCAATTGCAATAAGTAGATAAACCTTAGCAAGACTTGACTGCTAACCAATTTAATCATTTTTTATTTGTTTAGCCTTATTACTCAAACTAGTTCGATCGATCATTGCTCTAACTATATTGGTTCGAAAGTTTAAAAAAAAAGGCGGAAGCTGTAAGTCTAATGAAGTACAAAAATTCTAATTTATTTGAGTATCAGTTTTTTAAATAATAAAAAGATACAAAATCAATGAAGCGAGAATAATGAAATTTGTACACATGATCAAGGAGATTTTGGGTTTTAACATACTTACATTTCAAGAAAATTCTTCATAAAATTTCAAGGATATAAAGGATTAAAAATTTCAAAGGACCTTTTTCATATCCTTTTTTTACAAATAGATACAAAATCAATTTTATTTAAATTCTTGAGCCTTTCCTGTTTCATTTGATATACATATCGCCATATTCTGACGAGGTTAAGTATTTATTATATTTTTTTTATTTTTTATCCCCTTCAAAATTTTGAAGTCCTTTTAAAAGGACAAAGGATGTATGGTAGAAATGAAAAACTGAGTACGCAGTATTACTATATTTGGTCTCTAGTTTCACGCCCATATGGATTTTTTCCGGTGTGACAAATTTTTGTAATTTTTGTCGCACGGTGTACAATTCAAACATTTTATAGTCCTTATAGAATTTACTCGAGACATTGCGATATGGAGATGCACCTTAACAAGTCTCGACTGCTAACCAAAATCCTTTCAATTCGATAAGCAGAAAATAATGAGCAGTGTTGACAACTTTTCATTTTCACAAAGCACTAAACCCTGCGTTTTTCCACTCAAAAATCACTGATAAGCAAAAAAAAAGAGCAAATGTTGGTAGTTGTTATAATGTTTCGTGTAACATACTAGGAAAACTATTTCAGATCAGTGACACCATGATCCAAATAGCAATTTAGCAAAGGAGTATCACTTCAGTTTTCATGTAATATCCAAACAATGATCCAACATTTCAGTGCTGTATAGTTGTTAAATATAACAGCTGTATAACACTACCGATATACAAAAAAATTACATTTTCTTCAGCAAGAATTAGTTTTGGTGTCTTTTAAATATAAAAAAATACTAAAAAACGCAGGAAGCACTAAACTCAACATTTTTCGCGTTTTTCCTTTCAAAAAGCACTAAATTTAGTAGAAAACGTACTAAGTTGGCAACAGTGATCGTTAGTAAGTTTCGACTGCTTACCAATTCAACCGTTTTTATGGATTTTACTTAAGCCATTGCGATGGGTAACCAACTTTTAGCGAGTCTTGACCGTTTAACAATTTAACATTTTCAATTCAAATTTCAAATGAAAGAGAAACATTCCTAGAATTAAAAAATATTTATTTTTTTTCAATGCGCAAATACGATTAGGTATTGAAAATTTCCTTTTAAAATGCTATTTGGTCCTTCTAACTTTATTAGTTTAGGATTTATTTTAATAGGGATTGTAGTACGATGCAATACTACTATTAAGATTTTTCTAATATTAGTGGATTACGAATATTTTGTCATACAAATGCATAATACGATTAGTATTTCAGGGTTAAGAACATTGAGGTTGTTGATGGGGGTAAATTTTACAATTACAAGTTTACAAGTTCCAGGCAGTGACGAAATGGATAAGCTACCTTCTCCTTCTTACTGATATAACAATAACCGACATAATAATTGCTATAAAGAGGCTGTTCTGTAAAGAAGGACTTGGAAAGAGATGAGGTGTTTGTCTGTTTAATTAAAATAAGTGATCTCTGAATAGTTCAGCGCTATTTTGCAAGGTCTGTTCTTTCTTATTTGCACAGCCCATATAACTTCGGTGACCCAAATAAAGAACATGCTTCAAGAGTGCGCCAACTCGCGCAGAGCCACAGAGACAGACCACTTTTGAGTCGCAAAAGGTTATCTTTAAAGTGGCGATCAATAAGAAAACAGTGATCAAGAGACCACTGAAATAAATAAATTGAGAATCAAAATTTCAAATTTTCAATATTTAAAAATGTGTTAAAAATTAGAAATACATTTTATTTTGTTGGCCCATTTTACTTCAATCATATTCATTCTGTAAAACCCGTATCCGGAAATAATGATTGAAAACACGCCATCATGACGACACTGCACTGAGTTAACTCATAGAATTTGACCTTATTTTTTAAATATTTCAATGGGAATTTTTGCTATTTTTTTAATCATATTTTTAGCTGCTGGGAGAATTCAATTTATTTTTAGACAAGTTAGTCTTGATGCAGGATTTTCGTACCAAAAGTTTTTGAGTTTTGACTCTTCCCGAAGTTGGCATTATCACTTCAAAAATTTACTCAAAACTAAAAAATATCAACCTTTGAGAAATTTAAGATATGTTGGGTGTAGGACTGGCTGGATGGTTGCATTGCATCACAGAATGTGTTGTATGAAATCTCTCAGATTAAAGATTCTGTGTATTGTTGGACAAAGCAAGACCAAAATACAAATTCTGTAATAAACAACATAACAAATTTGACAACTAATTGATGCTAACACTAATAAGACAATAATTTATGTGTTCAAAGTTGGCGACTCTGGTTCGTCGATGCTCATTGGAGCTGCGAGTTGTGAAAGTGATTTTGGTTGTTAAGAAACGCTGAGTGTTCTGTCCCTGACTCTATACCCCAACGTGTCTGAAAAGTTCAGCTATTTAAATATAAATCAGTGATGACCATTCTGCTACTCGCGAGTGGCAGCAATTAATCAGTTATCTAAATCTAGACCTGATCTAACAGCTGAAGTTTGTCCTTCACTGCACATACACTTTTTATCCAATGTTTGATTTCTGGGTATCACAACAAATTTAGATCTGTCTTGAGAATGGGGAATCAGTCTTTTATTCATTGACTAATCTAAGCACTCCAAATGCATTTAACACCATAATATATATTTCATGGAGACATACAAACTCTTCTTCAAGGCACGTCATCTGATAATAGTGGAACGTACGCTTTCTTTCCGTATGAGAACTTTTCTAGCTTGAATTATAAAATGTTGTTGTTTTTACGGAGCATTTATCTCTTAATTTTTATAACTCTTTAAATCCACATTATGCCACATAATAAATAACATTTTGCTAAACGATTTACGATTTGCATATTTGAAAACAAATTGGCATTTTTAAACTGTTTTTTCATCGTAAGTTTGTAATGATAAGACATCAGTTATTGCAATGCGTGCTGCTTTGTTTTTCAACAATAAATGAAAAACAATGTCAATGTTCCACGGCTTATTTATTATTTGGAGACGATTAATGTTTGTTTTCGAGTGATATGCAATATTTATTTTGATGCAATTGTGATTTTTGGCGCTTAAAAATTTGCATTGAACTGTGACACTTCTGAATTTCCCACATGTGGGCTGTGCGCGTGTGAATGGCTTCAAACTGGTTGCGAAATTGCAAAATTGATAACAGCCGGGCTTGACAGAGAAAGAGAGAGATAAACAAAGACAGCGAGAGAAAGAGAGAGATGAGACGGTTCGATGTTGTGATTAAAAGTTACACACAGATTGTAGAGTGAGCTCACCAATACGAAACGTTCAAGTCGGATGGAAGCGCACTCAGCTCCGGCTACAAACACGAAAGCAATTCAAAATGGGTCAGTGTGTTGGTGGCTGTACATCGATTGTTTGTACGAGTTCTACCAGTTTCGTTTTCAACATGACAAAATTCACGTGAAAGAAAAATGAAAATAAATACAAACATGAAGAGGCGCACACTCGCAGGTGGGCAGACGCATTGACAGACAAGCAGCGAGATGTGTAGACACCGACGGGTTTTATGTGGTCTGCAGTCAATGCTCAAACTGTTGACGGTTGTGTCTGTTCGTACCACGTACGGTCCAATATTTTGAAGCCACAACTCCAGCTGTAATGTGATCTTGACGCTGAATTCAAATGGCTTCCATCAACGAACGATGGCCGAATTGATTATTACGGCATCCATGATTCATGCTACGTTTCGGGGAAGCCAATTCAATTGTCCAAGCGGCCCCAACCAGCGTTCCCCAAACTAGAGAAAGCGGAGCTATAAACTGTTTTAAGAGGTACATAAATGCAACTGAAATTTACCAAGCATGACGAGAGAGTTAGATAAGTGATTTTCAATTACTACAATTTTCAGTTATTTAAAAGAGAAGAATTGAACTTTTAGAAGGATCAACACTCAGAGGATGCTCTCCATACATGTGCAAGCATTGGTCATTCATAAGAAATACTGCACTTCAACTGATCTCCGCCGGATCTGTATCATCTTTATACGTGGACAAATAGAACTTAATTATGGACAGAAGCCTCACAAACCCATGTGGAACTTATGAGATGGGTTGATACTTTGCAGCAAAACACGGGTAGGTCATAAATTGGGTGCATTAAGATAGGATACATCCAGGATACATCCAGCTCTATTGACTTTTTGGAACCTCATCGCAATGTTGCATGTCATGTGTACATTTTTTATTGTATACATTGTTCCTATTCCTTGGAATATTAGATTGAAACTCTATTCTTTTGTGTTTACATTACATCAAAAGGAAGTTGGGAGGCAAATACTTTAAACTATGGTCACGTAATGGGCCTCATAGGCCTAAGTGTATCCCCTTTTTCAGGGCCCAGTGGTTGCTTCAAAGGGTTTTTGAGACGTAGAATAACCCACAGTACACACTTAAGCCATAACCAAAGTTAATAATAATAATAATTGACTGGCGCGACAGCCCGCTTACGCGAGACTAAGGCCTAGCTTCCCGCAACCACCCGTGTTGTGCGTGTGAATTTGTACGCGGGTGGAAGGGACCTACAGTTTTATGCCGGTTCCGAAGGGCAGGTTGGGAGCTTTTTCATAAGCAATTTTTACTCTCAGAGGTTTGTCATTTCCAGCTGAGAGGACAGCCACCGTAAGAGAAAACGAGTTTTCCCGTTATTTTTTTAGGTGTTATTACAGACAGTATTTGAACCTGAGGTTGCTGCCTTCGACTCGCGGTCCAACGCACTAACCAACTCAGCCACGGCGGCTGTTAACTACAGATAATTCCGTGTAATAAAATTTGGTAGTCATTACCACTTGTCATCGGCAGCCATCTTTAATGGTTCAAGAGTTGCTAATGTAACTACAAATAATTCCGTCGAGCCAAATCTGCTTGTCGTTACCACTTTGAATCAGCAACCCTCGAACTATCTCTAAAGATTGCTGATTCAAAGTGGTAACGACAATCAGAATTCGAACCTCGAACCTTTAGAGATGACTTGAGGGTTGCTGACTCAAAGTGGTAACGACTATCTCTAAAGATTCAAGGGTTGCTGATTTAAAGTTCCGATGTACAAAATCTGATTGTCGTTACTACTTTAAATCAGCAATCCTTATCTCTAAAGGTTGCTGATTCAAACGACAATCAGAATTCGAACCTTGAACCTCAAGATATGGTTCGAGGCTTGCTGATTTAAAGTGGTACCGACTATCTCTAAAGATTCAAGGGTTGCTGATTTAAAGTTCCGATGAACAAAATCTGATTGTCGTTACTACTTTAAATTCTTATCTCTAAAGGTTGCTGATTCAAAGTGGTAACGACTATTAGAATTCGAACCTCGAGCCTTTAGAGATGACTTGAGGGTTGCTGACTCAAAGTGGTAACGACCATCTTTAAAGTTTCGAGGGTTGCTGTTTCAAAGTGATCACGACAATCAGTCTTTTTTCGACCGAATTATTACTGCTTGAACTCCACTGAAGCCCCTTTGAAAGCATTTATCTATATGCGTCTAAATATTAAATGGGTGCCGTGTTCTGCCAAGTTTAGAGACCTCTGAACCAACTCATTTGCTGCCATTTGTCTGTTCATAAATTGTCGCTCTTTGCTTTTTAGGTTCGCGTCTACGTTTACTTTAACAAATACTCAATGTTTGTCTTTCGTATTGATCGCGTTTGCGTGAATTCACGCATGGCTTGGCTTAAATGACAGTCGTTGTAGTTGTGCTACTGACGCCAAATAACTGAATAAATACATGAAAAAAACTAAATTTTGTTATTGATAGCGCGTTTCGCTTTGAATGTCTTGCATTTTAATATGTTTCTTTGAGGGTGACCTTTTTCTTGCCCAAACTGTTCAAGCCACCTGCACAGCACTTCACTCCGCCGAATCCACTGAATCACGATTTTCGCGGTTTAATGACGTTCGTCGGTAATCAGTTCGCTTTCTGGCAATGCTGAAACTCGATACATACATGTTGTTGTTGTTGCTACGCACATTTGCACTTATATTAAACGTTTGATGTATGGATGAATGTACATTTGTATTGTTTAGTTTTGTGGTGCTAAATGGCCAAAGTCTTTGATAGCATCGTTTACAGCTTTCTTCATTTCCTTCCTATTCTTCTAGCCTTCGATTATGTTTACTACGAGTATTTCTTTCATTTTATTGCGTTTTTATGTATTTGTTTGCATTTGCTATGCATTCTTATTTATTGGTTTTTACTTACGATTTTGTTGTGGTTGTTTGTGATTGTTATTGTTGTGGGGCTATTGCGCGAATGACCTTGAAGTACTTTGGTCTCGCTCGAACTGCTGTTGGCTGTCAATTCACTGTAAAGTGTTTTCAGCTTAAACGCATTTACGGCCATTGGCTTAAGTCACAGCTTAAGTGCGCTTTAACACTCTACATTCAATCGCAGTGCATTTATGCTTGCACGAATGTAAATATGTACATGAAAATGTGACTATTGTTAGTTCAGAGCAAGTACCGTCGACTTATGGGTGAGATTTTTTGTTGTGCATAAGAAGATGAGTTGATGTGAATCAGGCTGCTTCTTCTGCTGACTTTAAGACGATTTGTTTTATGCATTTAATGGCAAAAATTGAAATCTTAGACCACTATATCGAGTTGAACTATATACTATATAGTGCTGAAGAAAATTCTTATATGACAACAATATTTGGTTTTATGGGTCCTAATGGGTTTGTTTTGAATGGGCTTTTATATAAATTGATTTTAAGATATACAGATATAAAAATATATTTATTGATATGCATGGATCTAGTAAAGAGATTGCAATTTTTTGTAACCGAATGTTTGTCTTCGGCTTTGGTATTTGGCTTAAGGGGGTCGTCTAGTGTGAAGGCCGTATTTGTATGCCTTTTTTTGACAGTCATTATTAAAAAACCGTTCAAGTAAAATAACTTTTGAATTTTATTTCTTCTTTGAGTACATTTCGACAAAGTTTTATAATTATTTGAAGCCAATCTATTGATTAGTATCGGAGTTACACCACTCAACAGGAAGACGTAAAAAAAAAAGTTGCTCCACTGCTGCCATGATTCCGGGCGTTGTAATTATCTGAAATCAAGAAACCAAACGCCATTTCATTCCTGAGACTTCAAACTGCAAATTGAGCTAAAAGAAAGTTCGAATTCCAAAAAAAAGTATTTTTTTGCCTAAACATAAAAAAATATGAGTTTTTCGACTATTTTTCACGTGCATATAATTGAAGAAAAAAAAAGTAACGAAGCAATCTTAATTCTTTTAGCTTAATTTGTAGTTGGACATGTACTCAAGATGGTGTAAAAAGTTGAGCATTAATAGTGAAATAGTTTTTGAGATATCGTGGCAGCAGTTTTGAAAAAACGTGTTTTGAGAAAAACGCGTTTTTAAGTTGGTCGGAGTAGGTATGCGCTCCGCATACCTACTCCGGTTTACAAGTGCAACTTGATAACGGCTTCGAATTTACAAAAATCCATTTATACACGTCTTCTAAACATGTTTTAGAAGTGATTTATGAAAAAAAAAAAAAAAACATTTTTTTGACCCGTCACACTAGACGACCCCCTTAATTGGCCAAAATAGCCGAATACTTTGGCCGAAGGTTTTTGCCCTGTAGGTTTTTTTTATCAAATATTGGTTTTTATCGATATTTCGGACATCAAGATTGCGATTAATAAAAATTATCTCTAATCAGCTATTTATGTCAATTGAATTGAGTTTGTTATTTTTGTTAGAATCTGAACTCTAAGACGGTTTTTAGTTTTTTTTTGCTAACATATATGTATTTATATTCTTTTATGAACTATTAAATGGAACAAAGGCTTCGGTCTTTGGCCGAATATATTAGTTATGCCAAATATTATGTTTTGGCTTCGGCTTCCGCCAAAAATCCACCTTTGGTCAGACACTAGATTAAAGGATTCCGGGGCAATCATTTCAGTAGTCTGCAGCCGAGCGAAGGTGTAGAATTTATATGACCCATACCCCCTAAAATGGTAGGAAACACTCACATTTGAAGCTCAGGTTCCTCTAATTCGCATCTACTTAAGTATATGAATATCTCAATGATTTTTGAAGGTATTGCATGAATCAGAGATGAAGAGAGCCGAAGGCGATATACAGACCAACAGTTTTTATATTAGAGGACTTAGGAAGATTGGAATATTGGAAGCCTCAACGAAAGCCTAAGAAACAGCTCAGCTTATGGATCAAAAATGCAATGCTGGTCTGTGGGAAGGACTGTCAAAACTTTGAAATAAAAAGGTAAAATGTAACAGTCCCAGATTCAACACTTCCTTTGCTGCTGCCCGGCTCGGCAGGAATGCCGATTCCGTACCCTGGGGGCAAGATTCATAGCGGACCTGGCTTGCGCGAAATTCCTTGAAAATCCGGATCTGCTCATTTTTATGAAGATGTCGAACTGGTTTGCCCCGTATTGAGACTGATTGCTAGCTCCAGAATCATTTAAGAAAGGATTAACAATGGGCCAATTTGGCCTCGAAGTGGAAGTGCGGTCTCTGTGCCGCACACACTCTTCCCTACCTAACCTAACTTAACAGTTCCAGAACAGCAACGGAGAGGAAGATTATGTCTGCATCTGTGCATGAAACGGATAGGCGAAATGTGAGTTCTGATAGGACGAAGAAGCTTTCCGTAATTATTTATGCTATCATTTTGCACACTAAATACCAATAAATTACAACCAAAAATTTCCAAAGTTGAATTTTTTACAAAAACCAAATAACAGTACACATCTTTACTACTTCAAAGATTTCATTCTTTTTCTTTAATTGGAAAAATAGTGTATGTCTTTTTTTATGAAAAGTTTAATGCCTCTCCTGAAAAATTCAAAAACTTCCAAGGTTGACTTTTATACAAAAAACCAATCACTGTACACATCTTTACTACTTCAAGGATTTAATTCTTATCACTAACTTCTTTAACTGGAAAAATACTGTCCGTCTGTTTTTTATAAAACGTGTTTTTCCTCTCCTGAAAAATTGAGACTTTTGAGTAGTAACTCTTTTGTATTTAGTGTTCGATATGTTCCAACGATTTGTTCCATGATTAAATGGAATCAATATATGTAAATAGATATTTTCTGAAAGGCAAGCCGAAAGCTTTTATTAGTCTTTGACTGACCCGCTGAAGCCAATCTTTCCAGTATTTTGCTCTTCTCTTTGTTGTGTCAGTATTCGAATTCACAACCCTTTAAACTATAAGCTAACCATTACGTAATGTCAATTGTTTGCAAAAACAATACAAAAAGCACCGCACTGACATTGACAGCACCCCTCCCCGCTTTTCAGTTCAAATTCTGTCCAACATCTGCTTTTACTTCAAATGCCGCAGCCGCATTTGCTGCTTGCAACGTTGCCGACTACATTTGAATAGTTTTCTGTCATTTACAATCACTTAAGCTCAGGGGTGCATTTTCATTTCAAATTGAATTCATAAGTAATGTTTATATTTTGCCAGAGCCATGTGGTATTAATAATTTCCATAGTTTACAAACCCACACACACACACACACACACAAATTCCATGTGCACCGCTTAACAAAACAAATCAAAACACGTGCATCAAAATTCCTTCACTAAATCCTGCAACATTACGCAGCCAACAATTCATTTACATATCGAGGAATAAATACTTTTGGGCAAAAATATTCTTCAATTGCTGTCACTTTTGGTTCACTCGTTCGTCAATTAACTTTTTCGTTCGCTTGGCAGACTACAACAAAAGTCGTCGTCGTATGGCTGTGTGCCACTCGGCGCCATTTCGGCATTAATAAATCATATTTTAGTTTATTCTTGACATTTCGACGGTGTTCGAGTGAAAGCCTATTAAACTATGTTAAAACACGCGCTATGCCGCGACTAGGAATAGAATAGACAATTCATACGCGGTGGCTTCGACGGCTGAATGTCAACAATAAATCAATATCCAACGCGAGATGTGCGCTGCGACGCCGAAGTATTTCACGCTAAAATATGCAATATTCTACTAAATATTCAATATATATGCATAACTTGAGCAAATAAAGTTTTAGTAAGCGCCACTCGCGGTGCAAAGAGTTGAAAGGGACGAAAGCGCTGCTGATGAAAAAACTGAGCACTGAACTGTAAGGACCCTCGTCAAGTTGAAAAAGAACCAACATAACTACTGAAGCATTGCTCTTTAAATCTCTTTTAAATACAAGAAATGTAAATATGCTTAATTTGAGTGATTTTTGATGTTATTAAAGCACACACAAATTACATACAAAATTTTAACAATGGTTTTTCTAGATGTGTTTTGTTAAGTATTGAAATATGAAAATGCTCAGAATTTCGAATTGGAGGAGGGCTCATTGAGTTGAGATGTTATAAGTAGAATGTTTTTGAAAAATTGGACAAACAAATATTGTGCACAGTTTTTGACTTTATTGCAATGAACGACAAAACTTATATCAAAAGTGACTTTAGGTAACTTCGTGGTTAACCCTTAAATGCATAGGTTCGCCTTAAGATGGATAAATATATACGAACAGATCTTTAAATTCAACAACCCTCAAGTTTAAAGCAAAAAATTCGCTCTTTGCAAATTAGTATAGAATTTAAGTACCAGTGACACAAACATACTTTTACTTCGAACACAATAACTTCCAGTGAACCAAATTTTATGAAACCAATGCACTAAGTCACATATGGCTGGCACTACCTCAAAATGCTCTCTTTGAAAAGATCAATTTACTTTAAAAGCATGTGATAGTAAATTAAAAAAAAAAACATTTTTTGAAACCCCCACGACCAAGTTTTGGCTATGCCCCTGGTACAAAAGAAATTTCGTATTTGAAATGGTACAAAAAAAGAGGCTTAAGTTTGTTTCAAAGAAATCAAATCCTCAAAATTGCGCTAAACTTTGCCCAATTGCAAAATTTCGCGTCATAATGGAAAAAAAAACTGCTAAGCACAAAACAAGTTACCAAAAACGAAAAAGAACGAAAACTTAAGTGGATTAAGGGGTCAACTGTGGTTACCGAAAATCATGCGCAGCGCCATATTAATGGTACTATTAATTTAAAACTACGAGTAGTGTCTGACCAAAAGTGGATTTCTGGCCGAAGCCGAATATTAATACAAAATCGTTTAAGTAAAAAAAGTGATCACATTTAGCCGTTCTTTGGTTATTCCTTTCTTTGTTCCATTTAAGAATAAATAAAAATATTTTAGTAAAAAACCAACAACAGTCTTAGAGTTTAGTTTCTTACAAAAACAATAAACTTAACAACTCAATTGACATAAATAACTGAATAGAGATCATTTTTATAAATGGCAATCTTGATGTCCGAAATATCGATAAAACCCGGTATTTGATAAACTACTTCGAAACAGAGCAAAATGACTGGGATTACAGGGGGAAAACCTGTATAAATATTTCCACAAAATGAAGGAACTTGCTTATTTCTATAAAGTGTTGCTTGCAGGCTTTCAGAAAATACATTTTTTAGCTTATATTTTCTATATTTTTTTTTTGCTCATAAATATAAATTTGACTGCAGTTTCTGCTTGACCATTTTTTTCGTCTTCTTCCTTCTTCCTTCTTCCTACCTCCTAAATGTTGTCCTTTAAGTTAATATTTGAAGTATCTAACATTCTGTTTGAAAAGCAAAGGCCACCTCACAACTACTCAACTGCTGTTAGTGAGTTCATGTCGACACTTACAGCCACATTGCACAAGTATGTGAGTCAATTATTGTATTGTGATACAGACTTCCTAGTATATGAATATCACGTTTTGATGCAAAAGAATAAAAGCTTCAACAGTCAGTGTGGCAATTGTGTTGTCCAGTTGAACTATGCGACTGCATTAAACAGAAAATCGCCTTACCTCAAATCGCCAAGACCACAAGTAACAACATTCAGCTACCTGACTGCAAACAGCAAAACAAGCCAGAATTTCACGTGTTTCGTATTACCGAGACCGGTTTGGCATTCGTAATACTTATGCGTACAAAACCATGTGCAAACATATAAACATGTAAACATGGACGCTGAAGAACCACCATAAAGCACTTTCTCTTCGAACACTCGCCGCGTCATTGGCGCTGAAGGCGGCGCAGAACACGTGTGCGGAGAGTGCGCAGTGTGACCTTCAAAGTTGCGTGTGGGTTTCGGCCACAATTCTGATCGTCGACTTGGTTAACGCAGTGCGTAGTTGCGAGTGTCTGCGCGCACTGCTGAGCCGCTTGCATCATGCCAGCCAATATTTATAACAGCAAAGCGCAGCGATGACAAAGCCAACAGCGGAGGGATGAACGGTTAAATATATCGAAACAAAAAATGCAAAACACTGGCATATTGAAATAACAAATTAATACCTTTGCATGCTAATCATTTTTACGATCAGTTGTGGTCGCGCCAGGCTAAACAAACCAAAATGTAAAATGAAAAATTCAAATCGCCATTCGACAATCCGACGATGTGGCGGCCATTATATGTGCATCCGCTTCCCCGCCTTCGACATGCCAAATGCTCTCTAGAAGCTGCGATCGTCCGGTGCATGCAAAGCACTCCGCGAGTGCATTGCGGCAGCGGTGGGCGGCAGTGTTCATTTTGTTCGACATTCTGTTTGAAATTTCTGCACTCACAGCCATACATTTGCATGTGTGCGTGTGTGCGTGTGTGTGTGTGTGTTTGTGCTTCTTTGGCGCTGTTCAATGGCCACAATTTGCTTTCAACATAAACATTCGTACAAATGAAGCGCGAAAATGAACTCGCAGTCGAAAAAGATTGCAAATTCAATTTTCCAAATTAGCCTTAAACGTCTCAAAGCTAAACAAATGCAAAGACGCAAAACTTTTGCAAAGCCTTCACGCACTTTTTTCGGCTGCAAAGAATTTAATGTGAACGAGTCTGCCGTTTGCATGTTTACATAAAAAGGGTGTTTGCAGAGAAAATTTAGAAATTGATAAATTTTAATAAAAAAGATAAAAATAAATAATAAAAATAAAAATACATTTTGTCAATGTCTTGAGGCAAACTAACATTTGACCTTTCAGTCAGACTTGATTATTGACAATTGTCACATGTACAGAGTTGCCAACTTATAAAACTCGCACTGGGTCACCCTCTAGTTGTAAGCATCGAAGTAAATTGAAAGCCTCTATGGCGCAACGCAACATCGGCGGTGACGAAGATGAACGAAAATGTCTGATAAGCACACAACGCCCTCAATTAACGAAAACTTAAGAATTGAACGAGTGCAAATGTTTCACAAATGTTTATGCCAATTGTAAATTACACATAACAATGTCATATTTATTTGCGATATTCGCTGCCGTTTAATGAAACTGAAAATGTGATAAGTTGTTGTAAGTGTAAAAAGTGCGATTAGCAGCAGACATTCTTCGAATGCTTTAAACACATTCTTACATTCTTTCTTACATTACATTCTTTTATTACATTACATTCTTTTTGATAAATTTGCGTTGCTTACGAAATATTTATTTATTTTATTTATTTATTTATTTATTTATTTATTGAATTATTTGTACAACTTAAGATCATGGATCTTTTATGAGTACATCCACACATTAAATTAAACTATGGTAATACAATATGCTTACAATATAAATACAATTACAATTATTAAACTTAAAACTAATACATACATATATGCTTATAGTAAGTAGAAAGTATAGAAGTAGAAGAAGAAGTATAGAAGTATAGAAAAAGTAAAGAAGAAACGAAAACAATAAATAGTCATGTAGTCTGTAATTATTGGTCGCATTATTTACCCCAGTTCTTTAAAATGGTCTAGTATAAGTATTTTGTAGTTGCTTCGATTCAGTCTGGCTTTAGTCATCTCAGGAATTGAGTTCCACAGTCTCACGGCGTTAACGAAAAATAGTCGAGATGTAGCTAACAAAGTATGTCTTGGTATAATCAGGCTGTGAAGCCTCTGTGACCTGGACAGGTGGAGCCTGTCATACAGATAACGTGGAGTTTTCCATAAGATTAATTTGTATAGAAATATACAGTTTCTCGCAGCCAGGTAGTTCATAATGCTACATCCAAGAACTTTGTTTCTCCACAGCGAGATATGATCAAACTTTTGGATCCCATTTGCACAGAAAAATATCACTTGAATATGTTTTTTTAGTGCCCCTACAAAAATTTACACAAACACATAAAATTGATAGAAGTTCTTTTCAAAGAAGTAGCTGACACTTAAGATTTTCATACGTTTCCCTTAGCACTTTGGAGCTTTTGAGCCAGGGGCGGAATCAGAAAAATATTTCGTGGGGGTTTCAAAAAGTAATTCTTTAATATTCATAAAATGCCAAAAAATGCTTTTTAATTTGTATGTAGTTTTAAAGTCGATCCTAATATTTTAACCCCAACCCCCCTGAATCCACCACTGTTTTGAGCACAGGTTTTCCACACCTGATTGATAAAATTAACCAAAACTGACTTCTTTCTTCATAGTTTAGGAAACATGATTGTTTCCTAAACTATGAGCCTTTGAACTGAAAATTTGTTATCATCGATCGAAACCTTGGGTTCAATACTTTTAAATCGTTAGAATATGAAAAGTTTTTGAAATTTTAGACCCTTTAGAACATAGGTGAAAGAAGTAAATAAATATTTTACACATGGCTCCTTAGTTCATAGCTAAGGAAACAGAGTTTTGTAGTCTTGAAGCTAAAAATTTTTTATCATCTGATGAAACATTTGGTTAGCGCTTTGGGATCTTTGAAATATGGAAAGTTTTTGAAATTCAATAGGCTTTGAGTTTAAGAAACAAAGTATAATCATCAATCGAAATATTTGGTTAACACTTTAGGATCGTTGGAGTAGGGAAAGTTTTTGAAATTTTAGAGCTTAAATCGCAGGTTCGCAGAAATTTGCCGAAAATTGTTCCTTGGTTTAAGTAAAGAAAACTGCGTTTTGTAGTCTTGTAACTCAAAATTTGTTGTTACCGATCGAAGTATTTGGTAAGCACTTTGGGAGCGTTGGAATATGGAAAGTTTTTGAAATTGTAGACCCTTTTGAACAAAGATATGGAAATCCTTCAATATTTTGCTAAAAACTCTCCTTAGTTCAACTTCAGGAGACAGAGTTTTGTAGTCTTGGAATTGAAAATTTATTATCATCGATCAAAACATTTGTTAACACTTTGGGATCGTTGAAATATGAAAACTTTTTGAAATTTAATTGACTTATCCACAGATATGGATGTGATGTAATGTGAGGGTGGGAGGGAAGGTTACAAGGCTTCCATGTTTTTTGTGGATACCGATAGAAGTAGATGAGTGTTTCACCAGCCCGAGCTGGGATTCGAACCCAAAATTGGGATTCCAAAAATTGCTCCTTAGTTTAAGTTTAAAACAAAACAAAGAATGTTTTCTTAGTTTTCTTGGAACAAATTCAGTATAGCGAACCCTCATGAAAAAAAACTGAAAATTGGGCCATATAGAGCGTATTTTTGTGAATTTAACAAACTAAAAATTTTGCCGGGGAAGCGCCCACGAAAGGCGTGGTTCTGCAGCCCTCATTGTCCGAAAGTGATGGCGAAGATGACTACGAAATTACTTTGGACCAAAGGTCAAGTTAGAAAAAATTAAAAATTATATTGAAAAACAACAAAAGTATACATTTTTATATTTCATTGTAAAGGGAATTTCACAGGCTACAACATGGTAACAAACTTAATGCACCTTTATTATGGATTTTTCAAAAATCCGTTTTTAAAAAATTTTTATAAAATTTTTTTTTTTTGCTGAAAACTTTTTATTAGTGCATTTTTAGTTTGTTAGATTCAGGAACCAACCCTCTATATAAAAGCATACTCATTTATTTTTTTCACGAGGGTTCGCTATACCGCATTTATGCCGTTTTCTTTCTACCAACTGATACTTTTGATTTTATTGCATGCATTTTGGGTTCTTTTAGAACCGATTTGAGAAGCTGTTGAAATCAGCTTCAAACTCTTATTTTGGGAAGTTGAGGTTAGAAAATTACATAGAGTGGGTATAGTGATGAACGAAGGACATGAAGGAGAACCTTGTGTGATCAGATAAGGAGTCACTTACAGTGACAGATACACGATTTCATTTGGGGCGCAAGTCCCCATCTACACTTTTTGAGCTCAATACCATTCGAAACCAGATCTTGTAATAAAGAGGTATTTTGGGGGTCGCCTATTGTAAAAGAGACCTCTAGTTCTACCTATCTCGCGCCAGTGTTGCCAGATACCTGAAATGACTTTCTCCTAAATATTAAAAAAATACTGAAATTTCCTCCCAAAAGCTAAAAAATCTCCTAAATTTTTTTTTATAATTTGTGTAATTTTAAAGGTATTAAATATATAAATAATAAATAAATAAATATATATTATATAAAAAAAAATATATATATATATAAATATATGTACAGTATAATCTCGATAATCCGGACAATTAAAAACCAAACACTGGTGTCCGAATTACAGAGTCTACAATAGAAATTGAGTGTCCGGATTACCGCGTTGTCCGTATTAGCGAGTGTCCGAATTATCGAGTTATACTGTATATACATATAATTTTTTTTAATGCAGCATTTTTTTATTCATCTTCAGCTTAACAACAAAAACAACAAAAAAACATATAACAAATTAATTAAACAAAAAGTGCCATTTCTGGCGGGATTTCATTGTGACAGCAATAAGTGAGAACGAGATAGAACGAGCTTACATGTTGTAAGATTACAAATTTTTAACACAATAGGGTGCTTTGACTATTAAAATAGTTGCCAAAATATGTTTTGTTGTCAGTGTTCCCAATCATACTTCGTTATCCAAAAATCTCCCAAAAATACACTAAATCTCCTAAACTTTCTCTTAAACAATTCTTCCTCCTAAAAATTCTCCTAAAAGGCCAAGAATCTCCTAAATCTAGGAGGAAATCTCCTGATCTGGCAACACTGTCTCGCGCTTGAAATCTCCATGACTTTGGCCTAGCGTCATAGCATCCTGGTTAACTGCATTCATCTATCTAGCTTCGAACGTCCTTTGGAATGTGTGTTATGACATTTGCTAAAGCGATTTGGTCTTATCGGCTTTGATGATATGTCCGACTGACCTCAGTCGGTTGATCTTTATGTTTGTATGTATATATGAATGACACTTCGAATTTTTGCACAACAACCACTTAAACATTTCTGTCATTCGTACTGCGCATTATTGTATTTATCCATTATTTATAAACTCAAATTATTCAGCATGTTAGCCAGAAAATATACCAAGTATGACTAAAAGTGTGTGTTGTTGGGTGACAAACGCTCAGACGTAAAAATTCGAATCTTAAATCATTTTTAGACCGAATTCAATGCATTAGATTAGTCAGTTCAAAGAAAGCTCAAGAACCGAAAACATTTTCAAGAACCGATTAGTTCTTGATTCCAGGAATTGTATAAATATTCTACATATTTTTTGTTAGAATTTAAACATAAGTACAATACATATTGTGGCAGTCAAGAAGTTAATCTCGTGCTTATCGAATGCCATATTAAAAATAGCCAGTCGAATGAAATGAAATAACTGCGTTGCATACTGAATGTTGCCATATTTAAAATATCCTGTCATTTGAAATTAACTGAAATATATGTGTTGTTGGTGCATTTACCGGTAAAACATGTCAACAGCAACCAGACTTATTCCGGCCTTCCTAAAGTCTATTACGTCATAAAGTTGCCAAAGCAACATGAAATCAGAAACAGTCCAAAGAAAGAAACACAAAAATACGGCTGCACAAAAATAACAATAATAATAAATGTGAAAAAAGAAAAGAAAATGAAATGAAAGAGACGAAATGAAATTCATAACAAAGATTGCGTGCGCGTCGGTTCGTACGGGTGAGAGCAACCGTCGAGCTGGGCATCTGACGCTCTGCGGACGCGTGCAGCTTGTCGTATCGCAAGCGATCGCGCATGGCTTCGACATGAGCTATGGGGCGATTAAGTAGCTGGCTGCAAATTGCTAACACTTGGATTGGATTGAATGTGCCTTAGACTGGACTGGATTGGGTTGAGTTATTGGGCGGGACCTGAGACTGCCAGCTAACACTGGTGAATACGTTTTTGGGCCTTTAGTGCAAAGTTCAAAACCATATTAAGAGAGAAGAACATGTGACAGAGTTTTTCAATATGTAGCATTTTTTGTTTTAAATTTTTCCCACGTTGGCAAATAAAGCAAAAAGACAAAGATTTGAAATTGAATCTTTGGTTTCGGAGGTCTCAAAGAATCAAAAAGACAGCCGCGACAGAAAGGTTTATTTTGGATCTCCAAAAAAAGCTCCAGGACAAAGACTTGGAATCAAATTTCTTGTTTCTAAAGCTAAAGAACAAAGATTTGGAATTGAATATTTATTTCAGAGGTCTTAAAAAAGGCAGCCCAATATTTGTTTTGAATCTTTCCTAAGTTAGTAGAAAAGGAAAACGACAAAGATTTGGAATGAAAAAATTTGTTTTGGAATTCTCAAAGAATCAAAATCACAACTTAATCCAAAAAGCCAAAATAATCTTATCAGCTTACGAATTTTTTGAACTTTATGAATCAGTTTGTTTCGAAGTTTTCAAAGAATCAAAAAACAGCCAGAAATTTGTATGTAGGATCTTTCCCACGTTGGCAGAAAAGGCTACAGCTTCGGAGGTCTCACGGAATCAAAAAGATAGCACAATGTTTTGGATCACGCCACGTTAGCAGAAAAAGCAAAAAAAAACAACGATTTGGAATCGAATCTTTTGTTATGGAATTCTCAAAGAATCAAAAAGACATCCAGGACAGGAATTTTTATTTCGGATCTCTCAGGACAAAGACTTGGAATAAAATTTTTCGTTTCGAAACCATTCACAAAGAATCAAAGAGACAGCTCAATGTTTATTTTGGATCTTTCCCACGTTGACATCAAAGGCTAAAGGCATCAAAGGCTTCGTATGGAATTTTTTCTTTCGGAATTCTCA
The DNA here is from genome assembly GCA_964056695.1 of Melieria picta. Lineage (NCBI taxonomy): Eukaryota > Metazoa > Arthropoda > Insecta > Diptera > Ulidiidae > Melieria > Melieria picta. Next base: position 113,442,222 of record OZ057399.1, on the reverse strand, counting down.
AAGAATTGAAAATATAGCCCAGTTTTTGTTTTGGATCTTTCCCACGTTAGCTGAAAAGGCAAAACGACAAAGGCTTGTTATGAAATCTTTTGTTTTGGAATTCTTAAAGAATCAAAAGACAACTTAATCCAAAAAGTCAGACGCTTAGCAAAGCTAAAATAATCTTATCACCTTGCGAATTATTTGAACTTTAAAATGGAAATAAATATTATAAAAACACAAATTCTCGAAATGGAAATAAATATTTACGATACGCATTAAAACAAAAATAAAACTCTTCTAAAATTTTTAAATTAAAATACTCAAGAAAAACTAAAGTGCCATCTGAAGTTACTTGAACTTTTCATACTAAAAATTACAAAATATTCATAGCGCAATTAAGAAATGTGCTATAAAATACATTGAAATGACAAAAAGTTCATCAGAAAATATAAACATCAAACAAGTTCATCAGAAATTTTAAATGTTCAATATGAAAACGTGTTGATATCCCTAATGTCGTCTTTATAGCAAAGCTGCAGTTTTTCTACCTAATTGGTTGATTACTTCAGTTTTCCGAATCTGTGCTTAAAGTCGCATATGTCCATCCATAAATGTTTCAAATTTATAGATAAAAAAACTAAGAAAACACGTTGAAATGTAAAAAAGTTTTCATAAGATTTGATATTAAACTTTCTAATTCATAAAAATCCCAGCCCAATTGATCATTTCTGATTGAATATTAGTTAAGAGAAGTTTATGAATTTGTATCGAAAATGTCTGATATTTGCCAGGAAATGTGATATTAAGAGCCGATTTGTCCGAGTTTCATGAACCTAAAGAAGATGTCAACACATTCTATCACCAACCCCCTCCCCCCCTGAATCCGCCACTGGGCGCCATTGAGGAACGGTATAAAGGCAAGGGTATTCATTCTTTTATAGCTGATGTATGCTGGACATTATTTGATATCGGTGTTGAATTGCCAAGAGCTAAACGAAAAATATAATGAATACCTTAAATACCCAAAATTGTTCTCATTTTTCTATTTATATATACTTATTATATCTAGAGCTTTCTTTTGTACGGCGACTTATAGTGAAATTTTGCGTTCAACATTTTTCCCATACACACTAACCCTCAAAAATCAAGTTTTATAGGAGATTTTAGTACAAATTTTTAATAATACGAAATAAACACTTAAACACATTTTCAGTTTTGGCTAAATTCTGGCGTTAAGGTTAATTTTTGGGCTTTGATGTATTCAGAGACCTATAGTAGAATTGAATGGCGAATATTTTCGTGGTACATTTTGTCCTTAAAAAGTCCTGTTTTACAGGACATTTTTGGCATTTTAGAAAAAAGGGTCAAATTGACCCATACAAATAGGAGCTACAGGGTTAAATGCTCCACAAAAATGTTCTTCGTAGTATTTTACATCAAATTGCTGTACACATCATATATCTAAAATGTGATGTTACATGGTTTTCGTATGCCGCTTCACCATAAGAATGTGCAAAAAGGGGAAAACTTTGACCCCCCTAAAAAAAAATTCAGACGTAAACTTTCAAAACGTCGATACACGTGTATTTTTTTTTGGCCCCCTCTACCAGAATCCGTTGTCAGAACCTTGTTATTTTAAAAAAATTTGATTTTCTTGTCAACTCGCAAACAATCCACCTTTTCATTCCATACAATCAAGTTGTGCAGGCAGTTGTAATGTATGCGCCGGCGCAACTAAAAACTCTGACGTGTTACACTCCAGTTTGAGCATAATTAGTTGAGCTACTAAATCTTGTCGCACAGTGTGAATGACAGCGGCGTTGTACGCCTGAAAAGCGCCAAACTGAGCGTCACAAACAGCTGAGCCGAGCCGAGCGTGTAGCGTACTCGAGTCGATCTGTGCGCGCGCGCCAGAGAGCCGCAGTTCGATATAGTCGTACATACATACGTATGTATGTATGGATGGATGTAGCTGCCAAGCTTTGGGCTGGTTCGATGGGGCAGCGAGGCTGCACGGTCGATTTGTAAATGTGAGTGCCTTGAATATGAAATCTGCGATTTTATTGTGTTTGTATTCATTTCAAAATCGCTCCGACGAAGGGAGTCTTCGGCGCGCAAACTTCCATTAGTCAGTCAGTTGGGTATGTTATACGGTGTTCGACAGACGCGCATACGGTGGCAACGGTAGTGCCTACTTAATTAAGCCACGAAGCGGCTCAAACGTTCGAGCCCAGTGACAACACACAGGCGCAGCGGCGTAGTTATCGCCAGCGAACTTAATAAAAAGAGCAGCCGGACAGCGACTCGAGCTTTAGTCGTGCGCAACGGCAGCGCTAACCGCAATACCCCCCAATCGCAGTCGAAATCGCAGTCGCAATCGCAATCGCGCGAACGCAAACGTGAACGCCGCGTATGTGCGGCTAAAGTAGCAATTAAAGAGCTATAACAACAACTACAAGAACAAATTGCAAATGGCAATAAAAACAATATAAATCTGCATATAAATAGTTAGTGCACCCACACAAACTTAGCCGCACATGCGAGTGCTGAGTGCGGCAGCTGGCCGCAGAGAGGCCGATATAAATAATGATATGGCCATGATGCTGGTTGTAGTGTGACTTGGAGCGGAGTGGCTGGAGCGTAGTGCTTGTGCCGCTGGAAATTATTCACAGCAGGAATAGAACCAAAGCGGCATCCTAAAGCGAATAAGGTGCGCGCAACGAGCATTTAAACGAATTAAAGTTGAACTATAGCAAAAAAAAATAAATAAAAATAAATACTTATAAAAAATAGCCAACAATGATGAAATACACAAGCGCACAAAATTATTAAAAACCAGTTTCCATACAGAAGCAACAAAACTGAAAATGACCAGCGTTCAATGCAAATAATGAAAACGCAAATTAAAATCAAATAAATAAATAAAATAATTCGAAGTTGAAAAAAATTGTTGGCGCTTCAAGTGTCAAAGTGTATGACAACAACGTGTATGAAAATGATAACAACAACAACACTCACATACAATATTAATAACAGCAGCCGAACAAAATCAACAACACGCAACAACAACAAACGCCAACAAATACTCGAACAATAGCGAAACACATGCAAGACAGTCGCCTAAAAATTGTAGATATAGTGGAATCGTCTGGCAGGCTATAGTAGTTACTGTCTAGACTTAAGAATCGAGCGGCGCAGAACTACGCGGAAATCAATCTTTATAAAAGCAGCAGCGGCGCAACCGAAGCGGCCGCCCGTCACTTGCCGTCGTTCCACGCTCAGCGTCTGAGCATCCGAGACGCGGCGCTACAAGCCCCCAACACCAACACAGGCCAGTTATATAGTAGGTACATATATATAGTACATGTGAAGCGTTGGCAGTAGCACATATAGTGTTGTGTGATTCCGGCAAATTTTAGTGCTCGCTGCGCGCGCGAGACAAGATTCGCGAATCGCGATACTGGCAACATGTGAATGTTTTGTGATTTCAAACTACAAACGTTTTTTTGTTTGCCCGAGTAGGAACGTGTAGCTGTTTGCTATTCGCAACGTAAATAACGCGCAATTTTCGTGTTGAACACTTTATTGCGCTCGTTTGTTGTCCTATTACAAGTTGACGCCCCTGTAGGAAAACTCTAATTATGCGATAGCCGCAAGGGCCCTCACACGATACCTAACATCCAAATACATTCAGACACATACTTGCATACAATAAAAAAGGGCTTAAGTTATTTTAAACTATTTCGGAGTTATTACATGAACCTAATTGGCTGTTGGACTTTTTATTATTTGCGCTTATCTCAATTTTGATTGCATAATTAGGCATAATTGGGGATAAGTTCGCTACAAAGAAGGTTTATTTTAATTTAAATTTAATTTTTATTGCAAATAAAATTGAATTGAAACAAAATTAAATTTAAATCAAATCTCTACTACATCACACAAACGGATCTCCATCTGGCATCGCTAAGAACCCTAGAAGGGTCTATGTGTGGCCATTCGTGGCAAGCCAGTCATACCTACTTACTTACTATCATTACAAACTAGCTGACCCGACGAACTTCGTCTCACACAATTTTTTTTATAATGAAATACGCGAGATGGCGAATCTATGGCGATGCAAATTGACGAAGAAAACCAACTAAAGTAAGAGGAGGAGCTACTGATTAACGCAATCGAGGCCCACAAATAAGCAATGTTGCTGCTAAGTTTCAGTAAATAAATGGACTGCGCTAGAACCAGATTTAAATTATATGGGCGGTGCCACGCCCCCTTCGTCAATACCCGCACAATGCCCCCTGTTAAAAGAGAAAATAGTAGGTTGGTACCAAGTTTCATTGCTGAGCGACTTATATTTCGGCGAAATATTTGGGTCACGCCCCTTGTCCAACGCCCATCAAATCTTACCAGTAGAATGACTCATCTACGGGACGACGGGGTACTAAATTTCAGTGTTGTACAACCGGCAAATTCAAAGATATTCCATTATTAAGATTTGGCTTGTATGGGTGGTGTCACGCCCCCCACGTCCAATACTCGCCCCATTCCCTCTGTCGAAGGACATGACTAAATAGTAAGTTCGTAGTGAATTTAATTGATGTGTGATTTATGGTTCCAAAGTTATCGTCTGAAAATTTTCAGAATTCACGGTCAAACATGGCAGGGTTTTTTCGGCTTTTCCAATAGATTTTCCGGAATTTTCTTTTCGCATAAACCTGAACTGACTCAAGACGAATCCAACAAAAAAAACCCCATGAAAATCGGCCGGTTCGTTTGAGCGTGATGCGCTTACGTACATACATCCATTTTCTTTTATATTGATATAGAAGATAGATATATAGAAGATGACTTCGAAGCGTTTAACCCATTAAAGCCGGGTACCAGTTCCGCCCATACGATTTTGATAAAATTTCATACACATACTGGAATTGACCCAAAATGATGAGAAACAAAATTTCAGCTTTCTATCTCTGCACGTTGCCGAGATATTCATTGGGTATTTTCTACCCATTAGGCAGCAATGGTAGATTTTTTCCATACTTTTTGAAGAGATCAGCTAAACACGTGAACAAAAGTTGTATTGTTTACAGGTGAGTTAGGAGGCAGATTTTTGTGAAGTTCTAAGGCCACTACGTTTCGCCACAATTTCCACCTCCGGAAAATTCACAATTTTTGGAGTCTGGTAACTCTAGCTAGATGGCGGAATTTTAGGGTGCCCAGACTAAGGTAGTTTCATCTTTACGCCAACCATCCCTATCAATTATTTTGAGATATCTCTACCACGAACTTTTCTGTAATTTTTTTAAAAAGTCAATTTTCATGGGTAAATTTTTACCCATTAGGCAGCAATGTGTTAACTGTACCTACAGTTAAAATTTTATGTTTGTAGCTTTAGCGGTTTGGACCGGGCGGTGATGAATCAGTCAGTCAGTCAGGGCAAACAATTATATGTATATAGATTTTAGTTGTAAGGGCGGTGCCGCGCCCCTTTTATGCAATGTCCAACCCATTCTTCCAATCGAATGGTACGACCCAGTTTCATTAATATGAGACTTACAGCTCTAAAGTTATGCGGAAAATTTGAGTCACAAAATATGTGCCACACCCCTTGAAAAGTGCCACACCTCCTGTCCAACGCTTATGAAATTTTACCAGTGCAACGACACACGTAGGTTAGGTTTTACCCCCAATGCGAACACCATTTAAAGTTGCCAATACAGAAAAGTAATGTTCAAAGAGAGAGACACACACGCACACCTTTCACTTCAAAAACATCAACATTTTATTAAAAAAACAAGTATTCGAAAATTCGAATTCACTTTTTCCCCCATTAAAAGCCAGTCGACTTTACTATGCGCAATGGGTAATTCCTCGCAGTAGAGCCATTGATTGTTTCGAACTCGTTTTGTGGCAACGCTACGAAAACCTGATTTGGGAAAAACAAATATTGACATTTTATTAAAAAAGGACTAGACACTCTAATTAAACACAATGATTGCTGTTGACGATAGATTAGATCAATTAAAATTAAATAAAAACGTCGTTAACTTATCTAATGTTAAAAAAACGATTGAAGAGCACTAAAAGAGACTGTAGGCTTTGCAAATCGAAAATCTTTCGATTGTTTTAAGGCCGAAGATAGTAAATTTTTTTTGTTCGAGCCTCTTTTTTTGTTAAGTTCAAGCCTCGCTGTGGTACCTGTAGATATACAACAGTCTTTCAATTCCAACCTTTTAGCGACTCTTCTACCGCATTTTGAATGATCGTCTTCGAGAGCATTTCAGGTTGAATTGAAAATCTTGTTTTAAGTTGCGCCACGCAATGGGCAAATTACTTGAATACAGCTGAAAGCCACGTGGTTGATTTTGGAGTTTAGATCTACCGATGAACGAATGGATGGTTTCGAACACATTTGAACAGTATTTTTTCGTATAACTATGCAAGATGTAAAATTCGTTTACTAAATCAAAAAACCTCATGGAAAGTTTTAATGTACTTTTGTTGCTATATCATAGATCGACAATTTCTTTTAGGAGTACATGGAAGGTTTCAATCAGGTCTTTTTTATAGATCGTTACTTTGTAATATTTTTTTTAAGAGTTCAAAGAAGGTTTCAATCAAGTTTTCAGGTTTTTTTATAGATCGTTACTTTGTAATATTTCTTTTAGGAATTCATGGAAGGTTTCAATCAGGTTTTTTTTATAGATCATTACTGTGCAATATTTCTTTTAGGAGTTCAAAGAAGGTTTCAATCAGGTCTTCAGAATTTTTATATAGATCGTTACTGTGTAATATTTCTTTTAGGGATTCAAAGAAGGTTTCAATCAGGGCTTCAGGTATTTTTTATAGATCGTTACTTTGTAATATTTCTTTTAGGAGTTCATGGAAGGTTTCAATCAGGTCTTTTTTATAGATCGTTACTTTGTAATATTTCTTTTATGAATTCATGGAAGGTTTCAATCAGGTCTTTTTTATAGATCGTTACTGTGCAATATTTCTTTTAAGAGTTCAAAGAAGGTTTCAATCAGGTCTTCAGATCTTTTTATAGATCGTTACTTTGTAATATTTCTTTTAGGAGTTCATGGAAAGTTTCAATCAGGTCTTTTTTATAGATCGTTACTGTGTAATATTTCTTTTAAGAGTTCAAAGAAGGTTTCAATCAGGGCTTGAGGTATTTTTTATAGATCGTTACTTTGTAATATTTCTTTTAGGAATTCATGGAAAGTTTCAATCAGGTCTTCAAGTCATTTTTTAAAGATCGTTACTGTGCAATATTTCTTTTAGGAGTTCATGGAAGGTTTCAATGTACTGTTGTTGCCTTTCTAAAGATAGTAACTGTGTAATATTTCTTTTATGAGCTCATAAAAAGTTTCAAGATAATACTGTTCCTTTTCCATTGACCGTTACTATGCCATACTTCTCTTAGTAGCTCATGGAATGTCGTTACTGTTCCATGATTTTCTTAGGAGCTCATGGGACGTTTCAAAATGCTGTTGTTCTCTTTCCATATATAGTTACTACTAAGCATTCCTTCTATGCAAAAAAAAATGTCTGAACAAATGACCAGTTTAACCCTTTCGCTACAGGTTTTTACTGGGAAAAGTTAAAATTTTAAATTTTACGTCTTAGGCTTCTATGTGGTTATATTAGCAATATTCCATAAATAATTTTTTAATTTTTATACTCGCACCCTGTATTTTGGAGTGTTTTTCTATGAGAGCAACCACATCGTTGTGGCTGTAATAATTACTTAAACATAAAACTTTTTACGCATAACGAAAATTTGAATATTTCTTCATTTACTTCAGCCAAAATTAAAAAAAAAGTATCTAAATTGAAAGAAAACGTCAAATTAAAAAGTTTTCTAATTTTGTCAGCTTCTTCTTCCTTTACTATGTCAAGATATACCATTAAAAAAACGGGTATACTTCTCTTCTTTAAACTTAAATATTCAGTTTATTAATTTCGTATTTTTCCTAAAACTTCAAACTATTCTAAAGACCAACAAAAAAATGTATTCTTGCAAACATAGAGGATGCAGACGTCCACAAAGTAGCATGTTGCCATATGGCAACAAACTAGCGAAAGGGTTAAGATGTTTAGTCCATAGGTCCGTCTGTTGCATCACCTGCTAATTCTTTGGGTGACTTTTTACTTTGAAACTAACTCAACATCAGATATAAAACTTCTACTCATTCATTCTTACATCTCTTTTACTTTTACTTTAGTTTTACTTTTACGAATTTACGCTTCGAAACTCCAATTTTTCTTGGCTGCAATTAATGGGTGCATACGTGTCCCATTGCTTCATGAGTCAAATTAAATATATAGGTATTAGTAATTAATTTACAAGACTACTCTACGAGGCTTTCTACAGCCATTCATAGAAAGTTATGGAAGAAACCTAAAGCGTGTGTGTGTGTACTTTACTTGGTTTCGTAGGGATTCAAATCATTGACAGTCTAATTTATGACTCAGCAAACTAACTACTGCGCCGCTAATTATATATGTAAACCCATGTAATCGTTAATTTTGATTCTTAGCTAAAATGTGTGCAAATACTTTTTAGTACCAACAAAAATAGTTTTACTTAACGCTCACATAATATTTGTGTTTTTTTTTGTAATTTTTATGTGTGCAAAATGAATCCTAGGCGCGTCATATTAATTCATGTGGTATCACAACAAACCATATTTAGGCCAAAGTGTTTCTCATACAGAGGCAGCCACTGTAACTTGATTTAACCCAAAATTATTTTGATAACTTCAAAAGAATCACTGCAAATATATTTCTAACATTTTTTAAAGCTCAGTCTACTTCTCGATTCAAATAAGTGCTGACTTTCTTCAAACAACTGCAGAAAACTTGAACTGAAACTTCGAATGTTCGCCGTTGTTAGTCGTTGCTATAGGTCAGGGATCTCAACACTTTCGAATTGGGAATTTGTGATTTTTTTGATGGTTTCAATATGGAAACACAATTAAAAACGAGTTTCAAGTGTTTACCAGAATGCTGGGGAGATTCGGCGAAGCACACTTTATGGTGTGTAGTTATGGCCCATTGAGACTTAATTTATGCACATTTTTGCATTGAATCAACAACAATATCAAACTCAAAGTTGCCGAAAACAGAAACAGCAACAATATTAACGGCTCTGAAGCCAATGTGTGTGTGTATTTTATCTGCATGCCACATTTCTAGAACTAATGGAATTCCGAATTTCGCGGGAAATTGGAAACATTCAATTATTTTGTGTTGTCTTGAAACCTTAGAGTGAAAGCAACACTCGGGATACTCGAGTTTGAGGCGATTGATCACACCCCCCCAATTAATGTAAACGATGACTAATTTTCGCGTTGGGTTCATGTCAGCGTGTTTAGTTCGCTGCATGCATGTGTAGGTGCAATGTACGTTTATATGTGAGTGTGTGCATGTACATCATTGTATATTGTGGTAACAAATAGGAATCATTGTAATTAATGCACATACATACAATCGTGCCTATGAAATAAGCGAACGAGTTCATAAAAATTGCATTTTTCTAATAATTTTCGCTGTTGCACCTTGCAATACTTGTATCTGCTGTTGTTATTGCAATCATTTGCAGTATTCAATTCATACAATAATCGGCAGCATCGCACTGCAAATGCCACAGACCGGCATGTGGCTAGAACGGCTTGCTGGGTGTCAACGCCAGTCAATCGCAGCAGACAACAATGGAAGTCAGCCAACAATGTTTACAAACAACAAATCAATAATCAGCGGGTTCCAGTAATCGGCTTGAGGGCTCCAAGCAATACTTACACGCCGTTTGAACTCAGCTGTAGTAAGAAGTTTTTAATGTGGCAGTTAATGGCGTTGAAATTTGTTGATGTTTCTGTAGCATGCGAGTTGTCTGTTGCAGTCTTGGTGATGTGGTTGAAAATGTGATTAACCCATTTCGTAGCTTTGATTCGTGAACGAATCACAGAAATTAGTATATTAATATTTGCAGTTTTTTTTCATTACGATAAGCTTATGTAATCTAAAGTTTTTTGTATTATACTCAGATCTTTGGGCTTTCTATTAAAATATCTTTTTGCCATTTCACGCTTTCTCTATTAAAGGTGGGCGGACTTTTTTCTTAAATTCTTTAAAAATACTAAATATAATCGGATTTGTACAAAACCGACACAGAATGATTGGAATAATGCCACACTAATTTTGTATTATAATATAATAAAATTCATTTAAATCTGTTAATCCATTTCGTACCTTTGATTCCTTAATGAATCATAGAAACTAGTAATGTTTGCAGTTTTTTTATTACGATAAACTTTTGTAATCTAAAGTTTATGTTTTTAAATTATAATAAGATCTATTGGCTTTCTAAAAAATAATGTGTTTGCCTTGCCACGCTTTCCCTGTTAAAGTTGGCCGCTCATTGAAAAAAACTCATATATAGACTTTTTTTCCTTAAGTTTTTTAAAAATACTAAAACTAACCAGATTTGTAAAAAAAACCCAACAGAATGATTGGAAAAATACCACACTAATTTTGTATTATAACCAAATTCGTTAACGAATCATAGAAATTAGTAATGTTTTCAGATTTTTTTTATTACGATAAACTTGTGTGATCCAAAGTTTATGTTTTTTTATATACTCAAATCTATTGGCTTTCTATTAAAATATTTGTTTGCCATGACTCGCCTTCTCTTTTAAAGATGGGCGAGCATTGAAAAAATCTCATATTTCGAACCTTTTTTCTTAAATTTTTTTAAAACTATTTTACTAAAAATAACTAGACTTGTGCAAAACCCAAACACAATGATTGGAAAGACAATTTTAGTAATTTTCTATTACAATAAAATACGTTTAGATCTTTTCAAATGAGCTACAGAGGGCGCAAAAGTGTTAAAAAAAATCTAATTTGTATCTGCGATTACGGTTTACACTCCAAATTTCAATTACGCTTTGAAAAATTTATTCCGAAACATAAACAATATGATTTATTTTTCTAATGTAAAACAAAGTTTTAAATATTAAAAAATACAAAATTTAGAATTTGTGTCAGAAGATTGTGGACTTAAAATCCCCAAGTGAACCATTGCCAAATAAAGAAACGCGACAAATGCGCTCTGAGTTTAAAATATGGAATTACTTATGAAAAAACAGTTGATCCAATGTTGATCCTTTCGTGGAAGGATTTGAAAAGCTTGGTGCCTCATAGAGCTACTGTAGCAGACTGACAGCAGTAAATATTGCCCAGTTATCGACTGGTTATAAATTTAAGTAGATCAGTGATGAGCATTTTGCTAATCGCGATTTTGCTAATCGCTAACAGTTCAAGACGAGGGAGTATTTAAGAAAGGAAGAACCAAATTGACGAGCCCTAAGCACAGATTAAGTTCAACAATTTAGAGTCCTTAGGATCCAGCAATGGTAAAGAAAGCAAATTGGAAGTTATCTTTCAAGGGCTTTCAGAGTAAATATTACAATTAAGGATATAGTTTAACTTCTGACTTGAATCAAAAAGTTTTATAATCGCAAAGTTTTGAATTGCTTTAGAAAGCGCGAAATAAATGTACAGCAAAGCTATTAAAACGATCACAAGTTTTAAAACTTGTTGAAATCAAACACTTCAGCCGATTCTCGAATTGCCTTAGAACGCACGAAATAAATATCAAAAGTCTTGTACAATTATTGATTGAATTTTTCTTCAAATGTAACTTTCCCTTTTTCTTCGAAAATTACCAACTAAGGTATTTCGATATTCGGAATATATATTTTCATTGTAATTTCAAAGTTTTACAGCGAATTTTAATGGATGATTGGCACTTACATAATTAGTTGGTTGGTATTGCTTTTAAATTATTACGAATATCTACATAAATACAGTGAAATTCCTCATAACCGGACACTCACCGTCGCACTGTTTTTGTCCGGTTATGGGAGATGTCCGCTTATGGGGGAGGGCGGCACAAAAATTAGTTTAAATTGTATTCGAGTGTTTTTCGTTTATTTATTTATTTAATATTTTATACGAATTTATGAAAATTGAATATTTAATTAATATTTATTACATGTATAGGCAAAGTACATACATTGTACAAGTCGCTAAATTTTAGTACTGCTTTGGTTGAACAAATTTTGTAATTGTTAATTGTTTTAACTTCAAATGTTCATTTTCTAATAAGAGTGAGGTTTGTATTATAAGGTAGTATAGATTTTTAAAAAACTGGTTGGGCATATTTTTGAATTTTGTCCGTTTATGAGATTTTTCTAATCAAAATGGTTTAAAATATAGTGTCCGCGTTCGGTTATTAAAGCGTCCGGTTACAGATAGGAATGATATTTGTATGGAAAACTTAATGAAATTGCTGTGTCTACGAAATTTGTCCGGTTATAAGGACTGTCCGTAATGAGGAATTTCACTGTACTTATATACGATACATACATATGTATGTATGTATGCAGTGGCGCCCACAGGATTTCATTTTAGAGGGGTTTCGTACACAACTTTCAAACCAAATACCATTTGAAACCATGTTTGCCATCAGATATTTGGGGGCGGTTTGAACTCCCAGAACTCCCTTTTGTGCGCGCCATTGCGCACTATACATATGTATGAATGTATGTATGCGCATATTTGCACATTGACGTATACAGATGCTGACGCCAATCGTTATATGCGCGATATATATCTTTGCATGCAATATCGCATTTAATTCGCTATAATATTTATGGAATGCATACATGATGCTTTATTGTAAAAGAGAAAATAATGTTTGCGACTTTTTTTGCCTTCTTGCTTCTAAGAAAAGTTCAACCCTTGATAGCCGGTTGTAAAATTGCAGGCGATTGAAGTGTAGCAGCCTCCCTAATTGTAGTTTATCGTATTTGCTGGCGTATTTCATCAAAGAAAACGACAGCCCTCCAAGTGCGATTATTCCTAGAAACACTAAACTAACCAATACAAGTGCATTATAATTCAGAAGCAGCACATACACGTACTAAATTATTGTTCAAGCATTTATTTATGTAAAATGCTGAATTCAGCTTAATAAGGTGTCCGCGTGAGAGTGCGTGTGTGTGTGTGTGTGTGTGAATTTATGTGCCAACGTTTAGAGTGCAAAGATAATTGCAGTCAGTGCAGTTTATTAACTTCAACTAAAGTTAATTCAAAATGGCTTTTACTATGAAAATGGTGTTTCGACGGGTTCAAATAACAACACTTGAAATAATATGAAATGCTTTGAATATGCTTGCAACTTTTACGTTCTTGTGCAAAGACCTCAAAGCGTTTCTAATTGTTTAGTAAATATTTGTATCGCCGCAAAGGCAGCCAAGTATTTGAGCTTTGTTGTTATTTAAATGGTTATTTGTAGTGAAAGCATTTGCAAAAGTCCTTGTTGCATTTGAATTTGTCAGCGTCTTATGGGTCATTACGCCCACTGGTTTTATTGCTGTAAAGGAGTATTTTTTTCAAGGTAAATACTTGGCAACTGGGTCAATTGGTTAGAGTGCAAAACTTCTCTTGGATTACTTATTTGTGGTGAAATACTTAGGAAGAGTTCCCCACAACAATAATGCACTAATAACGACCTCGTTTTGAATTCAATTCCTGTAGGTTTTTTCCACAGCGAGAATCAGTCAGACTTTAAATTAAGGTCGAGAATTAGGTTAGGTTTAGCTACAGCAAGACTTGTGAAACTTTGCCCAAGGCGTTAACTATTTGTTTTCATTCTTTACTTCTGTCAACTATTTCTTTTCTTGTTCACTCCTCTGGACTTGATGCCCACGTTAATACGAGTAAGTTATTGTTAGGTTAGGTTTACCTACATCCAGAATTATGCGAAATTTTTGCCCAAGGCGTTAACTATTTGCTTTCTTTATTTACTCCTGTAGGGAGTATAAGCTTCAATACTTAATGTCTACGTTAATTGACTTTTGTTATTGAAGGATTGGGTTAAGTTAGGTTCACTTGTGCGATATGTTCGTTCCAGGCATCAACTATTTCTTTCCTTGTTCACTCTTCTAGGGAACATAGAGCCTCAACAAGGCTTCATGCCTACGTTAATCGGTTATTGTTAGGTGGGATTAGATTAGACTAGATTAGATTAGATTCGATTCGATTAGATTCGATTAGTTTAGATTAGATTAGATTAGATTAGATTAGATTAGATTAGATTAGATTAGATTAGATTAGATTAGATTAGATTAGATTAGATTAGATTAAATTAGATTAAATTAGAATAGAATTTGTTTTCCTTTTTCTCTGCTTTAGCGGGAATAAAGCTCCAACAAATGCCTACTTTATTCGGTTATTGTTATTAGTGGGTTACGTTAGGTTCACTTGTGAGATATGTTTGCTCAAGGCGTCGACCATTTCTTTTCCTGTTTTACTCGTCTAGGCAGCATCTAGTCTCTATAGGATCCACCAGGGTAGTGATTAGGACATTTACTTCTATAAACCAAAAGCTATTAACTTCTTGAAATGCTTCTCAATAAATACTCCCAGCACACTTTTAATATTCCGCATCATTTCGGAGACCGTTTTGTGAATACGTTTTTTTATCCCTATTATTGTTACTGTTCCAAGAGTGTATTCCAAGAGTGTATTCCTATACACTCAAATCATTCAAAGTATTACCAAAGACATTTCAACTAATAGTTATACGGTCTTTGTTATTACTTCATCGCTAATAGCGCTGGTTCGAGTTCAACAGAAGTTTTAACCGATAATTTGCATTAAATACTAACCAACTGTTCAATACTAAAATATTTCACATCTCTTCAATCACTGCGATCATGCCACAATTTTTCCTCTCACCTTATTTCCATAAAAAGCTTCATTTTTGTTGCCAACAACAAAACTATCGCATTGGCCATTATGAATTATGCCATATACACACGCACACACACACACACACAAAGGAAAATGTAAACAAAATTTACATATGCAAATTTTCAAGCCTTCAAACTGGCATGTAAACAAATATTCAGCATCTAAAGTTTTGCTGGTCGCTGCTCGAAATGATTTTAATAAATAACCAAAAGAAATATTTTGGCATGCATATTGATCAGTTTTACCACATTCGAGCCTTGGGTATTAACCTTTCGTGCGCCCAGTTTGGCCGTTGCCGTTCGCGCAGACATTGCTGCTGATTATTTTGCTGTTGTGCTGGCAAATTGTTAAATCGGTTCAATTCAATGTAAAACAGATTTTAATGGACGAAATTTCAACAACTGAATTGCGGTGTCTACCAAAAACTCGATACGTGTGCAGTGAATTTATTTTGGCAGTTCATTGTTTTCGGCGGTTTGTTTGGTTTGCGTTGGTTTAGTTTGCTTTGTGTTTAAAATATTTGTGCACACTGTGACTGTGTATGTATGTGTGTAGGAATATTTGTAAACAAATGTTGAGAAATTTAATGCACCCAGAGGAAGAGATGAAACAATTTGAAAGGCAAATTTACTTAAACATTACGGAAAAACGAAATTTAAGGGAAAACTCGTTATGGCGGAAAACTCACACACACACACCTGTCGTCGTTGAGAAAATGGCAGAGCAACAATATGGCAACAATAAGAGTGTTGTGTTGTGCAAGCATGCAACTAAAAATATAATTATCATATATATAGACATAATTATTTGAATGATTATTTATCTTAGCAAGTATTTTAAATTATTTTTGTAACAATTTTTTCTTTACTATTTTGTCCATTTGGCATTTCTGTACCAAAATCATTTTAACATCATTTGGTTTCCATTTTAATAGAATTTTAAGAAAAAAAGTTCAACTAATTGACCTCTCAATGACAGTAGAAGCCGAAAACTAAAAGGTTTTGGTGCCATTTAACGTATATTCAAAGTCCTACGGAAAGTTGGAAAAGAGCCTAAAATACAAAAAGTATATCCAAAAACATATTCGAACAGCTCAAAAACAACCACAGATACTAACATCGAAACGAAATTGATTCCATTTAATCAGTTTCTCAAATTTCTGCAAAAAGTCTTTAGAATTCATTGGAAAGTTGAAAAAGTAAAAAAAAAATAAAAACATGCCATTGCACCCAGTGGCGCACACATATTTATTTATTGTTGGGGGGTTTTTGTTCTAGTTGAAAGCTGGTTGTTTTTAACAAATATTAGGGAGGAAAAGAAAAATTCTCCCATTCAATGAAAAACTTTCTCAAGCTACCAAATCTGTGTAAAAAATCCCACCAATTCAGTTTAGTGTTGCATAACATTTCATGCAAATAGTTGACGCCCATTCCTGCTATGGCTGTCTTCATTTATGTTTAGCAATTCAATGGGTTGACCCTCATCAAGTCTAAGTAAAAATTGTTACATTTAGCTTGAATTTCAACAGTGTCAAAGTTTTAACAACAAATTTCACGTAACATATAATTTGTTCAAGTCAAGTAATACAATTAATAACACTGTGCGTGAAATTTACCCTAAAAAATTTAGACATGGGGGGGACCTACAGAGGACTTTTCTATAGGTATACTGAGTTGAGATCCACCAGCCGTTTGGCTGGATTGGCTCTAGTTTAAGAGAAATCTGACTTTGAAGTTTGCTCATTTTAGTCGAGTTCGTCGCTTAAGTCGTCGAACGTTTAAATGCTAATAGGTCCTAAAGCGGTCCGAATATCGCTTTACTGTCTTCGACAAGTTTGTAGATATTTTAACGACCAACAAATTTGCTTAAGACACCAATCCATAAAAAATACATTCAAACTGTGTTTTCGACAAAAATGTCCCAAAAACCCCACCTTCGTCGAGGCATAAAAACAGTATAGCGAACCCTCGTGAAAAAAATAAATGAGTATGCTTTTATATAGAGGGTTGGCTCCTGCATCTAACAAACTAAATTTTGCCTGATTTGGTAAACCAAAACGACCTCAAATCAACACTTACATAAAGCATTTAGTCTGTCAACCGCATTTTTTTGCTTAAGTAACCTTTAACGAAAGTGATGTATTGTGATTACTTTATTTGATGTGTGGTATTGTTGATATGACAAAAGAGTAAGAATAGTAAATTTTGTGTACACCTGAAGTCTATACACACAAACACAAGTTATGGCACAAACTGTCTGTTCGAATTATTTACATACGACACGATACGATAGCTCGATTACGACAATAAAACTTAGCCCTAGTAACCTAACCATAGACCTAATGACTTTGTACACTAATAAAAGGGAGCTACACTTTTTTACTCTCAAAAGTTTGGCTCACCTATTTAAATAATTCTATGTGTGTCTATAAAGACCCATCATTGATGAATTTTCCTGTATTGTGGCGGATTTTCATGCCAAGTACCATGTTTACACAAGGAAGAGAAAACACGAAAATGTATTAAATTTTTAATAAGATATTTTCTCGTACCGAATGTTCAAATTTGCTTTTATTTGCTAGCATTTATTTTAATTGTTGCTTGTAAATTATATTTACCAAACATTACATTACATACATCACAAAATTTGGCTTGGTTTGTTAGGTTCATAAAAGTATCTCCTTTGTATGGGACATGAATAAATTTTGAGCGAACTCAAATACAAGAAAATATTTGAATTTATTTTTTGTTTACCTAAATGCCCACACATACATATATATAGCATAAGCATACGATTCTGACGATTAATTTTTTACAATCATCATTTTGTGGAAAGTGAAACTAAAAGGGAAGAAAGGGATTTCCAATTTCTATCAGAGTCAAACAAAAACGGGTCAGAAACGAAAGGTTCATAAAAAGAAGGTACCTACAATTTTTACTATCAGGTCAAATAAAAAATTGTTTTTTACAATTTGGTGCTGACTAAGAAAAAACAGATTCACAAAGAAAATAACCTAAAATTTCTACTATTAGAATCACACAAGGAACTGTTTTTCCCATATTTGGTGTTGGCAGCAAAGGAATTCGAGTATTTATCCCAAGACTAGCGAATCTACTTCCTAACCATTGAGCTAAGGCGGCATTAATACAATAATAAGCAACACAAACATTAAGTAAGAGTATATTTTTATCGTTTAAATCAAATATAGAGATGACTTTGGAAACCAATTAACTTTCTAAAAAATCGTTGAAATGCCTGCAATTCCTAAACCAGGGCTAACGACCTGAAATATGTCCCATCTTGTAGTAGAACTTTCCAGCTCCTGTTCCTGATCACCGAGTCGAATGAAAGCAGAAAATGCAAGAAATGAATTTTCTTCTGTCCAACTATCTCAAGACTGTGCCTAACTCATTTAGAGACGCCGTTCTTCTCTAAATAAGATGAGGTCCCCAAGCACGACATTAATCCTTCGTTGCATGATTTAATTTCCGTGAAGAAAAAACATTCTTGTCATATTATACTTGTTGCTTGTTAACTTTATTATTTTATTATTATTTATAATATTTTTATTATTATATTATATTTTATTATTATTTTATATTCCTGTATCTATGGAAGAAGTTAGGCAGAAATTTGCAATATTCTGCTGAGAACGCTACCACCGAAAGGAAAATCGATTTTATCTATATTTTAGTGTTGGCTACTACGGGGACTCGAACCTAGGTTAGATGTCACTGTATACTCGTAATCCAACGCACTAAGCAGCTGAGCGACGGCGACTCCCACATCACCGTTGCCATCAATAACCAAAATTATTTCACCGAATCGAAAAACTTGTTGAGTTTTCCAGTTTTTTGTACATACTTTCAATGTTATTCGCAAAATACCGTTAGTAACCAAATGTTTTAACATAAAAGACCCAACTGAAGCATGAACGACTGTAAAATGCTGAATAGAATAATTCCCAAATTTATAAAAAGTTAACATACAGTTTGGCAAGTAAATGTTTGCAAACTTAAAAAAGGTAGACAAATTATTTTGAAAAGCTTATATATAACTTATATAACAGAAATTGCAATATTTTGAAATTTTTTTAAGATATAGATTAATAGTAATGTCTATTTGATACGCGAAAACAGTGTAAAAAATCAAAAAAGGAAACGAAGCTATACTTTAAACTGTAAAAAAATTTGTCTTCTTTCAAAACCAAGATTGAATTGAAAATTCCGCATTCTATTTTTATATCCAAAGCCATTTCCCTTATTGAGATACGGGGGTTTTCACGTACTTTTCGGATGATTTTTCTTTCTTCTCTGTCAGACAGTTTTCTGGGTCGTCCAGGAGATACTTTCAAATCAATTCGCCCTTCAATACGCGAATCAAATAGACATTACTTTGATATTATATGAGAGTAAAATATTCTATTAATCTATATTTTTCAAATAATTTCAAAATATTGCAATTTCTGTTATATTATAAGCTTTTCAAAATAATTGTCTACTTTCTTTAAATTTGCAAACATTTACTTGACAAACTGTATATGCAATACCATGCAGCGAAGGATTAAGTTGCTGCAGAACTTTGCTAGGAACACCTACATTCTTACCGTACAATTTTATGTCGATTGGCAACACTTAGCAGCTCTAACTGGGATCCAATGTGAGGCCAACCTGCCCAACCAGTCTCTGATATTTCACGAAAAAAACCCGATTAAATCGATATTGATTGGAAGAGTTTATACATGTCTAAACAGTTCTACGGTCTAAGCACCATTTTTCGCAAAGATCTTAAAATTTTGATTTTTGCTCAAATATTCAATGCTCGTAAAATGCAAAGATTTTCAGATATTTTTTAATATTAACAAATATAATTTTTGTAAATAAATGAAATTCATTTCATTCACTCAATTTTTTTATGTAATGATTTCAATTATAATCGCATTAGCAGTGAGACTTTCGACTGTAATTAAATTATTATTAATTAATTTTCTATCTTCACTAGCAAATTCACACTTTGTGGGCGATTTTTTTCGCGTGTAGCTGTCCACTCGAATTCGCTGTGTGTTGGTGTAGGCCGCCGCTTGTCGTGTCCATTCTGTTGGCTCCTATTAAATGTCAAAAAATCCGAAAGTGCTTCTCTTCAAAATTCGATTAGGCAAAATTGGTGCTCGGTCGCCCACTTGCGCGACTATCGGAAATGTCAAGAGATGAAGGGATAGAAAACAAATTGAAATTTAATTACCGTTTGGCCTGAAATAGTCTCAGCAGGTTAACATTTCCATTAACCGCCAGCGTTAACCCTCCCAACAGCGTGGGACATAAATTGGGTTAAGGGAAGCGTGTAAGGAAGCGACGGTAAAAAGGCGAGCGACGACAAATTGGCGCTGTGTGTGGGCCAAGGCGCCACCTGTCGGCGCGTATTGGCAATGCAGAAAGTGAAAAGGAACACAAAATTTAAAAAAATATTACAAAGAGCGAATGCGAGTGGCAATGAAAAAAACATTACACGGCATTTAAGCAGCGAATCGGGCGACTCTGTCAGACTCTGGAGGCGACTGGTGGGTGGCTAGCAGCGCTTGTCATGTGCTCAATCGATTGGAAAATGAGGCTCCTCGACCGAAAGTAAACACGCCGCACACACACACACACACACACACATACACACACTCACACGTTTATATGAACATAGACAAAGCAATGGCGGTGGTAAATGGGATAATAAGCGAGCGTTAAATGCGCGACGAGCGAGTGCCGAGGACACGGCTGAGCCAATGCCGCGGCTGTTCATAATCGATCGGTATCGGTTAGTGGTGGCGGTGTTGTTGTAGCTCCTCTGACAGCCGCCACATTTGGGTTTGTAATTGTTCTGTCATTTGTGTGCGATTGTAGCGCAAAATAGCATGCATACATACATGCAAACAAACATACATACATACATACAAAAAGTTAAATTGAATAGACTCGAGCGAGCGGGTGCCGATGGCTGGCTGCCGCAGCACGTTTGTATGTTGTTGATTGATAACAGCGAACATTGCTTGTTAGCGGTAAACACACATACAAACATATGCACATTCACATTGGCACTCACACACATACAAACATATATAAACAAATATTGGGAGGAAAATATTTCGAAAATGTTTAAGGACATTTTGATTAAAACAAAATTCACGCCAGCCACGACGGCAAATGTTATTTATAAAAAATGGTCCTACGAAAATAATGAGAGGGTTGGCAAATCAATAACGGCGAGCAGGTGAGAGGGGATAAACGAATTTATGGATTTGAGCAACGGTGTCTATTTTTAATTGTGGCGGCATTTCGGGGGTACGGCGCACAGTTGTGTAGGCCAGAAAACTAAAATTAAAACATTGGAAATATTTTACTGCGCCATTAATCGAAAACGTTGTTAAAGCGATGCGCAAAAAGGCTAAATTCAGTATTTTAATGAGGAAAATGTGCTTCGAATCAATGTTGCACAGATAATATAAAGATTCAAGCTATGAATTATATGAAATGTATTAAACTTTTACAAAATAAACTTAAGCTTAGGCAGGTAGCAGCGACTGTGAGCTATCTGAACTTTAACTGGAACTAAATTAGCTGCCGTTTTTTTGTAGCTTTCTCGAATATGTCTTCCCTACAAGGGAGAGAAAACTAGGCATTAGAGCCAAACCGCATCGTCAAGGTAGGTCTTGATGCATCTCAAGACTGCTTCTGTCAAAATATAGAATCAGAACGTTCGTATGGGGACGATTATTTTGATGACTGCACTGCCACACGAACACCGAACACAGTTGTCGCTGTTCTCTATTTCGCAGGCAACAAAAACAAACAATTGGCATTACTGCTTCTAAACAACTATTTTTAATGGAAGTTTTCCTACTTGTTCGGTGTGCTTTGAATAACAATTAAAGATTTGTTAGTATTTTAGTAAAAAAATTTACTAGTTCTAAAAATTATTGCACATTGACATTTGTTTTAAATTGATTGACAACAATAAAAAATTTTACAATTTAAAATTTATGTTTAGGAGTCCAAAAATATGATTGTTATAATATTGCTGCCGCTTTTATTGTAATCACGTAGCTGACTACACGGCAACGGTAGAAGCCGCCGCCTTGTCTTGTCTCAGACAAATCGGTTAGAGAGTTTATCAGACTTTTTTCTAGGGTATTTAATATTTTGGACGCTAAGACACAGCTGCATTAAACATCTTCGAGTGTTTAAAGTTAAGTTTAAATTACTTAACCCTTTCGCTACAAGTTTTTACTGGGGAAAGTTAAAATTTAAAATTTTACGTCTTAGGCTTTTATTTGGTTATATTAGCAACATTCCATAAGAAATTTTTTAATTTTTATACTCGAACCCTGTATTTTAGAGTGTTTTTCTATGAGAGCAACCACATCGATGTGGCTGTAATAATTACTTAAACATAAAACTTTTTACGCATAGATAACGAAAATTTGAATATTTCGCTATTTTGTTGCCATATGGCAACATGCTAGTTTGTGAACGTCTGCATCCTCTATGGTTGCAAGAATAAATTTTTTTGTTGGTCTTTAGAATAGTTTGAAGTTTTAGGAAAAATACGAAATTAAAAAACTGAATATTTAAGTTTAAAGAAGAGAAGTATACATGTTTTTTAATGGTATATCTTGACATAGTAAAGGAAGAAGAAGCAGCAAAAATTAGAGAACTTTTTAATCTGACGTTTTCTTTCAATTTAGATACTTTTTTTTTAATTTTGGCTGAAGTAAATGAAGAAATATTCAAATTTTCGTTATGCGTAAAAAGTTTAATGTTTAAGTAATTATTACAGCCACAACGATGTGGTTGCTCTCATAGAAAAACACTCCAAAATACAGGGTGCGAGTATAAAAATTAAAAAATTATTTATGGAATATTGCTAATATAACCACATAGAAGCCTAAGACGTAAAATTTAAAATTTTAACTTTCCCCAGTAAAAACGTGTAGCGAAAGGGTTAAGTGATCTCTTTCTGCGAACTTCGAACAGCGCTGGTATTTTCGAAAATTCTTCACAGTAATGTCCAAGAAATAATCTCAAGTAAACTCTCTTTCTCTCTCTCTCGCACGACTTGTACGTTTTATTGTACATTTTCGAACATTGAGATTGACCTAAGTTAATGCTCGAAATTCTTAGAAAATCGCAAGAGATAATCTCATCATAGAAACATTATACGACTTCACACGAAAACTTTTAATAAGATTACTATACGCTTGGTTTATTAGCGCTCTTTAGTATCTACTAATACATGCAGAGTTTCAGTTGATGCTGAGCGCAACTTCAGTGTTGTTTGGGGGGCCGCAGCAGAGGCAGTGGGCACCGGGCTCAGCCGTATAGCGCGTGTTCTTTCCAGACATTAATTAATCATGTCAATTGCTCACAAACTGTTTACACAGCGTTCGTGTAAATGTTGCAGCCGCTGCCGCTCACCAGCGACCGCTGTACCACCGTCCGTACCGCTGGCCAAGTGTACACACGTGTACGAAGCCTAAACTAACCATAAAACTATTCGCAGTTTAGGCCATTTTGCTTGCGGAATATGGGGAAAATTAATTGCCCCGGGGCCAGCTGAATCCAGCGGGTGTTTGATTTCGCGCAGCCAGCCGCCCACTTGCGCCGGCCGAACGGCCGCTCGTAATTGATTTCATTAGAGTGCCAATAGAATGCGGCGAGTTGGCGTTCGCTGCAGTCGTTTCAATCGCTCGCTTCAGTCGTCTCAATTAAAAACCCATTCGCACATTCTTAAATTACGGTGCGCCGGTAGAGTTGTTGGTGCAGCGAGCGGGACACGCTCGACGTTCGGTCTGGACAAAAGGTGTGAAGTCAAATTTTCGTTGAAATATTCTGCTGCTGAAAGCGGCCGTTTTTCACGACGCTTCACGTGCTGGGACCATATACTTAGCATTGTTGTTTTTGTAGCCGATTGCGGCTGTTGCTGTAAATAAGCAGTTTGAGTGCAAGAATGCGTTCATGTTTGCTTTTCGGGCATTCCGGGTTTCGGCCAAACTTCAAAGTAAACACCGCCCGAAGTGAGTGCGGCCATTGACTGGCACTGCGAGTGTATCGCGGCCGGCGTTCGGCCCTCTCGGTTACAACAAAAATAATCAATCGAAATGAAACAGATGCAATTGCGCGCTTTATGGCCGCTTGTTGTTTTGTTTGGGCCGAACGACAGACGTTTTGCTTTCGTTTCGGCCTCAACTTTTGTTGCTTCTGTTCGATGGCGAATTTATAAACTAAACTTGAACGCGCTTCTTGTAAAAATATTTAGAAATACCTTGTGTAAATATTTGCACAAGAATTCTTCAACCACTGTGTGCATGTGTGTGTGTGTGTGTGTGAATGTGAATCAGTTGCTATTTTCACCGCTGAAAGTGGGTGGTAGGGCAGTGCGCGGTAAATTTTGGCTTCAAACAAAAACATTGTTATGGCTTCTTGTTATTATCTACAAATGTGATCTTGAATGTATCAATCGATTTTTCTACAAATTCTCCACAAAGGCTCGCGCATCTGCAGCATCATAAAATCCCAGCAACAATAACAATAACAATTAATCGACCACACGTTACAGTGCAATAAATGCTTAAGTAAATTAATGAAATCCCATTTATCTAATATTCAAATATTGAAACGGCCATTCGCCGCGGGTAGCGCTGCCGTATCGTTCGGATCCGATGCGGTTCGATAGATGATTTCATATTTTTGGTGGAACTTGGCGCATGTCCAAATATTTTTCCATAAATATTAGTATTTATGAATGAAAAACTAAACATAACCACAAACAGAACAGAAATTCAAACAAACTATTCAAACAGTACAGAACAGTTGGATTAAATGAATTTCAATTAGAAAAGAATCGCATGAAGGGTACAAGTCCGAGCAAAAATGTGATATTTCAATTTGTGGTTAGTCAAAAATTAAAGTCAATGCGAAACTCTTGAAGAAATGTTGCCAGAACGGTGTAGAAAAGTTGTTCTTCGATACAAACCACAATACAACATGTGTTGTTTTAATTTTTTAATTTTCTCTAATTGTTAAAACAATGTGGAAAATATTTCATTGAAAACGCTTTTGACACTGACGGTTAATTTTTAATGCGGCCAGCACTTTTCATACATTATTTTTGTTTATTCATTTTCAAGCTATTGAACAATTTCAATTAAATAATTATTTGTAATATTTGTTTGTTTTTTCAGAAAACAGCAGACTAATGGATAACGACGAGCATAATTTGAGTGATTTGAGTAAGTAAAACAACTACTAAAGTACTTGCTTACAGACTTACTTATCTGACGAACCCACGACGGTCGACTGAAAAACTTTCCTTTAACAATTTTCACTTGCATACTACTGTGTCCAAAAAATAAGGTGACATTTGAATTTAAACTGCGCGCGTCGAAGGATTTGGAGAATTATTTTTTTTTTTAGTCAACAGTCAACAAGGAATATTATTTGAAAAAAAGGCCGGAATGGTGAAAAGACAATTCTTGGTTTTTACACCACGATAATGCACCATCCCATACTGCACTCGTAATTCGTGATCATTTCGCCAAAAACTCAACCCATATCGTTCCGCAACCACCGTATTCACCTGATATGGCGCCGTGCGACTTCTGGCTGTTCAGCAAGCTCAAAAGACCGCTCCGGGGACACCGTTTTGATACGATAGAGGAGATTCAAGCCGCAGCGAAGGCGGAACTGAAGGCCATCCCGGAAAGTGACTACAATCAGTGTTTCGAAGATTGGAAAATCCGTTGGCATAAGTGCATTGCATCGGGAGGGGATTACTTTGAAGGGGATGAAATTGATTTGGAAGAATAAATAAAGAATTTTCAAAATAAATACAATGTCACCTTATTTTTTGGACACATCAGTACATGTATCGAACAAGCATGCATACATAGATTGGAGATATTTTATTATTTTATTTAAAAACAAATTTTCGAAATTACCCCAAAATTCTGTTGCTGGGTCTGCTTTGGGTCTGTTTCTGAAAGTCGACTGTGTGGCATTCATTGATGTGTATTTTGAAATGCAGGCAGACTTTAATGTGCCCATTAATATTATTCATAAAAACATCCACAAAGAATTATCGCAATTAGTCAATCACTCGTCGAGTTAATTACTCGTACTAAAATTTACACGCAGCCATAGACAAACACAAAAAAAACATATTCACAAACAACAATAAGCCAGCAAGTGAAGCGAAAGGTGAAGCGAATGTTTTGCTTGTTTGGAAAATCGAATTTGTATGATTTCAATACGATTGAGAACTCAGTTCAACGGTACGTGCAATGTTTCCGCCCAATATCTATGCTGTATATACACATAAATATATAAATACATATGTATATGGATCGTAGGTAGGTGCGTGTACAATTGCCGTAATGGTTTTTAAAACAACACAAGTACAAAAGACTTGACGTCAGAAGTCCACATCTGGCAACAACGAACCTGAATTTCTGGATTGAAAATAATATACGGCGCTGATTGCATTGAGACCTGAGCAAATAAATATTTTACGAAAAATACTAGCAAATACATGTGAACAATTGGCGGCGGCCGCGTACGCGCCATGGACATGAATATTTATTCACGCATACGCGGACTGAATGAACGGGCGTGGGCCCATTTGGTCATTGATGGGGGGGTCCCAGTTCGGCGTTCGAACGACTCAGAAACGATTGATTTTGCGTTGTTTGCAGAACGTGGTTGGTTGAAACATCAACTTTAGTCGACAAAATGTGCCAGAGATATTTGTGTGATTTCAGATGGCGAAGGCTACTAATCAACTTTTCATTGTCTAAACCAGATTTTTATAAGAAACCTAAAATACAAATTAACAACTAAAAGTAAATTAGATAAAAACAGTCCTATTGTTTTGTTTATTTCAACATCAAATAAGAAAACGAATTTGACCCGCACATTTTTGCCGCTGTGATCAGTCGCATTGATTGCTGGTCAAGGCACATTTGCGTCATTGGCACAATGAGCGATTTGACACGATTCAGAATGACGTACATACACCGTACATATCGAAAATTCTTATCCATGCGTCTGCAGATACTCGTACGCACCCTGTACGAATTGTCTTAGCCGCCCACTCATCTAATCGATTAATGTAAACACAGCCTTCTGACTTACGTTTCTTTTTGCCTTTCTTTGCCCAGTTGAAATAATCACACCGGAATTGAATGGTGCCGCCGCACCTGCCACCGGCGCCCAGGCCAACTCGGCGTCGTCGCGGCAGCACAGCCAAATCGCCGCCACACCCAGATCACCCAAACCCTACATCCGCATCATCATTCAGCCCACAAAGGATGTGGTGCGCTTTCGCTACGAGTCCGAGGGCCGTTCGGCGGGCTCCATTCCCGGCGAAGACTTCGTGAAGGATAGCCCCATGTACCCGACCATCGAGATTGTCGGTTACAGCGGCGAGGTGTCGGTGGCGGTGTCGTGCGTCACCAAGGACGAGCCCTATCGGGCGCATCCGCACAAGCTGGTGGGCAAGGATTGCAAGGACGGCATCTGCACGAAGAAAACACGCGCCAGCCAGCCGATACGCTTCGAATTCAGCAACATGGGCATACAGTGTGCGCGCAAAAAGGACGTGGTGGACTCGTTGAACGAGCGCGAGCGCCGCAAAATCGATCCCTTCAGGGGTAAGCAGCAAATTTGGCGGCCGCACGAGCTCAGTGCGGATAGTAATGTTTTGAAATTTTGCAGCCGGATTCGATCACAAGCGGCAACCCAAGTCGATCGATCTGAATTTGCTGCGACTGTGCTTTCAGGCATTTATACGGACGCCTGCCGGCGGCTGGCACGAACTCGCGGCCGTGGTATCGGATATACTGTACGACAAGAAAGGCTACATCGGTCTGAAAATCAATCGGCTCTGCAGCTGCTCGGCCACGGTGGATGGAGGCGATGAAATCATATTGCTGTGCGAGAAGGTGGTAGCGGCCAATATCAAAGTCAGATTCAAAGCGTTGGTTAATGAGCGCGAAGTCTGGCACGCGTACGCGGACTTTGAACCCACACATGTGCACAAACAGACGGCGATTGTTTTCCGAACGCCGCGTTTTCCAAAGTCCGAATATCCCGAGAATGTAGAGGTACGTACATGGTACTTGAATCGATCGATGCTATTATTTGAAGCATGGGAACAGTGCAGTGATGTGGCAAGGAGTGAAAATCGAACCGGTCAAATACAAATGGAGAATATGTTTACGATGCTATACTCGTACATTCGAATCGTTCTGTTCAATTTGTTTTGTTCAGCAACGATCTCTGAGTATCCAAGAGTTGATTTCAATCGCTTCGCTTCACAAATTTTGCATTTTGTTCCTCTGTCTAACTTTCGATTTTCATCAAATTCATTTCATTGTTATATTTGTAATTCGCAGACTTTCATTGAGCTGGAACGTCCGAGTGATGGTGCGACTAGCAAGGCGCTGCAGTTTGAATTCCATTACGGCCCAGGTATGCTCACATTTGCGCGATTGCGCCGTAAGCTTAAGCGCAAGCAGGATCTCGACGTGTTCCAGCAGATACTCTCGCTGGATAGCGAGACCACAGCCACCAAGTACTCCTGTCCGCCAACCGACTTGGACGGCGAACTGGACGACAACCTGACCGTGTCCACCGAGAGCAGTGCCAGCAAGCCGCAAAGCTTGGACACACTGAACGAGTACGAAAGTGGTGGTACAAAACGCCAGACTGAAAGCATGACTGACGATGGCATCGACGACGTTGAGCATGTGGACGGCATGGATATTGAGTTGGAAGTGCCGCAAATCAATTATCCCGCCGCCGACGAGAGCACACAAACGTCGACGCCCATGGAAGAGATTCTAAAGCATCCGCAGTTGTCCGAGCCGCGACAGTTGTCGGCCCTTGACAAAATCACCGAATGGATGCGTTCGAGCGAATTCGATCGCACCGACAGTCTGACAGTTGAGAACGGTGACGAGCTTTCTCTGAGTCCGGTTACCGTTTGTACGAACATCACTAGCATAACCAATAACCACACGACCATATCGACCGCCACAGACGAAGACAAGACATTCACCGACTTGATGGAGCAGGCCGCCGAACTGGACGAAATGCTCACCGAATCGCAGTCGCGACGCGGCACGCTGGACAATCCCATTATTAAAGAGTTGTCGATAGTCGATGAAGCGTCCCCGGTGTTTGACGTAGCGGCCAATGTGCCCACCGCCAGTGCCAGCGTGCAACCGTCTGTAGAAGTGGACGAAAGCTTCGACGAGACGGCCACTTATACGAGCTTGCAAATAGCCTTCAAGAATCCGATCCATATGCCCCATGGCGAGGCGCAACGTTTACTGACCGAAAAACACTCGTCCGTGTTAGTCAACGAGGAGGACGGTTTGGTCATATTGAAAAATCCGCCGGCGCCCAAAATCCGAGTGAACTCCGCCCAGACACCGCCATCGCCGGCGTCCCCTCCACTGCCACTGCCACCGCGCACGCCTTCGCCAGTGCCGGAGCGAAAGCTGCCGCCGCTGCCGCCCAAACGCAAATCGTCCCAAGAGTGCGGCTCCAGCGCGGCCACGCCGCGCAGTTCCGTGGAGCTGTCGCGCAACAGCAGCATCTCCTCGCGTCCACCCTCGCAGATCATTATTATGCGCACACCCGACCAAAGTCCGACCAAGCGTCAGCCCACGCCCACTGCGTCGCCCAAAAAACCAAAGGGCTTCTTCTCGCGACTATTCTCGCGACACAAAAACAAAGCGGACCTGGCGGTCGACGAAAACGTCTGCAAGTCGACCGGCTCGAAAGCGACCAGTCCGAATGGCAGTCGCGAGCCAAGCATAGGGCACTTCTCGCTCAGCGATCCCAATCGATCTTCCTTGCGCTCGATCAAGTCGCTGCAACCCAATTCGCCGTCGGGTCTAAGTCCGCAGAGTAATGCTGGCAGCGGTAAGGGCGGCAAACCGGTTGGCCGCAGCTCGAGCAGCGTCTCGAGCAAGCGGCCGGCGCATCTAAACGCCGACGTCATTCACATACCGCTCAAGGGCGCGAGCGCCAAGAGTCTGCCGCAGCAGGAGGGCAGAGCGTTCACCTTCGGTCAGTATCTCGATCGCAAAACGCTCAGCGCCCTGCAGCTGGCTGACATACCGATCAGCGATGGCCACATGGAGCTGGTGGCCATTGCCGATCGACAGAGCATACGAAACTTGTGCGAGGGCGAGTACGGCGTGGTGCTCGATGCGGGCGTCGACCTGTCCGAGGCGGAGCACTTTGCGCTCTACACCAGCGTGTTGCCGCAGCCGAACGCCAACTATTCGGACGATAACTTGAAATATTACGAACAGTCGGACGAACCAATTCTGACGGCCGACGAAATTGCGCGACGCCTGGCCGAAGCCAACGGACTGCAATAGAAATTTTCAACTGCAACACTTTCGGCGAAGTGCATTGCTGCAATTTAAATACTCAATTTTCAGTGAATACTTTCATGGGGCGATTTAATTCATGCTGATACACACACACAAACAAACATATATATAGATTTATGTATTAAAAATTGTGTAATATCTTTTTTAGATTTCTTGAAGCGAAAGCGTCGCAAGATGAATGCGCAAACCTTAGTGCAATTAGCAAAATATGGGCAGTTGGCAAATGTAACGAATCCAATGTATCCGACTACTTGTAAGTTGAGCCACAAGCCACAACCGATTGCCATCCATGCACATTTCATATTGGTGATGGGTAAAATTACATATGTAGAAATTATATATGCACACCACTACACGCACAATCACACTCTTCCATACACACACACACACACACACATTTATACATACATACAAACACATATAGAATAGAAGAATAACTACAAACCCACTAAACTACCCAATGGGAAACTGCAGGAGTGAAGTATTCGGAAATGGATCAAGCAACTTTTAGAGCGAATACGATTGGAAGTCTGTCTGAAACGGCTGTTATCGACCTTTGTTTCAAAAACCACTTTTATATCTGAGGCCTCAGTGGTTTGCCCACAAGAAAGGCTGTAAATTCTGTTGGTAGTACGAGTAAGAAGCCTCAATGTTAGTTGTGAAAATCGTTGAACTTATTTATGAAAGCCTTGCTTTACTTAACAATACAAGTTAAGAGCCTCAAAGTTAGTTATGGAAACCATTTAATTTATGTATGAAACTTATACTTGATGTACTTAATAACACAAGTAAAAAGTGGTTAAGTTAGTTGTGGAAACCATTCAACTTATGTATGAAGGTGATACTTGCTTTATTCAACTTCCTCAGGGTTCCTGTGTTATCAAGCGCGTCTTTTTCCAATTAGACATACCAAGAGATGATTGGATATCTTCTACTTGATCTTTTCAACAGAGAAATGGTGTCTCTTTTTGTAGCTATCCATTAAAAACTGTATCAAGCACCTATCTTAAAGTTGGCGCTAAAGTTTTTAGAAGATCTCTATAGACCTCTCTACTTAAATGTACGTATTAGTGAAGTTGTAGAGAAACTTTTTGGCAAAATATATGCCAAATATATGGCATCTGGAATCTGTTGTACTATACACTGTTATTAGTACCTAACATTATGAGTGATAACATCATCAAGAGAGATAAGAGAACCTATTTTGCCGAACTTATTTTAAAACAAGCAAATATGCTTTCAATTAAATTCGTTACTGGGCGTTTTTGCTGACATCTTTCGATGGCCAGAACCAAGAGTTCTATCCTTCATCACTTGTTCAGGCTTGTTTGGGCGCAAAACATAAAGGTTTAAGTGATTCTGTGGTATTCAAGTGTGCTCTCAACCATTTTCAACTACTTACCTACCTTTTGTTTGATTGAAAGTGCTGGCAGGTCTCAATGAAAAACTTCTACTAGGAATAGTCTAAAACTTGAGGAGCTTCGCAGGAGTTGCTGGCGAGTTCGTACAACGGCAAACGGTGGCAAAAGTATATAGGAAATTCTATATCCTCCTCATTATCTTTTCTGCTTTGGATTATCCAAAATCCACATGGGACACGCCAAGCTTTTTTGCTAATGGGTCCGTGGCAGAGATCCTTTTTGAGAAATTGCATATCGTATTTGTTAGTCAATTTAACACCATTTAATTCTTGAATCCTACAATAAAAATTAAAAAACCCTTATGAAATCATGAGAACGCTGTGAATGCAATGTAAAAAATAATAAAATAATAAGTAAATAATAAAATAATAAATAAATAATAAAAACAATGTCCAAACTTTTTCAAAGCAAAGCCAAAACCAGCTGAAATGTTCATAGATCAGTTTCAGCTTTTGCCCTTACAAAGATATCTAATTACAGTAATACTCGCCTAAGTACCTTATTTATATGTTTGTGAGATACTTAAGCGAATGTAGTACTTAAGCGAGTTGAGCACTTAAGGCCGGTTAAGTACCAAATACTTAAGTTGCATGACTACTCAAGCGGGTTGAGTACCAAATGTAGAAGTGTTGACTACTTTAACGGAGTATATACTTAAGAGCCGAGGTTCTTAAGGGGCCCGAACACTGTAAACTGCGATTTTTCATATGTTTTTTATTTTATTTATTAAAAAAAAAAGGACGTTCCGATTTACATGAAACTTTACACATATGTTAATAAATGTTTAGATTATCGAACAAAATTTTTTTTTTTTTTTTGGCGGCCATGTTTGTATTCTGTAGCTGATCCAAAATGTCGTCTTTTTAAAATGACCCTTGTCGCGTTGACAGCATAACTGAAAAAGTTTTTATCCGATCGACCTGATTCAAATTGCATTCTATTCGGGAATAGTGTCGCTTCTGCTCGACGTAGCCGTTTTTCGATATATGCCAAACTTTTTTTTTTATAAATAATTTAGTGCAAAATTTTACGCGAAAAAAAAAAACTTTTTCTTCAAACAGCCGCCATTTTTTTTCTAATCAATATTTTTAAAATCCCCTACGTCAAACAGTAGCCAGTAATGTATATTTCAAGAATCTTTTTTGTTTTTTGCTCAAGGAGGCTCCGTTATGCTGATTTGCTGTCAACGCGACAAGGGTCATTTTAAAAAGACGACATTTTGGATCAGCTACAGAATACAAACATGGCCAACATGGACAAACATGGAAAAATTTTTTTTCGATAATCTAGACATTTATTAACATATGTGTAAAGTTTCATGTAAATCGGAACGTCCGTTTTTTTTTAATAAATAAAATAAAAAACATATGAAAAATTGCAGTTTACAGTGTTCGGGCCCCTTAAGCAGGTTTCACTGTACTAAGATATCCCAGTCAGCGTCAGTTTCCCATTGGATCAGTCCATATCATTTTACATGTAATACATATGTACTTTTGTACACCACCAAAATAAAACATAGAAATAATGTAAAATAGTTTTGGTGTCACACAACATTAAATGCCATTGCCCCAACTTCTCATATTCTGCTAACAATTCGAAACATTTCTAAGTAACTAAACTATATATGGAATGGTAAAGTAAGTTACATATGTCATAATCGTCTGTCGTGGTAGTGGGATGAAAATGAAAATCGTATAGTATTAAGCAAAAATTAAAGTATTATTGCCGGTCGCAAAGCACAGCCAGGCATAACAACAAGAAAAAAACGCTCAAATTGTTACAAATCAAATACGAAGCGACGGTTTCAAGGCCTCTATATGAAATTTTCGTTTTATATGAAATTGTTAAGTAAACCTCAACTGTATTAGATAAATAATGCTCTACATATCGAATGTGGCATTGTCCGATAAAAGTCAGCTTTGTATATGACAGGAATTTTTCGCAAATGAAAATAAAAACTGAAACAGAAGAAAAGGCAAGAAATCAGATGTTAAAGTTGTACGACCCGATAAAATATCTTCACGACCACCTAATAGTGTGTACAAAATGTTGTTGGATAGTGTAGGCGTTAGAAAGTGAATCGCAACTTTTGTCTACAGTCAGTTGGTGTCTCAATGTTTTCATAGCTTATCGTTTCAAATAAAAACCCCATCATTGTGGTATCTACTGCAATTCTGCATACAAACCGGGCATTTTGGTTAGATTTACTTGTACCTATACTGCAGGCCCATGTTTGGGTGCATCTTTGAATTGTGAACAAACGAAGGTCTGGCTTACACTACCAATTTCAATTGGTTGCCAGTACTTAATACTCAACTATAAATAATCAAACTAACTTAGCCTCATAGCAGTTTTTTAATTAATTTTTTTTTTGTTTTGGACAATAACACAAAACAGTCTTAATATGCCGGAATATATATTTCATGTATATAAATATGTATGTGGTTGTTACTTGAAACGAAAGTAAAGCAACAAACAGAAGATTGTATCTGGAAAAAAAATCTTGAAAACTGTATTAGAACAATTGAACTCACTGTATAGCGAAATTGAATTTAAGTACGCAACATAAGCAGACAACAAACAAAATCCAATATTTACGTGCAAATGTCGACCAAATGAACAAATGAAATGTAACTCTTTGGAATAAAGAAAGCGAAAAAGTACAAAAAAAATATAAATAAAATCGAGTTGTTGCATTTATTCTTTGAAAAGTACAACATGAGAAGTTTAGACTCAGAAAACTAAGGAACTTAATTGAAAAATTACAGTAAGATTTGTAATCAGCAGAGCAAGAATGTTTTTTTGAACGTTTTTTCTAAGATCAAAGTAGATAGGTTTTTGGAATAGTTATTTCGTATAGGGGAATTCTTTGTAATGTGCCACCCCATGGCTTTTCTGCGCATAACTCGTTAGAAAATTAACTTATCGCCAATGTTAATATACCGTTGGAAAAAGGGTTTAAAGAGCTATGATCCAAGGAAATACCTCATTTGAATTTTTCGTAAATACTAATTTTACTGCCAATTTCCCAAAGTATTAAAAATCTACACCCTAAATTTTTTTCATGTAAAGTGCCACCCGATTTAGAATTTATGAAAATTTTAGAAAATTTATGAAAGATTATTGAATTTAATTTGAATTGAATAGAAAATGACCGGAAGCAAAATGCAAATTGAATGGTAACGAATAAAACGGTATTTATATGGAAATTAATAAACAAAACTGAACTAATTCATTCCTCATGATAGGATTAGAAAAAAGTTGACTAAGAACACTTTAAATTCATTTTATTGACGGTCCCGAGCAACAAAAAGGCATTTTACGGATATAGGATCACAAAACAATGAAAAAAGGGGGGGTGGCACCTTACAAAGAAAAAAAGTGGCACTTTACATTTTTATGCCATTTTGGAAATTATTCTATAATTTTTTTCCTTTTACGATATGCTCAGATATCATTTCGGATTATGAAAAACCATTAAAAATTAAGTCCAACACTGATATTTACCTTAGTTCTTTACACGTATTTGATGTCTTTTTCACCGCAAGAAAAACATTCAGCTTTTATTTTTAAGTTTTTTTCTTAACCAAATTTGACACTCTTTTTACCCAGACTGTGTTATTGCGTCTTTTCCCTCAAAAACCACATTAAAATTGATGATGTCATATATACCTTAAATGACGGTAGAAATTTTGTTTCTTAGATTGCTGGAACGTCAAAATCGAGCAGGAGTGGCACATTACAAAGAGTGGCACCTTACAAAGAATTCCCCCAATAGATACAAAAGTCACAACTGAAAAATCTCAAATTTTCAGTAGAGGCAAAAAACTGTTGAACTTCCAGAAGCAATGCAATTTAAATTAAAATACAGTGGGCGTATTCATACATAGCTCGTTACTTTATTAGTTCGGTACTCGGTAGTTTTGTACGTGAAGTTTTTTTGTTCGATTCTTTTACAAAAACAAAATACACGTACAAAAGAATTGAACAAAAACAAAATACACGTACAAAACTACCGAATACCGAGTGGTAGTTTTGTACGAGAATTTTTTTGTTCGATTATTTTACAAAAACAAAATACACGTACAATCCAACCGAGTACTGAACTTATTAAGTATCGAGCTTGGTGTGAATACCCCTAATATTTTTCGCGTTAAAGATGTTAATAAGAAAAGCTAATGATAAGTTCCGAAGTAGTTACAAAGGTGTTCTATAAATTTATTTATGGAAAAATTCGATTTAGGAAAATTTTTAGTTGAGTCCAGAATCCAAAAGGAATCTTAGTATATTTCCTAAGCCTTTGGAAACCCAGTCCGATCCTGGTATAATAAAGTCACCCAGGTGCTTCTTCCGTTTGTGCATTAGTGCAGGGCATATGCCTAGTATGTGTATTGCAGTTTCATTGTCCTGCACACAGAACCATACAGAGTTCGTTCACCCTGATACCTAGTTTGGTTAGATGATAGTTCAGTCTACAATGCCCTGTCAATATACCTGTGATAATCCTTAGATTATTCTTTGAGAGACTCATACATTCCTCGAACCTTTTCTTGTTATAAGAACCAATAACCATCTTGGAATGTTCAAGGCCTGGTCGATTTTCCCAGTATTGATTCCGGATGGTTATCTCGTCGGATGGATAGTGCTCTTTCGCCTAGACCACAGAAGGGTTCTGCGCCGACGAATGGGGTAGACGCTTCTTTCTTGCAAGTTTGTCAGCCTGCTCATTCCCATCAATACCGGCGTGACCCGTAACCCAGAGGACCCATACCTGATTGTAACGGCCAAGTTCGTTCAGCTTCTCAAGGCATTCCGACACCAGTTTCGAGGATACCTGGTAGGATCTTAATGCCTTGATTGCCGCTTGGCTGTCTGACAGGATCGCGATCTTCCGGTTCCGGTATTTCCTCACCAGATTGAAGTGAGCGCACCTTTCAATGGCGTATATTTCCGCCTGGAAAATGGTGGTCTGCTTTCCTGTAGGTTCCGAGTATCTAATCCCCAGTCCATACACCCCGATGCCGGTACCTTCCTCCGTTAGAGAGCCATCTGTGTACCAGGAAATCATCTACTGATCTATCAGATATGTCTCTGATATATGTACCTACCGAGCTTATTTTATTACTAAATTCTGTTTTAAATCTTTTGGTGAAACAGAGCTTCCTATAGGTTAGGCGTCTGAACTTCTCATAATAATGTAACATATTTCAGAAAAACTCAATTAAAAAAATCAAAATTAAATCGAAAAACAAAGTAAGTGAAAAAAATATCTGTGGTCAATGTTGTGTTTTGCGTAGAAAGTTTTTCTTTGCTTATGTTAACTGGCTTTGATTCATATTTAAGTTACGATTGATTGCTTACTTTACTGCAAAACTATTTTATACCTAATTTATATATTTTTTATACTATCTTTGATTTTTTTTATTTTATTCTGAGGTTTTTTTTACATCATTTTGTCTTATTATTGTTGAGCAAATTGTTTTGATTTCAAGTCATTACATATTTTTAATTTGTTACTGCTTCTATCGATTTTAGTTTTGCTTTACATTGTTGTTACATTAATCGTCGCATCACTTTCATTTATCTTTTATTCGCTTAAAAACTCGCTTTTGTGTGTAGCTATGCTCAAATCTTTTCACTAATTCCTAACTATTTCCTCAACAGGCAAGCAGACTCCGCTCAGTATGTTGCCGTCATTTCTTGCAACCGACGTCAAAAACGAACCAGGTTTGTTTTATTGCACAAAACTCACATTATTTATTGTATGTGACTCGCCTCGTGTTCTCTTTCGCACAGCCTGCATGCCGGCAGCCATCAGCCCCGATTACACTACGCTGACGCCGCCCCTCCAGCAACCACTGCACCAGCAGCAGCCGTTCACCACCTATCGCAGCAACTACCCGCTGTCGCCGCCCTCCGAGCCCTTATCGCCGCTCAATCGCAACGGCACGCCCTCTCCGGGCCAGCCCGATCAGCTGTGCAGCTTGCTGAACGGCAACGCGGCCTCGCCCAACTGCCGGCTGGACACGGCCATGTACACGTACACCAACTGCGGCAGTCATGAAAACCAATTTCAGGGGGACCTCTTCGGCATCCAGCCCACCGAGTTTGTGGTCAATCACTTGAGCATAGCGCCCACCACGAGCGGCGGCAGCATCTCGCCGCTAACCAACACATTCACGCAACTGCAAACGGTCAACGTGCTGCAGAGTCCGCCCGCGTTCGGTCAGCAGCACAATCAGCTCTCCGATTCGGCGGCAATCGAACAAATTATGTTGAACCTCATGCAGAGCCATCAGATCAACGACAACACCGCCAACAACATTGTGCAATAACTACTCGAGGCAGTAAATGGTTGAATAAAGAAGCACAAAAATGCTGCCCGGGTGCGTTTGTTGTTTCGGCGAATGTGGCCAGCAATCATCTGAACATATTCTTTATATAGTGCTGTGTATATCGTAGGCCTGTGTTGTGCTCTGTGTACATGCAACATGTGCATACATACATATGTACTCGTATGTAGGCTGTATGTAGCCAAGAGGCGTACGAATATTTTTGCATCTCAGTTGTACAATTGAAAAATCTCTCGCGTTATTTTTGATTAAGTTGTTTCTACAATATGCAATATTGCACATACAATGTTTATAAATGCGCTATTTATGCATAACTGTTTATTGTATGTATATATGTATGTAAAACTAAGCTAAGTTCCATTCACTGTGCAGTTGCTTGATTTGCGTACCGCAGTTTAATTTAAGGTCTCTACATTTTCTGTGGTGTGTAATAGATTAATAATGCAAATAAGCGTAGGTACATTTATGTATGAAACATAAACATTTTTATTGAAATCAAAGTGCTTTATATGTAAACGTTACCGTATTTCTTTTTTTTAAATAAAATTAACTTAAAAGTTCAATAGCTTAATGTTTGTATGTATAAATCAGGGCCCGTACCGGTTATGGTTTTTATCAAAAAAGTCAGATTTTAACTGTTACACCGTGCGACAACAAATTTTACACACGAAAAAATCGATATACTCGCGAAACTAGAGGCCAAATGTAGTAAAACTGCGTTTTTAGTTTTTCTCTCTGACGTCAGGATTTTTTTTTTAAGACTTTGAAATTTCAAGGACATGTGTATTTCGAAATTTTTCGAAATTTCGACAAAATTCAAGGATGTGGTAGTGTACATGTTAGTCCTTAAGATATATTTTATGCAAAAAATACAATTGGAAATTTCCAAGGATATTCAAGGATAAAGTTTTAAAAGGACATTTTCAATACCTCTTCGTCCTTTTGCACCAAAACATTAAATTTTCTAAGATTCTAAGGATTTTTCTCTTTCATTTGATACCCATATTGTTATTCTACAATGCGCTCAATTTTTAAAATAATTTTTTTAAATAAACATGTCCTTGGAAATTCAAAGTCCTTAAAAAAAATCCTGACGTCAGAGAGAAAAACTAAAAATGCAGTTTTACTACATTTGGCCCTTAGTTTTTCGAGTATACCGATTTTTTCGTGTGTTTTGAAATTTTTTATTTTTGTCGCACGGTGTTATCTTTTAACTTTTATTTTTACCGACAAAAATAAAAGTTATTTTGTGCCTTTTATCATATCAGGCAAAGTAACTGTTACTTTTGACTTTTATTATATCGGTCAAAAATAACAGTTATTTTGGGACTTTTATTTTTTCGGTCAAATATATCAGGCAATTTTGGTTTTTTTAAAGGCCGTTTGACCGACTAAAAAACTATTGATACCATTTTTTTCGTCTCAGCAGACCGCACATTCTGAGCTATAAGACTTGTGCGACGAAAAAAATTTTATCAATAGTTTTTTAGTCGGTCAAACGTTAAAGGCTCAAATTGCCTGATAAATTTGACCGAAAAAATAAGTCAGAAAATAACTGTTATTTTTGACCGACAAAATAAAAGTCAAAAGCAGGGACCGTAACAGTTATAAGTTTTATTATAAAAATCAATGTTTAAGAGTTATTTTTTGACTTTTATTTAATTACTCAACAAATAAAAATTATTTTTTATTTATATTTTAAAAATCCTATAATAACAATTATTTTTGATTTTTTTCTTATTAGTCCACAAATAATAGTTTTTTTTTCGATTTTTATTTTAGTTGTCCTATGATAACAATTATTCGTGACTTCTATTTAAAAAAGTCATCAATAAAAATCATTCAGTGACTTTTATTTATAAAAGTCATCAATAAAAATCTTTTATTAAAGACTTTTATTTATAAGTCATCAATAAAAATCATTCATTGACTTTTATTTATAAAAGTCATCAATAACAATTATTCAATTGTTGCCTGAAATAATAATAAAAATAATAACAAAATAACAGTTAATTTTAACTTTTATAGTAAAAGTCTAAAATTTAAAAGGTGTTCAATATTCGTGAAGCTGAGGCCATGACGATCATAATGGTATATTTGAAAAAGTCCACCGACAATTTTTTCGTTATGCCTTTTTGATTTGAAAATTGTAAAATAACAGTTATTTTCGGTCCCTGGTATAAATGCTTTAATCGAAGTCGAGCTGATCTCTCCACATAAAATTAGATATGTTTGCTCAGGAGCTAATTTAAGTTAGGGATCCATTCAATTGCATTCAATTGAAAGTAGCTGAGGGTTGGCTGCTGCATCAGCTTCTCTACTTTTTACAGCATTTTCCAAGTGTTACAGAGTTTACAAGTACAGCTGTCGCTCTCCTATGTTGAATGAAATTCATTTTTTCTACTTTGCAACATTTATTTATAGGTTTTAATATGTATGTATTTGATGCATGTGGCATATAAACTATCGATGAGAATGCATGAACATAATGTGCAAACTGAATAGAGTCAACTACACATTGTCCGAATATCAGCACAATTTTGATGAAATCCCATTTAACAATATGCTGGAATGTGTGTATTTGTGTGTGTGTGTGTTGTGCGCGATGAGATTATGGTTCAGTTTTAAAAATACTGCATACAATAAGTGAATTGAGATTCCTTTTGCGAATACTCAGACAACAACTACAGCAGCCAGTTTTAACGGCTTAACGGCAGAGATAGGGTTGGCCCAGGTTGGCGTTCTTTTCGTTGCGCATCTCTTCGAAGAAGCGATTGATGTCCGCTTCGGTGACCACCTTCTTGCTGACGGCGAACGTCTGCAGGTACTCCTTGAGTTTGTCCTTCATGCGATTGTATTCTGTAATGGCGTCGATCTGCTGCACGCGTCCAATGGAGGCCAGCGCACGTATTCCCTGCTCGTAGCTGGAATTTTCGCCGGCGGCACGCTTCATGCCGCGCTCCTCGTACGTTTTGGCCGAGTCCTCGGCGTCGAGCAGAAAATCCACGCTCTGCAACTGATAGAGCGCCAGACAGTCTGCACACTGGCAGAGCGCCGCGCGCCAGTCGTTGCCCCAGAACGTGGCACCTGCAATTGAACAATGGGACGAATGTGAGTTCATGTGGAGCAGACAGCGTGCCGAGCATTTCAATTCATTAAAGTTCATTCGTTCGTTTCGTGCACGTGCCGGCAACTTCAACACTTCGAACATGAACATCGAATACTTCCAGGAGGGGCTCGAGTGCCTCATGTTCTGCGGCCAGAAACTCAGTCCGGAGCAGAAGGTGCTCATTGAGAATTCGCTGATTGCGCTGCAGGCGGAGAACCGCTTCGCCACGATGTACTTCTGGGGTCGCATCAATGGCATCACCAAGGACTACTACATTGCCTTCGGCTACACAATGGACTGCCTCAAAGATCGCAAGTACTTTTACACCGTCGACGGCTATCAGTGGCTGATGCTGCCGTTCGTGCACACCCCAAAGACCTTCCAAGCGACCATACTATGCCGTGAGCCGTTTCTGGGCGACCCGACGCTCATCACAACAGTGACGCTGGTAGGCCACGACTATTGCGACTATTGCAATTTGCAGTAATGCTGATTTCATGGATTCTTTGTCAGGACCCCACTTTTGAAATCGATGCAAATCAAGTGATCTCATCCAGCGTACCGGAAAAAGTGAAACTGAAGGAGGAGGAACGCCTAGCCGCCATTGTCTTCATTATCACCGAGGAGTGTTCGGTATGTCCGCGCGGCGCACTCTACAAACTGGTAGACGGCCGTGTAGTGCACAATCAAATGTTTCGCGGCCTAAACGATCTGCAGGCAGAGAACCTGTCCTACTACCAAATCTTCCGCCTGCCGCGCAATGAAGTCAAGGACAATCTGCTGAAGCGCAGCGACTACAACTACGCCATCGACTTTCTCGACTCGATCGAAGATGTGATACCGCTGCGGCTCGCCTTCTCGCTGAACATGATGCGAAACGAGCGACTGGTCATCATCAAGTCCTGCCTCTGGCAGGGCATGACTTTCTTTCACAAAATCAACTCGCGCAAGCACGGCTTTCTCTACTTTGGCGACGGCAAGAAAAACTACGATTTGCTCTTCATGTACTAGCGGCATGCGCGTGCTTCAAGGTTTTTGTTGCTTTTTTTGGAAATTGTATTTTATAAAATTAAAATCATATTTGCTAAAAAGAACTGAGATGTTTTGGAGGAGATGATTTCTCTAATGCAGATTAATTGTTTGGCTGAAACATTTGATGTTACTTGAGAGTCTTCTACGTCTAATTTAATAGGATTTATGGAGACGTTGCTACCAGCAAAAATAGGATATTGTATCACACTGCTGCAGCGCATGAAATTTTCGGAAACAACCCAACTAAAACCTAATTTTGCAATCCATGAACTACCTGCTTGGTTTTTAACGCATTGGATCCCTTAAGCAAGTTTACACCTTTGCCCAGCACACTCACCTTTTTCATAGTCGCCTGTCCCCTTAGGCCTCCGACACTTATCGCCTTTCTCCGGCTGCAGCACATCCTTTTCAGCGGTGGAATCGCTTGCTTGCGACACTTCCGTCGTTTTTTCTAGCTTTTGTCGCTTGCACTCGGGTTGGTCATTCACTGCATCCGCCTGCTGTGTAGCCTCACTTCCGCTTGCTGCCTCGCTCATATTCATTATGTCCGAAATACTCTTGTCCAGATCGGAGCGCAATTTGTTGTCGTTATCTTCGCACACCGACGTATCACCGGTAACCGTAATGTTGGCCTGCGAATCATCGGGCTCCTCGAGCGCCTTCAGCGCTAGTCCTGTATAGTCCTGCAGGAATGCGTGTCGTTGCATGCATGCACCACAAATTATTTCCACACACGCATCGGCATCGACCAGCTTGGCCGCTGCTGTTGGCACTTCTAGATGCTGCAAGTGGAACCAGTCCTCGCACACGGCGCACTGTAGCATCACTTCTTCAGTGGTGCGCTCCGGATCGGGATACGGTCGATGGCAGGTGCAGTATAGCCCCTGAAAGTTCTGGTTGTAGGCGTTCTCCGAGTTGACTGGCTGTGGCGCCTCCAGTGCAGTGTTCAACAAGCAGCGATTGCCGTTCGCAAAACGTTCCGTGGGACAGTCGCAGCGAAAATTACGCTTAGTGTACAACTCAACTAGTTCGTGATTTTCGTGACACCGATAGGAACAGGCCAGGCAGATGCCAGCACATTTTGACAAATCGCTGCGCGACTCCGGGCAGCAAGTGAGACAGGAATACAGCGCCTGACGTTTGATGGCGCCCTGCGTATATGTGCAGCATTTCTCGTCCGAGGCGCCCAGCACTGCGGCGTACTCATCTTCCAACTCTTTCTCCTGTTCCAGCACATCAACCATTGTCACACTGGACTCCTCCAACTGGCTGGCTGCACCGGCATTGTTGCATTGCTCGGACGAGTCCATTATCGCGTTCAAGTTTTTAGAAACTTCTTGTGCTTAAGAAAATTTTGCCACCTTTCGGAATTTTGTTGTACTTTTGCGTCGATATGCGCAAGTAAATACAAAGCGAAAAACGAGAATGAAACGAAATCAAATTGGCGCGCGCAGCAAAATGTAGACGTCAAGTGCTGCCACACTGATAGAAATTATAGATAGATTTAAGTGTAAAGTGTTGCGGTGAACCAAAGTCAATTAGACGTTTGGTTGATTTGCATTGGACTGTTGGCAGCGCAATTTTTCATGATGATATTATCCAACGTCAGTTATTGGTAGTGTATCGCATAAGCATGTTGCACAAGCTTAATTATATATAGCAGATAACCCGCTACCGAGCGTATTTGTGTAATAAAATCTACTAAATCAAGCAAAAATCTCATGAAGTTTGAATCTACCCACAGCTTGTCTAGTGCGCATAACAATTAGATACGGCAACATCACTTGGTCAGCCCTTTCGGAACGCACCCCATTTACCTTAACAATCGATTTACGATAACACGAACCATCGCACAGAACAAAACGTCAAAGCCCTCAGTTTTGTGTTTGCGAAATATCGCCGTAGAACATTTTTCTATTTTTGTCCAATTCCAAGTGCTCTTGAAACAAAATGAACGCGCCGCCAACGTTTGAATCGTTTTTGCTGTATGAGGGCGAAAAGAAGTAAGTGCTAAGCAGCGTTACTAAAGACAGTTGACCCTTAACTAATTCGATTGCCACTCGCATCGTTGCAGAATCATCAAGGAGCTGGACACCAAGGTAACCAATGCAGCCATCTTCACTGTCAACAAGGAGGATCACACCTTGGGCAACATGATACGCAAGTAAGT
The DNA here is from genome assembly GCA_964056695.1 of Melieria picta. Lineage (NCBI taxonomy): Eukaryota > Metazoa > Arthropoda > Insecta > Diptera > Ulidiidae > Melieria > Melieria picta. Next base: position 113,397,875 of record OZ057399.1, on the reverse strand, counting down.
GCACTGCCATAACATCACATCGCCAGCTTCCCACACATTAAATCACACTTGCAGCCAATTGCTGAAGGACCCCAATGTGCTGTTTGCCGGCTACAAGGTGCCACATCCGCTGGAGCACAAATTCGTCATACGCATACAGACCACCTCCGATTACTCGCCACACGAGGCCTTCATGAATGCCATTACGGATCTGTTGGCCGAGCTGTCGCTGTTCGAGGAGCGCTTCAAAGATGCCATCAAGGAAAAGAAGGAGGGCGGCGACTAACTCTACATTTACTTCTACTTTATACTTTGTAAGAGGGGGCAAGCAACTGATGTAATTCTAGGTTTTTATGGCGTGAAGTGTGTTTTGTAAATGTGAATACATTCGATTTGTAAAGCACTGAAATTGAAAGTTGTTACTTTTACGCTGCCGAATCGGGCACAATACAGACGAACGTCGGCAATATTGAAGGCAACTTTCAACAACCTTCGCAATAAGTTTGCGCGTGTGCTAATATCGGCGCCCAGTTTAGAGATTTTAGGATTTTATAATTCCACTCTACAAGTAGAAGTACCATGTCAACTGCTCGACCCAAACCCTGCTCCACAGAGCTGACGCCGGAAATGCGCTACGAACTGATCGAAGTATGTTGTATATATGTATTATGCTGAAAAGTCCAAATACGGCAAATACAAACACAACTGTCTGCATTTCCGACAGCTCTTTTCGCGCCAAGATGTTAAGGATTTCATTCTCAAAGTACTCATAACGAACGTAAGAAGCGTAATTGAAATGACGCGCCGCGTACTGCGCACCAATCCCCTGTACAATGAAGCACTGCTGAAGTACGACATCTTTGTGTGGGACATAGTGCGCTTTCTGCACCGCATGAATCCCGTGGAGCATGTGAACGTGTTGCATCTGGAAGAGACCGAGACCATTGTGCTGACAAAAATTATGACGGACCTGTACTGCTTGGACTACTACCTGGGCATGATCGAGCAGCGGCAGCTGGAGGCTGTGCACCATCAACTAAGGTGCGTTGCTGGCTTGCGTGTCGAGCTACTGTACTGTTTGCCTTCTCGTTGCACAGAGGATGCCAACACCTTCTGACCATACACGAGGACTTAAAGGTGAAATATCGCCAAAATCTGGCCCTTCAACACGATTACATGGAGGAAGATGAGTTCTTCAGTGTGGAAAAGGCGGCTGCAAATACCACTAAAGCTTTTGAATTCGATCAGGCCTTCAGGCGTTGCATAGATCAGAACGGCAAGCTGCGACCGAGTCACACGGTCCCACGGTCAGCATTTGACTGACCCTCTCGTCTATTTGCAGTGAGATTGCCTATACGCAGTCGCTATGTCCACAACTATCAAGAGACGCACATGGAAGCAGTAGAACATTTAGCCAGTTATCGAGAGCAGAAAGTGCGAGAGCAAATTTATTTCTACCGTAGAGAAATGTTCAATATCAACCAAGCGACCCTTTCCGCCGTGCAGTACCACAAATTGCAGATACAGGTGCACAATCCACTAATGCCAACATACCCACTGGCAAACAGTCGGAAGAAAATCCGACGTGCTGATGGGTTAAAATACCTTCTGTGGTGAAAATATTTTGTTGTGGTCTCCATTAGGATTGCATGAACAAAATCGAATTCTGGTCCTGGAAGTACGAACACGAGTATGAGAAAGTGAACAGCAAAACGATGTACTACCAGGCGGCTACGAAGGCGATCAAACGCCAGCGGCAGCGGTGCGCGGAGCGTATAGCGGCTTTACTTCAGTGCTTGGCGGAAATGATGCTAATTGAGAAGAAAAAAAAGAAACGACAGAGGCGCAAGTATTTGGAGGTATGGAGCGACTGTTGGCGCCAGTTGTCCAGTACAATGATCAATATGTATTGTTTTTTTTTTTTTAATAACTTGCAGGAAATGAAGAAAAACGAAGAAAACGAGTTGGCTATGAAAGCAAGGAAAAGAACACCAAAGGCGACCAAAAAGAAGAAATAGTTACAATCTACTTAAAATGCATATTTTATAAATATTTTGCTATACATGGCATTATGTATAGAATCTGCATCAGATGGAAATGTATCGGATGCATGCAAATTCGCAAAATGTGGAGTATCTCTTGAATAGGTATTTTCGTATTGGTATTGTAGAAGTGTGGATGCTAGGAGAACGAATAAGTTAGGTTCGAGTAAAAATTCAAAGGCGCCTCTGGGCGTAGCGACAGTGGCCCATTGACAGCGAAATGGTTAAAGCAGCAGTCACGTACAGTCCTGAGATTTGCTTTCCCTTGTGGTGGCTAAGTGACACTTAGCTGTATCGAAAGTTGCTCAGACGGCTTAGGTTGAGATAGGCAGGCAAAGTTGAAGAAGGAACTTATGAGCTGTGATTTTTTTATGAAATAGCTAACAAAGATGCCTTAACCCTTTCGCTATTTTGTTGGCATATGGCAACATGCTACTTTGTGGACATCTGCATCCTCTATGGTTGCAAGAATACATTTTTTTGTTGGTCTTTAGAATAGTTTGAAGTTAGGAAAAATACGAAATCAATAAACTGAATATTTAAGTTTAAAGAAAAGAAGTATACACTTTTTTAATGGTATATCTTGACATAGTAAAGGAAGAAGAAGCAGAAAAAATTAGAGAACTTTCTAATTTTACGTTTTCTTTCAATTTAGATACTTTTTTTTTAATTTTGGCTGAAGTAAATAAAGAAATATTCAAAACTTCGTTATGCGTAAAAAGTTTTATGTTTAAGTAATAATTACAGCCACAACGATGTGGTTGCTCTCATATAAAAACTCTCTAAAATACAGGATCCGAGTATAAAAATTAAAAAATTTCTTATGGAATGTTGCTAATATAACCACATAGAAGCCTAAGACGTAAAATTTAAAATTTTAACTTTCCCCAGTAAAAACCTGAAGCGAAAGGGTTAAGGAAGGTCAGACCACTAAGTCAGAAATAGTTTCCACTATTAAAACAACTCGAGTAGATATTCTCAGGAAGGATTTCTTCCCATATCTGGTATTTGAATATTACATGAAAAAACAGCTAAATGCTAAGTAAGTTCAACTGATTACAGCTATGAGGTGAACCAGAAACATTTTAGAATTTTTACGCATCCAGCATACGAAAATGTCAAGAGTTAGGATCCTGGTATTTTCGAGTGAAAGTATCTATAAATATTGCAGTTTCTTGCTATATTAGTCAATTGCATCTTGGATCTACTAGTCAACATGTCCAGCCTGCAAGAGTGCTGACGCAAATTAATACTGGCCATTTACTTGACTGATAAGACGAAGTCTAGACTAAGCATTGCACAGGAAAGCAAAGCGAGCGTAGCGACGGTTTATAATGTTATAAACAACTACAACACGGGAAACTCCATCTAGAGAGCCGAAGAATCAGGCAGAAAAACGGGTCCAAGTAACCCAGAAGTGCTGAAAAGGGTTGTTAGCACATATCGGAATATCCCCACGAGGTCGACTCGATATGTTGCAGCTGCAGCAGGCACATCGCAACCAACTGTGATGCGATGTAAGCGAAGTCAAGGATTAAGGACCTACAAACAGCAGAAAGTGCCTGACAGGTCGGAAGCAAAAAAAAATAGCGAAGACGCGGGCTCGAAAACTGTATGACGATTACGTAACCAAGTTCGATTGCGTGGTTCTCGATGATGAGACCTACCGTAAGGCGGACTTCAAGCAGTTGCCTGGGAATGCCTATTTCACTACAAAGAATAAGAATGGAACACATAGAAAATACTCTGAAGTGAAATACACCAAATTCCCAAAACGCTTCATGATTTGGTAAGCTATTTTCACCTGCGGTCTACGGAACAAGGCGTTCATTACGACAGGAACAATTAACTCTAGAATTAATATAGAAGAATGCCTGCAAAAACGCCTTCTACCATTTATTGAACAGCACAAAGGAACAGTTTTGTTTTGGGCAGACCTAGCGACAAGCCACTACTCCAGGTCAGCTATGGAATGGTATGAAGAAAATTGTGTCACGGTGGTCCCAAAAGAAGCAAATCCTCCCAACCGCCCGGAACTTCGGCCTATTGAAAGATATTGGGTTATAATGAAACAAACCCTAAGAAAAAAAAAAGTTGGCAAAAATGATGTACAGTTCCGAAATCGATGTAAGCAAGCCTGTGCAGTAGTCGCCGAACGTACTGTCCCAGTCTCTAACTAAGAACTTAAAGAAAAATATAAAAAAATTTTGAAACCGCTAATTATATTTCATTAAATTTTTTTGTGAATTAGAGTTTAAGAAATGTATAAGAAACTGCAGTTTATTTTAGTAAAATCAGATGATTACTTTTTTTTTTAATGTGTCCTTAAAAATTCTAAAATTTTTCTGCTTCACCTCATATTTAACGCTGCCCGAAATTTTCTTTGACAAACTTAAAGTTCTACATCTTGCATTTAGTTTTACATTTACATTACTGTTCCAGTTTTTACCTTAAATTCCCAAAAAATATTCATAAAAAAAAATGAAGAAAACATTAAACATTTGCATTATGGTAAATTTTATTAATTATTATCTAAACTATTCAATTTGTTCACTAACTACACACATAAATAAAAGCGAAAATTACTAGCTGCCAAAAAAACTGAGTACACAATTCATTTCAAGAAAAGTTCATTCCGAATGGAGCCAATTGCAAAAGAATACAATAAAATTTTTATTCAACTAGTAATAAACATTGTAAATGTGTTTTAAAAGATTTTATAAAACAACCACTGCGATTCACCGCACAATTTTCATAACAGAAATCATTCCCAAACTCGACTGGAGTTGAAGATGTTCATAAAAATTTCATTACATTACAAAATTCATACAAAAATCGAACATTAGCTGCACATAACAAATATTGAAACTAGTTAATTCAGTAAAATGTAAAGCAAAATATACGTTAGTAGCAAAGCACATTTAACATGTTAATCGTAGATGTGATCATGTTAACATGTTAATTGTGCCTTGGTTAGTAGTATTTGCAAACAGCAACAAATTTCATAGATAATCACAATTGTAGAATGTAAACGATTAGGTGAAAGCATTATTTCGGCGAGAGGCAGCCAGCGCATCAACTTTTAATATCATCTTCCGCATTAGTAGTATTCATCGTCCATGCATTCGCCGGCCTCGTGTCCAAACACTGCAGAAAATAACAGTAAAACTATAGCAATTGAAATCATACTGATTTGGGTTTAGTGTACCTTCACAGGATTCACAGTATTTGCGAGGCTCTGGCAACTTGCGTTCCTTCTTGTCGGCCGGATCGTTGTTGTTGCGTTCGGAGCTGGGCGTGGGCGAGTAGTCGCGATCGTCGGACGCCTGCAGCGGACAGTCCTCGGTCTCGTGCTTGTCGAATTCGTCGCAAATGTCGCAGAAGACACGCGGCGCCGGTTTGCGTTTAGCGAGAAGTTCAAAAGGATTCGTTCTGCGCCAGCGACACGAATTGAAAAAGAGTTGTGTAATGAAATTAATTTGTGATTTGTACGCAAATTGAATTCTCTCTTACTGCATATAGTCTGTGGGCAGTGCTTCCATTGCCTCAATTTTGGCCTTTAGAGTGTCGTTTTTCTTCTGCATGTCCGCAATGATTGAGTTCAGGAAGTTTATTTGTGCAATGCTATTCTCGCTGCCATCGTCCTGTCACAACGGAAAAACGCATTTAAATTTCTTGCTTCAACTAATATATAACATTTTCGAGTACCTACCAAATTTGCAGCCGGTTCCCCGCCAGCGGCACCATTGGACTGCTTCAGTTTGCCTATGGACTGCAGATCGTTCACGCGTCCCTGCAGTGCCACTATTTCGCGCGTCTTTTCCAAATCCATCACCTCCAGCCTGCGCTGCAGGCTAACACACTCAACTTTGAGCGCCTTCAGCGCCTCCACGGCGTTGCGCTTCTCCTCCTCCAGCTGCTGTATGCGCGCCAGCATTTGCTCGGCCTTCGAGCACTGCTCTTTCGCCGAATCGTCCAACTCGTCAATGACTTTTTTGTATTCGGACAATTGCGCCTCGACCTCCACGTGCTGCTGTACTGTTGCCATCTTCTCGTCCACGGCCTGCTTTAGTTCGGCATTGGCCGTAGTCAGCTCGTCGAGTTTTGTTGTTTGCTCCAGCACCGTCAGCTGCACTCCTGCCAAGGCATTTTGCGATGCTTCCAGCTTTGCGCTGATGCCCTCCAGTGCTTGCTGCCGCTCCGCCAATACGCTGTCCCGCTGCAGCAACTGCTCCTGAGCATCGGCCAGCTGCTGCTTCATCTCGGACAGTCGCTCCAGCAACTTGGCCATGTTCTGATCCGCCTCCATTTCGAACAGCTCAAAGATGTTTGTCGTTTCGCACTTTTCCTGCTCCAGCACCTGCAGCGCCTCGGACAGCTCGGCATTAGTGGCCGAAATGTTGGCATTGACCGACTGCATGGCGTCCAGCATGCCGCGCAGCTCGTCCAGCTTCGCCTTGTCGGTCTCGGCGAGTTTGGACTTGTGCTCCAATTCGCTTTGCGCCAGCTCCAAGGCGTTTTGTAACGCACGCGTTTGGTCCTGCAATTTGCTCGCTTCGGCGCGTTCGTTAGCTTGTGAGATTTTCAATTGTTCGAACTCGGCTTTGCTGCCCAGCAGCTGCTCATCGCGCACTTTCAGCTGAGCATTGAGTTCGTCAATGCTTCGGCGCAGCTCGACCTGCTGCTGCGCCGCACTGCTCAGCGTGTTCGAGCCTTCGTTCTGCACCTGTTGCAGTGCCTGATGCAAACGCTCCACTTCTTGGCCAAGTGCAACCACCTGCTTGCCCAAGTCGTCCTCCTTGGCTTTGAAGTCCAGCTGCGATTTGAGCAGCTCATCCTGCAGCAGCTTTATCTGGTTTTGCAAACTAGAAATGGCCTCGTCCAGCACGATTTTCGTTTGTTCTGCTGTTTTAAGCTGCGCCTCAAAGGCACTTACCAGCTGCTTGCGTTCAGCAGCAGTCGTCTCCGCCGCATTCTGCAGTTTCTGTGCCTCACTTTTTTGCAGCTCAACTTTAACGCTTTCGAATTCCGCCGCTTGTGCACATTGTGCCTCTGCAGCCAATTTCAGCTCGTTGCGCAGTTGTTCCGCAGCATTTTGACTCGCCTGCAGTTGCTGGTTGAGCTGCTGCAGCTGGCTGTCCAACTGCAGACGCTCGGCACTGCTTTTATCTGTGAATTCCTGCAACGTGCGCTGCTTGCTGTTCAGTTCTTCGGTCAGTTTCAAAACTTCCACATTTGTGTCTGAGGATGTGGTGCGCGCCGACGCCAAGTCTTGCTGCAATTTAGCGATTTCAACCTCTGCGCTGGCGCACTTCGAGTTCAGCGTTTCCAGCTTGCGCGTCAGATCGCCCAGCTCCAGCGTCTGTTTGCCATTCTTCTCCTGCTCCTGCTTGAGCTGCTCGAAGCGCTGGAAGCTCTCCTCCGTGCTGCCTTTCAGCTCCTGTGTCAGCGTTTCCACCTGATTGCATAGCGCGTCGATGCGCTGCTGACCCGCCTGCAGCTGACCCTCCAGCAATGCGCGCTCGCTGTTGGTCCTATCTATGAGCTCCTCGTAGGCTTTCTGCTTGGTTGCCACGTCCTGCGACAGCTTGAGCAGTTCGGCGTTCGAGTCGGTCGACGTGGTGCGCAGCGCCGTCAAGTCGCGCTGCAACGATTCGCTTTGTGCTGCCAGCGCATCGTATTTGGTTTGCAGATTTTCCTGCTGCCGTTGTGCATCGCTCAGCGACAACTCCAGCTTGACGGTCTTCTCCTCCAGTGCGGTGATCTGCTCCTGCTTCTTTGTCAACTCGTCTTTTGCCTTTTGCGCACAGTCTTTTAACGCTTCGAAATCGGACGCCGAGTTGGCCAATTTCTGATTGAGTTCCTCGAGTTGGCCTTCAAGTTCGTGCCGCTCGTCGTTGCCGCTGCTCTGCAGTTCGGCGTAGGCCTTTTGTTTGGCCGCCAACTCCTCGTTCAGTTTGCGTATTTCCGCCTGCAACTCACTGCCGGAACTGCGCGCCGCCAACAGATCCCGTTGCGTTGCTTCGCTCTGCGTTTCCAGACTTTCGCATTTCTTGCTCACTGCCTCGAGCTTGCGCGTTTGATCACCCAATTCGAGTTGCAGTTGCGCTGCACTTGACTCGCGCTGCCTCAGCAGCTCCTCCAGCCCGGCACACTTGCTCACGGCCTGCTGGAGCTCCTGGCGCAGCTTATCGAGCGAACTATTGGCGTTCTCCAGCGCTGCTGCAGTAAAGTTCAAGTTCGAGGCCTGCTCGGTCAGCAAGCGCTGCTGCTCGGCCTGCGTCTGCATCCGTTGTTGCAGTTCCGCCTCTTTTTGTTTCAACGTGTCTTTCAGTGCTTTCACTTCCGCTTCCAATTGACTCAACTGTGCCGACATCTGCTGCACCGTTGCCGACGATTCTCCCTCCAGCGTTTTGGTTCTGCTCTGCAGTTTCTCAATCTCAGCGTGTAAGCGCTCGATCTCCTTCGTCTTCTCGCCCATAGCCTGCGCCGAGTTCTGCGTCAAGCTTGCCAACTCTGCTTCGCGCTTGCTGACCAACTCTTTGACCTGCTGCAGTTCTGCCAATGCTGACGCCTGCGCGCTGTCTCTCTCCTTCAGCTGGCTGTGCAGCGCTTCTTCGTTGGCTTTAATACTGTCTTTAGCCTCTTGCGTGTTTTTCAGTTCCGCTCGCAGTTGCTCATTTTCTATGCTGACCTCGCTGATGCGCTTCTTCAGCTCCTCCATCACAACCTCCAGCTTGACCAATGCAGCCTGTTTCTCTTCATCAGCACTTGTGGTCTCCTTCAGCTTTAGCTCAATGTTTCGCTGTATGTCAGCCAGCTTCTTCAGCTCCTCCATGGCCGTTTTCTGGCTGCTCTCCAACATTGCTTTGGCACTTTGCAGTCGCGCAATTTCTTGCTTCAACTGCACAATCTCTGCTGTCTTTTGCTCCAGCGTTGTTTTGCCCTCGACGGTGCCCTGCTGTTGCACCTTCAGCAGCTCGTCGAGCGTTGCATTTTCCGCCCTTTGCATGCTCAGCTCAGCCTTCAGTTTGGCCAGTTGTTCGTTGAGCTCCTGCACTTGGCCGTCGCGCGACTTACACTCCATGCGCAGTATTTGGCATTCGTCTTCCATATTCGCACGTTCGCTCTCGAGCGTGCCCTGCGAACTCTGCTGCGCTGCCAGCTCCTCGGTGAGACGTTTCACTTCCGCCTCTTGCGCCTGCAATTTCAGCTGGAAATCGGCATTTGACTGTTGGCGTTCCTTGTCGTTTTCCTCCTTGATCAGCAACAGTTCGCGGCGTAAATTGTCGATGCCGCTCTGCGACAGCGAAAACTTTTCCAGACTCTCGTCCTTGTCCAGCAACTCCTTCTGCAACGTCTCATTCTCGATCTGCAGGTACTGAATGTTTTCCTGCAACCGCTTTTCCTCATCCTGTGCGGCACGAAGGCGCGTCTCATACTCCTTCGTCTGATACTGCAAACGTATGCCGAGTTCAGCTACTTTGGCATTGGCCGCATCTGTGGCGGCCGCCAAAGCCGCTGAGTTGTCTGAAAGCGACAATGACTGCACTGACGACTGGCTGACTGTCCCTGCAAAAGAACGAGTAAACATTTGCTGAGTGTCAACAGTTGGGGAAATCGTTGAATCTTTACCTGAAGTTAGTTCACTGAGCTTATGTTCCAGGTCCTGTATTTTCTCCTTGTAGACGTGCGATTGAGCCTAAAGTTTTAGAGAACGAAAGCATTCAGTCATTGGGCTGAGCGGAGCTACAATTCACAGACATTGGCGCAGGGCATGTATTAACCTCACTTTTTTACTTATTATATATCTGATTGCTAAGGCTTAAGAATAGAAAATAATGAGAAGTAACTAGTACATTAAGCAGTTATTTAAGCTCACAATAATGCAATAATTCAAGGGATCAAGCATTGTTCAATAATTTCTGGGACAAGTCCTCTTTGGAGGCGAATAAAGAAGGAAATCAAAACTGCAAGTGTTGGCTTTTTCAGTCGTTGACTCTCAACGTATCTGTTTTGCTTCTGAATAAGAAACTCAACCCAACAAAAAAATGAATCAGGATCGTGGTGTACAGTAAGTTGATATATGTATCTGTACATAGACGAAATCTTTCATCGTTGAAACACTCTCACCTAACTCACCGAATCTATCTCAGTTATCAAAACAATCCTCACTAACCTCAAAAATTTATTCACACAAAAGTTGTATGAGCAAGCGAAACTATTTTACAAATTTTAAAATAGATTCCGATCTGTAGTATTCACCATGTCCAATGATATTACGAGTCAAAGTCACGCTGTGACGCTTATCAAATTGGGTTAAATGATTAAATTTGGTTTGGAAAGATAACAACTTGACATTTAATAATAACAACAAATGAGATAAAGGCGAGACGGGCAATTTCCCAAATTTATGGTAGGTAGGTAGGTAGGTTATAGTGGCTCTCTGTTTGGGACACACATATGAATATATTTTTGGTACTCATGTTAGTTTTGTATTTTGCATAAATTTTATGGTTTTATGGAATGCAAAATGTTTCTCTTTTGTTTAGATAAAGTTTGCGTTTTTGAGGGATGAATGATCACAGTCACAGTTAAAAACATTGCTACCAAAAGACGATGGGCCTGACCAGAAAACACTCGAAAAGCCTATTAAACCAAAATTTACAGTGTTGGTTTTTAATTATTACCAAAGCCTCTAAATGCACTAACAATACAGTAACTAAGATTGTGAACATTAAATTACTATTCCGAACATTTCAGTAAATATGGGCGACTGGACTAAGAAATTGACTCTTATTTGAATCGCATTCCAAGGTCTGGTAGATATATGGAAAATTTTTAAATACATTTTCGAGTCAAAGCAATTAAAAAAAATATATATTAAGTACATTATACCGTGCAACAAAAAACCACATGTGTCGAGACCCATTCAACTGTTGATATAGGCGTGAGACTAGAGGTCATTGATAGTAACTTGGCATACTTAATTTTTCACTTTTTGATTCGACGTCCTTTTAAAAGGACTTTAAAATTTTAAGGTCATATTCATTTCAAAGATTTTTTAAAATATTTGTGCAATGATGAAGATATGAGTATCACATAAAAGAGGAAAATTGTCCTCTTTTGGCTAAATTTCCTATTTTAGACTTTCAGGACCAAAATTTGTCTGTAAGGTATGGAAAAAATACACATTTTTGGAAAATGCGTTCCAGGAAAGTTCGTAGTCGAAAGATTACCAACACATTTTACATTAACATTTCCTTTTACTTGTTATCAATGGGCATAGTAAACAGTTTAGGTTGTAGAGTGGAAGGGCCTGGATCCAACCCATAATCATTACGTTACTTGTTAACAATTAAGTAGCATGAAGAGAATGCTGGAATGTGTCGTATGCATATTTGGAAGCATTCCTTTCGAAATTTTTTAACCCAATACCATTTGAAATCATATTTGCCACCCAAAATGCTTGTAACAAACAGATATTTGGGTGGTTATGAGTCTTTCTGATTAGTCGTAGTTTATACTTCTTTTATACAAAAATGTTTACCTCATAAGTGTATAATAAATTTGGATAGTGTCTATTCTATCTATTTTATTTATAGTACAATATGAATTTACTTTTCTTCGGCACATACATAGGTTCCAAACCTGTTAGGGATAAAAATCGAAGGTAGTCCAAAGTTGCCGTACCTCACTTTAAGGCATTGAGCACCACTGGGTTACTATCTGCTGGGTTCTGGGCTTTTCGGGAACGGTAGGAAACGAAGCAGGGGCAGGAAAGATGGCAAGAAAGCCATTAGCGAAGTGGAAAACTTTGTGCTTCCTGTGATATATGACCTGTCTAAGTATATTTGCTTGACCCAAGAAGATACTGAGTTCCCATGGCGTAGCGGGACCATTGGCGCACCTACCGGATACCATGGCCCTCCCTTTCAGTGAGGAAAACGCGATTTCGGCCTCCGAATGGACGTGCGGTCTGTGTTGCACACATTCTTCCCTTCAAAGTAATTCAAGTACAATACTATTCCAATAATAAGTATTTAAAAAAAACATTGGATGCTTTGAATGCAAACACTGCAGAAGGGATAATGCGCAATGAACGGTTTTTAGTTCATTGAAGGCTTCTTTGGTGATCCCTGTAATAAAGTGCTGTCCATTTAAAGTCGGCCATATCTGAACGTCTGAATTATTGCCTATTCTGACAGTCGTTAAAACGGTATAAAAATTTGGAGATTGTTCTCGGTTTGTACTGTTTGAAAGGCTTAGACATCTCAGCGAACTACTCCTTATAGCCACCCTGAGAGATTAATGAAGCCAAGGAGCGAACGCCGGTAGCATTTCGCTATGCCTTCGAAGTCGGTTGAGAATGGTTTCCCACGTTTTCCACTTTCTTCTTGATAGAGCCAAGCAGGCACAGAGGAAGTGGAAGATGGTATCTTTTTCGCACCGGGTTTCTTATCTCACACCTATCATGCGTACTTTTTTTTTATTGAGATCTAACAAAATCACCTTTTAAACAACATTAAATGATTTTTCCCGAGACTCTTCGCACCAGATACTGCCTGAACTTTTGAATGTAAAAGATGTATTCCAATAAAAGCTATTCTGCAATATAGGAAATATTAACCAATTCCAAAATATATAAACTATTAATCCATAGAAGAAGACAAATTGTCGCCTCGACGGAATATTTTGAGCATAATCTGGTACCTTGCATAGGTGGTTTTCAGTATATCTATTAAGTATGAGTTAGTTTAGTAGTAGACAAATAGCCTCGACGGACTCTTGAGAACACTTTGGTACCTTGAATTGGTGGATCTGTATCATTTTAAAGTTAGTTAAAAAGTCTATCTCTCAGTCTATACTGAAGAATTTTAAGACGGCTGTTTGTAAACAAACAATTCAACTTTGCTATGAGTACAGCTTGTGGGTTGAAGCTCGAAGAAGCAGAGACTGTGGCGTACATTGTATATGTAGATAAAACCTGCATAGGGAAATGATTGGGAACATTCGCAGGTGGGAAATGTATCTAAAGATGTCACGGTCCATACACACTGCAGTTTATGCATTGTATTGCAGTAAAAAATCGGAGTGCTGGAGGCTATACACTGGGCAGACATACTGGAACAAGCCATGGCGGAAGAGCGTAAGTTTTGTACTCTTGGCGTAATATGTATACATATATGCATATGTATCTCCATATATATTAAGCTGCCTTCTCTCCTTATGCAGGAGGGACTCTACGCAGTTAGTCATCTAATGACGGTCCATTTTCTATGAGCAAATCACATTGAAAAGGAAGTCTGTGTCCTGCCTGTGGAGAGAATTGTGAGACGATGATGATGATGCCCAATTTGGCTGACGTTTAGCACTGTTCTACTAGGATTTTTTGGGAGGTCGGGTAGATTACAAGAGCAGTAACAGGGAACATCAAGTGGTACAATGGATGTATCCAATGTCTGAGTGCTACGTTTACTAGGCTGTTTTAAGAAAGGAAAAAAGCCGCCGGAAGATTTAAAACACGATGCTTAGACACCCCTGAGATAAGGAAGAGATATGAGAGACAAAGCGTGATTTTGGTAGGAAGTTAATAACTACTTCACATCTCTATGTAGATAAATTCTGGATAGAAAACATTCGCAGTAAACAAAAAAGCATCTGAAGAAGTGGTCTACTTTAACTAATTACTCACAACTACATTGATCTAAGCCTATAAAGGGATAGGAAACATTTGCTCTGAACAGAAAAGCATCCGAAAAGTGGTCTGCTTTTATCAACTACTCACTACTACTACTATATGTAAATGTAACATAAACCGACAGAGGGATAGGAAACATTTGCAGTGAACAAAAATGCATCCGAAAAGAGGTCTGCTTTTACTATAATAATTACTCACTACTACATAAATGTAAGTCTACAGAGCCCGACTAAAGTTCTTTTAACGAGTATCACATTAACTCAAAACACTGTTTTCTCTTTTTTCGTAATTTTCTTACTAAACAAACTCAATTTCGAAATCATAATTTAACACTTCATGCCCCTAAAATTGACTCAATGTCTGTAAATTGTTGCTTGATTTTTGAAATTTCAATTTCTCAATTCCTCGATTTCTTACATTAAATTCATCTCCACAGAATGTGGCTTCATCTATGGAGAATTGTAAATCTTCCGATTTCTTACGTTCCTCCTCGAGTGCTCGTTCCAGCTGCACGACGCGCGATTTCAGCTGCAATTTGCACAAAATGCAAAATCATGATCAGTAAAGTTGTGAAGGTAACACTAAGTAAAACAACAAAAAATGCGTATTTCTTCAATATTTATTCATTATTCGCTGTACGATTAATAAGTATGAGTGTATAATGTAAAATAGTGTTCTCAACTTTAGCGCTTTTGCTGCACGCAAATAAAGCCATTAATCGTAATCATAATCGTAACGGTAATCATAATAGTAGTTGTAACGGTAACGGTTGTAAGTTACACATATGTATATAGTAAAAATAATAAGCAAGAAAATTCGCTTATATAATCGATGCAAGTATGTCTGCTTTCGGGCACCTAAACTCGTTCCCTCGGTTTGCTCCATCGGTAGACAATTTCTATTTCCTTTTCCGTTTGTCGAAATGCAAAAGTGAAATATCCAAAAAAAAAAAAACAAAACCAGGAGTCGATCGTCACTGCGTGTGGTTGGACGGCGCTACTGCGAGCGCACCGGCACACACACACACGTATGGACATGTGTGTGTGTGTGTGTATGTGTGGGTGTATCATCAATAAATTTTTGGTACTGTACAATACGTCGATAGATCTGCATACAAGATATCCATATCCATATCCGTACAAATGATTTGAGCACGGCACAAGAAGTCGAGTGCATCAGCCGGCGGCGGAGCGGCGTGCGGCGGCGGGGCGCGCCTATTTCATGCGCAGCGGCGTGAGTACGCTGTGCAGTATGCAGTGCCGCTCGTGGTTGCCATACCAGCCGCGGAACTCGCGGCGCAGATCGGCCAAGCGAAAGCTGCGGCGTTCGATGAGACGGGCCCAGCGATCCGAGTCGCTAAGTTTTTTCTAGAGCGGAGTAGGGGGGGATTGTGGAGCGCATTAGAGTTACAAGTACACAAGTGTCAAATCAAGCTATGCAAAAAATTAAGTGTAACGGTAAGTAACGGTCAAAACGATGGCAGTTTGGTGGGTCGCGTGGGCGATTGATTGGGTTGGTGGCTGGTTGATTGGTTTGTGGTGACTGTCTGATTTGTTGTTGGGCTGGACGTTGGCTAAATTTTTTGCGGCAATCAAATTAATGCACAAATGTTTGATACAAAATTGTATAAGAAAATTACATAAATTGCATGGAATTTAATTGAAATTAAAGCTAAACTAAATAATTACACTGTACAACAGCATTTCTGCAACAGAGTAACGACCGTATATTTCTGAAAGAGGACGTCGTACTGATCATTTTTGCCGAACAAAGTAATAGTCCAGCACGTCTTAGTTTTTTGTAATTTGCACATAAAGGTTAAAGGCTTTTTATTTTTTTGGGGGAAGTTTTGAGAAAGTTTTGGTGTTTGAAGACCCCCCCCTATTTTTTAATGAGGAATATTTTCCCAAAAGACAAAGAAATTTTTTCAATATTTTAGTCAATACAAGCTTTTTATGAAAAATTTTTCCGAAAAACATGAAAAAGGGGGGTAAGGAAAGGGGGAGAGGGGTTCCTGTGTACACAAAAAATATTAACACTTTTAATGCAAACAGCTTTGTCTTAGACATGAAAGCTCTAGCTCTTCACGTTTTTATCCTTTCCGTGTAAAAGTCTATAGGGACCCTTTAACCTTTATGTGCAAATTACAAGAAACTCAGACGTGCTGGACTATTACTTTGTTCGGAAAAAATGATCAGTACGACGTCCTCTTTCAGAAATATATGGTCGTTACTCTGTTGCACACAAAAAGTTTAAAATTGTTGCACTGTGTTATTATGCAAACGGCGCACTTCCTTCAGTGCTCAGATTGTGTATGCGCTTCGTTAAGCAGCTGCAAGCGTTTAGAGCCCAACAAACACACACACATACATAGACACACTACATGGCCACAATAACAATAACAAAAACAAAAAACCATATATTACATAGCAATGCGCATAATTTCCCACTTTGTTTCAGCATGGTAATTTTTTTCAACTTTAGGCAGGTAAAAGGGAAAAAATATATAAAACTGCAATTCAGAGAAAAAGAAAACAACAACAATAAACAATTTATTTATTCAGAGAAGAACACTAAACTAGCCAAAAAAAATATATATGTATATTTAACAATAAAGAAAAGTACAAACTTTACATTAATTAATATTTTATGCTAACAAGTAGATGCGGATACGCGTCCACCGAAATTACCTCAGCGCGATTCAGTGATTCATTCATTACTGTCGGCGAACAGTTCAAGCGCAGACAAAACATTGTTACGATCTACAATGCTATTAACACATAAGGAAAAATACAAACAAACAACAACAATAACCGAATAGCAAACTTATCATAAAGGCCTTGCAAATAAATGCAAGACCGGTAAAGGTGCAAAATGTAACTGCAAATAAATGGACAATAACTCCAGTGGTTATACATATATCTACAATTTCAAAGGCACATAGGCACACACAAATGTGCAGTTTCTACAATTTATAACTCGTACTAAATACAAATTTTACAGTGAAATTGTCAGCTCAAGTTTAGAATAAACATTGAAACAAACACAAACAAATTAGTGACCAAACTAGTAGCAATGAATGCACAACAAACAATCAAGTGAAAACGTACCGACTTGTTGACAGTCGGCGGAACGCACAAAAGTGTGGAGATTTCAAAAATGCATTAATTGAGTGGGACCATGCAGCGAGATGAGATGACAGCGCATAAGATGAATGTCAACGGTAAGCCGCCTATGAACTTTTGAACAATTGTTTTGTATGCACATATATGGAATTTGGTTCAAGAACTTGCACCAAATTGCAATTAGTTGTGGACAGGGTCGGACCGCTTTGGGCCGCTTGACCTCCATTAATTCAGTTATTGTATCGTATGTGGACTCTAAGCTGACATGTGTGTTAAATCGTTTATTAACTTTAGAAAAACTTTATAAAAGAGATCAAATTTTGGTAATTGGACTGTTTACTGTCGTCGGATCGTAGTGGGAAGATGCGTGGTATGAATCCAAAAGAAACTAATGGGGAAAACTACGTTCAACTAATGACGTTCAACTATTTCAGATCTTCCAATTTTGGTATTGTTTACTGTAGTAAGATCGCAGTAGGAAGATCTGCGGTGTAAATCTAGGAAAAAAGTAATGACAAACTACTTCCGGAGGGGTTAATGATATTCAACTAGTTACTTATTAAAACGATTTTTGCACAACAGATTTCATCACCCTTGCAAGAGAGGACTTTGGGCCATTGTAGACTCTAAGCTAACATATCGAATCGTTTATTAACTTCTGAAAGGCTCTATAAAAAAGTCAAGTTTTGGTATTGCGTCTCTTTACTGTAGTAAGATCGTAGTGAGAAGATGGTATGAATCCAAAAGAAACTAATGGGCAAGACTACTTCCGGACAGAATAAATGAGTTTGAACTTTTTCAGACCTTCAAATTTTGGTATTGGGACTGTTTACTGTTTATAAAAGAGATCAAAATTTGGAATGGGACTGTTTACTGTCGTCAGATCTTAGTGGGAAGATGTTTGGTGTGAAAGACTACTTCCGTAGAAGTTAAATAAGGTTCAACTAGTTCCTGAAAACGATTTAGCACAACAGATTTCATAACCTTTGCAAGAGTGGACTTTTGGCTTTTGTGGACTCTAGGCTGACATATCGAATCGTTTATTTATTTCTAGAAAACTCTGCTACGTCTATGAAAGAGATTGTAGAGAGATGTGTGAAACGAATTGAAAACTACTTCTGGAGGCGGTAAATGAGGATCGGTAACTTCACAAAGTTCAGGAAAACAAAATGCTTTTCTGGCTTTTAAAATTCCATGTATATTTAAACACATTGGATTGTACTATTATTGGACTCCAGTTGCATTTTTATGTTTTTATAAACATAAACCTAGGCTGGCACTGACCTGTTAATTCTCTTCTATTCATCTTCAGAGACTGTAACTAATACCGATTTTCACAATTTTATACGCATAGAAATTTCTTGAAACTTGTATTGAATCACTGAAGTTTTTATATAAGCATTTTAGAAAACTTTCCGACTAAAAATATTAGTCAACTGGTTTTAACAGACATCTGAAATCTCGCTGCCTTATAGAGCAACGAACATTGAACAAAAATCCAACACTTTTTGAAATCTCTAACTAATGAATAAATCGAAAGGTTCTAGGTTATGTTTTGTACCTACATATAGTGTCTATAATAAATACTACATATAAAAAATAATCATTAAAGGCTCTCAAATGGTTTTATTAATACGTAAATGAAATTAAAATTACCCAAGAAAGTTAAGTAAATGCACGGTTATCATTTTAACACTAGAATACCCAGTGAATGCAGACTTCTTTAAATGTCCAAATGAAATCATGTTACAAAATGGGAATATTGATTTTTCAACAATATTTTGTTTTTTTTTTTAATTGATTTAACATTAAAAATAGCAACATTTTCCATCTTTTGGAAGATTTTCTTTCAGAGAGTAAAAAATAAAATTATACAAAACTTTAATGGCATTTTAACTCACAATGGGCACTCTAGTGTTAATAAATTATGTATGAAAAAGCATTGTCACAGCATTGTATTATGAACAGTTGTGAAAAAATTATTAGATGCTGATTAAAAATTCAATTAAAAGTTCAACGCAGATAATTAAAATTCATAAAAATAGGAAAATTTAAATTTAATTCAAAATAAACTTAATAGCACATAAAAACATGAAATTTAGTGTATATTAATTTCTACTACTGGAATTAATTATTTAAATATACTTGTAACTAATTTTATTTTGAATACGTTAAATTTTATGTAAATTTATTTAGACTTTTCATGTACTGAAAATGAAGAGTTGCTTTAGATAACCTCCCATTAATTTTGATTTTTTCTATGTACAATTACAAATTCAATCAATTCAATTCAATTGAACTTTTAGTTCAAAGCAGATAATTAAAATTCATAAAAATAAGAAAATTTAAGATTAATTCAAAATAAAATCAATAGCACATAAAATCATGAAATTTAGTGTCTATTTCTACTACTGAAATTAATTATTTAAATTTACTTGTAATTAATTTTATTTTGAATACGTTAAATTCTATGTAAATTTATTTTGACTTTTTTATGTACTGAACATGAAGAGTTGCTTTAGATAACTTCCCATTAATTTTGATTTTATTCTATGTATTTTAACTGATAGAATTTGGAAGAAGACTATATCGTACAAAAATATTTTTACTCAATACCAGAGTTCGTACTTGCACAATCTTGATCACATCATCATCACGATTAAAATTAAAATTGTTTACATAGAAAAACATAATCACAATCCTGACAGTCCCAAGCTCAAATTTTTGACTCGATACTGATTGGGTACCAGTTTCTTATACGATCGTGGCATTGATCGGTGATACCGTTATGTTCTCGCATCATCATGATCATATGAGAAAAATTGAATTACGATCAAATTTATTCCACACATTAATCCGAATCGGTCACAATAGTGTTGATCCATGCTCAAATTTTCTCACTCGATCATCATTATGCACAATTAGTTTCTTACACGATCGTGACAATGATCGGTGATATTGATGATGCTCATCATCAACATATGAGAAAAATTGGGCATGAATCAAACATGATTTTGATTGTTCGGCAGCCAGTTTCTTCCACCATCATAAAAGTGATTTGGTATTTCTCACACGATCATGAAGATGTAAAAAACCATTGGGAATGCTTTGAATCTTAATGTTTTGAACACAAATGATCAAATATGAACCCTGATCAACATTCAGCGATATAATTTAAAGTGAAGCATTCACAAGCACAACGAAAACCCGACTTCGAACATCAAGAAATCTGGCCTCTCCCGCTTGTGTGCCTGAGTTAGTATGTTTTTCCCTTTGTTAACTTGAAATAATTTAGTAAACTCTTAAATTAGAAAGTTAATTCAATTCACGCTATTCGGTTTCATCAACTTTTAGTTAATTCTTGAACGAAAACTCTTCAATTGTGTCAAATTTTGATGATCATTTGTGCACTGTTTTTTGCAACAATTTCAAATAATTTGATCAATTAAGCCAACTCTAAGTATCAGCTAATATTTCAATTTTCTCTGTTGTCCTCTCATTTTCAAATCATTCATTTGGCGCTTTTCCCTTTTACGCAACCATTGGCCAATTGTGAAACGTGACTTGCTGAAAATGGCCAAAATGAAAAATCGTGCGCAAGATGCAATTATCCATACTACTTAGTTACTGGAGATATATGTATGTATGACGCTATATTTATGTGGCTATGTAGGTGTATGAAAACAGCAACAACAACAACAATAACGACAACACAAAGGCAAAAGAAAAAATTTGTTAATTGAAATGTAAGACAGCAAATGGCTAAACGCAGCAACAACAACAAGAACAACGACAACTGCTTACAAGGTGCTTTGTAAAAATGAAAAATTAATAAAAAATAAATAACAATCAACTGAAAAACACGCAGGCAAACACGCAAATAGGCTGTTTAAATAAATGAATTGGAATTTCAATAGCGCCAAAACTCGAAAAACGATGAAATGTTAAGTGGAATAAAAAGAAATGTTGGCAAATTAAGGCAAGTTCCATGCCAAGTGAGCAAACACCAATCACCCCAACCCAGCTCTCAGTACCCCTCATACCGCGTTCGCATGCAAGCGCTGTGTCTGTCTGTGTGTATGTGTGTGGGTGGGAGTGTGGGTGAGTGTGTGTGTGTGTGTCGTGTGCCTGTGTTAGCCAACGTCAACAACGCGATTCGTTCACTATCGTCGCCCCGTCTACAGCGCGGCTCGCTGTTCACCAACCAACCGTTGTGATCAGTTTCTTCGTATCGCAAAACCACACTTTCTTCGTTGGCGGCGTCGGTGAGCGCGACGGCGAACGCTTCTGGGCGAGCGACGAGCGCTTCTTCGCTGCCGCCGGCGGCGGTACGGTGGGCAGCCGCTGGCGCGTAAGGCGAAAGGGCCGCCTCGTGGCGGAGTACTCGACTGGCGCGTAAAGCGCATCGCTGTAGATAATTACCTCATTGATG
Source organism: Melieria picta (assembly GCA_964056695.1). Classification (NCBI taxonomy): domain Eukaryota; kingdom Metazoa; phylum Arthropoda; class Insecta; order Diptera; family Ulidiidae; genus Melieria; species Melieria picta. Next base: position 113,376,596 of record OZ057399.1, on the reverse strand, counting down.
TTCTTCTGGAAGAGCAGGGCCTGATTCTGCGAGTCCTCACGATCTAGATCGCGCTCGATCATCAGCTGCTCGATGTGTTTCTGTTTCTCGTGTAGCAGATCCTGTTCAGATACCATAAGAGATCAAATAACAAAAAAAGAGAGAGAAAAAGAGAAAAATGGGCGCTTTTATAAACACGTTTTGGAAATGTGTACCAAAGTGGGAGAAGGGGTCCGAAAAACATATACACAAAAACACACATTTACATGTATAAAAAAAAAATAACAAAACCATTTGTGATATGTACAGCTTCAAGAGTACTTAAGCTAGTGGACACGGTGCTATACTTAGATCTAACTACAGTGGTCGACTGGAAAAACTGGGAAAACATTTTCTTAGTAAATTATTTGAAAAATAAAGCTGGTGATCTGGAAAAATTGTTTAGAAACTTTCAGTTGAGTTCACTGACTATGAGGGAAAAGTTGATATTTGTAGCGAAAAGAGAATTTGCAGAGACTTCAGTAAAGATTGTAAACAGTCTAGGAAATAATTAGGCTCTCCCTTTTTCGATAACATGGATAACTCAGTTTAGCCAACATCAGAGACTTTATGGGGTTTCTCCACAAAAAAAAAATGGCTCCGACTTGCAGTAAAACAGATCACTCTCTCCTTGTGGTATCACAACGGGCGCTCATTTTGGGGCTTAAGTGTGTCTTTCGGCAAGTCACATGCCCAGAAAGCCACTTTAATCTAACCTGACGGTATCGCCTTTTAAAAGGGAGTCTCAATGGATTCCCTCTTCCACTCGCTCTTTAAGATTTTCCCTACTCTTGTGGTAACACAACGGGTCATTACTGGCCTATGTGAGCATTATAAGTTGACACCAAAACCTAACCTAAAACCATGTTGTCTATACGGGAAGTTGTCTTCAGAAATCCATACCCAGGTCTACTTAAATATAAACTCATTCATTGTCCATTGTATCAAGTTTGTGTTGTTCATGAATGACTGAAATAAAATAATATCTATCTATTTATCTACTTATATAGTTATCTACTAAGTAATAGGTAAATAGCTATTTATCTCTTTACTTATTTATCTATTTCTTTATCTATCTATCTATCTATCTATCTATCTATCTATCTATCTATCTATCTATCTATCTATCTATCTATCTATTTATCTATCTATCTATCTATCTATCTATCTATCTATCTATCTATCTATCTATCTATCTATCTATCTATCTATCTATCTATCTATCTATCTATCTATCTATCTATCTATCTATCTATCTATCTATCTATCTATCTATCTATCTATCTATCTATCTATCTATCTATCTATCTATCTATCTATCTATCTATCTATCTATCTATCTATCTATCTATCTATCTATCTATCTATCTATCTATCTATCTATCTATCTATCTATCTATCTATCTATCTATCTATCTATCTATCTATCTATCTATCTATCTATCTATCTATCTATCTATCTATCTATCTATCTATCTATCTATCTATCTATCTATCTATCTATCTATCTATCTATCTATCTATCTATCTATCTATCTATCTATCTATCTATCTATCTATCTATCTATCTATCTATCTATCTATCTATCTATCTACTTCAACGTTTGCTTCTAATTAAATTATCTATGGAAATTATCCAACCAACAAAGTTCCACATCAGTCGACCACTGTACATTTCACGCTTTAAGCTTTTAGCTTCTTCTCACACAATTCTCACATGAAGCACCAACACAGCCCCATTGTGTTCAAGCTTAAGTATGATCGCATTATCAGCTGGCGGAGGGGAACAGATAGGTGCGGTAAAGGAAAGCGGTGTAAGGTGTTGTTGGAGCAATTGTGCTTTATTTTGTAATCAAGCTGGCGAACAACATGCAAATTATTTTCGAAAACAATAATAACAATTTACAATTACAAATATGTACACAATTATACCGAGATAAGGGAAATTAAAAGTAAGCTAAAAATAAACTTAAAACGAAATCATAAAATACAGTGAAATAAAACAAAGACAAGCGTGCACCAAGCGATTTGCTTTTGGAAAATTGGCAAATATTGCTTTATTGAAAATGAACAAACACTCTGCGACAAACAAAATCAATAATAGAAAATCTTTAGCTTTTATTCCGAACAGAAATAATACTATGTAGTTGTTTTTGCTTTTATTGTACAAAGGTGGGTGTGTTAGTGTTTAGTACAGCTTACAGCTAAGATTAGTCAACATTAAGAAAATATTCAAATTGCAAAATATTGAACAAAACAAATAAATAAGCTGCACAGCGGTGGGTGTGCAGAGGAGAGAAGAGACTCAGGACGGCAGCCAGAAAGCAAGCAGATGTGAGCCGGCGACATTTCACAACAGTTTAAATGTGTAAGAAATTAGTTTCAATGACTTGCTTGCTGGTTACTTTTTTGATTTGTTTTTGCCTTTGCGTTTGGTCTCAAAAACTGGTTTTATACAATGGTGGGTGGTTAAATAAGTTAGCGTACCTGCATGGAGAATTGCGATTTGGGCGTGGAAGCAAGCGGCTTGATCGACAACGGTTTGCGCTGCATTAAAAGAGGAAAAACGAATTCAAATTGTTAACGGTTAATTGTTTGGTTAGCGGCGGTGAGCAAGTTAACGCATTAAAAGGCTTTTAGCGAAACGGCAGACAATTTAGTAATTTAAACAAACAAACAAAACAAAAAATTGCAGTAACCAAAACCTCACTTCAAGTGAGGTTTCACGGTCTAGAGGGACGGACGAGTGTGTGCGGCGAGTGCATCTTGTCGGCAGCGCCTTGTAGAGTTATTGCTCTATGTTCTTGTATCTTTTGATCTCTTACTGCCAAGCTTGTTATACCTGAGCGTTCATGCGCAAGCGCGACGTGTTCGTGGTGGCAATGCTGTTCGTTGTGTTCATGGTGCCAATTGAGTTTAGAGATTCGCGCGAGCCGGTGCGCGAGAGGCGCGACTTCTTGGACGAGGGCGACAGCGAGACCTTTGCGATCGGCACGAAAACTCCATATTTCGGCTTGCATTCAAAGTATCTGCAATTAGGCAAGAAAACTCAAACTCAAATATTGCAAAACTCAAGAAAAGCTGGTTTTATAATTAAAATTTACCTTATGCCATCCACGGCGCCATCGTTTTTGCCAGTTGGCTCGTCCAGCTCCACGCCGCACCAATTGCCCGAGGCGAATTGTGTTTCGCCCAGATAACGCAGAATGCCGGGACGGCTGCCAAAGCCGGAAGACACAATTATGCGGTCGCCAACTGTGAGACCGTTTTCTATGGCCATACGGACAATTGAAATTATTGGAAAGGATTTTTAAATTTAGTTGAGTGATAATTGAGTGACACTTACTGCCTGGACTGCGCAGAAACGAGCTGCGTATGCTGGCGGTTGGCGACACGGTGCGCGAGCGTTCGGGCGAGTTTTTGGACATCGGCGAAGTGGGCGTATGAGCGCCGGGCAGCGGTGCCAGTGTGAGACGTGTCAGGCGCGAGAATATGCCGCGCTTCGCTTCGCACTGGAAGTAGCGTTTGCCGGCAACACAACCGTCATTTTTGCCTGCAACAAACGTTGCTTAGCGCCACTGAGCTATGCGACAAGTACAAGTACTTACCATTCGGTTCGTCCAGCACAATGCCCGCCCAATCGCCGGGCGCAAAGTGTGTCTCGCCGATGTAGGCTATCTGACCGGGACGTATGCCGCCAACCCATACCTTTTGACCAATTATAAACTGTTCTGTATCGTGTGTGAGAACGGCACCATGATCTGTAATAGCAGAAGAGACAAGTGCGGAGAGAGTTGTTAATTAAATTATTAATTAAATATTAAATTGATTTGAAAATGAATTGGAAATGGTCGAATATGATTTTACTAAATGTATATATTGTAAATTTTGACCTTTGATGACTGCCTTGTCCCGTTTAGATAAATTCAGGACACTTCAAAATATGCGTTCATTAATTTTTGCTTCAATTCAGAAGATCGAATTTGCTATTTTAATGTGTGATGGGAAGAAACAAGTTTAAAAGTTTTATATTTAGAGTCAAAACCAGAATTTTCTGTGCTTTTGGCACAAATAACTTTGACAACCGGCTGAGATTCATGACACAAAAAGGCACAAAACAGGCTTCTCTACTGTCAGAAATGCCATAGAAAATCAACTCTTTGCATTATATGTAAATTCGCTGTGATACTATAACATTTGGATTGTGCCGAGTGATTTAAAGATTCATTAAATTCATTGCCAAATGCTAAAGATAGAACCAGTATTGCATGTTTCACAAATGATTAAGTAAAGTTTTTGATTTAATATTTCCAGTGTTTGAGTCAAAATGAACTTAAAGAAATGTAAAGTAAATGTATTTGAATTGAATTTAAATTATTAAGTAATGATGCTGATTCAATATTTTTAGTGTTTGATTTAATATTTGAATTTAATATTGTGAGTGTTTGAGTCAAAAGGAACTAAATTTGTAGACTTAATAAAACATTTTCAACTAAATGTATTTGAATTTAATTGAAATGATTAGATACGTCAATTTTTTAATTTAATATTTCCAGTGCTTAGTTCAAAATTAATCAAATTTGAAGACTAAATAAAAAAAAATTCTCATCTAAATGTATTTATATTTATTTGAAATTATTAAGTAAATTTGTTGATTTAATATTTCTAGTGTTTGAATCAAAATTAATTAAATTTGTAGACTTAATGAAAACAATTTCAACTAAATATATTTGAATTGAATTGAAATGATTAAGTAAATTAGTTGATTTAATATAATCAGAGTTAGAGTCAAAATAAACCAAATTTGTAGAAAATTAATACTAACATTTTAAAGTAAATGTATTTGAATTGAATTGATTAAGTAAATTAGTTGATTTAATATTTCAGTGTTTAAGTCAAAATGAACTTAAAAAAATTTAAAGTAAATGTGTTTGAATTGAATTGAAATTATTAAGTAATGATGCTGATTTAATATTTTCAGTGTTTGAGTCAAAAGGAACTAAATTTGTAGACTTAATAAAACACATTTCAAAGAAAATGTATTTGAATTGATTTGAAATGATTAAGTGAATTATTATAATTTTTTCAGTGTTTGAGTCAAAAGGAACTAAATGTGAAGACTTAATAAAAACATGTTCAACTAAATGTATTTGAATTTAATTGAAATGATTATATAAGTAAATTTGTTTCTTTAATATTTCGAGTGTTTAGTTCAAAATTGACCAAATTTGAAGACCAATTTGAAGTAAATTTGTTGATTTAATATTTCTAGTGTTTGAGTAAAAATTAATTAAATTTGTAGTCTTAATGAAAACATTTTCAAGTAAATATATTTGAATTGAATTGAAATTATTAAGTTAATTAGTTGATTTAATATTCTCAGAGTTAGAGTCAAAATAAACCAAATTTGTAGAAAATTAATACTAACATCTTAAAGTAAATGTAGTTAAATTGAATTGAAGTAATTAAATAAAGTTGTTGGTTTAATATTTTCAGTGTTTGAGTCAAAATGAACCAAGTTTGAAGACTTAATAAAAACATTTTCAAGTAAATGTATTTGAATTGAATTGATTAAGTAAATTAGTTGATTTAATATTTTCATAGTTTGAGTCAAAATTAACTAAATTTGTAGACTTAATGAAAACATTTTCAACTAAATATCTTTGAATTGAATTGAAATTATTAAGTAACTTAGTTGATTTTATATAATCAGAGTTAGAGCCAAAATAAACCAAATTTGTAGAAAATTAATACTAACATTTTAAAGTAAATGTATTTGAATTGAATTGATTAAATAAATTAGTTGATTTAATATTTTCAGTGTTTGATTAAAAATTAACAAAATTTGTAGACCGAATGAAAACATTTTGAAAATTAAATCAAAATTATTAAGTTCTTAATATAATATTTCCAGTGTTTAGTTCAAAATTAACTAAATTTGTAGACTTAATAAAAATACTTTCAAGTAAAGTTGTTGTAAATGTATTTGAATTGAATTGAAATTATTAAGTAAATTTGTTAATTAATTATTTTCAGAGTTTGAGTCAAAACGAATTAATTTTGCAGACTTAATATAAACATTTTAAAGTGAAATAATGATTATGTGATGACTAAGTGATGGTGATTAAATCATTAAGTTGTTGATTTCATATTTTCAGTGTTTGGTTCAAAATGAACTAAATTTCCAGACTTAATAAAACATTTTCAAGTAAATGTATTGGAATTGAATTGTTGATTTCATATTTTCATAGTTTGAGTCAAAATTAACTAAATTTGTAGACTTAATACAAACATTGCATGTGAAATGTAAAATGAATTAAATTGATAATGATTTTTTATGACATTTTTACATTCATTTCTATGTTTATACAGGAAATATGTTAAAGTTCGTTGTTTTATCTCAATTTCAATATCTTTAAGAGAATTACACACACCCACTATGAGAATGCAATATTTGGAAACACAAGAGTTGGGTTGAAAACATTGCACCCCGTCGAGCATTTGATTGCTTCTCAAGCTCTGCTGAGCTCTTAAAACTGACATTTCTCACGGCTTTCAGTATTTCAAGGCATTTTAAAATATGCTCGCAAACAAAAGAACAGATTATTTTTTATAGAAAATCAAAACATTGAAATTCCCAAACGCTGAAATCAAGCTGGTTCTTTTTTGCACGTTGCGCTTCAAATTAAAACCGGTCCATTGTAAATTCCCGCTGATAACAGTGTCAAAAAGCAACAGGCTCTCTGCGTTTTAACTCACGCACACACACACACACACACCCCCCATAGACATTCTCTGTATGGGGAAACATGAAATTCTTTCAAAGCTAATAATTACACGCTCTGCGAATTTCCGCTTTGGAAATCGTCATTCGGTCAGTAGTGCCCTGACACAACAGCGGCAATCGTGGCGTGTCCAGCTCACGCGATTAATTCATTTTCAGTTTGAAAATGATTCGTGCCGATGCCACTCGTTTTCATAGTCTACCAAGTCTTGTGATCTTAACGCTCTGGCTGGCGCCGCAGTGTTATGTCGGTCACGCTCAATTGACCAGCGCACAGTGCCAGCAGATTCGGGCCAACGCAACCTGCCAGTGCCATCACACCGAACTGGGCGGCATTCGCATCCTTTGCGAGGACAACGAACCGAAAACGAGCGTCGAAATTTACGTAAGCGCCGACCGAGCGCTGGAAATCACTTGCCGCGGCAGCGCACTGCACACGTCCACGATTGTGGACAAGCTGCCGCCACTCTTCGTTGGCGACACGATATACAGCTACGTCGACGGCTGTTTGCCGTTCGGCAACATACTCGCTCACCTGGGCGCACGGCCGCAGGAGCAGTTTGAGATGCGCGGCATGCCGCAAAACGCCTCGCTGACGCGGCAACACTTTAGTCTGCTGCAAAACGTCAGCAGTTTGCGCATCTTCCAGTTTACCCACTTCGACGCCGACGTCTTTGCCGATCTGAGCGGCTTGCGCTCGCTCAATCTGGACGCGCGGCATGTGCGAATTCCGTCGACCATTTTTCAGCCGCTGGTCGGTCTGCGCGAACTCGTACTGAACGCCAACTTCACGCAGCTACAGGAGGGCATCTTTCGCAACCTGAGCCAGCTGCAAAACCTGATAATCTGGTACAGTCCACTGCGCACGCTGCAGCAAGGCGACCTGCAGGAGCTGCCCATGCTCGCCGTTATCGCAATCAACTTCAATCAAGTTGAGCTGGTGCCGGCCGACTTGTTTGCGCAGCACTCGCAGTTGGTGCGCATTTCGTTGGCGGGCAACAAGCTGCGCGCCCTGCCGCCGACTTTGCTGAGCGGGCAGCATCGCCTGGAGTATCTGGACCTGAACAAGAACCGCCTCGAGTCGCTGCCCGTGGGTCTGTTTGCCGACAATGGAGCACTGCAGGAGCTCGTGTTGTCGTCCAATCAGCTGAGACACATTGTTGTCGACACATTTGCGCCGCTGCACAGTCTGCAGCGACTGGATCTCGGCTACAATCGTCTGTACACCATTGAGCCGGGCACATTCGCGTCGCTCGGACAACTGCGCGAACTCGACCTGAGCGGCAATAGCCTACACACACTGGCCGCCAGTGGCTGTTCGGTGTTCAGCGGTCTGACCGCACTGACATCGCTCAATCTGCGCAACAATCAACTGGTCGGGATGTGCAGCGAGGAGGCGCCCATTCGCAACTTGACGAGTCATCTGCTTATACTGAACTTGGCCGGCAATAAGCTGTCGCAGCTGAGCGTTGGCTTTCTGCGCGCGCTCAACGCCAGCAGCCAGCTACGTCGTCTGTACCTGGAACACAATCCGTGGAGCTGCGACTGCGCAGCCGGCGAAATGCTACATTTTCTTAAGGCGCGGCGCAAGACCGTAGGGGACATCGACACGGTCTCGTGCGCCGACCCAAAGTTGGCGCCATTCGTGGCGCTCAACTACTACGACATGTGCCTGCCGGAGGTGGGCGTTCAAACGGGCGTGGCCATGCTCACCATTTGCGTAGTGGCTGTCATACTGCTGCTCTCCATTGTGGCGTTGCTCTACTACAAATACCAGCTGGAAATTCGCATTTGGCTGTACGCACGCGACTTCTGTCTGTGCTGCTTCACCGAACAGGATCTGGATCGCGACAAGCGCTTCGATGCGTTCATTTCGTTCTCGCACTTGGATGAGCAGTTCGTGCGCGGGCAGCTGCTGCCGGGCCTCGAGAACGGGCCCACCAATGCGTTTCACATGTGCATACACTTGCGCGACTGGCCGGTGGGCACGTACATACCGGAACAGATTGTGCGCTCTGTCGAGCAGTCGCGACGCACCATAATTGTGCTGTCGCAGCACTTTATCGAGTCCGACTGGGCGCTGATGGAATTCCGCACCGCGCATCAGTGCACGCTGGATGAGGGACGGGTGCGCATCATTCTCGTTGTCTATGGCGAGATACCGGAGCCGGAGAAGCTCGCGCCCGAACTGCAGGCCTACCTGAAGACGAACACCTATCTGAAGTGGGACGATCCATGGTTCTGGGAGAAGCTCTACTATGCAATGCCGCACTCGAGGCGACGACTGCGGCGCGCTAAACGTACAACTGTGATGAGCAACGACATAGAACTTATGCTGGAGCCAAACACCAACACACAATTTTGTGGTCAAAAGTGATGCGCGTTCAAGACGACTTAAGGAAGCGTTGAGTTAAGGGTGCTTCTACACGAAATAATACTTGAGCGATTATGGCTTTTGGCTAGAGAATTTATTGAATGAAACGAAGGGACACAATAGGGTCTCCGAGTACAAGTGCACCCCTTACATGACCTAACCTAACCTAGTAAAACCATTAGAAGAGAAATAGCGAGAATTTCGAACACGATGCTCGGTCTTTAATATATTTTAAAACTTTTAATTTTTCGTAGAAGGTATTAACCCTTTCGACCTCGAATTTTATCCTGTGTCTAGATATTACTTTTTGGTATTTAAATCATGAAGCACTTGCCAAAGAAGTGTGCACACGACATTTGTTAGAGTTCTTCGACGCCTCTTTGTTAGAGTTCTAGAGCTAGTTTACTTTTGAACAATTTTAGCTTAAAACGGGTTAAATAAATTTTGTATCAATATTTTTTAATTACAGAAAAATTATATAATATTTATGGAAAAATACAAAATTATCACTTTTTGATTTTATTTAACCATTATTAAAGAAACAGGGTTTTGATCAAACGCGCCCAATTCGTAGACTTCAATTAGAACACAAACTTTCCCTGATATCGCTGCAAATTATCGGAAATTATTTTGGGGATAACAGTAAAATTTTTGTAATTTGCTTTGAATTCACTTTTAAAAATATTAATTTGTTGGTGCGTACTTAAATTAAACCCATAAATTAATTGTAGCTTTTGCTATAAGATGACAAATAGGTGAAGTTGCTCTCACGCAACTTTGGGGTCGAAAGGGTTAAGCACTTCTGGTTACTATGATAAATTTTGTTCCAGAAACGAAATGTTTGCGAGAATGAAACCCATACAATTTTTGATGTTTCCTTAACCCATTCGAGACGACGATTTTTTTCAAACACGGTCCCCAGGAGCGAAATTTTTTTTGTTCTTTGTATTGTTCATTTTCATTCATTTCAGATAATTTTTAAATTTTTTGGTACACAGTAAAACCAATGCCAAATTTTGTCTTCCTGTACTTTACAGATTTCATTAGTTCCAGAAAAATCTTATTTCGACAACTAGTTTACTCAGAATAACTGATAATTGCACATTACTGTTATTGCACAGGCTGTCTTATAGCCTCGGAAATCCATTGCACACACGGTGTGCAATCGGTCTCGAATGGGTTAAGAATTCAATTCAAATTTTAGGAGTTAAATAGCATTAACTTATATTTAGTTTATAGTTGACTGAGTGCGATAAGAATTCCAAGTAAAATTTGAAAATATTTCTTATACGGACCAATGAGTCGCCTTCGCTCACGTGTAAAGTCACACGCACAGCACTGATGGTTGCGGTAGTTCGACCTCAGTCTCGTTCAGAGCTTTCGTGCCAGTCACATGTATACGTTTCCAAACCAAGAAAAATGCTTTGCTGTACAACAGTTACATCATTTAATACTTTTTACTTGCTACAAACCGCCGTTGAAACATGGTTCGAAAAGGGAATGAGCGAAAGTAATCGGGAGAGCTGCTGACTCACGTCTTAGCAAAGCGATTGCGACAACATTTATAAATCTGTTTATTTTTTGTAGTACTAAACCCACTGCAATGACCGCAGTTTTATTGTGAGTTGAAAATATATGAGCAGCGCTGCGCTGAGGCACAGATTTTGACTTTTGGGAATTACCACAATCGCAAACTGCGCTCAAAACAAACATCACAGCACAGTCACAGGCAATGCCGTGAGCAGCTTCAGTGTCAGTTTCGAAATTAGAAAACTGAAAAGTTAACAAGAAATGACAGTTTATTTATGACATGATGTCATATCGCATACGCGCAGCGCAGTCAAGTGTAACAGTCGACGGACAGCGAAGCACAGATGCGCGCACTCACAGTCAGTGTTGCGAGTGTAAGGCCGGCAATAATTGCACCGCTACGCGTTCAGACAGCAATGAGCGCCGCGGCCACGTCCGACACTGAGTAGCGCGATTGATGCGATAAGTGCACAGAACCAGTCGAAGCCGCTGCAAAAACCGGGTCCATGCAAAATCTCCACGAAGCGAGCGAGCGCAGTCAATCATAAAGTCACATATTACGAGCGTCAACACTTTCCTGCCATCTTGCGGGTCGCCTTCGCACAAAATTCGCCGGCCAACTGAATGCACGGCCGACTTCCCTTCGAACTGACAGCGCGTGCTGCACTTTCGAGACTAATGCGAGCAGTCAGCGAGCGAACGAATGCAGCTTGTTGCAAACAGCCGCTAGCCATGAGCTAGAAATCGGTGCAGTCAGGGCGCCGTCGCGCTCGGGTCGCCGTTCGTGAGGGTGTTGTCAAGCGTTTCTAATAGAAACGCTCCGAAAAAGGCAAACAAGTCGATTTCTCAGCACTCGCCAAGACGGCGCACGACTTATGGCCGCTGCTGGGCTGAGGCTAATTATTTGTCTGTTTGTTTTTGCTTTCCAGCAATTAAGCACACTAACGCCCACATCCAGGGAGGGCCATAAGAGTCAGTCAGTGCAGCGGAAAAGGCAGATGCATCCGTCAGCCGATAATTCGAATTGCAATCGAACACCGAGTGTCGAACGCGCTGAGCGCATTTGCATGTGTGCGCTGCTTGATTGAATCTTGAATCGTGTGCAATAAATTTGCCGCTGCTGTCCCAAGTGGATTAAAACTGTGCCACATTAATAGCAACAAACAACAGCAATAGCAATAATTGCAATTGTGATTTCATTGCACATCGCAACCGCTTGAACGCTGCCGTTGCACGCCCACACGTTGGCAATTTTACAAACTTCTGAACGCGTTCACGATGCGAATTACGGATGAGCCACCGCAAATCGCACTGATATGGAATTTGCGGAATTTTTCATTTCACTTTTTGGCTTGACATCAAGATTAATGATCAAGTTCCGCTGTCTATTACGCCCACTGTGCTGTCCGTTACGCTGCGTGGTTGCGCTGATCTGCACGCTTGATTGATGTCTGCTTTTGTGCTAATCTGACAACATTTTCGCCAAATTGTTGCGCATAAATCAAAGACCAAACCATGTGCTGAACGCAATGCAGATTTTGTGGCCATTATGTAAAAGGTACCAATTGAATTGTATCATAGAATTTGCATGATTAGAATTTATAATGGTTAGATATAGATTACACCGTGCGACAGCATTTTTCACACCGGGAAAAATCCATATGTGCGTGAAACTAGAGACCAAATATAGTAATACTGCGTACTCAGTTTTTCATTTCTACATCCTTTGTCCTTTTAAAAGGACTTCAAAATTTGTAAGGGATAACAAATAAAAAAAGTAAAAAAATACTTAACCTCGTTAGAATATGGCGGTATGTATATCAAATGAAAGAGCAAAGGCTCAAGAATTTAAATAAAATTAATTTTTTATCTATTTGTAAAAAAAGGATATGAAAAAGGTCCATTGAAAATTTTAATCCTTTATATCTTTGAAAATTTACATAGAATTTTCTTGAAAAGTAATTACGTTAAAACCCCTGATCACGTGTCAAAATTTTATTACTCTAACTTTATCAGTTCGAAAGTTATTAAAAAAAAGGCGGAAGCTGCAATTCTAATGAGGTACAAAATTCTAATTTATTTGAGTATCAGTATTTTAAATAATAAAAAGATACAACATCAATGAAGCGAGAATTCTTTCTTTGTTGCTGTCCGGCTATCTTAACACTGCATCTTACTCACTCACTGGGGTCCACAAGAACCACATTAACTGGTAACGCTATTGATTCAACAGGGTCTATGTGTGACCGACTTGACCTGCTAGCTTATTTGACGTAACCTAAGAAGGAGAATAATTATAATGTCGGACATTGAGACCGCAATCAAGGCCTTAAGTTCGATGATATTTGACTCCAAACTAGTCTGGGGGCAGCAAATGTTCTTCAGGATCTGTCAAGGGATAACCGAGTAATAATACAGTGGGTCCCTGCACAGTGTGGGCATGATGGTAATGAAGAAGCAAACAGATTGCTGGAGGTCATAGGTGTTATAAAAATGGTCCAATACAGTGGGACAACGTTGTTCCAAACAATTCTTTCCAGCTTACTCTGAGCGGAATTCTAAGTACCTACTGGATTTAAGCGAACACTGTCTGCTAAATACGTATAGAGCGCGTCTGAGAATCGCGGAAGACGATGAAACATCCATACACATAATAACGGAATGTTTTGCCTTAATACACACGAGGAAGTGGATACTAGGAAGGAACTGCCTGAAGCTGATCTAAGGAAAATCAAGGAGTTCCGAGATAATATTGGAGGAGACGAACTTCTACAATAAAGAAAAGAAACGCGACACAAGAGTTCAACGTGGACGCAGTGCCTCAGGCAGTTTTGTGGTCGACTCCCGTAACTAATCTAATTTAATCGAATCTAACCTTAAAAACTCTTGCTTGGAGCAACTATTTTGGGCTCTAAACGAGCTTCTGTGTGGACCAAAGTGAAGCTTGAATTCCGATCGGTCAGGGGTCAATTTCAAGGAGAGGAAAACAGAGACAAACCGACAAAGGGGACTTACAAGGCATATGGGGAAAACAGCTTTTTTAGGTATTAATATTCCAAGAATGAAGGTTAGGTAAGACAGCCAGCTAGCTAATTTTTCCAGCAAGAATACTCGGTGGCTTCAAAGGCCCATTGTGAGGCCCAATGAGAGTGCAGGCTGTGAGTGAGCGAGAGTGAGTGCTGTGTTCGGTGTTCGGTGTTGTCTAAAAACAAACTGAGCATCAATTGAATTGTGCTATGTCCTTACGCCTAAATTTTCTAGCGTTCTACACTATGCTACGAAATGCAGGGCACTTCCACAGATTCTGTTTCCTCCTCATACTCGCAGCTACGACAGTAGTCCTCATAGATCAAGCCAAGCCTTTCTGCAAAAAGACCAATGGCGCAGTGCCCTGTTAAGACCCCGGTGAGTATGCAAAGTTTCGCTTTGCCAAAGTTTTTTAGGTTCAGTTTTGGTCACAACGTTCGTGAGATCTTGCAGTCAGGCTGAATGACATCTATCCATCCATTGGTTCATGAATGCATATTTAAACCTCAACACTCATATAAAATCTCAACACTGCTATTGAAAAACTGAAAAACATTGCTTCATTTATTTCTTTAGAAAAGTGATATTGACATACAAAGTTTTGTACAAATTTGAATAAATATTTTGTGCACTTCTTTAGTTATTCAATTCACTTGAACACTTAATTGAAATCAATTCAGATCTTTTGAAACCTATTTTAAAATCAAAAGTTCATGTATCCGTTCTAAGAAAACGAATTGTGTGTTAGTGCTTCACAAAATTGTGTGTGTAGTGGAAGATTAAAATACTACAACAATGATAAGGAAGTCTTCTATTACTTCCTTTCAAATAAATCTTCGTCAACAGTTTCAAATTTATTGCCAATTAGCAACAATATGTGAAAAAATACAAGGCTTGACATTGACACTAATTGAAAAGGACAGTGACAAACTTGTTCAACACAGATAAATAAATATAAATAAAAGACCGTCTTTTCCTACACCACTAAGATTTTGAGCAGACTACGAGTGAGCCTGAAGACAGAGTCTTAAAAAAAAAAAACAAAATGCGGCTTAAGCTGCAACATCTCAACAGCTGTTGGAGAAAAAAATCAAAATTTGATTGATTTGCAGCACAAAATGGTAAGCAACTCACGATTCAACGTATTTTAATGAATTCATTTTTCGAACTGATCGATGTCAGCTTATGGTTGCGTGTTACTTATGTTAATTAATGAATTAAAAAAAAATAATAAAAAATAAAAAAGCAATCACATTCGTGGGTCATGGACGAAACATTGCAAATTATAAATCTTTAATCAGTTGCTGAAATTTTTAAAAATATTTGCCATTTTATGCATTTCATTGCAATAAACTAAAATTTAAAAAAAAGTTAAAAAATGGCAAACTGCAAAATGCAAAAAAAGAAAACTTTTTATGAGCACAAAATTGGCGAAATCGCTTATGTAATGACACCATTTATGGCATTATTAGTCAAATTTAAATTGGCCAAACGAGGTTTGCATAATTTTTGCGAGGCTGCATACGTTGTGCCATTCATTTATTAACCTCTCATATGCCAATTGACCAAAGCAGCTGTCACCGTCACCGTCACCAACTGTCAAACAGTCACACCCAATTGGCAGGCGGCAGCCAAATGTTTTCGGAGCGCCGCAAAATTGCAGCGTCACAGTGCGTGTGACATTTGAAATGCACATACAACAACAACATTTATACGCCGCGGCCATTTATGGTGACAGCAAGTGGCACCGATTCGTGGCAGCGATGCAAATGTGCGCCACGGCAACGCTCCACCTGCGCAAGCGCCTTGATGCGATTCGTTATCGTGGCAGCCACTCGACTTTGTTGTTCTTTCTGTTCATTATTAACTATTGTTGTTGTTAGTGTTATGGCGAATTTTCATGCTAAACATTTGGTTGTAAAGATCTGAGCGAGGTTAGCGACGATGGGGTGGCGGGATGCGGGCGCAATGTTATAATGGTTAATTACCGCCGTACTTGGCTGCGCTTACCTGAGCTGCGGCGACGACCTGTGGCCTCTAGATACAAGTCGTCTTGTGCGATACGAAAACACAAAATACGCAATGCGACGCAATAAAGAAATGGCAACACATAGCAAAAGAGAAAAATGAAAACATAAAAACAAATGAAATTACTTAAAAAACACAAATGAAAAGACAACAAAATGTGCGCGCGAAAACCATTTGAAAATCAGCACAAAATTGCAACAACAACAATTCGCACTGCAGGAACTAAACTTACAGGCGTGGCGCCAATCGGCAGCATCTGACTTCTGGGACGATGGCGATTTCGTCGAATTGCGTGACGGCGAGTAGCGATCCATTTCGGGCGAGAGCGATGAGCGCGTGAAACGCTTCACGGTCTCTTGGTAGAGGTCTGTCGCGGTGGCGGTGACGACGAAATGGCATCGATGTGGCATATGGGGCATAGGGCAACACGACAATGTGGCATAGGGGAGAGCGCACAGCATGCGACGACACAGCAAGCAAGAAACAAACGACAACAATTTTGCATTTAGTAACTTGACATTTGCTGACTAATGTACATTCATAGACTATATAAGTAGATGTGTGTGACATTTGTTGTTAGGGCCAACGGTGCACATTTTCTGGTCATTTTTAATGGAGCCAATTCAGTTGGCTGTCAGTGTGTGTTGGTTAGATACGAGTACAATATTAGTTGCGCGAGTAAATGTGTGTGCAATTTTACATTTGACAATTTTACATTTGTTGCGCTATTAAATTGCATGACATTAATGACAGTTAAACGCAATGAATTGTCAGAGATGAGCCGATTAAATGGACACTGCATACTTATTTAGTTGTTAATTGTTTGTGGTGAATGTTTTTAGAGAATGTTTTTCTGATTAACATATTTCAATTATTAACTTTGTGGTTAATAACGCAGCGTTTACTTGCTTTTGGCTTTCGGTCTAAAAACTCTATTGACAAATTAGCAGAATGGAATGTACAAAGGAAAAGTGTTGTTGGCTGCAAGTAGTAAAAATTGCCAAAAGAAAGTGTTGGTTGTTTAGAGAAAATTAGCTGTTGGCTAACAAATAACGACATGAAAGTGAAATGTCTGAGATACGATTGGCTATGAGACAATAGAAAGGAACAGACAGACATATTAAAATTGCAAGATCAGTAAAGTGTGGGAAAGTGAAGTCTTTACGAGTTGAAGGTCTAACTCAAACCACTTAGAGTGCTTTAAGCATAGCAACTGACATTTTGAGCGGACAATTGCGAGTAGGATTTATTACAGAAGGCAATAAATGTGCCTACAAACTTTACAATTTAATGCAAAAACCATTATCAATTAAAAAAAATTACTCAAAATTAATTATCAAAGCGCCGCACAGTGTTTCGACTCCATACAAAATTGCGGCAAAAATAGAAGGAGTACGTGAAATTCGCTGAAAATTTGCAGTCTAAGTAATTTTGGGCTGCTGACTTCAGAATTTGTTTGTTTAAAAAAAAAAAATATATAGCTTAAAAAAATCTAATATACCTATATATAATCATATATATTATATATATTATATTATATATTATATATTATATATTATATATTATATATTATATATTATATATTATATATTATATATTATATATTATATATTATATATATTATATTATATATTATATTATCATCACCGATCCCAAACCGCTCGAGCTATAATGATGAAATTTGGTCAAAGTTGTATTTTAGAAAGTCAACCCTTAAAAACGATTTCAAAAACGTCGACCTTGAAAGGGCGGAAAGGGGGTGGTGAAGCTTTTATGGACGGACATTGTTTTTTGGTCAGATTGTTTAAAAATTGTGTATATGTATACTAAAAAAACCAATAACAAAAGACGTATTTTAGGGTTTTTCTAAATTCGTCTTTAAAGGGTGGAAAGAGGGCGGTAAAGTTGCTTAAAGGATATATTTTTTGTTTATTTGATATCCGTAGAGCTTAACATGGAGATGAGACAGGTGAATATGCAATGCAGCTCAATTTATAACGGCGAGACTATTATAAAAATTATTCTTCAAAATTAGACCTTCAAAATTAGACATTCCTCCTTTTTTTAGAATATATTAGCGTTAAATCACATTTTAGCAAACAAATTCCATAATAATGAAAAAATTGGATAATATGGCTCATAATGGGTTAAATTGGCGTGCCAAACCTATTTTTATAAAAAACATTCATAGTTCGTGGAATTGACTAAAGCGATTTCTGTAAAAAAAATCAACATTAGTAGTTTCGAAAAAATTGAATATTTTCCAAAGGAGCAAAAAGACGCAGAATTTTTTTTGCGGACTTAAGAGAAGAAAGCCCATCTAAAAAAGGTCCTAAAAAGGATTTACGCCATTTCACGCCATTCGATTTAAATTGCCTTTCTAAATTTGGTTATTTTTAATTTTCATTGGTTAAAAAACATTCATTTTTGAAAATTCGTACAAAAAAAATTATTTATGCTAAACAAAAAAAACCGATCAGCAGTCTCGCTCCTATCAATTTAGTTTTAATTTTAAAAGAAATTAGTAGCCTATCTACAACAACACATTTTCTACAATTTTTTTTATACAAGCACCTAAATTTCACTTTTCCCCTTCATAAATTTTTGTAAAAATATATCCGACTTTGAAAAGCTATATCTCCTAATTTCGACAATTTTTCGAGAAAGTATTTCGGATCCAGCTTAATTAAACAATTACCTTTAACATGATACTACTTTTGTCAAAATCCGCGATAATTTTTTTTCTTTTTTTTGTCCACTCTCGAAGCACTGTGCGCCGGGGAATGAAGCACCTGGGGGAATATCTCATAGGCTTAAAAGACATACTAAAATTCCTCTTGGAGGCTGGGCTTATGGATGAACTCCAAGTCCACGAAGGGCACACAATAGGCCTTCTAGGTAGCAGTGCACTATCTCTTTCAATAATAGCAATAAAGCACCGAACTCGAGTGCTGCACTCGACACGCTGCAACTCGAGTGTGATCTAGTCGTTAGCATAATTCCCTGAAAAAAATTCGACTCTTGACACCAATTGGCAGCATTTGACTCCGTTTTTTTTTGTAAGCAACATAATCGCAAAAACAACAACTATCAATTACAACAAATGGCAACATTTTCAAAGTGAATCAAATTGCAATTCATGAACTTTACATTCACTGCGCAGTTTAGGTGAGCGGGACTTTTTTTGCAACTTTATAGTTGCATGTTTTTCTGCGTACAAGTACTTGCATTACGTTTTATGTGATTGTAGTAAATTAAAAAAAATATGTGAAAACAAATTTTTAACTGCTCCTGCCCCACTTCTTTGAGCCAATTGCGTATACGACCCGGTGTCCCGCAGTGTTGTCCGAGTAGAATTGCCGCTTCGAGAGTGCTTGTGACCTTTTTTGCACTACTGTTCGCATAATAAC
The DNA here is from genome assembly GCA_964056695.1 of Melieria picta. Classification (NCBI taxonomy): domain Eukaryota; kingdom Metazoa; phylum Arthropoda; class Insecta; order Diptera; family Ulidiidae; genus Melieria; species Melieria picta. Next base: position 113,357,425 of record OZ057399.1, on the reverse strand, counting down.
GAGTCAGACTTTGCGTAGTTTTTTTCATTAGCTATTTGCAGACGGCATGCAATGTCAGACATAACACAAACAAATAATGACAAGCAACTGAAGAAAAACAACTCAAGCAATCATGCAATACAAAATTCACACTCTTTCAAGGTTTATGTGCTGCGCAGCGTTCGACGTGAATGTGAGCGGCGCCACCAACAACACAACAATTGTAGCGGAGAACGGCAAATGCGCCACATTTAATTTTTCAAGTGTGCAAAAATTATTGTTTAAATTATGATTACTTCGCATGACTGTTGCTGCAAGACTGGGGCTCAGACCATTTTGCAACAACTGCGGTTGCACAATTCATTATTTTTAATGTGAAAATTTAAGAAAAATATGCAAATACAAAAACATATGAAGTGCAGCAGCAAAATAGCAAAACTTGCCAAAGAGTAGCGAAAAAAAAATTAAATGAAAACTTGTAAGCGATTACAAAGTAAAGAAAAAAGTAAAGCACAGCGTGATGAAAAGGCAATCGTCAGCGCTATTTCAAGCTTCTTCTTCTTTTTCATATTTTTAGCTTTTGTGCTACTTTGCGGTTGCTTTGCTTTTTTCGATTTTATTTTTCTTGATGGCATTTCAACTTTCACTCGCGCTGCTTCTGCTGCGCTGGTGAATGGGCGAAGTTTGAGGTTAAATACACTTTTGTTGGGCAAAAAACAATAACAATTTCAAAACAATAAATAAAACATATACGAAAAAACCCAAAAACTGCTATATGAACCAAATAGATAAAACAGTAGTTTATCTTTTTTGCCAACTTTCAGAGTTAGCCAAGTTGTCTGCTTCATTTCTGGTGTACTTGAAATTCTTGCTTTTTGGCTGCCTTTCCTGTCTTTCGTTGTGCAATGCCGCCTAAATTTGGTGAAAGCATTGAACCATACAAAAAAAACCACGAAAAGAACTGAAACTGTAAAGTCATGGCAACAGTTTTGGCACAAAGCGAAGTAGGGCAACTGTCTGCCAATTGATTTAGAGTTTTAAATGTTTGATTTGCACTTGTCTGATCAGAGGAAAATCTACTCAAATATTCATTTGAGAAGAAATAAAAGTGACGGTATACTTGTCTAGTTGGTGGTTGCAATGAACTCTGCCAAAAGCCAAAGAAGACCATCGGTTTTTTATGATGTAACAAAAAACTCTGAAGTGACACGTCAAAATGAACGTCGTTCCTTTAATTTGTAATAATAAAACTTTTGACGATCTGAGTTCAGATGAGTCTGAAATCATGGTGGTCAATGTACCTTGTAATTGCGAGAGGGAGCCAAGAAAATTGACCTACGAAAGTCCTATTTCTCACCCAGGCTTAGAAGAATGTTCCAATTTATCAATGTACCCGAACTTTATTTGTTTACCAGGTTAAGGCGACATCAAAGGAAATTGTGTAGTCGATGAACTTGCTAACGGAACTACCACTTTGCAGGTGGTAATTATAAGCTCTACTTTTCTTAGCTAAGGCCTCAAAAAAGACAGAAGAGCAGTGTTGACAGATTCCTGAATTGACTTTCTCTAGACATTAAAAAAATAAGTAAAATGTTCTTCCCTGCCATGCAAATTGCTTTTGTAAGCTACCGCACTCATCAAAAGTTTTTTTTGCGATGCTGGTTCAATGTTACTACGATACCCAAAAGTCTATACAGGATCAGAAAAATCCAACAACAGAAACTTAAAATCTCCTAAACTTTCTTCTTCTTTCTTTGTTGTTCAATAATAACCTTAAAAAGCCTAGATTCTGTCAAGTCTAGAAGCAATTCTCATAATCTAGCAACACTGAGAAGAAAAGAGTTTGTATGGGACCAAAACGGCTCGGGATCAGAAAAACCCACTAACAGAAAGTATTCAAATCTCTAAACAAAAATAATCTTAAGAAGCCAAGATTCTGCTAAATCTAAGAGCAGTTCTGCTAATCTAGCAACACTGAGAGGAAAAGAATTTGTACTAGAACAAGGCTACTCTTGTCCTACTTTGTCCATTTCTGTATCAGAGTCACGGTTATTATTTGGCCAATATGTTGTAAACCAGAATTTTTTGAAAAAGTAACCAAATGTAAACAAGTTCAAAAACAAAACAAAAAATCTTGGAACTTGCTATCTTTCCCAAGAAGGCTTTTCTACGTGGTTATGAGGTAAGAAAAGATGTAAGCAAAAAAATAAAATACATACAAAATAACTCAACTGTATTTAAAAACACGGTCTTGTTTGAATGCTTGTCGCTAAAAATGTATCATGTTTTGTAACTTAGATTTCCCTTGCAAAAAAGTCATCAAACAGAAAATAAAGTAACCAAGCAACCAAACGGAAAAAATACATATTTTTCGGTTAAAAGTAACCAATGGTGGCAATCGTGATTCAGAGCGCTTATCTCATTAAATAGACAACATATAAATGCATATTAATGCAGTTCTAGGATATTGAGATCCTTGTCATTTTAGCTGTTATCCAAATAAGATGGAAGTTCTTGGAAGACTCTTTCTTCCTACTCCCTTTCCCATGCAAAAAAGTCATCAAACAGAAAATAAAGTAAACAAAAAAGTCTGTTTCAACTATCTCAGTAAGAAAAAGGATACTATAAGTCATCTTCTCTGTACTACTTCTGAGTCTATCTAAATGCAGTTGAAGAAAACCCTAGATTCCTTCTTATTACTCTATCTGTTTCTGTACTAAAGCGCTTATCTCAATAAATAGGCAACATATTAAGGCAGTTTTAGGATATTGAGATCCTTTTCATTTTAAGTGTCATGCAAATGAAATGGGAGTTAGATAACACTGCACAACAAAATCAATTTTTTTTTAAATAACAAGGTTCTAACAACGGATTCTGGTAGAGGGGGCAAAAAAAAAATATACGTTTATCGTCGTTTTGAAAGTTTACGTCTGAATTTTTTTTTAGGGGGGTCAAAGATTTCCCTTTTTTGCACATTCTTATGATGAATCGGCATACGAAAACCATGTAACCTCACATTTAAGGTATGTGATGTGTTCAGCGATTTGATGTAAAATACTACGCAGAAAATTTTTGTGGAGCATTTTAACCCTGTATCTCCTATTTGTATAGGTCAAATTGACCCTTTTTTCTAAAATGCCAAAAATGGCCTGTAAAACAGGACTTTTTAAGGACAAAATGTACCACGAAAATATTCGCCATAAAATACTACTATAGGTCTCTGAATACATCAAAGCTCAGAAATTAACTTGAACGCCAGAATTAAGCCGAAACTGAAAATGTGTTTAAGTGTTTGTTTCGTACTTATTGGAGTACATTTTTCTTTAATGATGCTGATTATCTCAAATCAGTTAATATTAGAGACTAGTAAGAATAGTTCAAAAGTTGAATTGTGCTAAGGTTCAACACACATCAAACAGAAAGTACTTTGGCAACTTGTGCGCCTTGACAACCAATCTAATCTAACCTTTTAACGCTCATCTCTGCTTGGAAAATATAATATATTCGCTAACAAAGTTCCTAACATCCAATGAGACGTTACTTTCTAATGCACTAATTCTGTCTGCCTTTCTCTTCAATCACATCAGTCGCTACAACAGCACTCGACGTTGACCTTCAAGCGGGACTTTAAGCAACTCATTCCAGCATTAACGGCGCCTAACTCCTACACCTACGTCGCTCCGTCATAAGTCATATCTATAAATAGCGAGCTGTGAAAATGTGCAAACATAAATTTCGCATAAACAATGCCGTTATTAAAAAGCAGCCAAACACTCCAACAGACAATGCGAAATGCTTCAGGGCTCCACAATCGATCATTGTCAGCGCAGATCACAGCAGCAACTGACGAGAACGAGAATCAATTACAGCGGACATTTAAATGCAATTTCCTTGCACATTGGCACGTTCACGTTCGCTGTTGACAACATTATGGCCAACACGAATGCACAATTGTTGTTGTGATATTTGCACTAGCAATGGCAGCAGAACGACAAAACGGCAACAATGGCAATAACCACTTTTTTGCTTAGTGAGTTGAGAGTTAAACGTCGCGGCGTGAGTCATCAAAGTGCAAGTGCCGCCGTCACAGCGATCGCCGGTTAGATTTGCTGTTGTGTTGTGTGGCGCCTAGCAGCGGGCTGCCTGTGCCGTGTCGCGTCGCACAGTCGCACCAAAAAGGCTGCCCAAGAGTCGCTGCGAAGCGTGCGCACCAAAATCCTTAAATGCAATTTCGTCTGACCTCATTTCCATTTGATGCCCCAATGCGACTCGGTTGCAAAGCGATCGTCGTCGATCGCGCTGGCGTGTGATCGCATTGCAGCCGCGCAATTGCGAGCGCCATTTATGGTCCGAACGGGTCAGCGACTGCTCGCTGTCAATGCATTTTCATGTGTCAGCGGTAATAAAGTTGCCAACACCAAGTGTGCTCATGTGCTTGCGTGTTTGCGAGTGTGTGAGTGTTAATTATTGCCCATCGTACACAAATCGATTAAAGAGCGTTTGATTATCCAGCAAGTGCTCATGTTCAACACTGGTTGCGGCTGCGCGATAGACCATCGGCGCGCACTGTCCGTAGGCGTTCGCGCCATAAATCAAGCGCGCACAACTATCGAGCGGCTCTTGGCTACTGCCAGCTGGTGGCGGCGCATGCGTTAGAGGCGGCCTACGCAACTCTTTGCCACGCAGCCGTTGCGCCGCTATGCAAATGTGCCGCATGCGGCATGCGACCGGCAATGTTCCAGCGAGGCTGGGCACAGCTACAAAGCGTTGCGGCGGAAACGCGCCCGCAGCTCGCTGCGCACTAATGACTGCGCGCACAAACGCCGATTGCCGTGTGACATGTGGGCCGATAAGAATTTTACACACACGTCTCACTCGCATGTCAACAGCAATTACGGCGCTGCGTTTTTGTTGTGCGCTCTTGCATCATTGGGTTGGCGTGTAACAAACGCGCACTCTACACTTTTAATTGCTATCAACAATTACTTTCTTGAAGTTTCCCATTAATTTGCAGTTAATTATCTCAAATTCAGTGGAAATTGTTGGCGCAACGAATGCAACTATTAAACGCTATAAATTAATTAATAAACATTCGAGATAAATCATTTGTATGCGAACGGAAAGGTAATGGAATGCAACTTTTCTTGCACTTTAAAAGCGATCGCATTGGATTCATTGCTCGCTGAGAGAGTAGAGTTGACTGCAGCTTAGCGTGGAAAATATTGTATGAGAACATTATTAACCCTTTCACTATTTTGTTGCCATATGGCAACATGCTACTTTGTGGACATCTGCATCCTCTATGGTTGCAAGAATACATTTTTTTGTTGGTCTTTAGAATAGTTTGAAGTTTTAGGAAAAATACGAAAGTAATAAACTGAATATTTAAGTTTAAAGAAGAGAAGTATACAGATTTTTGTAATGGTATATCTTGACATAGTAAAGGAAGAAGAAGCAGAAAAAATTAGAGAACTTTTTACGTTTTTTTCAATTTAGATACTTTATTTTTTATAATTTTGGCTGAAGTAAATGAAGAAATATTCAAATTTTCGTTATGCGTAAAAAGTTGTATGTTTAAGTAATTATTACAGCCACAACGATGTGGTTGCTCTCATAGAAAAACACTCTAAAATACAGGGTCAAAGTATAAAAATTAAAAAATATCTTATGGAATGTTGGTAATATAACCACATAGAAGCCTAAGACGTAAAATTTAAAATTTTAACTTTCCCCAGTAAAAACCTGTAGCGAAAGGGTTAACGAATTATGACAATGAAAAATAATTTGCAAAAAAAATTTCCTAGCGAATTATCTCAGTGAAATAAATCTCAGTCTTCCAATAAAAGTGAGTAAAATTTAAATTTTTTGGAATTTTTTTTGTGCAAGTGGCAGCTCTGAAATTTATTGATTGTCGTCTAATATTGTTTTGATTATTAAAAATGGAGCGCTACACAAAGAAAAAATACGCTATCATTGTGAAAACTAGAGCTTCAAACGAAGTCCGTGCTTCCGGAGACTTCGGACAGTCCGGACTTCAGACAGTCCGGACTTGGGACCGTCCGAATATCGGCACATTTTGCCACATAGCGCCAAAGTGGTTTTGCCGATTGATACTGTTGGCACCTCGTTTTGATGGCTCATTGGTTGCCAACACATTCACCGACTCTTGCTTTGATCGGCCTTGAACTCTCTCTCCTCATTCGGACGTCTGACTTTCCCATATAAAATCGCAAATTTTCATCTTGCACTGCAGAAAGTTTATATGAACTAAGAAAACACACTTTTCGCATAAAAATTTTGTAATTTTACATGAAGTCAACTGTTCGAAACTCTGGAATGTCCGGATAGTTTGAAGTATTAGTGAAAACCATAGATTTATTGGAGGAACCAATCATCTCTCGAAATTCAGAAGTCAGCTGACCACCAATTTAATGCTGTGCAATTTTTTCTGGGGTTTTGTGAAATCTCTGGTCGATGTGAATAAACCACAAAACAATTCTTGAGTTTAAAGCTAGGATTCAAAGCCTAATGGGTGATATATTAGATTAGGTTTTGACTGTGGGGAATATTGCCAAAATAAAGAGGAAGAAGAGACTATAAGTCACTTTCTCTGCTACTGCCCGGTTTTCTCTAAAAGAAGATGAATAGGGTTTTAAGTCTCTGATGTTGACTGAACTCAGGTTATTCAAGTTGTCAAAGAAGGGAGAGCCTAGCCCTTCTTTGACAACATGAATAGGGCTAGTCTCTCACTTATTGGACAATTTGAATAACCTGAGTTCAGTCAACATCAGAGACTTGCAAGGGTGTATCTACAAAACAAATTGGCTTGTTTAGGCTCTCCGACTTGCAGTAAGATAGATCACTTTCGGTTTGTGGTACCACAACGGGCGCATTTCGTGGCTTAAGTGCATCTTTCAGTAAGTCCCATGACCAGACAGCCACCTTAACCTAACCTGACCTAACCTATGGCTGATATCGAGTCACATCTTTGTCAAAATGCCATTGAGAATCGAAAAAGAGCAAAGAAAGTGATTTCATACTTAATCGAAACATGACTACTTTACTATGCAATGAAAATATCAACACTCGCTCAATAAATTTGTGTTTTCTACCGCACCTTTACTATTTTTATTTTACTTCAGTGTTGATTTTAAACTTTTTTTAGCGCCAATATTATAGCGGAAAATATCAAATACTGAGCCAACTGATAGCAAAAGTTGCCAAACTCATTCAGTGCAATGCTTTTACAGCGATATCAATGCCACAACTTGTGAATACACAAAAATCATTCAGCATATCAAAGCGGCAAATTTCCACTTTTTGTAAGTTTATCTTATCGATAAATTTTATTCTACGTACCAACTAAAAATACATTTCAATGGGCACGGATTCCATGACATATAAACAATGCACAGCTAATTGTTTTGAAGGTATTCACGATTAGTGGTAATTTTCTGGGAAGAAGAGGAAATTTAGTCTAGGCTAGGTTAGGCTATGGTGGCTGCCTCTGTAAGAGACATGCTCGGAGGCCTAAGAGGTCCATTGTGATACCAAATATTTCACCCGTTTTTTGAAATGAGTATGAAACATTGTTTATTACAACATACACTTCAAGCGGATGGAGAAAGGAGGGAAGGGGACCTCTAACTTAACGCCGAATCCGAACAGCGGTGGACAATTTTTCTCTAAAACTTGGAGGTTTTGCCATTGCTTGCCAAGGGATCACTTGTGTGATTCTTGTAATTCTCATCTGCTTCATGTGGATAGCGATAGAAGTAGATGAGCGTTTTACCAGTCCGAACTAGAACTCGAACCTAGGGCCTTTGGTATGAGAAGTCTGCGCGCTGCCTACTGGAAAATTTAGCCTTAGCAATAAAAAAAATACGTTTAGATTAACTGAATTCAGCTTTTATGCTGTTTCAAAAATTTGGAACATATTTTCAGTTCACTACTGTCACATTCAAGGATAAAGCATCGTGTGGAAAGCACAAAAATTAAAGAATTTTTTTTTGTCAAAATTACATACGAATTATCTACTCTTCCGAGTAACAAAAAAGAACTCGTTATCTTAATTTACAATTTGCTTGTTTGCCCTTTTGCCAGACCAGTTACCACCAATCGTGAACATTGTTTACAACAATGCTGCGGCAACATAAAATTTACAACCATTTGAAGGTAAGATTTCAATTGTGGCAAATCAATTAATCAGTTTCACGCGCAGTGATTGAATGCTTTAAATGTCAAATTCGTTAACACAGATAAGCCGCAACGAAACGAGTGTGCGCCGCCTTAACAAATTACCAAAGCTGATCTTTTACACTTGAACGCCGACAACAAACGAACAATGAGAGGAGTGGCAAAAGCCGGAGGTGAAATTTAATATTATCGTAAAATTGAATATTTGATGGCTCTTGGCTACAAATGTCCAACCCATGGCGGATTTGGGGCCAAAAAGCAAATAAACGACTTCGAAGCAACGACTGAAGCTTGGCTTTCGATTTTGCGATGAAGACGTCGTCGAAACGTGCCGGCAATGCAACGCCAACAAAGTGTCGAAAATGTTTCCCAAACACACGTAACACGGTTGCATTGGGAAATGCCAGCAACAAAAACAAAAGTCAGACAATAAAGGGCGCACTGCCACAATAGCGAAATGTTGCGCATTATTATTTTACAAATCTCATGTCGGCATCGCACAGACGGATCCGCTTTGCATGCAAAGATGATAAAAGTACAATTAAAAAAAAAAACAAATTAAAAATATTTATGCTGTCTGCTGAATGAAAATCGAATTTTTATGCGAGGCATCAAGGCGTACGTAGTCCAGAACAGGCGCGCAAACAATAACCAGCAGACAAACGGACAGACAGACATGCGGACAGGCAGCGCCACTCAATCGATTGTTGTGTGTGTACTGTTTTTGTTGTTATTGTATTGCGATTCATTGATTGGATTATAAGCGTTTTAATGTTGATTTTTATTGTTCGATTTGTTTTCATTTGCGTTCCCTTTCGCTACTGTGCGATGTCAGTCAGGTTGGCTTGTTGTTGTGCTTTGTTGCCATTTTAGCCATAATTTCTGTATTTGTCAAAATGAATGCCAGCATGTTAACGTGCTTGACGTTTAAATGCCACAAATCTGCCTAATTATTGGCGCAGCGCATATTCCATATTACAAGCCACACAAGAGTCGATAGCCATGCGAGATAATCTCGCAGCGATGTCAGTGCGGAACTGACAGCCGGCCAGCAGGATCAATGCTAAAGCGTTAATAGCACTTAAAAGCGGCGGTGTGGGCCAATTTGTGCTGCGCAGCATAATTAACAGTTTGAGTTGACGCATAATGCGAATGCAAAAAGGAAGTTGAACAGGTGTCAATTACAGGGCTAAAGTGGCCGCTTTTGCGCTTTTTGAACATAAGAAGTTCATTAAAATTGTTTCAACTTGCCGTCGCCTGTCTGACGATCCGAGTGTTCGGCACGTATTGCGTTGTGTTTACAAGCTTTTTCTTTCTTGTTGTATTTGTATATGCAAAATACAATGAAGATATTGAAAACGTAGGCCAGCAACAGCAGCGCAACATATAGTAAGTAGACATGCGATTTTTACGAGCTTCAATATTAATGAACACGTTGTTGCTGCTTTTGATTATGTCATCGATAGAATTTTTTATTTGCTGCCGTTTTAGCAAACGACCAAATTGTAAACACTTTTACAAACATATTGAACGACAGTGGGAGAGTGATAAACAAATATTTATTGGACAGTTGACGGTGCGGTTGGGGAAGCAAAATTGACTGTAGGAGTCATTTAGGAGACTATTATTGATTTCTGCTCCAAAAACTATTGAACGACTACATTTATTAGCATAAATGTTAGGTTTAAGTATTAAATAGAAATTAAGTAATTTCAGCTTTTATTACAACATAGGAAATGTGATTCGAACTAACATATGTCCACTAAATATTGAGACTAACTTCAGCCGTTTATTTGACTGCATAAGCAAACATGCAGATGCCGCTCAATACACTTATCATACTTAAGTGGGCTTCTACTCAACTGCCAAAATCAAATTACGCAATACATTCCATTCAAAATGTCGTAAAAGCTGGGTTTAAGAAAATCTGTTGCCAATCTGTTTGGACGACTCACTACATGGGAAATTCAGGATGTGTTTAAAAAGGTAACCAATCTCCTGGGCGACTATTTTTCGTGTTTTGAAAGATTGCCGTAATGGGAAAGGACCGGAAAACGAAGTCATACCTGGTCGTCTGCCGAAGTTAAGTGCCACAAGTACAAAAAACAAAGTTGGCCAATCAACACGCAAATTAGCACGAAAATTTGGCATTTCAAAGTCTGGTGTTCACAAGATTTTGAAGAGGAACAATGTAATCTATCGCAAACGTAAACCAGCATCAAAGTATTCCGCGAAACAACTCGAAAATATACCAAAATGCTGCCGTGCACTTCGTTGTAAACACTTTGCTAACGAAAAATTCATAATTTTGGATGTTGAATCGTACTTCACATTTTTGTACCAGAATTAAGCGGCAACGACGGTTTTTACCCTGACAACATCGAAGCAACACCAAACGGAGTTAAATACGCCAGCAAATCAAAATTTGAACCAAAGGTGCTAGTGTGGGTGGCCATTTCTTCGAAGGGTGTCTCAGCGCTATTGATTCGAACAAACAAAGCCAAAGCGGTCAATGCTGACGTTTATATCGGTCAATGCTTGCCAAAATTGAAGCAATTCACTGGCAAATATCACACTGGCGACGAAATCATGTTTTGGGCGGATCTTGCAAGCTGTCACTATGCGAAAAAAAGTTGGATTGGCTGACCGAGTATAAAATACAATTTTTTGCCGAAGAAGGACAATCCTCCAAACGTGTCTCAGGCACGTCCAACCGAACATTTCTGGGCAGTTCTCAAACGTATGGTGTACGAAAAGGGTTGGGAGGCACGGAACGAGCAAGAGTTGATTAATCGAACCAAGCAAAAGTTAAAACAAATCGAGATAAACACCGTCCAAAACCTTAATCGGGACATTCGCTTTACACTGAGAAAAATCGAAGACAATGATCCATTGAGTGTACTCTAAGTGTATTTTTTGACAGATGACCAATAGACTGAAGTACCAAATAAAATAAATTTTTAATTCAATTGTCTGTTTTCAAATGGCGCGCGCCGGAAGTTAGGATATTTAGTGGACATATGTTATAGCAATTTATGTACTTAGAGGGATTTAAGGTTGCAATTGAGTTTTTCCAAACATTAAAAAAGAGATCATGAGTCTAATTTCTAATTTTACGACTTGGCCCAAGTATTCCTCAAAATGTTGTTTCCTTCTATTTATATTCCATCCCATCAAAAATGAGTAGTGCAATACATTAACTTGTGATAAGTTCCTATCCTTCACACTATTCAATCAGTTGTAATGAACAGCACGAAGAAAATCCTCATGTCCAGTAGCCGTACAAGTGCAACAACAACACAGTACCATAGTAGACTGTAGACTAACGGAAAATGACAAGCGCTCATCGAATACAACAACCCTCTTATGAGGCACGAATTCAAAGAAATCGCTCATATAACTTAACCCGGCGTCATTGTTGCCGGGTATCTAATACCCGACGCATTTTAAGTTATGTTCTAAAAAAATTATCGCAGAATAAAAAGATTTAATTTGATGAGTAATATGCTCATTTTATGATAAATAAATGTTTGATTTTTATTAATAATGTATTTAACTACCTATTTCCCTATTATAGAAAACTAATAAGTATTGACATAAGCTTGATTCAGTGTACAATAATGTACATGGGTAAAATTTACCCGGCCACAACGGCCAAGTTCTGTTTAGTAGCCACAATGACGCCGGGTTAAGGGGGGTTTCTACCTTGTACGGTCAAAAAAATCGATTTTTTTTTTCATGCATTTTTGGCTTAGTACATGATTGTAGAATACGCTCCCAAAATTTGAAGTTGAAATCTTTCGAATTACGGAAGCAATTTATCGAAACAGGTAGCGGTGTCGGTGAAGGCAGCTTCACTTTATACTGAAGCAAAACTTTGAACGCGTTTTTCTCAAAACTACATTTTTTGACCTTGCGGAAGTGATTTAGGCCACACGAGTTGAGCAATAGCTACGAAATTTTAAACAGTCATTTATCAAGGTCTTAGCTATGGCCCGAACTAGAATCTTCAAGAAATAATAATTTTTTTTCATTAAAAATAAAAATTTGTATTGGAAAAAGTAGGTAAAAATTGAGTTTTTTAGTCAAAATCGCATTTATCCTTCATTTTTCATTTTTTTTCTTTAAACCCTAGCTCCTGCCATAGACAAAAGGATACAGAATAAGAAAAAATTTCATTTTTGCGTTTCAAGTCATCTCAAACAGCGGCAGGACTTCCGCGAGTAAGGAAGGCGCGCCGCCATTGCTCGATGGCCCCCTCCCCCCCCCCCTTTGCATATTTTATCTTGAAACTTTTTTTACTTGTACAATAAACATATACCTACATCTGAAAAAATTTTCCAGTGTTTATCTTAAAACACAAGGTAGAAACCCCCCTTAATTAAAACCTTTCACCATACGAAAGTATTTCTTCTAGGGGATGATAGATGGCAGTCCCTTCACCTAGGAATGCTAGCGATAAGCTAATCGTTCAACCTGGCAGAATCTCAATTGATTAACCCTTTTGCTACAGGTTTTTACTGGGGAAAGTTAAAATTTCAAATTTTACGACTTAGGCTTCTATGTGATTATATTAGCAACATTCCATAAAAAATGTTTTAATTTTTATACTCGGACCCTGTTTTTTAAAGTGTTTTTCTATGAGAGCAACCACATAGTTGTGGCTGTAATAATTACTTAAACATAAAACTTTTTACGCATAACGAAAAATTAAAAAATTAAAATTAAAAAAAGGTATCTAGATTGAAAGAAAACGTCAAATTAAAAAGTTCTCTAATTTTTTCTGCTTCTTCTTCCCATTATATACCATTAAAAAAACGTGTATACTTCTCTTCTTTAAACTTAAATATTCAGTTTATTAATTTCGTATTTTTCCTAAAACTTCAAACTATTCTAAGGATCAACAAAAAATGTATTCTTGCAACCATAGAGGATGCAGACGTCCACAAAGTAGCATGTTGCCATATGGCAACAAAATAGCAAAAGGGTTAAAGTAACCAACACATGGTATTGTTGAGGACTTAAGCTCCCAAGCGGAGTGAATGAGGAGAAACGTGAGCGTTTTGTTTAAAAGAAATTTCCGCAAATCAACAAGACTTAAAGTCTTTGGGATACGCGAAGTACCAGCAAGTCCCCGCTCTTCTTAACAGCTATGATCCAGTCAAGTAACCAATGAAATGTTTGGCATTAAAGGGAGTAACCCCTGCTCGCAGGATTATATTAAAAAAGGGAAGTAACCAGTGGTAGTAGCGCTATTCGAAATATGTACAACAAAGCTATAAAAAAATTGCTTTATTTTGCTATTTTGCCGTCCTCGATAGTCCAGCAGGAAGCGCGTTGGCTTCTCATGCTGGAGGCCCTTGGTACGATTCCTAGGTCGAGCTGCTGAAACACTCGTCTACTTCTATCGCTATCCACATGAATCAGATGAGAATTACAAGAATCGCACAAGTGCGCTTTTGGCATGTAATGGCAAAAAAAAATTGTGGTATCTCAACGGGCCCATATAGAGGCCTAAGTAGGTAGGTCACCTGTCTACCTACCTGCTGTGGCATTATCCAATAATTATTGATGAACGTCTAACATTTTATATGCTTAAATTTTCCCATTTACCGACGTAATGTTAAGAAGTATCGGAAATTGAAAGTGACGATTTAATGAAAAATTAAAAAGAGCAAAAAACATTCTAAGAAAAAACACACAAATTCTCGACATTCAAAGCTTCACGTACAATTAAAGTACAATTAAAGTGAACGAGACAAGAATCAATTAGAAACGGCCTTGCGAAATCGAGAATGATTCAACGAATAGTCCAGACAAGTCTTTCATTTCGATTTTTATTGAGTTTAGACACTGACATGCAGCAAATGAGATGTTTATCTTTAAATTATTTACAAAAAAATGGGTCTAGAAAAAGGAGTGGCAGTGATAATTAATAGGTTTGTTGTAATGAAACGGACAAGCAGTCGGTGCGACTCATTCTTGAATGCGCAACGAAGAGCTCACTTGCGAGCACTTTTCAAAGCACATTGAAGAGCAAAAATACTTAAAAAATACAACAAAATGATTTCATTATTGACAACAACAAAAATGATTTCATTATTGATGTTATAATGAAAAAATATAGAATACAAAGGCATGAAAATTAAAAATGAGCAGGCGAAACTGGAGTCGCCCAATCGTTGGCAGCAAACAAAATGTGTAAATAAATCGAGGCAAGTTGGTTGGAGGTAAAATGCCAAAAATGAAATTAAATGATTGTGTAGTAAGAAAGTAAGTTAAGTTAGGCAAGGTGCGTGTGAAGAATTGTTGGAAAGTGAAGAAAATTTGGTTATTGTTAAGAATTAATGGCAAAAGAAGAAGAACAACACTAAGTTGTTGTATAAAAAAATCAAATAAATAATAAAGAAAAATGTGTAAAAGTGTGCTTACCTGTGTACTGTGAATTTATGGAACTCAAATTGTCATCGCTTTCACGACTCATGCTTGTATCTGAAAGATAGGAACAGAAAAGCAAAATTGCAAACAATAAGCAACAACGAAACAACAAATGGAACAATGCGGCAGCGCAAAAAAACATAATATATAGTAAATAATAAATAAATAAAATGTAAGTCAAGTTGTGCCGATAACAAAAGCTAAACGAAACTCAAAAGCAGTTAAAAGGGCACAGAAAAGAAAAGTCAAATCATGCGGCCATGCGAACGGAACAGCAATAAAATTGATCGAATACAACGAACGAGGCTGGTTCTACTTACTGATGTCTTCGCGAAATTTTTAAGTCTGCAAATGCATTGAATTGCAATATTCCAAAGTTTCGAAAGAAAAATCTGATAGTTTAATTTGAAAAGAGAAATAAAATAAATAAATAAATGAAATACATTTCACCGAATATCGATTTTTATTTTAGTTGTCCTATGATAACAATTATTGGTGACTTTTATTTGTTTAGTCATCAATAAAAATCATTCAGTGACTTTTATTTATAAAAGTCATCAATAAAAATCATTCAATGACTTTTATTTTTTAAGTCATCAATAAAAATCATTCAGTGACTTTTATTTATAAAAGGCATCAATAAAAATCATTCAGTGACTATATTTATAAAAGTCATCAATAACAATTACAAACAAATTTAGAAAGGCAATGAAAGTCGAATGGCGTGAACTGGCGTAAATCCTTTTTATGACCTTTTTTAGATGGACTTTGGACTATGGAAATTCTGCGTCTTTTTGCGCCTTTGGAAAATATTCAATTTTTTCGAAACTACTAATGTTGATTTTTGTACAGATATCGCTTGAGTTAAAATTGCGATCAAAATGTGTAACCAAGTCAATGCCACGAATTATGAATGTTTTTTATAAAATTAGGTATGGCACGCCTATTTAACCCATTATGAGCCACATTATCTAATTTTTTCATTATTATGGAATTTGTTTGCTAAAATGTGATTTAATGCAAATATATTTAAAAAAAAAGGAGGAATGTCAAATTTTGAAGAAGGTCTAATTTTGAAGAATAATTTTTATAATAGTCTCGCCGTTATAAATTGAGCTGCATTGCATCTTCATGGCTGTGTCATATCCATGTTAGCTCTAAGGATATCAAACAAAAAAATTATTTCCTTTAAGCAACTTCACCGCCTCTTTCCACCCTTTAAAGGTCGATTTTAGAGAAACTTAAAATACAGGTTTCATTATTATTTGTTTCGTATATATGTACCATTCTAGATTTTCATGGGAACCATACACTTTTGACTTGAATACTCTCTGCTCTCCACTTGAAATGCTCTTAATTTTCCACACTGGGCCAGGAATCGACTTTCCAACACCACATTTGCGGTCTTTCACCATCTTTCTTCGCGCTTGTGTGCACCATTTGGTTTAAAGAAAGGTGCAAAATAAAATTTACCATAATTGTTGATTCGCATTGTTTCTACATTACGCCCATCCACACACACACACACACATACACACATAGAGGCGCCAAATGTAATGGAGGAAATTTTCAAATTACAACGCTCGATAAATACGGCGCTAGAAAGTGAAATTCATTGCGCCAAGCAGTGAATTTATGCTTCCGACTGGCTGTTCGTGTGTTGCGCTGCCACCTGCAGCGATTTCTATTCACCATTAAATTCACTTTGCCATTGTGTGTGCATGTTTAGTTGGCGCGTAGTTTTGCACGGCGAATGTGAGCGAACAACTACAAACTTGTGTCGACATTTGACGTTTATGTGCCGCCATACGACGTTAATTTCATTCACCAATTTATTAAATTGAATTGATTTAATACCAGGCGAACAGACATTGTGCATTTGGTATTTTGGCAAAATTTAATTTTTTTTAATTTGCATTTTTAATGCGTGAAAAAAGTCGCATGCGACTTTATGAAGTTTGTATGGTAATTTTTCCATACAACACACACCCACAGTCGACTCAAGTCACACTAAAATTTCTGGAGAAATTAAACTTGTTTATTGTTATTATTATTTATTGATTATTGATTTTTTCCTATTGACACAAATTGCCAAAACCGCAGACTCGCTTAATGGCCATTTGCCAAATTTGCCAACTATTCTTCGTACGCCAGTTGTATTTGTATTTTTACAATTGGCTAATTTTTGTGCTTATTGCGCAGTTTTGGTCGCGACTGTAAATTAAGTTGTTGGCCAGTTTGGCTGCAGAATGTTCAAATTTTATGGGCGCTTTAATGTTTGTTTGTCTTGGCAGCGTGTTTTGCAACAATTACTACATATATACTATTATTAGCAATATAAAGGATTTTCAAAGCGAAAAAAATTCTTTTCCAAAAAAGCCGCACAAATATTCATCACAACAAATATGAGCAAAATTTATAATTACTTTTCCATTCACTCAATTAAAATGTTGCGAATTTATTAGCAGCCAATCAAGTTGGCTCAAAACATTTCGCTCACAGCAATTACAACAATAGCAACTGACAACAAACAGGCATCAGGCATCAGCAATTTGTTGATCAAAATAATTTGTAAACGCGCTGCCGTCCCGTCGGCCACGTTAATTGTCGCTTACACTCGAAATCTGCGACTGGCCGCTTAATTGGTTGCAGCCGTCGCTGTTGTCTGCCTGTTGCCTGTCTATTGTCTGCTGCCGGCTGTTGTTGTCTCTAAGATGGACGCAGCGCAATTTCCATGCGCCACTGTTGCAGTCAATGTTTGCACATTGATTTATCGCCACTTATCGTTTGCAATGGCCAATGAAAGTGCGCCGAGCCGGAGCCGCAGCAGCAGCTGGTGGCGGTAGCGGCGACAGGTAGGCGAGACAGACTTGACAAAACTGCAGTGAGGGTGCGAAATTCCTGCATGCCTGTTTAATTACCCAAACCAACAATTATGTTTATTTCTTATTAGGAAAAGAAAAGGTAAAAGCTTCAGCAGGCGAATTTTTTGCAAACTCGTTAAAAATAGTTCAACCGTTGAGTGGTTTTCGAGTAATAAAATATTTAATGCTAATTATTTTTAAATTCAAACGACAATCCTATGAGACTAAAACGAACATTCCATGTTGTGAAAGCAACAGTTTTATGCTGATTCAAAGGAAAAGTTTATTTTATTTGTTTGTTGAATTGGAATTGAAACTTACGATCATTTGACCAACTGTAAACTCTGATCTTAGGACAGAAAATGGTCTTCTAAGTTTGCCCACTGCTGTGTGAGTGAGAAAGGAATTTTAAGCTCTTCCTTTCACTAAGTCATCGCATTAACTTTATATCGTAGACTTTCATGTCAAGTGGGGGGAAAGAATAGACTAAACCCATTAACATATTGGGTAAACACACTCCTTGAATGCTTAATACCTAATTGGACGAGTTAGTGTGTGTTTAGTTTAAAATCGGATAGTAGTGACGGGTTGTATTATCTTGGCGTCGACAGTGAGAATAAAGAAATCGAGAAAGATTGACAAAGAATATCTATGAAGGTAGGTAGGTCTCTCTACTTACTCTACATGATGATTTGTTGACTAAGCAACTAGGTAGAAGTACGTAGACCCAGTACACTGACACTTATAGGTCTATGTTGAAAGCAATGAAGTAGTTTAATCTTTCGTCAGCATAGATTGAAGTAATTTAATTTTTAATTTAGTTGATAGCTTTTGCTGTTCACACACCTCAATTTAGCTGCTATCGAAAATGTTATCGAACATGTTTTTGTTTTAACGGAAAAAGTTGTTTCCTCTTTATGTATAAAAAACGTTCTTAAAAACATTTATTGAACTTTTAATTTAAAATCCATACCAAACATAACATTTTTCAAACGAAATTCCAAAGGAGACAAATGTTAACAAACATCTTTCGCTGCTGCCAGTTCCGTCATTCATTGTGAATGAGTTTGTTTATCGATAACAGCACGACACAGGGTTGCATGGCGAATTGAGCTCAATTTATGGTCAAATTAGCACAATTGCTATTAGATAATTTCATATTTTTTTATGAGAAATTAAATTCAATTTAGACCTAAATTGTGGATAAATTGAGAAAATGTCTTAATTGCGCAATTTAGCTGGCTGTCTGAATAGGGTATGAAATAAACCACTCAGTGACAATTTTCACGTTATGTTCATCGATGGACTGCAACTGAAAAGAATTACATATTTGATGAGTCTGACCAAAAGTAACTTGAGAACTGAATTATGACCAACAGACTCGGCAAAATGACTATTAGGGCGGACCATTCCTAGATCGGAACGAACAATGAGCTGTTTAAAGACGAATCAATCAATCATCAAGCGAATCAACTTATCTCTCCCGTATGGACACTGAAGCTTCAGTAGAAAAGGAGTACGAATCGATAGATAGAGGTCGACAGGTAAGAAGGAGACTGTGCCTCCGATAGAAGGACCCAGTTTAGGATGCTCTATCATCTCTTGGTGCGACTAACTGAAGAAGGCGCATAAGGCACAGGTGCCTGAAAAAAACTTTAACAGATAACAGATTGTTATGACCAGTTAAGTAAATAAGTGTTTCTGGATCGCAAATGGTCTGATTTGCTTAATAATAAATAATATAATAACCCGTGTTGTGCGTGTGAATTTGCACGCGGGTGGAAGGGACCTACAGTTTTATGCCGGTACCGAACGGCAGGGTGGGAGCTCTTTCATAAGCAATTTTTACTCTCAGAGGTTTGCCATTTCCAGCTGAGAGGACAGCCACCGAAAGAGAAAACGAGTTTTCCCGTTATTTTTTTTTTGTTGTAATTACAGGCAGTATTTGGCACTAACCAACTGAGCCACGGCGGCTGCCATTCTGATTCGAGTCTGATTTGCTTGGTTTTTCTAATTCAAATTACAACTCGACTTGACTCGTGATTTAAAAGCTCAATGCTCGAAGGTTAAGTACTTATTTACTAAATAGAGGAGTTGGCATTTGTTGGGGTATAATGAGTCAAACATAGACCTTAGATAATATGTACAGTATTAGACACTAACTGTGGATAAAGAAGCATGAGTATTCCTTTGCGAGAATCAGCGCTTTTGCACAATTGAGATACTACAAAAAAGAATGAATCAGTGCCCATTGAAATCAAACCTAATTGATTTTCTTTAGTAATCTTTTTTTAACTGAACTTGGGACAGGGATAGGAGAGGAGCGTTGTGGAAAGGATTAGGGTACTCACTAAAGCTAAAGTAGAAAAAGAACAAAAGAAGACAGCCTACCATAGAAATAAGGTTCGGTTATTGTCCCGACTGCTAGAGAAGCAAAAATAAAATATAGAAAATAATGGATATTTGATAAAGATGGTAATAGAGGTAAGCAAGGGGTTTTTGTTCCAAACCAATAAATTACAGTGTAAGAGTTTTTTTCGTTGCCCTGTCACAAACTTTTATTATGTCATCATTTTTGCTTAAATGCTTATTGACTGTGTAACATAATAATCTCTCCAATCAATTTCATAAATACTTAACATGAGAAATTTTTGAATTAATCATGATTTTAATTGTTTAATTATTTATGATTTTTCAAGGACCAGTGCGTCAATCTTTACGACTAAAACTATTGCAACATAATTATTTTTAAATGTCAACATGTAAATTTCTACAAAACACACATGCTGTCAACAGTCATTTCAGTCATTAAACGCTCAATTATGAGTTCAGAACTCAATTACACTCGAGCGCAAAAGTCGCGTCTGCGGCGTTTCAACAACTCATGCGGCCAGCTGTGCTGCGTCAATGTCAGAAACAATTAAACTTCAGCGAGACAGCGACAACAGTGCACGGCCAACAGAACCGACACAAAAAGGAAATGCACTCAAGTTGCGGTAAAAGAGCACAACATGAATAGTTTGCCAAGTTAAGCGTGATTTATTAAGTGTTGGCTCGTTGGCTTCAAGTGTTTTGGGTGGTGTGACGCGCTCTAACGTGACAACCGGCACGCAGACTGACTGACTGTTGACACATTCAACGAGCTGCAAACGCAGACACTGTGACAGACAATATGCCAAATTGGCAGCAAATTTGCTTGACGGTCAGGCAAAAGTGGACGTGAATTTACAAAGAAGGAAATCTGCATATTAAGTGCGGACACTGTGGACAAGAGACAAGTGGCGAAAACTGCGAACCGAAAACAAAAACAGCTGATGGCGAAATGATTAAGCATGGACGTGGTAAATAATTGAGTACAACGCGACATGGTGACAGACAACAAACAAAGTGCACACAAACCGAAAAAAGAAGAACAAAGAGCAGCAAAATGAGCCAAGAACGAGATAAGCAAAAAAGCTGCGGCTGGTTTTAATTAGAATGTTGACATGAACAATTCAATTAGGCGAAATTTATTTGCAGCGCAATTATGCAGAGTTTTGGAGTTTTTGTGGTTGTTGGCAAACAAAAAAGTGATGAAATTTAAGCAACAAATTTGCTTGCTCGCTTTCCACTGTTGATGTTGGGGTAATGGCAATTTGAAGTTTAGTAATACATAACCTGACAAATCATGCAAATGAACAAAATCACGAGATGCGGTCAATGGGTCAAGACCATTAGTGCGCCCCTTGTAGCTGTCAGGAATGTCGACAATTAATTAAAAAGTATATAAATGTTGTGAAAAACCAAAGATTACATTTTTAGCGCGCAAAGACTTTGTTTTGCAGTAAAACGGGAATTAACTTTTAGAATTTAGGGCGTGAAATGCGCTAAAGCCGGCATGAAATGCAACTAAGACAAATGTGCATAAAGGCAAAAACAACTACAACAACAACAAAATATTACTTGTAATGAACAGTGAGCGCGCAAGTTGCGCTTTTTGACATGGATTTCCTTCATTTTTCCATTCGATTTCCTCCACGCCCCTTTTTTTGGTTGTGGTGTTTTGATTATAATTTTGTTATATTTTCATTTTGTTTTTGCTACGCCAGCTGACCAGTTGTATGGGTATATTGACCGAATTTAAAAACATCATCAACGCACGGAACGAATAAAGTAAAACAAAACCATTAAAACAACAACAACAAATGCACATTAGCAAAGTTAATAAACTATAAGAAAAACCATCAACAAAAAGCCACATGAAAACATTCATTTCACAAGGAGAGGGAAGCGGCGGCAACAACAGCTCGAACGGCAGCGGCAGCGGCAGCGGCAGCATTAAATCATTAAGTCGACTGGCGGTTATGAAAATCGACTATATGGGTT
Organism: Melieria picta; assembly: GCA_964056695.1. Classification (NCBI taxonomy): domain Eukaryota; kingdom Metazoa; phylum Arthropoda; class Insecta; order Diptera; family Ulidiidae; genus Melieria; species Melieria picta. Next base: position 113,335,583 of record OZ057399.1, on the reverse strand, counting down.
TCTTTTTTCGAAATGTCTGGTTTACACCCTGAAAAGGAGAAATAAAACAACAACAGCAACGACTCTAACCAAAAAAAAATATTAAAATAAAACTAATGAAGGTCTCACAATCAACAACAACAACATATATAAAATAAATATTAAAAAAAAGAAAATTCCAAATCAAAACAACTAAAAGGCACACAACATTTTGAAAGTCAGCGTGCTAGAAGGCTAAATACTAGACAGGCGGCCCCCTTAAAGCAACAACAGCAAATGTGCAGGTGAGTTTTGCATACTAAGTGGCAATAAATTAGGCAACAACATTACTTGTTGTTGTTGTAGTCATTGTTATTTTTACTAATGTGAATTTTGATTGCTTACAACGACGACGACTTCCCACGCTGCGTTACCGTTTTGTCTTAATTTACAGAACAACTGGCCACAAGAATTCGCTGCCAAAAATTTAACACAACGAACGCTGAAGGGAACGAAGACGAAGTTAAAGTTGAAGAAGAAAAACATGTGTGCCAGTCAGTCATGCAGTAAAAATCACACAAAATAATTTCAACACATTTTATTGACATTGGCGATGACGCCATTTGACCGACCGACATTCGACTGAATGCTGCTGCAGCGGGTGGCACCCGACACAAAAATAAGAATCAAACAAAAACAAATACAACTAATGACAAAACTTCCAGAAGTAACGCCAACATTCGCATTACGCACGCGCGCATCGCTTACAAACAAACACTCAAATACACACTCACACACACACTCACACGCAGCCATTAAGAGCCGCTCGTGTGCCGCCTGACAGCTCTCCCTCTGGGGAATTTCAATATGCGCTCAATAAGGCAAAATACAATTTCAGCCCACAACTTTACTTTGCACAGGTGGCATTTGTAGAATGTCAACAACAACTACAATAATATTACAATAAAAACAGTAATACATATTCGTTGTATGATGGATATATGGCGAACAAAATATAAGGAGAATAACATTAAGAAATATGTAGCCAGAGTGTACAATATGAAATGATAGACAATTTGCGTCGTTAACAACGAATGCGAGACAATTGGCCAGTTGCGATTTGCTGCTTAAGTTATTTTGAAGCAGATAAATTGGCAAGTAGCTAAAATTGTGGGTGGAAGTGATTAGTGAGCATTGTCGATTAGAGTTGGTTGTTTGACAAATGATGTCAAATGGAATTCTTTGCTTGAGAGAACATCAAACCAACTTTAGAAGATCATCAAATCACTTTATAGTTTATATCTGTAACAAAGAAATAGTTAATTTTAAAATATTTTACTATCTGTACTTTACGTAAAAAAAATAACCGGTCATCAGAAGCCACACCCCGGTCAGGATGGAGTCTGTTGTTCATTTCATAAACTCAGACCCTGCGGTAAGTTTGTACTCTACAGCCTAAGATGAAACTAACCTAAGTTACAGACTGATGAGAGGCTTCGAATGGCAGCAGGGTAACCAAAGTCTTTCTTCTAGATGAAACTAACCTAAGTTACAGACTGATGAGAGGCTTCGAATGGCTGCAGGGTAACCAAAGTCTTTCTTCTAGATGAAACTAACCTAAATTTCAGATTGATGACCTAATAACCTAAGGTACAGACTGGTGGCTGAGGGGGAACCAAACTCTTCCTTCTGCATGAAACTACTCTAAGTTACAGACCGATGAGATTCTTCGAATGGCTGCGAGATAACAAAACTCTTCCTTCTACATGAAACTACTCTAAGTTACAAACTGATGACAGGCTGCGAGTGGTGCCAGGAAAATCAAACTCTTCCTTCTACATGAGACTAACCAAAGTTACAGAATGAGACGCTTCGTTCCAATTGCCAAATCATCTGAAAGACACATAGTGGCACTTCTGAAAAACTGACAGAATGAGGCGAAGTTATGTTTTTCGTGTGTCAAGTCTTTGCTAATTTCATTCATAAGCATACTGAGAACTGACGTTTAGAAGATTGAGTTTCTTTATTGTTTGGCACTTCTAAGTTGGATTTATAACACTTATAAGTATTCAGAATATTAAGAAAGAGTTCTGAGTTTAGCGTCTAAATGTTCCTTTATGGCGCGGTTATTCCCTTCATTCCAACAAAGAAAAAGCTAGACGGGTTCTTAAGAGCAATTTTTATCTATGCCATCAGGTGTAACGTACGACATATACAAACACTTTTCACATATCAATTGAAGGCAGTGAAGAGAATAATTTTTGAACCTGAGTGTCAACAAATAGTGCATAATAAAGCGATATCTCTCAAGTTTTTGCGAATAGATTGAAATAATTAAGAAAGATCTTGGGCCTGTTCGTATCGGGGTATCGAATGCGCTTGGCCATGTCTCCCGTAGGGACAATTAAGCTTCGGCGAAGAAGGTGTTCGATGCGGTAGTTGGAGGTCGACAGCTAAGAGGGAGACTACGTCTCCGTTTGAAGGATCAAGTTGAAGTCTCCAAAACATTTCTGAAGAAGGCGCGCAAAGCAGAAGCGTCTGGAGAGAACTTTTGCAGCAGACCTTAGCCCGGTAACGGGTTGTTAGGGCCAGTTAAACAAGTGTAGCGATATGGCAGCCCCGGCCGAAGAAGAAGCGGGCGGTTGTCCTTTTTGATGTTCATTCTTTTTGTACTCTTGCTCATTTTTTTTTTAATAAAGTTATATATATTTTTATTTATTTATTTATTGCTGTGAAATCCGGCGTGTGTTTTGTGAACGATTTAGACTTGTCTACAAGGGTCCTTCTAGACAAGTAGGTACAAGACAAGAAACAAGAACGGTTCAGAGCAGTGACTGATGACATAAATTCTTTAGATATTTAGAATAACAAATATTTTGTTATCTTAAAGCAGATCAGAAATAAGAAATTATCAAATTTTCCGAAAGACGAAATAATTTTCAGGCTGTAATAAAGATAAATGCGTGCGTGAAATTTACCCTCAAAAATTCAGACATGGGGGGACCTACTGAGCGACTTTCTATAGGTATACTGAGTTGAGATCCACCAGCCGCTTGGCTGGATTGGCTCTAGTTTAAGAGAAATCCGACTTTGAAATTTGCTCATTTTAGTCGAGTTCGTCGCTTAAGTCTTCGAACGTTTAAATGCTAATAGGTCCTAAATCGTTCCGAATATCGCTTTACTGTCTTCGGCAAGTTTGTAGATATTTTAACGACCAACAAATTTGCTTAAGACACCAATAAAAAAAAAATACATTCAAAGTGTGTTTTCGAAAAAATGTCCCAAAAACCCCACTTTCGTCGAGGCATAAAAACAGTATAGCGAACCCTCGTGAAAAAAATAAATGAGTATGCTTTTATATAGAGGGTTGGCTCCTGCATCTAACAAACTAAACATTTTGCCTGGGAAACGCCCATAAAAGGCGTGGCTCGGCGTCAAAGTTCAAAGTTTTTATCAAAAAAACTCAATTAATCTCCAACTGATTTATACGATATGGGTATCAAACGAAAGGTATTTTTCATACCTTTCTTTTGATGTGCAACATTAGATACGTAAGATGTACTAATAAAAAGTTTTAAGCGAAAAAAACATTTTTTTATAAAAAATTTTTTTAACGGATTTTTTTCTCGAAAAAATCCATTACTAAGGTACAATAAGTGAATTTCCTTTACAATGAAATATAAAAATGTATACTTTTGTTTTTTCTGAATATATTTTTTAAATTTTTTTCTAACTTGACTCTGGGTCCAAAGCCATTTCATATTCACCTTCGCAATCAATTTAATGTTCTGTAAGGATTGTAGTCCATTGACTGAAATAAACTAAACTGATTTAAACAAATGCGAAGTTATCTGCTTAATGATTTACTATATAATTCACTCTACTGATTAGACTTTTGGCTTTGTGAAGCCTTTTAAACAAAAGTATTTCTTTCATAAAGTAGCAAAATAAACTCAACCACACAAAAAACAACACAAAAGACTACTTCCAAATTTCACTCATTCCAATTTGATACTTTACAAACGTTTGCGTTGTTCAATTTATTGATGTATTGATGCGCCACAACAACATTTTCGCAAAGGCTGGGCCATTTTCAACTTTAACTACAAATTGCCTAAAACCGTTTAGCAACAATTTTACAGCTAATTGGCTTTAACATGCCAACAAATTGCCTAATGATATCTGCTCGTTGCATTGCTCGCCCATTCGCCGATGGCAGCATTGACGTGTGTCGCGCTTATTTCATTGCTAACATCTCAAGTAGGCATCTCAAGTATGCATGTTGGGCGCGCTCAATCAAGAATTTATTGCAAAAGCCTTTGAAATTTCAAACGCGTTCAAACACTCCAATACCAAAACTTATCAGCGAATGGCGTGCACGAAGAAAGGAAAATTAAGAAAAAAGAAACACCAGTTAAATGCCACGCAACTGATAACATTCCTTAACAAAGTTTTTATAATGTCAAGTGAGGTTTTTTTTAGATTTTTTTTTTTGAACATTTTTGCTTTTGTTTTAGGTATTGGTGAATGTTATTTGCCCTACACACATGTGGTGGGTCTATTTATCTTTTTTTGTTATGATAAGAAGATCATTATTCACATACAGATATGTGTAGGTAGAACAATACACAACAGCAACATAAGCATAAATATAAAGAAAAAGAAATGCGAGAAAATCCATTAAGTCCCAACGGACAATTTAGATAACTAATGATACGAATATCGAATGGCATTTTGAAGATAAAGACTGCAAGAGCAATAACATCATTAGAAATCTGGGTTGTGTATAGAAATGTTGTCAAATGTGAAAATAAAGTATAAACCAAGTAAAGATGTTGTTCTTGGCTTGAGGGCTCAAAACGACTGAAAATCTGCTTTGTGTGCGACAGGTATATAGAAATTTTGTCTGATCTGAACATTTACATAATAGAAACCAAGTAAATCTGTCTTTCATGGGTTTCCTGAACTAAAAACTGGTACAGCACAACACTTTAACTTATTATGGATTTAATTAAAACTTATTTTTCCCATCTATGATTTTCTATTTTTTTCTTAATAACATCTAGAAAGAAATGTAAGTATCATTAATAAAATGAGGGAACCATTTTATACGTTGGATAGTGATACCCCATTTTCATATAAAGAAACCAAGTCAATGTGTCTTACATGGCTTTCCTGAACTAAAAACCGATACAGCACAACATTTTAACACATTTTGGATTTAATTAGATCTTCTTTTTCCCTCCTATGATTTTAAATTTTTTCTTGAAAACATCTGCAAACAAATTCAACTACCATTCAAAAAATGAGGGATAGTACGACTCCATTTTCATATAAAGAAACCAGGTCAATGTGTCTTTATTAAATCTTTCTTCTTCTTCCTAAGATTTTCTATTTTTTCTTGATAACATTTGCATAAAACTTTAGCTACCATTAATAAAATGAGGGAACTTTTTTATTTTAAATCTTCCTTCCTCCTTTCATGATTTTATATTTTTCTTTGAAGACATCTTTTTACAAACAAGAGAACCATTTTCTTCTTTGAATAATGGGTACAAAAAATTCAGTCCAAACCGACCGATATACTTTTACTCAACTTTTTACTGTATTTTTATATTTTACTTTAATGTACAACTTGAATTTCATGCATGATAAGCATTAAAAATGCGAAAAGTAAGGCGAGTGACAGCGACGACAATTAGCAACAAAGCAAAAAAAGCGAAATAAGTGTTTATAAAAATTTAAAAATACACAACACGTTGACAAAAAAACGCCAACTTGATTTGCTCAACGTGCTGTGCCTTTACTTTTCTTCTTTGTTTTCTGCTCTTCTGCATACAAAGTATTGCAGCTGACGTTGACAGGAAATTTACACGTCAACTTCCAGCAGCGAAATGTAGTTCACGCACCTTTGAACGATAATACAGTAAACAAAAATGCAAATACAAAAATCAAAACCGAAACTACGCATTTCGTATGCGACAAAAGAAGCCAAAAAAATACTGAAACTTTGCGCGAAAGCACCAAAGAAATTAGCAACAAAATCACAATTTGTGCAAATAAAAAGAAAGAGGAAAGTTTTGCATATGTGGCGCGCTGTGTTGCTGCATTGGGCTTTGTGCATTTTATTTGCATTGCTTTTCGCACCCAAAGGCTGCGGTCAAGCGACGTTGCGCATACGCCGCGTAAGCCACACAACAACAACAAGCGACAGACAGTTTATTGTGTGTGGAGTGCGTCTACATATTTTTGCATTGTAAACAACGCATACTTGGACACCCACACACACACACATGCACACACATGCACATGCACACACATGCACATGCACACTCTGCTGAAATATTTATTTATATAATTTCATATATATCTATCGTCGTATTTATAAGTTTTGCTTAATTAGCGGTTAACCGCAATCTGAAAAAAATTGTAAATAAACACAACAACAACAATAGCAAGCAGCAAAAAGCACACAAAAGCGATAATGAAACGAAAATAAAGTGAGCGCGCTCAAAACAAAAAAAAATCAGCTTTTACCGCCGCTTTGTCGCGTGTATGTGACACAATTTTATTTGCACATTGATTTAGATTTCATTTGTTGTATCGTTTGCAATGTTGTTCGAGCATTTTTGCCATAGACAACTCGAATGGCCAAAAAGTGCGCACAAGTGTTGCAAAATTCGTGCAATGTTATCATTGTTGTGTTGGGTTATTGAAAATATTCGGTTTATTTGTTATTATTTAGTTATTTGGTAAAAGCTTACGATGGGATTTGCACCAATTGTTCATTAATATGTTTAGTGCGATGGCATTAATTTTAAACTAAATTTAAACTTTACGCTGCATTTAAAGTTTATTGACTTCGAGTAGATAGCAGCAGTAAACACAACAACTGACTACCTGACCAACTGTCCGAAGCAGATTGTCTGGCAGAAGTTGCAAAAGCATACATCATAAAAAATTTTAAGTAAGCTGGCAATGCACGCACAACGCTTAAGTCGATAAGCGCGCACTCGCTCAGCTGCGTCAGATAACGGGGCTATTGTTCGCTGTTCACCTTTGCGCTTTTAATTACAACTGATTGTATGCAATTAGCGAGCGTGCCATATTTCACCACTCATCATCTTGTACAGAACACTTAAGCAATACTTCAGTATAGCAGACAGAGAGAGATGTATAGCGAACGCTGTGTAAGCACAAAATATTTCCAAAAAATAAACTTTGCACAAGTGTTAAAAATATGTATTTATATGTCTATAAATATATATATTTGCAAATAAACGATTAAGTTAACCCTTTTGCTGTATTGACGCTATATGACATCATGGTTCTTAATGAAAAACTCGTTGGGTTCCACTTAATTTTGTTACGTCTTACACTATAGTCAGCAGTTTTGAGAGCAAAAATAACTCCTCTTTCTTATGATGGATGGATTATAGATGAAGAGAGTTAAAATAATGATAAGTTTAGGCTCAGTAATTTACAAATGCTGAGGCAGCAAAGGGTTATTAACACTAAAATGCTCGGCCAATCCAAACTTCCTAAAATGTCCATAAGAAATAATGTTAAAAAATATTTAATAATTGATGCAACTAAACAAACCCTTCATAGGAATTGTTGTGGAAATCATAAGTCGACACAGTAAAAAACTGGGTCTGCCGGACAATGACTTCTGTAGAAGCTGCAGGAAAAAACACTACGAGAAAACCGTTGAGCACCTCCTCTACGAATGTCTAATGCTTGCGCGATTTTTGGGACAGCACTTCAGTATCGCCAGATACCTGAAATGAGTTTCTCCAAAATCTTAAAAAATATGAAATTGTCTCCCCAAAATTTAAAAAAGTCTCCTAAATTTTGTTTTCGAATTTTTTTCATTATTAGCTAAGGAATTAAACTTATTTTACGGCTTGGGCTCGAGAAATTAAATTTTACATAAAAACTATCATAAACACATATTTCTTTTTTTTTATTGCAGCCTTTTTATTCATTCAACACAACATATTAAAATGAAATCTGTATGAAATTCGCTTTTGTAAAGTATCTTCATTCAGTAGATAAACTATACACTTTGAAGCATCAAATTTAATCCAATTAAATTAGACACTTTAGCGGTGGTGTCAAATGTATCACCATCAACATCTCATAAACTTTCTCCTAAACAATTCTTCCTCCAAAAAAATCTCCTAAAAGGCCAGGAGAAAATCTCCTGATCTGGCAACACTGCAGCGCTTCCTAAAGAAAATGCCTCCAGGTCATATTGATAAAGTGTATAGCTGAAGTCCCCCCACATGGCTATTCTAGAGTTAAGGGGGTACATGCTAAGGTTGAGAGTAAGGTTGACATGATATATCAAATTCTAATGCACCGATTTACTTGAAATTTGTAACAGACTTTCTTAATACTATCAAAATTGTCTCGACGTAGGGGTTTTTGTAATTTAGATTTTTTTACTATTTTTAAAACATTAGCAAAGTTGAAAAAGGAGGCAAAAATTAATTAATTTTTTTTTATTTTAAATTTATTTTTCGAAAGGCGCCATTTTGTGCCAAAAAAATTTTTTTTCAAATCGGCTACGTCCAGATAATTATACATCCTTGTTTAATAAGAATTAAACCTTATTTTTATTGCGTTTCGTGGACGGATGCCAATTCATAAATGAAAGATGAGTTTCCCAAGATTTTTTCTACAATTTCCTTGCCAATACTAATTGGTTTTTAAAAGGTCTTGTCTCGATCTACAGGGAATCCAACAGATAAGAAAGGACCCCGGAATCTAAAATGAGGGGAATCACAATAGGCACAACAGTGTCTTCGAGTGGAATTCTGTAATCTAACCTTTCGAAGGTTTGACTTCTCTAAACTTTCGCACCTAATAGAAATTCCCTTCAGGACAATTCCAAATTAAAAAAAATTATTCATGAGTTAACTAGCAAAAAATCAGTCTCTTTAGTCTCGAAAAATATCACTCAATAATAAAAAAAGTATCACTTCATAGCAAAAAAGTTCACTACATAGCAAAATACTTATATCCCCATATTTGCATTAAAGACATTTTTCTTATATTGCATATAATTTCTGTCTACATATTATATAATTTCTCTTTGAACTTTGTATAACGAAAATCCAAACCCATAATTATCGCACATCAATCAGAAGAACAAGAAAAGTTCAATTCAACACTGAAATGTCCCACCGTTGGAGACAAAACTTGCGCTACAGACTAACTAAATTTTTTTCTAAATTATTGACATTACAATCCATTGTACAAGTGTGTGTGCTTCGGCATAAAGATAACACAATATTATCGTAAAACTTATCATAACAATGTATTATGTCTGCTTGAAGGTTTATTTATGCTGTACATAAGCGTAGATAACGAGCTGCAAACGTGACCTTACAGTGTTCCATATATGTATGTATTGAGAATATGTATGCACATAGAATGCTAAAACATTGTGTCATAATGTATTCAGGCACAAATATTGTACAATGCGGGCATGAAAATGTGTATAGAAAAATATAAAAATGCGAGCAGTTGGAACAAGTCGAAGGTTAGACTTTGTGTTGTGAGAAAATGTTTATGTTTCTCAGTTAAAACATACATCAAGACGAGTCAGTCATTAAAGAGACTACAAACTGAAGATGGTTGAGACAAAAAATAAAAACAAAAATGTAAAATATGTTTGAGTTCCCAAGAAATTTTAACTTCATTGTCTAAGAAATTTTAAGCACTTAAAAGAAAAACTTGAAATGTAGAGCCAAACTTGTTGGAATAAAAGATTTACTACCTATTTCTTTCAATTAACTTAATTTTTATGGTAACTTATATATTAACAGGCAAACACACATAATTAAACCAGCTTGCGAAATATCAAGAACTGAAAAACTCGTTCAATTAACGCTCAATTAACGTGACATTTTGAAGTCGCTTCTTCGAATATGTCTTCTCTACATGGGAGAGAAAACTAGGCATTAGAGCCAACCCTAGTGTTAAAATAGGACTTGATGCATCTCGATTCCTGTCTCAGAGAAATCGGCTGGAGAGCTTATTAGACAGTTTTCCTAAGGAATTTAGTCCTTTCAAAGCTAAGACAGGGCAGCTGCCTACAAAGTGTTCGAGTGTCTCACCCTCGTTTTCCTACAGACAGCGTCTGTAATAAGAATTGTGAGGTATCCCCAATTTCGCTGCTTGTGGATCAATTGGCCAATGACTCGTTATCACTGACGTCAGCCTAGAGGTATTCTTACGAGAATTTGGCCACAGATTATGAGTTCTACGTAAGTTGTTGTGAAAAATCTGTTGAGCTACTCTGCAGCTGGAGAGATTTTGCCACCTACGGTTCGATACCTGCAGGAAGTAATCGTGTATCTGTCTAGGCTTTAAACTTGTTAAGCAGTAAAGATAAAAATAAAATTATAGAAAATTTGATCCAAAATGACTGGACTTGTTGCTGCTTTTCACAGGTGATGGGACCACAACTTTAAGCCTTCAATTAGAAGTGAGTGTGGCCTGTACTACACACACACCCTTTTTAACCTAACCTTAACCAATTTCAATGAGAACTTGGAAAATGTGGCATATTTGATTTAATTAATAAAAATATTTCGTCTGCAAAAATTTAACAAAACTACCAAATGATTTCTAAACTGAAATTTCATAGATCAAATTATAAATGATTGCTTAGAAATTTTTTTTTTAGAGGGAGTCAACCTTAGGTGGTCACCTTAATCAAGATAAAAAATGTTCAGGGATGATACTGATGCTGTTATTTATTTAACTATGCATGGATAAGCTATACTTTTCATAAGGCAAATTAGTTGAATTAAACGGAGAACACGCTGGGTCATACTCCTAATTTAAGGGACAGTAACTGTTCCAAAACCTGGTTTTTCACGATTTTTTTTTAAGTCTGTTACAAACAACATTTATAAATTTTTAAACCAATGTTTAAGGTACAACTCATAATTTTTTTAAGTCAAAACGTTCAACAGTTGTGGAATTATAGGCAATAATAAGTGAACAGCGTCTAATTTATCCAGACGATTGAAAAAATAGATGTGTACTCCAAAGGCTCATTGTTATTTAAGGCAGAAAACCAAGTTTATACATTTATCGTATTGTTTGAGTTTATAAGAAACAGTTTGAACCTCATCTTTACTAACGCAGATTAATGGCCAAATAAATATTTTATACATTTTCTTTCACTTCATTCGTTCATTCAATCATTTCTATGATTGTTAACAAATTAGGGGCGTCTTTAAAATATTTGAAAACATCAAAATTGACATAATAATCCGCTAACAGTAACAAATTTCTCCAGCGAAATCGAAGAATTCAACATTTTGATTGGCCATTTGAAAATCAAAAAACACACCCAACCGCCAAAATCGTGTTTTCGATAATCATAACTCAATTAATTAAGCGAAAGCCAAAACAGAAAAGTGCAAGGGGCAATAATGAAAATACAACCAAAAAAAAAATAAATACAACGGGCCAATTAAATTGTGTAGTATAAAACGTGATTCGTTAGCAATGCAAGTTTAATAAAAAAAAATAAACTAGACTGAAATGGATATCTTCAAGATTTGGCAGTGAAAAGGGAGCAAACAATGCCGTGAGACGCATCACGCAATGCGCAACGCTGGCAAAATACAAAACAACATCAACAACAACAACATGCATACAAATTTATGCAGCAGCCGGCGAACACAAAATGAAAAGAGCGACTGCGCTCACATCGCGAGATCGAATACAATTTGAAGCAATTATTTGTGGCAAAAATTTGCATGCATTATAGGCCGATTATGACAGAAAAGAACTACAAAACATGACAATCAAATTCATAAAACAGAAAAAGAAGAGGAATGTTACCAACTGAAACTGAATGAAACCGAATTTCGAAACAAAAGATAGCCAACAAATGTCGACAACAAGAATGCGGCTTGAGGAAGAAAGCGAAGTGAAATTTTTTTGCCGAGCTGCAAATCAAAAGTCAAGGTTTAGATGGACAGACAAACGGCCGACTGACGTAGAGCCAACGAGTTTCTAGAACAACGGAACAAACGAACGAAATGTTAACGAATAGAAGGAAACAATAAAAAAATAAAATAATTGAAACAGCATGAAAACAGCACACGTTTAAAAATCAATATAACTGCAGTTCATTAAAACGAAAATAATAAAATAAATAAATAAAACACGCAGCAATAAAACAGAAAAGACAACTAAATGACAATCGTAAAGTTTAAGTCGAAAAAACCCCGGCGTGTGATTTACTGCGCCGCATTGAGCAGTGTCGAGCTGGAATTCAAGTGCGGCAGTCGGCCGGGCCAAAATCGGCGCTACGGCAGTCTATTTTTAACATTGCGTGCAGCACGGCGCATGCGGCAAGCAACAGTTTGTTTGCGGCGCTCAAGTCCGACCGAAGCGCACAACCGACAGTGACAGAGTCAACGACGAGGATATCGAGTTGCGCACCATTAATTGACTGCACGAATGCATAGCACAACAAATATTCACCCGCATCAATATTCACCTTTCTGTTCAACAATCTGGCCAACGTTTAATCCTTTGCTCGAAAATTCCAGCGTACAAAAGTCTGCCACTGCGCGCAGTTGCAATTGACAAAGTTATCAGCAGTTTTTTGATTGATTTTTTTGTATTTTTGCTGTTTGCTAAAAGGTATTTTCTTTTTGCTCGAAAAGCTTACGGCAAGCGTTTGGATTTTTATAAAATATTTTTTGTTTTTTGCCAAAATCGCTTAACGGATAAGCGAATCTGTACTCAGCCGCGTGCACGTCTGACTCGCGAAATGTCGTTCAAGTTACTAAAAGTTGCGCGCAACGCGTCAAAACCTTTCCAGCTGTGTTGGCAACAGCGAAAAGCGCACCGACGACTCGGTCGTTTGGCTGGACGATCGCTCGACTGGCGGCAAAACAGCAAACGAACGCGATCATCAGCCACGACCGAACATTATCAGCGCCGTCATTACGAAGCTCGGCGGCGCAATGATCATTGCCACTTGGCTACGTGATTGCAGCTTGGCATTGTTGCTGTGTTTCGCACAATTCACGATACGCTGCTAATAAGTCGTGCTTGTAAGAAATACGAGTAAAACAACAAAAAAGCAGCGCACAAGAAAACAAGCAGAAGCAGCAACACAGCCAAGCAGTGAGCGCAAAGAGCGCACTGGAGAGCGGCTGCGCGTAGCGAGTGGGGCGGCGGGGGGAGCTTTCAAAGTGTTATTTATTATTTTTTTTAAGGCTGTTGTTGCCCAAAACGGTTTGTTTATTTATATAACTCTTCGGCTGGCTGACGAACCGATACGGGCCGCTTGTTGTGACTGGAGTTGTTCTGCGCCGAGCTGTGCAGCGCTTACCGGCAAAATGCCAAATAAACAAACGTCAACGCAAAGGCCGGAGCTGTAGAAATAAAAAAATACAAAAAAAAGAAAACAGCAACAATTTTGCCAAAAATAATAATGCGCAAAAGCGTAGCGAATGAGCGTGAAAAATGCACAGCAAAAGTGTAACTTTTATTATTCTTTCTTGTCTAATGTTTTTATTGCTGTTGTTGTTGCTACTGTATGCTATTTGCTTTGTCGCAAAGCCAGCTGAACAATTGGACATTTGATTTCATTCACTACATCAACTAAATGCGGCAAGTGGCCCGCCAACAAATCAAAACAAATTGAGTCACACATTGAAGGTGGTTGTTGTCACGGTTGCCACTCAGTTAAAATTTTTTGTACCAAGGTTTTCCGAAAAAAGGTCCAAAATCGTAACGAAAGGATCATTTTATGTTTTCGATAAATTGTTTTTTAACTCAACAATAAAACAAAACTTTTACATGGAAATTTTTACCAAATGCCTTCAGTCTGTTCGCCTTTTTTTTTTGCTACACACTTTTGTATAAAAAAGGCGCAAATTACACAAAGACGGCCCAAAGGCCCAAGTGATATAAAAAGACTCCCTTTTGGTCCAAAAGTGGCAAGCGTGGCTGTTGTGTGTTCTTTTGTTGTTGCTAAATATGGCAGTTGTTGCTAAATATGGCAGTAGTTTTGGCTGAGTGTTGCCATATCTTAACAAAAATCTATATACATCTGCAAGATACAAAACACCAGGCGTTGGTTGTTGAGAACAAAATCCATATAGGACATGTTGGAGTGGGTCGGATGGTGCGAGAAGCGACCAATATCAAAGCCTTAGGTCTCAGTACAGGTGACTGTGCGCAATAGAAGCGTCTTGGGGCCCATTGTGATGCTACATGACGGAAGGATTAAGTCTACTTTCTCTGCTCCGCGAACCACTTGGAGTTTTAACAAAGCCAAGTACACCAATAAGGTTAGGTTAGGCTACAGTGACTGCCTCTGTATGAGACACACGTGGGCCCGTTGAGATTTTTTGTTTTTTCCAAATGTGCTGACACACGTATCAAACGAATGGGAGAAAGGGCGAAGGAGAGTTACAGTTTAACGCCGACTCCGAAAGGCGGTCGGGAGTTTTTTCTTTGACACTTCTTATAACTCGCATTTGCTTCATATGGATGGGTATAGAAGTAACTAGTTGAGTGTTTAACCCGACCAGATGTCTAAGCGAAAAAAACAATTTGACAATTTCTTATTTTTTTTGTCTACTACGGTGTCCAAAAAATAAGGTGACATTGTATTTATTTTGAAAATTCTTTATTTATTCTTCCAAATCAATTTCATCCCCTTCAAAGTAATCCCCTCCCGATGCAATACACTTATGCCAACGGATTTTCCAATCTTCGAAACACTGATTGTAGTCACTTTCCGGGATGGCCTTCAGTTCCGTCTTCGCTGCGGCTGGAATCTCCTCTATCGTATCAAAACGGTGTCCCCGGAGCGGTCTTTTGAGCTTGCTGAACAGTCAGAAGTCGCACGGCGCCAGATCAGGTGAATACGGTGGTTGCGGAACGATATGGGTTGAGTTTTTGGCGAAATGATCACGAATTACGAGTGCAGTATGGGATGGTGCATTATCGTGGTGTAAAAACCAAGAATTGTCTTTCCACAATTCCGGCCTTTTTAGGCGGATATCGTTACGCAAACGACGCATAACGTTCAAATAATATTCCTTGTTGACTGTTTGGCCCGGCGGAAGGAATTCATAATGCACAACACCACGATAATCGAAGAAATCAAATGTCACCTTATTTTTTGGACACAGTAGTATATAACAAGAACTACAGTAGATCTTAGAACATCTAACTTAAGGTAAAAATCCTGATATGGTGAGAAACTTGATGTGTGTCTTACCGAAGATTATCAATCAGAGCCCATTGAAATGAATTCAATTGAGATTCGAGTAATTTTTATCCGCTTGATTTTGTTTAAACAACAGATTTGTTGAAACTTCATCTTGCTTTGGTTATGTTAATCAATTGAAATTCTGCCAGGGTTCGCTAGTAGGGTCGTAGGTGATGGGTCTGCCATACATTATCCCTTAGCAGAAACGCCACCGCATGGTGAAGGTTTGCGACTAAGTTCTATGAACGCTCTCTGTGTATCAGTTGCTGATAGGTAGGAGGAGTAGATAACAAAGGGTTGGTGTCTTCGATGAGCTGTGTTACTGTGTTATTGTTGTGCTTGCACGGCTACTGGATATGAGGATTTTTTTTTGGGCTGCTCATCAAAACCGATTAGAGTGTGAAGGATAGGAACTCGTCTACGTTATGTTGGTGGAATGGGAAACCTTTAAAAGGAGGGAAAAATTGGTGCCATTAGAAGGAAAGAAGGTGCGGGGACAAGCCTTAAGTGGGAATCGAATCCATGACCTCTGGAATGGGAGCTTAGTGCACATTCACGCTAGGCTACCGAGGCGACTTAACAGAGATTTGATCGATTAAGGCAGGTTCTCACCTTGTGGGGGGAAAAAAAATTTGTTTGCCTTATCGTGTAGATATATGTTTCAAAAATGTGCTCCAGAAATTTCAGATCAAAATCTGAAAAATTACAAAAGTTACAGGCCGTTACATAGAGCAGTGTAGAGCACCGGCCGAGCGAAGCCAAAACTTTAAACGCGTTTTTCTGAGAACCACATTTTCGGACCTAACGGAAGTGATTGAAGGCGCTGGAATGAACCAATCGTCACCAAATTTTTTTAAAAATGTTCCTTAGGGGTTTTTCTAATAAACGAACTACGATCAGCCAAAAATATTGAAAATTGTTTATTTAAAAAAATAATAAGTGAACAAAAAAATGCGAAAATCGTAATTTTTTTTTCAAAACCTCATAACTTTTGTAATTTCGATTTTTTTTCATGATATTAGTTCATTCAATAGATAATACGGTACACATTAAGAATGTGTTCGATTTTTGTGTTTCAGATCACGGGTTTTGACGGAATCACTTCCGGTAGCGGGACACCTCCTCGCCGACATGCCGCCACTGATGGACGCCCCCTCCCCCTTTTTTTATTCATTCAATTTGAAAAATTGTATTCTCTAAATAAATGTGTGTTCATATCCAGAAAAAATTTTCAGCGTTGTATCTTTAACCGTTTTCTCAAAAAAAATTCCTAAAAAAAAGTGCACTTTTTCGGATCCACAAGGTGAGAACCTGCCTTAAAGTCATCTTAAACTTTGAGTCTCACAAAATGTAATTTAAAACAAAAATCGTCTGTAGTCTTTGACCTATTTGAGGAATCGTTTAAAAATAACATCAATTGGTATGTGTAAAAAGCACGCTTTCGAAACCTACCGTAACAGTTGCAATAACTCTACAACTACTTTCTTTTATATTTCATTATATAAAATAATTTGTTTCTGCATTCAAGGCATTTTGAGAAGTCGAACGCCATCAAATATATCATCCAAATCATCATGATTTTTATATATATTCTTTTTTTACTAATTTTTCTCATTCATCATTTTTTTAATCTTATTCATACTTTTCTTATGGAAACTTTTTTTAAGAAGATACGATATTAATACCTTAAAGCACTCATAGAAGTTAATGCGTTCTTAAAAAATATTCCATGTAAAGCTTTAAAGTACATAAGTACTATTATTATAGAATCGGCTTACAGAACATTGAACTTTTGTTATGTTGTTGAGAATTGTTTTTATAAGTTCCTAATAATTTTTTTTGTCAATCATTCAGGTCAGTGGTCTTTCAACTGCGGCAGAAAGATGGATACCGAATGAAGCTGCAAGTCACCAATATTCGAAAGCTGAACATGGTTCTTAAGTGAATTGAACATAGGAAAAGCAAAAATTGAAAAAGGAAATCATATCAACCCCAATGAGAAAGCCATGGCACTTGAAGTGCTGGGCATAAATCTCAAAGTTTGAGTTTGAAATGTGGCATGTGGCAAACATTACGTCAGAGTCATTTCCCCCCTTGGTTTTTAACAGCAAAAATTCTAATAAACTTTACTGCAAATGTTGCAGTTGCAGCGCAGAATTCAGTTGAATTTGATGCACGCAAATTAAAAATGTTATTTCAAACTTTAACTTTTAACATTTTGTTTCGCTTAATGGTTTTCACGGATTCCAAAATATTGGTAGTAAATTTTTATTAGCATTAACCCATACGTTGAAATCGAATTTGTATTTAACATTTACTCGTACGTACACGTACGTAAAGTGGGTTTTAATTATTTAAGTAATGGTAAATCGTTGCGGATCACACAAAGCTGCATATTCAATTACGCAAATCGGCTTAAATAAAAACCATTGTGAAATGCTACAATTGCAAATTTGTTGGATTTGGCAAAACGATTCAATTTCTGTGCCGTGTCGGACTGTGATGGAAATTGGAAAAATGACATAATGCGGTGAGCGAGTCGATGGTGTTGATGATCATTGCGCTGCGATCGCTGACGACGGGTTCAATATTGTATGTGTGACAACAACAAAAAGACAGAACGGGCTGTTGGCGTCAGCATCATCTCCGGTTTTAACACACACACACACACACTCACATGTACACTTTGCCATACACTGAGCGAAAATATGAAGGCAAACACACGTGTGCGGAACGCAGCGAATTCACTTTAACTAATCCACTGTGTACATCGACATACAAATTGAAAAAGTGCACAAAATTTCAATTAGCACGACACGATCTCCCGACAGAGGGACAGACAGTGGGGGTCGCGACACTGCATCGCTGCGGGTAATGAAAGTGTCGCAAATTGTTGACAGCTTTGAAAGCGTTGACAATGACTCAGAGCAGCCGGCTGTCAGTTGGCTGGACGCTTCGCTTGGAGCGGTGCGACAGAGGGACAGAGACTGTCATGTAGTGTGTGAGGGCGGTTCGCGCATGGAATTCGATCGCAGGCGTAGAAATTTTCGCTGCGGTTGTGGGTGGAAAATTGGAAAAAGACTGTGGGCGCTGCGAAAGGATTGAATGACTAGAAAAATGCACACAGATTAGCGCCGACAATTTCGATGAATGTGAGCTGCGCCGGGAGGCGGCTGGCGGCAGCAACCAGTTTGTGGTTGACACAATTATCGGTGGTGTGGCATCATATTTTCAATTGGCTATTGGCACAATTGAAGGCGAGCGAAATCAATCAGCCAGCCAGCCAGCCAGTGAACAATTAACAAACAAACAAACAAACAGCGGACCGATCGAATGTACACAACACAACAGAATTTCACAAATTTCTAGAATACCCCAAGTTGAGGCGAGAAATGTTTGGCTTTTCTGTCTGCTTGTTTATTTATTTTCATTTTTTCTTTCATTTACCTTTTTGTTGATTTTTATTTGTTGTGTTGGATGCCCACATGCGGCTGGTCGTTGTTGCTGACACGTTTCGTTGTACCTCATGCTGTTTACTTACGCTCAATTTAAGTCGCATTACTTAATTGGCAATCATTTTAGGTAATTACATGTGTTTGTGTGTGTGTGTGTGACGCAGCGTGGGCGCTTGTCGCTGACAATCTGCGACTGCTGCTGGAGCACGATGTGCTTGCGCGTACAGTGTGTTGCCGGTGTCGGCTTTAAGTTGTCCAGTTCATGTTTGTTTGCAAATAAATAATCAAGTGGCAATTAAAGCAGAAGCGGTTGCCCACGATTTCTTGTATTTGTTTATCTGCGCGATTTCAATGTTTTGATATATTTTTTCTTTTATTTTTTTTTATATTTTTTGTTGAGGTAAGCGTGTGAACCCGCCTGCACTGTGTAAAACAATTAATGAGTACTGGGCGCAGAAAATATTGAATGTCTTAAACGGACGGGTGAAATTTTAAATTCACCATATTGACTATTTGTCAAGAATTGGCATTCGATTACTAAAAAGAAAAGCTCTTTCCTTGATAAATTGTCAAAAGTGTGAATGCTATTGACAACAGCTTACAAATTGAAATTTTTAAAAATTTTCGGTTGACAATCATCTGTCTCACAAAATTATAAGAATTTTTAATAAAAATTCAAAAATATTTTCAAAAATTACTTCTCTTCCATTTTTTTATTTGTCTTATTTTTTGACAATTTGACAGCTATCGCATAGTCACCTTATGTTGAATTAAATGAGCTTTTTACTTTATCAATGTTGCATCAGAATGCCAACAAAGCTTTTGCTTGATAAAAATCTTGACAAAAAACCTTGATAAAAAATTTGTCAAGAATACACAGAATCAGGCTGTAAATGTTGTCGATAAAAGGCCAAACCATTTTGCGTTTCGCTAAGACACATTGAAAACGGTGGCTAGAATACTTGGACGAGAGAAAAATTACTTAAAAGACCTTCATATCTAGCATTAATGAGAGTAAAAAACGCGATAGACCACAGACAAGATGGACAGATAACGTGGAGAAAGATCTGCGCAGCATGAAGGCTTGAAGATCCGAAGCAATGAACCGTGACGTATGAAGCGAGATTGTAAGGGAAGCATTGGCTCAATAGTATTGTTAATAAATTGCCTTAACGCTTTCCATATATGGACGACACCCCATATTTTTAACTGAACCGGTTCATTTCCATGTCAAAGAGGGTTAAACTACCGTTTTTAACCCTTTGCACTCCGCTGTCCCCTCTCAGGGGACATCGTAATTCTAGCATATCACTCGGATGTCCCCTCTCAGGGGACATTCAAGTTTATTAATGATTACGGGGAATTGAGTTATTTCAGGGCAACTTTTTGAGACAAGCATGTTTTCCTAAGTTTTCTCTTGAAATGGCACAAGAAATCAAATCAAGATATCGTAAAATTACTAAGATATATACAAGAAATGTTAGCGGGTTTCGTCGCAGACGAAAACGTGAATATATTATAAGCAATAAAGTATTGATTTTTTTGCAAATATACATTCTTCGATCTCAACCAATTCATATAAGACCAATATCATTATAATACGTTACTTAGTTCCAAAATTATAAGAAATAATACGAGGGTCTTTACATGTTCGGTTCTGCCGTAAAGTGGCGCTGAGTAGCTGATAGCCAACGTCGAAAATCGTTCGGAGTGCAAAGGGTTAAATAAATTAAAGGATTCTCCGGATTCGAACCAAATTCCTGCACCCTTTAAAATCTACTCTTTTAAGCGTTTTGAGCGCACTTTAGGTGTGTGATTTCTCTGAGCTACTAAAAAACTGTTTTCTGTAGCATACTTCGATTTTTATTATCTTAAACTTTTACTTTAATGGGCCAGTTACTCATGACACAGAACATAAACTTAACCATAAACATAAACTTAGAAAATTTGAGCGATTACTCAAAACTTTATTTCCGTAAACATAAACTTAAAAATCAGCTGATTTTCCTTTTTGACAAAAGGAAAATAAAACAAATTTAAAACGTAAATATGGAAGGCACAAAACAAATTGGGGAATTATTGTTTGAATTGTGCGTTCTTGCAGAATTGCAGTTCTTTCCTTATAGCATCCCACACTGACTTCTTCCTCTCGTTGAGCTTGTAAAGTGCGCTTTTTTTGTCATAAAGCTCTGGGTGCTCCTGCACCAGACACACAAACTTTTCGTCGTCCATTGCCGTTTTCGTTTTTGATTTGTTAATTTTTTTTTATTTATGATTTGTTTTTTATACGACAATATTGCCACTTCGATTTCTCTATCTCGTGAACAATCAAATTCAAACTTTTCGCGAAATTTTTTTACTTGCTATTATTAAATGTTTGGCCATCCAACGACTAAAATTATTAATATATTTACGAAACTAATAAAAATTGCAATCCATTTTGTATATTTTACAAATTATTTTAATTTGTTTTCTTTTCAATTCATTCCGAAGAGAGTGGCAACATTTTTTGCGTTTTCCGTAAACATAAACTTAGAAACCAAAACGAAACAGATTTCTAAGTTTACGGTTAAGTTCTAAGTTTATGTTCTATGTCTCGGGTAACCAGTTGTACAGCTTTCGGGTATGCCAGGTCGTGCTAGCTGACAAGTAAAACTAAGTTATGTCATGAGTAACTGGCCCATAACTCTTAAGGTCCCATACATTCATTCGAGCGTCTCCAAAGTTGAATGGAGGCAATGTATGGCAAGAAAATTTCGGCACTAAGAACCTTATATTTTCATAAATTGTTTAGGATAGTTTCAGACCTACTAACTCAAAGGGGTAGGGATGCAGTGGCATCACAATGAGCCTAATTAAGTCTAAGTGTGTTGTTTGAGCCTGTCATATCTACGTATCTTCCTATGGAAACAAAATACGAAAAACGAAATGTCATTCGCCTGGATCCATCCGGTTGAAGTGAGCAAGTTCCTTGATTCAATACATAGTCATTTACATTAAGATGAACGGATGCATTTAGATGAACAGATGCGATCGACAGTTTTATGCCTACGACTATAAATGAAATTGTTTAAATATTTTTGTTTAGCTATTTTGCCTGAACTAAGACTTTTATGAATTCCTTGACTTTCCCAATCTGCGAACAAATCTTTATGACTCTTGGATATATAGGGAGCTAAAGTTTCCGCAACTTAGATTAACAGAATCCAAAACTTTAAATCTGTTTTTAGAACATGTAGGACCAAGGCGTGGGAACTGGTAAACCATATCATTATTCTCTCTACAGATCTGGCAGAGATCACTTCGCTCTGTGACTGTCCTTTCTAATAAATTCAGGCATTCAGCAAACTTAGACGTCTTCTTGGATGAAACGGGTAGCCTCAATTCAATCAGTGCCTAAAGGCCTGACTTGTTCATTCGAAAATCAATCCCTAATAGTACCTTCTTAATACTAGAAAGACCATTGCGGTAATTTTGACGGTTTTTAATTTTTAAATATCTTTTTTTCTTTAGTAACTTTTTCTATCAACTTTTGCTTTGATGACTTTTATTTACTTATTTTTTTTGGTTCTACAACTAGTTCTACAATTAGTGTTCTGCAATTACAATTAGCCAAATCCGATATGTATTTTGCAAGATATCAGCGGATATAATATGTAGTCTTTGTAGGTATAGAAATTTTGTGGTCTTTCTAGTGCTAAGAAGTAGAGGAAGGAGAGTAATATTGGTCTCAGTTCAATTAAATACAGAATTAGTTTACTCTTGCCTACTATTTCACTTTATCATTACAGTGGACGTCCAATATAACGAATCTTATGTTGTTCCCCCAATTAGTTAAATCGAAAAATTCGTTAACCCTGTCGCTACAGGTTTTTACTGGGGAAAGTTAAAATTTTAAATTTTACGTCTTAGGCTTCTATGTGGTAATATTAGCAATATTCCATAAGAAATTTTTTAATTTTTTTTATTTGGACCCTGTATTTTAGAGTGTTTTTCTATGAGAGCAACCACATCGTTATGGCTGTAATAATTACTTAAACATAAAACTTTTTACGCATAACGAAAATTTGAATATTTCTTCATTTATTTCAGCCAAAATTTAAAAAAAAGTAAGATACTTGAAAGAAGAAATTGAATGAAAACGTCAAATTAAAAAGTTCTCCAATTTTTTCTGCTTCTTCTTCCTTTACTATGTCAAGATATGCCATTAAAAAAACGTTTATACTTTTCTTTAAACTTAAATATTCAGTTTATTAATTTCGTATTTTTCCTAAAACTTCAAACTATTCCAAAGACCAACAAAAAAACCAATCATAGAGGATGCAGATGTCCACAAAGTAGCCTGTTGCCATATGGCAACAAAATAGCGAAAGGGTTAAATCGATCGAAATTTTTTTTGGTTTTAAACCATCCTTCTTAAAGAAATAAGTCTCACATATTCAGTTTTTACGCTTTTGCCTGTCCCTAGGGGTCTATTTGACCCCAGGCGGAATTAAAAAAACGGTTAAGCGGTTTTGTGCACTCGTCTACTTGCGTTATTTAGAGTTAATCGCGCTTACAACCCAATAAAAAAATCTAGAAAAACACTTTTCGGGGATTTCCCCTTTTCTTTTGTGATTTATGTGTAACATTTCTTCAAGTTTTGTCAGTAAATTATATAACCGTTTGATTGGGGTCATCCTGACCGAACGCAATTTTGAGCAAAGGACAGACAGAAGGTTAAACAAATATCTTGTTTTTATGAAAAATAAAGTGAAAAAGTCTTCGATGCGCGATTGCCTCTTTACCGCAAGTAAACTTTTCTGTATGGCAATTTCTCTTGATTGATTATTGAAATTTTAATTTTTAAAAGAAAAAAGCCGACCGAACGCAACACAAATCCTGTAAAAATGATCAGCAATGCATACAAACAGAATTTGAAAATGTTGGTAACTTGACGTAAATTTGAAAGTTTTAACGTAACAAAAACAAAAACCATTGAGGTACCGTTCACTTGACGAAACCAAACATTCATTGTTATTGTAAAGAATGTGAATGCTCAAATAAAAACAATTCGAAGGGTGAAAAACAACATAAATAGTCGTTATATCGAATAGCAAATTTCACTTTTGTTCGTAATATAGAACCATCAATGGAAAAAAATTGGCCGTACGTTAAATCGAAAATTCGTTAAATGGAAAGTTCGTTATACTGGACGTCCACTGTACTTATTTGGGAGCTGTGACTAAAAGATTTTTCTTTATTTTGTTTATTTGAACTCACGACCCTCCAATTGATAGTCCAAGACTTTTGAGCAATTTGTGGTTGAAAGAGCTGAACTTTTCGATATCAGATATGAAATTGACATTTGAAAAACTTTTCCATTTTAGTACCTAACAGTGTGTGAGTAAACTTATTTCTCGCGGTTTTCCTTTTGCTTAAGGGGTTAGGTCCACTTGTAAGGCAAAAAAAGAACGCTTTTTTGCAAATTTTTTCTGAAGACGGGTTTTATTATTTATGAATAAATCTTTTTGTACATTAAAGATACACATTTCAAGAAGTTACAAAAAAATGTTCATGTCAAAATGTCCATAATATTAAGAGATATAGTCAATTTGCTGAGACACAAAAAAAAAAGACGTTTTGCGGTGATCACGATTGCAGCAGTCTGGATCATTTGAAACCAAAAAAACGAACGGGGATCTTTAGTAACTCAGTTAATGCTCAGGATGGACGAAGGGTTTGTTCATATTTTGATTTGTCGCAACATGGCGGACGTTCAAAGTCAAAATTTTTTTTACCCACATTTTCGTCACTTTTTCGGCTATTTTCGAGTTACAGTGATCACCAACTTCGAAAACGTGGTTTCGAGAA